>CM039683.1:75640000-76240000 GCA_022530915.1 Paspalum notatum
CAGTGGAGACGATGGGGAGGGAAGTCCCATTACAAACAATGATGGAAGAGGGAGTAGAAGGGGAAGGGGGCGACTGTAGGATAATATACCAGCATTGGAGGCCATGTGGGCAGTGGTGCCGGAGTCCATGTACCATTCGCCTGTAGGGGGAGCGAGGGTCATGGTACTGAAAGCCCCAGCAAGGGCCTGCTGGTCCCATGGTCCAAAGGCGCCCAAGGTGGCCTGCTGGGGGGCGGTCTGCTGAGGGGCAGCCCAAGAAGCGCCAGGGGGAGCGGCGACCCATAGAGGAGCCGGCCACGCCACGGGAGCCCAGGTGACAGGAAGGTACGCCAGGCTGAAGGAGCTAGGCAGCCCACCTGTGAGGGCCTGGTGAGGAGGGCGACTAGGCCCCCCACGAGCAGAATAGACCGACCCCCCTGACCAGTCCGGGCCACATCTAGATGGTCCGGGTCCAGGGGTTGTAGATGCTGGGCCACCCACCGTGGTTGGAGCTACTGGTGCTGATCCGCTGGTGCCGCCAGGTGCAGGAGCGCCACCAGGGGCCTGGCCGCCGCCGGTGCCAGGAGTAGAGGCTCCAGTGCTGCCGCTGGACTTGTCACTCCAATGACAGCGGCTAGTCCCAAGGGCCGAAGCAGGAGCCTGCCCGGCGAGGGCGGTGGCGGGCGCGGGGCCAGTGCGGGCGCGGTCGGAGCGGATGCAGAGGCGATGAGGATGGACGGAGTCGCGGACAGCGCAGCAAGAGCCATGGAGAGCTCTTCTAGGAGGAGTTCGGAGTGGACCTCAGCGAACATCGGGAGGGGGCGTTGGCACTTTAGGTAGGGGCGCAGGTGACTGAAGCGGTCATTGAGGCTACGCAGAAGATTGGCGAGCAACCGGTCGGAGATGGGATCTTCGATCAGCGAGTCTGCGATTCTTCATCCGCCGGCAGTAGTCGATGATGGAGAGCGTGCATTGGCACAAGGTGCGGAATTCGGTGTCGACGAGGGCGATCTGCGTCTCCCGGTTGCCCACAAACTGTTGCTCGAGGGCGAGCCATGTCGCAAGAGCGGAAGGGGTGGCGGTGGTGATGATGTCGAAGAGGTCGGAGGAGATGGAGCTGTACAACCAGGAGAGGACGTGCAGATCCATCCGAACCCAGTGGGCGACGCCGGGTAAGGCAGCATCACACATGACGTGGTCGGCAAGAGCATATTTGCCGAGGATGAGGAGAAAGAGGCGGCACCACTTGGAGAAGGATAGTGTCGCGAGGTCGAGGACGACCGGGGCGAGGGTTCGGAGGTTGAGGATGCCGAGCACCTGTGCGTGGTGCGCAGCCACGAGGTCGACGTCACTGCCGGTCGCACTGCCGCCGGGAGGCGTGTCACCGGCGGGCACACCGCCAGGGGGCGGGTTACCAGCGTGCGAGGCATCATTGTCGTCGTCATCCGTGACCTCTCCATCGGTCACGGTGTCGGCTTCCTAGAGGCGACGCTGGGCAGCGGCAAGAGCCTACTTGGGGCGGGCGACATCGTCAGCAAGGCGATGGCATTCGGCGACAGCGGCGGCCGCAGTGTTGGAGCGGACCTGGAGGGCGGACACGGCCTCGGCCGCGCGGCGTTAAGCGTCATCGGCGGCGTCCTGCTTGAGGCGTTGGGCGTCGGCGGCATTGAGCAGCATCGGCAGTGTCCTGCTTGAGGCGCTGGGCGTCGACGGCGCGCCTCAGCGGTGTGAGCGTCGGCGTCGACGTTGGCAATCACGGCGGACATGGCGGCGATGGCAGGGGTGCAGAAGGTGGGCTAGGTTAAGGAATGTAACCCTCTTGATACCATGAAGACGCAAGAGATTTGGGGCAATCACGACTTGATTATGCACAACAAGTGGATTACAATATATAGCCACGCTCTTGCCCAGTTTATAGAGACAATACCTGAGTAGGCAGGCTAGAAAATAGGAGATGTATCTTCTGATGATAGCTATCCATCTATACCGTAGCTATCCTGTCTAACACTCTAGTCCAGGAGCATGGGGTCCTCGCCTCTGTTTGTTCAATTGGAGAAGAGAACAGAGAGAGCAAGTCTGCATGTTTCATTTGAATTGCCAAATTTCACTCTTACATAGCAGGGTGGATGATAGGAGTACATATATCAGTCACTACTCACGCGGTCACGCCTATATGGCAATATTGTACTAGTATAAAGATAAAAGCAAAGCACTCATGTATATTAGTATATGAGGCGACTCGTAATCTGCCTGCGTGCGCCTTTGCAGCTCTCCAATATGATGGATCGATCCTCCTCAGTACTCGTCCGAGACAGGAACCCTGCTTCCGAGCCGGGAATCTGCTCGGCTGCACCAGCATCAGGAACAAACAGCAAGCGACGAGTTATTTGAGCACACCAACGGTGGACGAGGGGGCAGTGGCGACGGGGTCGATGGGGTTGGTGTAGGGAATGGGATCCAAGGGCTCAGGGGCGGTGGCGATGGAGGCGGTGTGGCCGGCGGCCGCGCCAGCGCTGGGTGTCCACCGCGCCCTGGGCGGAGGCGGACGCAGCATGTGCCGCCACGAGGACCGCGGCGACGATGTGCTGCTGCTGCTAAGGAGGAGACATTGTAGCTCACTGCTGTCTGCACTTGCACTTGTGTTCTGAAACTCTCTCTGCCTTGGACTTGGCTTGGTGTGGTGCTCTTCGTCTGAAACTGTCCCGTATTTATACTATGGCGACAACTATTTTGGTTTCCTCCAACATTTCAAGTGGATATGAACTAACAAACTTTGCTATACTACACCAGAAAGATCTTGTCCTGGTGTGCTACATGTGCTTGAGCAGAAACAGAATAGAAAAAAATATAGTATACACGAGTGAAGGCTCAAGGGAGGGTAGAGGTGAGCGACAGAGAGCTCGGCGCCACTGTGCATTTTATAGACCTGCGCTGCTGAGAAGGCCTATTCTGGCAGCGCATGCGGTGTGTGTGGAGTGGGCGGCGAGTCACGCGGAGTTGCGCAATCACCGTTTTTGCGTGATGTGTTCGAGAAACAAGCAGAAGTGTTTTGTTTGAGCGCAATCACCGTTTTTATTTCAAGTGTTTTCAATTTTGCATGTTGATGCAGCCATGCAGGCATGCCTTTCTTCTACTGACATTAAGCTGCTGGGGGAATTTGTTTTGTTCCTAAAATCAAAGGTGAGATTTAACAGATTTTTCCTTTGTTCTTTTGTTGTGTGCTATTTTCAGTTCTTAGACCTTTTGTCAATATATAGATGTAGCATTTTCTATAGAAAGCAAAATTTGTAGATCAAGCTCCCCAACTTCTAAAGGTAGACTGTAATGACAATGCTAAGGTACATAATGTTTTCCCAGGGTTATTTTCTTTATTTTTCTCGCAGGAAAGGTAGCATGTGATGTGATTATATTTTCTGAAACATACAGGCTCCAGCTGCACCAAGTGCTTTTAAGGAAAATGTCACTTCATATTTTGGCGAATATCTGCCTGTGGAGGTAAATTGCCTTTCGATGTGTTGCCATTTTTTCTGTCTTAGTCATTGTTGTGTCAGGTTGGTCATGTATAAGTCTGGCCAAATATCAATTTATTCTTTCCTATCTCAGGTTATTGGTGGCCTATGCAAACTTGTGCATGATAACTCATATAGCAAGCTTTTGCAGTATGCCAACAGAGACCTTAGTGCTCAGCGTGCTACAGATTTTGTTAGATGCTACCCAGAAGAAGGCTGAAAGGAAGCCGAATGGTGCTAATTATGTGGCCTACAGAATGAAAAGGGTACATATTTCCCATATCATAGATGCTTATGTTTTCATTTATTGTACTTTACTATTTCTATAAACTTTTTCTATTATCGAAGGTAATCCAAAGGAGGAGGAATGATGTGAACAAGTGAAGAGGTGCTCTGTTGAAGGCACCAATCATTTTGAAGAGATGATGTAAAGAGAATGAATATTTCACACTAGAATTAATTTACAAGTCAGAACCCAATCGATAAATGATGATGCCCATTCTGAAAGTCATGATACAAATCCATATCAAAGCTTAAGGCTGTTTTTTTTTTTTTCGAATGAAAAGCTTAAGACTAGTCGTTTTCAGCTCGTACTCGTATTACTAGCAGGGTTAGATGGAATGGATCATAGCTGGCTCTAGAAGCTGGCGCTTGTAAGCTGCACGCACGACCAATCTTCTCCATCACGCTCTATGGACTGACATACTTGAAGAAAAGCTTTGGAAAAGGGCGATTAACCAAAGATGACAAGCATGTGGTTGTAGCTTTAAGAGAACTTGCTCATTGAGACCTGAAACTCTTAATTACTACGGTGACTCACCGTAGTAATCTCGGTGACAGTCAGCAGCGATCCTCATCTTGTTCTGAGTGCGAAGAGCAACCGAGGGTGCAGCACGCTCTTGCAGCAACTCAGTCACTGATGAAGGTGTAACAGCGGTGAAATCTGGACACAGCCCCCATGTCAGGCTCTTGCCCATATGATGCCTTAAAAGGTGAGCAGCCCAATGCAGAATGCAATGTGGAGTTGGCTGTGTTTAGATCCAAACTTTTCCCCAAATTCTACTATAAAAAAGAAGATTCCCCATCACATCAAAAATGCCGGCATATGCATGGAGTACTAAACGTAGATGAAATCAAAAAATAATTGTACAGTTTAGATGTACTTTGCGAGACGAATCTTTTGAGCCTAGTTAGACCATGGTAGGACAATATTTACCACAAACAAACGAAAAGTGCTACAGTGCGCTACAGTGTCGGATGTGATGTTTTTGGCCAAATTTTGGCAGATTTCGCCTGCTTTTCGCCTCCACTTTTTGGATCTAAACACAGCCGTTGTACCAAAACTCCACTAGTGCCAGCCTAGCTTTCCAATTCTTTGGAGAATCTGAAATAGAACGGCGCAAATACATTTACAAGCACTGATTGCTGGGCGGACCTGCCACTAGGGCCATGGCCCTACTGCCCTAGTCTTGGTCCTTACGGCACTGGATTGTCCATTCCAGGTTTTCACGTTCGGTACAAAAAAATTCTACTCATCCTGCACATCTATGAAAGACATGACATGCTCTGATGATCTAGTTTTGCCTTCTTCACAGAATGCTCGATCCTTGCTTGTCTGTCACCAAGGTAACCGAGCAGGGGAGCATGGAGAGCGTCTCAGCTCCACCCACCAGGCCAAGCTTGAACTATGGTGGTGCGCTCTGCATCTTTGGAAGTAGGAAGAGAAAATGATTCAGAGCTCCCCAAGCAGCAACTAGCACCCACTCGCAGGACACTAGAAAAGACAACTAACATTTGGATGACAATATCAATCTAATTGGTGCAATTCAATTTAAGCATAAACTATAATGGATAATTCCATACTATTAGACATAAATTGGTAATTTAATGAGGGCTACGTATGGTCTATAGGGTTGCACATCGAATTTCTAAAATTGACCAACAATTTTAAGATTCTGACATATTATCATATATTTTATGTTTCAGAAAACAACATACCGGCGCACCATATATGTGTGGACGGTGCGGTATTATATGTATTATGCATCGAGTTAGAGTAAAACTTGGCCCTAGTCTTGATAGAATCCTAGGTCCGCCACTGACTGTTTGACCCATTTGGACTATCCATCCATTTGTGGGTGATAAGCGATGCTAGTGATCAGATTGGTGCCCAACAAACTGAATAGTTCCTTCTAGAAATGACTAAGAAATATGCAGCCATGATTGGAAAATATGGTTTCAGGGACACCATATAGTCACCATGTGCCCAACAAACTGAATAGTACCTTCTAGAAATGGCACCTTGTGTAAGGGACAGTGGTCGAGAGTTGAACTAGCATCACCTTGCTGCGCACTAAAGGCCCTCAACTTCAGACAAGAATCTTGAGCGGCACCATAAAACACACATGCACTGTCGTGTAGCCTCCACCGTTTACCTCCTACCACAGATTAGGCTAGGTTCGGGCGTTCGGCTGCATTCTGTCCCGCTCTAAAGTTAATACGGGGCCATTTTTCTTCACATCACTATCATATCATATAACACAATATCTTGCTTGTGACGTACCAGTGGAGGATACGTACTTCATGAATGAATCCATGCTTTCTTGGTGCCAAGGTGGCTCCCTCAAACGGCTATGTGGATACAGAGGGCAGCTACTGCATGTTTAATGTCGAAGGTACACCAGTTGATATATGCTTATGTTGTTTCATCATTATAGTATCGACTATATGCTGATAGATCTGTCCTCCATGCAGAGTATCCTGAAGTTGGTATCTGCTGTCCCAAGAGAGTAACCAGCTAGCCTGGCTTCCAGTACACCTGGCAGGTCTGCTATCCAATATACTGACCTAGCAAGCTGCTCTATTAACAGCTGCCGTAGGCTTATCAGCTTATGTGTATGTATTAGTTTGTTGTATCGTCCTGGCCGAACAGATGTCCTCTGCCCCGTTCTAGCACGCCTTCCTGTGGTGTTGCCGAACCTATTCGAACATCCAGTCTGGCAGTCTGTAATATGAGTATGCAGCCGGAGACAATCCACTTTTTTTTTTATTATCCTCAAGAACTGTTGTCAGAGAATGAGGATGATGGTAGCAAACTAGCAATGATGAGGATCCTTTTGGAGACGTACAAGGTTCAGATTCCTAGTACGAGAAGGAGGAAGTAGAGGCAGAACAGGCCCTGAATATTTGTGATGAAACGTGCAGTTGTAGGTGTAGGGGAGGGTAGCGTTTGAACTGAATGTAATGTTTGTCGATGAGATATGTGTTTATAGGTGATTGATGAATGTTTCTGTTGCTCATGCTGAAAAGGAAACGGACTCAGATCAACGACATTGTGTGTGTCGGTTAGCATTGACTGACTGCATTGTGTCACATTTATAGGTAAAGGCATGTATCGTGCAGAAGCTCCTCATTAAAATATATTATTCGTATACTAGTACCAGTAAGATAAACTGGTCGTATAAATTTAATATGACTAGTAAAAATGCACGTGCGGGACACACGTGACAAAAATATATTGACCAATTTGTTAAATATAAACGAACAATGTGAAAATATTGTGTTGGTGTACATTTAATTATGCTACATATATATCAGTAGTCGTGCAACGTTGAGAATGTTTCTTTAGCTCCGTTTGTTTTTTCCGTAATGATGATGATAGTTTTTAAACCATTATTTATGTTGATGTTTCTAGAAAAAAAAAATCATTCATAATGAATTAACAAATAAATATTGACTTATAAATGTAAAGGGCATTGAATTAAACCATGGCTAGATAGCAATTGCATCACCAACTGAACGAAATCGAACGCCTAGAAACCTCCGTTCTCGAATATTTGTCGCCCAACAATTCATTTTTGAACTAACACATCGTTATTAGTTCATAATGAAATAACAAATAAATATTGAATTAAAGCATGCCTAGACAACAACCACATCACCAATTTCTTGAATCGAACACCTAGGGAACCTCTGTTTTTGAATATTTATCGTCCGCCAATTCATTTCTAAACTAAAAAGCCGCTAGTTTGTTTTGGAACTAAAACACAACAAATAAAAAAACAGATGGGATAATTTCACAAATCTGTGCAGCAAACAATGGCCGGCCCATCCCAGCGCCCCACAGCAGGCAAATTGGCCGGCCCGGCCCATCTCCGCGCAGTACTCTACCGTCGGATGGAGGAATAGGATCAACGGCTAGAAAGCTCCAGCTGAGAATATTATTTATGCCGAGCTAGTCAAGAAAACCTCAGCCACTCACCCTGCTTGCACGACCGCGCACAAGCCAGCCGGCTCTGTCTCCCTGTCCGCTCCTCTCTCCCAACCTCGAGTTTGATCGCCACCGTTCCAGTGCTCCTTGCCGGTCTTCCGCTGGCCTCCCAACGCTACATGGAGCGCAAGAATGCAGGAAGACCGAGGTTTCTTTTTTTATTTCAAGATTTGCCACTTTGTCCCATTTTCTGGATAAGGTTCTGCCTTTGCTTTTCGCGAAGAGGCATTCTCATCGTCTTGCAAATTGCATATGCATCTGTGCTTACGCCAAGCTCGTCCCTTAGTACGTTTTTTACGGGCATACTGACGGATTATGACTATGTATATCTAGATTTTCACAAACGATGTGGTATAATAACATGATATAACGTGTACGGTATTTTCACATTGGTGCTCTGTTTTGGGCCGGCATGTGTCGTATTTGTCGTGCTATTTCAAACATCAGCTTTGTATATAGAATCTGATCGATAGGACCGTGGACTCTTAAGACCGACTCCAGCAGACAAGGTAAGCGGCGGGTATATTACAAAACGACACTGTAACGACACTATTTAAAAAGAGAAAGATAGTTAGAATAGTGGATAGATGGGTGGGATACCTTATCTGCTGGAGTTGGTCTAACTATATCTAGCGAGAGACACATTTGGGTAGAAGTTTTGGTGAAAAAAATACAAAAAATTACGATGTACAGGCAGAAACTATTACGCCTAGCATAAAAGTTTCTCGCCCTCTATTTCTTTTGCCGTACGATATCGATGGACCGTGGACTCTTAACTATATCTAGCGAGAGACACATTTGGGTAGAAGTTTTCGTTAAAAAAATACAAAAAATTACGCTGTACAGGCAGAGTTTCTCGCCCTCTATTTCTTTTGTCATACGATTAACGCGTACGGTGGAGATTGCGTTAGTTGATGTATGAGTTTAAGTGTACGATGGGGACCACTAAAAAATAGGCGGTTGCCGGTTGGATCGATGACTATTGTTAAATCCAAGGGTATGGGTAGAAAACTTGCGAGTGAGAATTAATTTATACTAAACTCGCTTTTTTATAGGGTAGATAAAGACTCAGTAGTATTTTCCAATGATTTTCATTGAGCCGTGAACCAAGTCATAGATTGTTCAGTTTATGTGAGTATTCAGTTCATTTGAGCTGTACAAGGACAGACGAATGCTGACGCGGGAGGTCGCACTCGAGGCCGATTCGTGGAAACTTGAAAAGTAGAAACTGCATGAAAAGTAGAAATTGCGGCTGGTATATAGAGGTTCAAGTTTGATTCGTAACTCGAGTCTAGATTCAAACTCTAACAATGTGAAAATCGGCCAATAATAATGGTGGTTCAGGCCAGCTGTCTGAACAGGTCAGGTGGCAATGCTAAGTCGCTGACGAACTGGAGCCCTATTTTCTCACGAATTCGTGCAGCAACGGCTCGAGAATATTATAGCAAAGTTATAGCCAGTATGAAGGGTGGTTCAATCTGTATTTAGACTTTGCCTGGATTCAGAGGCATTTGGAAGGAGATGAGCGTCGAATCACTGGGTTTAGAAACGGTTTTTGGCGGCTAGCTCAGTGTCAGTTGTTTACTGTTAGAACGGTTCTAATAGAACCTACTACCTTAACTCCTACCCTTCTACCGTCGCCGACACCACTGAGCAGAGCAGAGCAGGGAGACAGACAGTAGGTATTGTATAAATAGAGAGGAGCCATCGGCCTTTCCATCCATCGCAGCCTCGCCGCAGCACCATCACCACCGACGTCGGTCCTCTGTCCTCCATCAGCATTCGACAGGCAATGTCGTTCTCTGTCTTTGCCACAGCCATCCTCATCATCGCAGCCCTAGCGCTGCTCGGCGCCGACGGGGACCCGCTGGAGGATCGGAGGAGATGCACTTCAGGTACCGGCACCACCTCCACCGGCCGGCGCCGCCGACGCTGTCGTACCGGCTTCCCAGGCCTCTTCCGCTGTTGCGGCCTACGCCATTGCCGCCTAACGATACTGTTTGGCGGCCCACCGGATGGTACAGGACTCCTGATGAGCCAGTGTAATGGGGGCAGACACAGCAGCAGCGTGCGCCATCACGATGGGAGGCGAGGCCTGCGTGTAGACAACACCCTCCTCTCTGCCCCTATAGTGTATTCTGCTAACGCAACTATTTTGTTTTCCTCCAATATTTGCATATGAACTAACAAACTTTGCTACAGCAGAGAGATCTTGTCCTGGTGGTGTGCTATATGTGCTTGGCATCATCGGCGCGGCTGGTATAGCAGAAACAGAATAGAAAAAATGTATACACGAGTGAAGGCTGAAGGGAGGGTAGAGTTGAGCGATAGAGAGCTCGGCGCCGCGATGTGCATTTTATAGACCTGCGCTGCTGAGAAGGCCTATGTGACAGCCCTCATGCGGCGTGTGTGGAGCGGGCGGCGAGTCATGCGGAGGAGCGCAATCACCGTTTTTGTGTGGCATGTTGAGAAACAAGCAGTGTTTCGTTTGAGCGCAATCAGCTTTTTTGCTGCTCCTGCATGGCTGCCTGGCGAGAGCCGAGAATGCATGACGGCGTCCGACGCTACCTAGGAGAGGTGTTATTGAGTGTGGTCGTAATCACATTAACATTATTAAATATTTTTTAATAAGATGAACGATTAACCGTGCACGAAATTCGAAGAAAGTGAATTTCTTTTTTTTTTTTAAGTTGGGACTGATGGGGTACTTCTTTCATATTTGATTTTTAGTCTGTGACTTTCGGCCCATCTTTATCATGTACTCGTTTTTTTTTTTCATGTTTGTCCGTTGCTTTTACGAGGGGATGTTCCTATTTTGAATATCTCGCCGTTAGAGGGAGGTGGTGGCGCAACGGCACCGGTGACTGGGGAGGGCATCTTTGCCGCGTTTGCCTTAGGCGTCTTCATTCATGGCGGCACGCGGCGCAGAAGCAAAGGTGTGTGCACTCATCTGTTTTTGCTGTGGATATTTTTGCTTCTCCTGGGGAGGAACAAATTGTGTGTGTGCTCGGCAGCATCTTTCTGTATTTTCTGGTAGATTTTTGGAGGGAGCTATTTCGTGGAATTTTGTGCTATCGTATCATTTTTTTCCCATGGGGTGATGCAGTATCTGTGAATGTTTGGTGCCAGATTCATGTGGGTGTGCGATGGTTGATTTTTGAGGGAGCAATCTGTGTGCATTTCTGCTAGGAGAAGGATCCCACATGGTGAGCACGTGGTGTGTGTGGGTGATTTTTGCTCTGCTTTGCTAAATAGTTTATATACCTGCGCGTGAGGGGGTCCTTTTTTGGGTGTATATTGTCGCGTGTTTAAAACATGTGTGCTGCTGTAGACTGTAGTTATATATCGTTTGGTCTTTTTTTTTTTTTTTAATTTTGACCCCTATGCTTTCTTGGACTGCTCTAGATGAACACTCGGAGGAAATGTGGTGTGGGAAGTGGGATTCGCCTGGATTTCCCCGCAACTGATTGGGGCAGGATTGCTTGTGAACCTGATGGCATTCATGCGAATGTTAGAGTAGGTTCTGTTTTCTCACTATCCGCATGTGTGTCAAGTTCTATCACTTTTATTTCAAGTGTTTTCACTTTTGCATGTTGTTGCGCAGGCATGCCTTTCTTCTACTAACATTAACCTGCAGGGGGTATTTGTTTTGTTCCTAAAATCAAAGGTGAGATTTTTAACAGGCTTTTTCCTTTGTTCTTTTGTTTATGCAGTTCTTAGACCTTTTGTCAATATATATATGTAACATTTTCTATAAAAAGCGAAATTTGTAGATCAAGCTTGCCAGCTTCCAAAGGTAGACTGTAATGACAATGTGAAGGTACATAATGTTTTCCCCAGGTTATTTTCTTCATTTTTCTCGCAGGAAAGGTAGCATATGATGTGATTATATTTTCTAAAACATACAGGCTCCAGCTGCACCAAGTGCTTTTTAAGGAAAATGATACTTCATATATTTTGGCGAATATCTGCCTGTGGAGGTAAATTGCCTTTCTATGTGTTGCCGTTTTTTGCTGTCTTACTGTCAGTCATTGTTGTCCCAGGTTGGTCATGTGTAAGTCTGGCCAAATGTCAATTTTTTCTTTCCTATCTCAGGTTATTGATGACCTATGCAAACCTGTGCACGATAACTCATATAGCAAGCTTTTGCAGTATGCCAACAGAGACCTTAGTGCTCAGCGTGCTACAGATTTTGTTAGATGCTACCCAGAAGATCGAAGGCTGAAAGGAAGCCGAATGGTGCTAGTTATGTGATCTACAGACTGAAAAGGGTACATATTTCCCATATCATAGATGCTTATGCTTTCATTTATTGTACTTCACTATTTCTATAAACTTTTTCTATTTGTGGAAGGTATTCCAAAGGAGGAGGAATGCTGTGAACAAGTGAAGAGGTGCTCTGTTGAAGGCACCAATCATTTTAAAAGCGTCGAATGAACACAATCGATGTAGAGATTATTGACATTGATGGTGTGAAGAAGACAAATGCAAGTCTAAATCGGTCTTAGGCACGAGTTGTTAGTTGTCTCTGTTTTTACTTTTATCATTTTTTTTTCTTTTGTTGCTTGGTTATGTTTGCGATGTTGATTTTTATAAAGGTTATATGTTATTTTATCTGGTAGTTTAGATGATCAAATTTGGTACATTTCATTGGTTATGTTCGCGATGTTCCAGAATTTAAACATGCAACAGCCGGCTCAACGTAAAGGTCCACAACAAAAAGAAAAAAAAAGAGAAACAACTATAAATGCAGAAAGGTTACGGACTTACGGAGTCCCTGGTCGTGATTTTGAAGAAGCCCGCGACTCCTTGCGGCCCGCGGCAATGTTATGGACTTATGGTTCTGAATTTATTCATGTGTTGTGAGGATTTTCTTTTCCTAAAAGAGTTGAACTATGTGCCACATGGGCTGCACATCATGTTTTTTAATTATTTTTTGTCTGAGCCATGCATGCACATGCAGAAAATACTAGCATGCCTAGGAGCAGCCGGTGTGGCCTCCATGGGCTGTGTGTTGGGTAATAATCTTTGTGGTGAAAGGTGCTTGGCACATCGGTCAATTCCGACAACTGACGTCATGCACAGAAGGAATATGACACAGCATGAAAGATGCAGTATATGTGGTGAACAGGACTCGTGGAAACACGTAGTGTTTGGGCCTTAGAAGATGAGGAGATATCTGAACATGTAAGAAATAATCACGAGCAAAATGCAAAGTTCTGGCCGGTGGAGGCTGCGAACTCTCTAAAGCAAGAGGAAGTGACGCGAGTGGGAGTAACTCTGTGGGCAATTTGGTATGCGCGAAGGAAAGTCATACATGAGAATGTATATCGACACATTTTTTCGTGCAGAGATTTATATCAGAGTTGGGACAGCTTAAGAAGGAGGAGAGGGGAGCAAGATCACAGGCACCGGTTAGAGCGAAATGGATTGCCCCGCCAGCCGGTGTCACTAAGATCAATGTTGATGCAGCGGTCTCAAAAAATTCAGTGTTGGGCGCTGTTGCCGCGGTAGCAAGAAATGAGGAGGGAGTTTTTATTGGAGCATCAGCACTAGTCATAGAGGGAATTTCAGAAGCTGAAACACTGGAGGCAGTAGCCTGCAAGGAGGGATTAGCTTTGGCAGCTGATTTGGCACTACAAAGAGTCAGATTAGCTTCTGATTGTAGCGGGGCCATTAACAGTATCAAGGGAGCAGGGATGGGGCCTTATGACCACATTGTGCGTGAGATCAAGGATCGAACAAGATGCTTTTCATCGGCTGAGTTCACCCATAAGGGTCGCCTTTCAAATGGAGATGCTCATAGATTAGCAAGAGGGTCGATCCATGATTCGGTGGCCACCATGTATGTCTTGTATCTCCACCTCCGGATGTCTGTACTTCCTATTCTTTAACTGAATAATAAAGAGTGGGAGACCATAAAAAAAAGGCAAAATTTGCTCCAGGACACTCAACTTCCATGGAATTTGCTGGTTCACACCGCCAACGCGAAAATTTGTCCAGTACCATTATGAAAGTTTGCCTATTTGCCGGTTCACACCACGTCCATTATTTTAATCGTTTCAGCCATTCGAGTGAGAGGAATTCTCAAAAAAGACAGGCATGCCCCTAGTCCTTCACTTCTTCTGTGAATCGGTGTGAGCCGCCGGTGCCGTCCTAGCTGCCCCAAGCCTCGTCGCCACCCAAGCTAGAGGTGGAGCCGGTGCGGACGGGAGAGGAGGACAAGCAATCGGCCTGACCACCGTTGCGCTCGGATGGGAGAGAAGGAGCGCTAGGGGCAAGGCGATGCGAGGCGTGGGCAGGGCGGCGCACAGACGAGAGAGGAGGAGGAGCGGCGGGGCCAAGGCGACGGATGGCCGGGAGGAGACACGTGGCCGCCACGGCGCGGATGCAGAGCGGCGCAGTGACGACGACGCGTGCGCGGAGGAGGCAGAGCAAGGGGGGCACTCTTGGCCACATTGAGAGCGGGCAAGGCGCTGCGCCTCCGCCCGCCGCCGGCCCTGTCTGCCCTACGCATCCGTCTGTCGTCGCCTCCGCTCCCACTGTCGGCCCCATCCGCATCCATGCCCGTCGTCGGCCCCATCCGCCGTCTCCACTCTCGTCGTTGCAAGCCCCCTGCTCGTCGTCGCACGCCCAGTCATCGCTGCATTGGATCCGTGAGAAGAGGCAGCGGAGGAGCAGCTCAGCCTTTGTCGGGAGCAAAGGTTGAAGACAGAGGCAAGATAGTCATTTCCCATGCTTTCTCTCTCCTTAAATCTGTTAAATGAATATTATAATGGATGCGGTGTGTTATGGAAAATACTCACGATTTCATAATGGTACCTGACCAATTTCAACGTTGGCAGTGTGAAATAGCAAATTCCACGAAAGTCGAGTGTCCTATAGCAAATTTTGCCTAAAAAAAATACTAGCATGAGCAGCCCACGTGGCGTCCATGGGCTGTGCGTTGGGCTTGGTGGACTGCCAACGCACTTGTTATATAGATGTTTAGCTTTTATTTTTTAAATGTTGATAACTTTTCCATATGATGTCTGTTTTCAATTTCGTTTGCACTAACGTATTCCTTAGGATGAGAATTATAAAACTATTAAACAATAATTCATATGTAATGAAATAATTTTACATGTACCCTACAACTTATGTGGTATCTGTAATGAATATTTCTATATTAAATTTGTACTAACTAACATTGATAATATAGATATACATCCACAATTTGTTGTAAGATAAGTTAAGATTCAATTTTATACAATTTGATTCATACTATGTATATAAGTTGATAGTAAAACTATGCATAAGTTGACAAGTTGAAGTTATATAAGACGATACATATTCTCTACGTAATCTGGCACATAGTCTTTGTGTAAGTTGCAATCTATTTATTTTGATAGTACAATGACACGTAAATTGACATACTATTATGTATTGATAAGTCGATACATGGTCTTTATGACATATAGCTTTTTATATGAATTGATCGTACACGGAAATGACCATGGATGGTTTTTTCCCGGCCCCCTACTTTCGTTCCTAATATGCAGTGCGGGGTTGGTGATTTGCCGTATAAGAAACAGTTCGTTTAGGATGGTGTGCAATAATACGACTAACTTTAAAAGGCCAACAATTCTGCCCCTGGATATATACACACATGGTGCAGTGCAATCAAAAGGCACAAAGAAAAGGAAACATTGATGGAGGCGCTGGTACTTACAAGCTTAGCCTACTACTGCCGTTCTTGTGTAGCTGTGGCTGCTGTGCAGGCCGGGAGAAAATTTCAGAACTTGAGCGTGCACTCTGAAAGAACAGAGCGTATAGAGGATTACATAATGATCTAGACAGGTGGGGGGTGTGGGTGGTGGGGGCGACGCGTCCCAATTCCCAACTGAAAATTCTTAATGGAAGATGGTGTCAGGAAAACACAAATCAGGTGGTCATCATCAGGACCTTGAGGGCGGGCATGCGTGGGCGAGGACATATATAGTCGACAGTGACATCTGTGATGTCCTCCTTGAGCTTGACCGCGGCCTCATTGACGAATTGAAACCCTCGGTGCATGCCCACTGCCTTCTGATCCATCCAGTCGGTTCTGCGGCAGTCATAGCAGAAATGAGCTTCAGATTGGTTATTTAGAAGTTAGAAGATGGTAATTAAACAAGCGATTACCTAAAAGACGTACTTGTCGACTCTGTAGTCTGTCGTCCTCGATCGTCGAACTGGCGTCTCCATTGGGTCCAGCTAGCTCTTGGTTCGTTGAGAGCTATGGTGCCGAGGAAGGAGGCAGTGGCTCAGAAGCAGCAGCCGGTGGCGCGGTGGCCACGGACGGGAACGCAGCAGAGCGGATGGCCCATAACGGCGGGGCGACAGCGAGGCGAGGCCGGGGAGGGGAGAACGGAGCTGGGGATGGCGGCGATTGCTTGCGGGATCTGCTGCGCGCCAGGGAGAGGGAGAGGGAGAGGGTAGCGGCAGGCAGAACGGGGAAGATGAGGACGGGCAGCGCGGCGTGCGCTCGTCGGCTGGGTCCCAGCTGCAGAGGGAGAGAGAGAGAGAGAGGAGAGAGTTGGGCCGAAGAGGGAGGCAGGCGGAGGCCGGCTGGGAGAGAGGGGAAGGGAGTGGGCTAGTGTTGGGTGGAGAGGCAGGCTGGGCCGGGAGGAGGGAGCTGGGCTGGCGAGGCCAAGCGAAGGGACGGGGAGGCAGGCCGTGGAGAAGATTGGGGGTGAGCCAGCGCGGGCCAAGCCGAGGGGAAGAAAGGAATTCTCCAATGATTATTTTGAGGTGGAATTATCAAGAGAACATCTGGAAAATTTGGAGAGGATTCTTGGAAGAATTTATCAAGATTTTGGTGGAGCAATATCTGGATATTTGGAGAAATATTTGGAGATTTTCTGAGGATTTTTGGTGGAAATTTTGTGGACGGCACCTCGAGGTTGTGTAGGGACATATTTGGGAGCGGTTTTATGACAGGAAAAAATGAGTGGAGGATTTTTGAAGTAATTTACAAGGGGTTCTTATAAGAAATTTTTTAAGCTTATTTAATACACTCGAAGAAAACATGGTTTTTTTAAAAATGATTTTGAATTAGGGGAAGATTAAGGAATATTTTCTAGGAGTGATTTTCAAGGGGTTCTTATAAGAATCTTTTAAGCTTACTAGTAGCTTTGATACCAATTATTAGCAACCCAAGGCACTCAACTCAATCAAGTAGCATAACGAGTACAAACTCCATGAATTAGAGTTCGGGGAGGAAGAAACAGAGAAAAGCAAGAGCTAAAGGAGCTGTGATGGTAGATTTTAGACTAAATCACTTACATCTGCTCACAACGAAATGAGGAAAAACCTGCCACTTTTCATTGTGAGCTGTACAGATCTGGAGCGGCCACCAAGCTCTCTGCCCAAAAGCTAAAAAGAAGGAAATAATTGGTAAGGTAGCTCATAATGACATAGACAGGAACAATGGTAGGATTACAAGTGAAAAATATAGAAACTTTGTTTTGATCTAATCAAATTGTAGTGCCCAAAAAAATTAGACGACACTATATAGTCTATAGTAGCTCCATACGCAGAAGAGGATTATTCAGTTTGATGTCCATGGAAACCCATGTAACGACATAACAAAGATAATTCATATGGAAACCCATGCAACTTCATATGTGCACTACACTACGTCACTGCTTCCTCACAGTCGCCGACGCCGCAGAGCAAGAGCCTCCTAGACAGGAAAAGAGGACACTGTAACAGCCGACAAAGCTGCACAGCGATGAAGGACGGAATGACGGATCAGAGCCCGACAGCCAACGAAAGGCCGCCAACGTTCCTCGGCGATTGTGCGACATGATAGATTTTTGTTCGTGCTATTATGGTACTTTATGATTCGTAACTATATAAATAAGGAACCAGGAAACATTGCTATAAAATCACAAAAATTTCTTTAGTGCAATTAGATGACTAGCCCGATTCTCTTAAGTGGAACATATCCAAACAAGGTCAATTCACGGTTAATTCGATGTATGAGCATTTGATAAACCAAATTGCCTTGCCTTTGAACAAACGCTTATGGAAATTGAAATTACCCCTTAAAATTAAGATCTTTCTTTGGTTCTTATTTAAAGATGTAATTTTAACAAAGAATAATTTGATAAAAAGACATTGGTCTGGGGATGGTCGATGTTGTTTTTTTTACTCCAACAAATCCATCCAACATTTATTTTTTGATCGTCACGTGGCAAGGTTTGTTTGGAGACTTGTTATAATCGCTTTTGGCTTGGAGTATCCTAAGAATTCAAATGAGCTTTGTGGTCATTGGGTACAACAAATAGGCCGACATTTGCATGCCTAAATTTGCGTAGGAACGAGTGCACTTTTATGGTCTATTTGGTTACGTAGGAATGAAATGATTTTTGACAAAAAAAAAGATTATATTCTTCTTTACAGGTCATTTTCAGAGCCACCTATTGGGCAAGACAGTGGAGGGTCCTACAAAATGTGGCAAAAACACAGCTTATCAAGTCGGCTTGTCACACGTACTGGAGTCTCTGGCGATGGAAATCTTTGTCAACCATGGGGGCCATCTTCTAAGCGGATTAGCTTCGATTTATTTGCTTCTATTTAGCTCTTTGAGAGCTTTGTTATCAAACTGTTTAAATTGGTTGTGTGCAAACTTTTTCAGAGACTGGAATAAAATTTTTCTTTCTAAAAAAAGAAATTCCGAATAAAAGATGAGTAAGGACACTAGTAAATGGGGCGGAATCTTTGAAAGACATGGGTTCATACCTGATAATATTAACTGAAGTATGTTAAGAGGAAAGAGATGCTCCTACGCTGTGCTCAGTGTGCTAGGACTCAACTACTCAAGGATGAAACATTGTACTCCTTGGCAAACACAAACAGCACGATTCCTTTAGGAAAAGCAGCCTGAAATTGCTATCATAAATTCACAATCTAAACAAAGTTCCAGATTTCCCTTTTCACGTTTGCACAGCATATTAGTTTAACACACAAGACACAACACATGGATAGCAGGGTACCTTAAGAATGGCGATGTGCAGAAGAATCCCGAGCCCAACTGAAATGGAGGCGGCAGCCATGACAGTTGGACCGGATGGCCATTGCATATGCAGCAAGTTCATTACTGTAGGCTGCAGTGCCATGAACAAGCCTGAAAGAAGAGACAGTTTGTTAAGTGCTTTTGCAGGTACACAGGATGCAGATTGCAGCAGCGCAAGCATATAGCAACGCAGTTTCAGGAATTAGTACACACCTAGACTGAACATTGCCTCCCAAAACATAGCTCTGATGGTTTGACAGAAATTGTGAAGCGACCTGAAGAGGACCAGGGATCAGACGACATCAATGAAACTGGAGTGTATGTATTGGCGTTCCTGATCAGCTTCCTCCAGACCATTATCAGGATAAGCCTCATCATCACGCTCGCCAGCGGCCTCCCCTTGCCGCTGTCCTTGGGTACAGCCGCGTGGTCGAGTTGGACCAGTCTACACCATTCCTGCTCTTGGTCCTGCTAAAGTCGTAACGGCCATACTCATAGTAGGCCGTAGGCCTGGGTTCCTGTACAAGCATGATTACTAAAACCTAATTTTGGTTCAGTAAGCCATCTGCCCATTCTCTAGTTCACAAGTCCAAGCAAATAATTTCGCATTTTCAAAAACACAAATGTAGTAAACAAAAACAATTAGCATTTGTGTACTTAAGAGAATTCAGTTTATGAATTGTTAAAAGCAAAAAGTGGCGCACAAATTAAAATCAGTTTTGGAACAGCTGATGCTTTGACTGATACACTACACGAACCACCAGGAGCCAAACAGGAGTGTCCAGGTCAGTGCCAGCACCAAGCATGATTACAAAGGCCAGTTTGGTTCAATAAGACATGTCACAGTCCCTAATTCACATATCCAAGCAGATTATGTAGCATCCTCAAAGACACAAGATGCTATGTCGCCACACAAATTAACACTTGGAGCTGGCCCTGACGACGGTCACCGGAGGTGCACTCAGACACCGGCGAAGCGTTGGAGCTCCAGACGAACTCCTCTTCCCCGTCATCAGCTGCGGTGAGTGCCCGTCAGCATTGCCGTTCGCATCTTCTACCCCCTTGGCGCCGACGATGTTGAAGAACTCGCGGGGGTTAAGCTCACTTCCTGTGCTGCTGTGGATCCAGGAACTCGTATGGAAACAGAGAAACGTTTCGTTCGACAATCTACCCTACTTTAAGGCCTATATTCTGGGGTCAGCTTCATTTCCCGCTCCAGCTCAGATTCTAGGACCTCTTCCTCCAGCAGTTCAAAGACGTTGATATCTGCACAGTATGCTCTCTTCTTCTCTACAATGTCTTTCCTGAAATAGAAGTTTAATTCAATATTTTAGAAAATGAAATGTACTCAGGCTTTAACCTTTGGGGAGATTTTTTACGGTGCTTGAGAAGACCCTGTTTCGGACCTACATGTTTTTTTTCCGGTCCATGAGTTTAGTTAAACAACCGGAGGAACCCCTGGTTTCGGGTCCATAAGATCTAAGTTCTGATCCACAAGATTTAAGTTACGGTCCACAACTTTGGTTCTTTTGAATTGGTTCCTCCTAAGTTTTAGCCGTTTGATTGAAGCCAATGAATGGCTACAATTAATTTCAAGTACTGTAACAAACCTCTTTGGATATAGATAAGGTTGCTTAAATCCTGCTTCTGAATTTTTTTGTACCTATGGTACAGCAAGTTTATTCTATCAGAAAAGCATGCAATTATTTAAGACATAGAGCATTACAACAATTCAGACCTCTGAAAAATAATAAAACTGAAAGATTTCAATAAGCCTGGAAAAACAATAAGGGCATGAACTCTTGTTACTAACAAGTGCCTATGAATTGAATATTGAATATAGAGGCTAAGTAAACTGCAACATGCATATTGGATGAGGATAGAGAAGACTGATGGCCAGTTAATTGGTGACTCTCAAAATCTCCATTATCTCAGTATTATTTTACACTTTAAATTGCAAGTACTTACAAATAGTTGGGAATAGGTGTAGTTTGTTGTTTGCACACAAACTAAAGACAATGATTCCTCATAAAAAAAACTAACGACAATGATGGTGAGGCATCTAGAAACCACAGTAGAATGTACCACTAAGGGCGTCCAAACCCCACAATCAATTGCACTTGCACTAAAGCATACCACAGAGCATGGCAAACAAATTAGAGCAGGAGAGAGATCAAACCTCCAGCAAATTTACATGTCACAAAAGGATGATCAGCACAGTTGAAATCCAATTCATTTTTTGACATTAGACTTGTTGTATTCATTAAGAAAACAATATTTTCCAGGGAGGGACTTCACATGCTGCTGATAATCCTCCCTTGATAAAAGTGATATAAGCAAGGAAGTAGTGGAAGCCTCAAGTGAGAAGTTCTTCTCATCAATTTTGGAGATGTAAACCTTCGCCTTGCTTATGTCACCCTTATGCAACAACCTCCTGACTAGAGCATTTAGCATATGTGAGTCTGGAGCACAGTCACTCTTTTCCATTGATGAAAATAGATTGTCAAACTCTTCTAGCAAACCTTCTTTTATGAGATTCTCAGCTATTGATCGGTAGGTCGCCACATTTGGAAACAAACCGTGGGCAGAGATAGCAGTGAACAAACCCATGGCCTCTTTCTTTCTTTTTGAGCAAACCATCGATCATAATGTTGAAAGTAACAATGTCCACCTGTCTATCCTTAGAACATATGCTCTGAAACATTTTGAATGCATCATCAACATGATTATTTTTGCAAAGCCCCCTTAAAATTATGTTGCAGGTGTAAATGTCCCACTGTGCTCCACTTTTCATCATATTTATATAGCAGCCCACTGTGTTCTGCTTGGTGGGCTGGGCCTGCCTGGATGTGCTTGGGCCGTCTCTGGCGAGTGCCGACCGGTGCTACAAAACTTTTTACATGAGGCTATCAAAGATACTACCCCTCAAAAAATAACCAATCGAAGATACGAGTCTTTTCGGTCAATCCCAACTCCCAACAGGTGATGTGCCGAAGCGACTGAACATGGCGCAACAGGATAACATGTACCCTCCACGGGAAACTTGGAGTGCAATATGGCAAAGAGCGTTTGGGCCCTGGAGCAAGATGAAACCATACAGCATTTTTGCACAATCCCTTAAAAAGAACCGAAATTGTGGCTAGCGGAGGTCATCAGTTCAATGAATCAGGTAAAGGTGGCACGAGTTGCGGTAACACTGTGGACCGTTTGATATGCACGCAGGCAAGCAATACATGAAAACTCCTACCAGAGCCCGCTAGCGATGCACTGTTTTGTAGAGAGATTTGTGTCGGAGCTAGGGACATCCAAGCCTGCTGCAAGTGCAGACAGACAAGACCGGGAAGCAAGTGCACATGCTGTCCCTAATGGAGCGCCCTAAAAGGGTGACTCAAAACACTGACTGTTTGACATAAACACTATACTGTAGACAGAGACAGAAATAGTTGGAATAGTGTTTTGAGGAAGTGGATAAGTGTTGCCATTGAAGACAGACTCATCCACTTTTTCAAAATACTATTTCAACTATTTTTCTCTCTGTCTACAGTATAGCATTTATGTCAAACAGTGCCAAACAGTGTTTTAGGCACCCTTTTAGGGCACCCCTTTGGGGATAGCCTTAAGATCAATGTAGACGCAACCACGTAGCTCCAAGAATGCAGCTATGGGATCGGTCTCGGCAGAGATGAGAAATTCAAATGGCACATTTATGGGGGCAGCATCGTTTGTTTTGGAGGGCATCACTGACGTAGAGACATTATTAGAGGAGATAGCTTGCAAGGAGGGGCTAGCTCTGGCCCAAGATTTGCTCGTGCAAAGAATCAAGTTGGTATCTGATTGCAACGATAGCTTGCAAGGAGGGGCTGGCTCTGGCCCAAGATTTGCTCGTGCAAAGAATCAAGTTGGTATCTGATTGCAACGACACCATTAGAAACATTGGTGGAGAAGGTCAGAGACCATATGGCCACATCATCAAAGAGATCAAAGCTAGAGCAAGGAGCTTCCAGTCGATGGAGTTCGTTCATGAGGGTAGATACTCGAATGGTGATGCTCATAGGCTAGCGAGAAGTTCGTTTTCTATGTCTTTTGGTCACCATGTATGGCTTGTAATTCTACTTGCGGGTGTTTGTTATTCCTATTCCTTAACTGAGTAATACAGGGTGGAAAAATCACAAGTACACGTGAAAAAGGGCAGCAATAGTGTAGGTTCAGTCAATTGGCAAGGCAAGACCAGTACGTGTTGTGCAAAGGAGAGTAGCAGCAAGAGTCTTCTGTGTGTGGCAGTAGAGAGAAGTCAAATTCAGTTGCCGCCATGACACTGTGAGATGATCAGAAAGTCAGAGGCATGGTGAATACAGAGTTTTAGTGATGCAGATCTTTGCCGTATGCCCATATGTCAAAGAAAAGGCCCGTCATGAAGTACTAGATGTAGGCCTTGTAGGTATAGAAACTATACTGGTTCAAATGAAGAAAGCAGATGCAAGGAGAGTGCACAAATCATATTAATATACAGGGCTAGCCAATAGTAATTCAATGGCCTTGGGAAAGAAATAGACAGGTGCACGCTCAATGTGCAGAAGTGATCAAGTCGTTGGCAGAATACAAAATTAGAAAATTGACTGAAGATTGATGATTTGGTGGAAAGAACAAACGTACTGTTGTGCCTCAGTAGCTATTGAACCTCAATTCAAGATTGATTATTTTTGCTAAAGAACTTTCTATACGTATGGTATATACCATTACCATGTATTAGTATTGAAAAAAAACAAAATGGCCCAATAAATAATATTGCCAATAAATAATATTGCCACGCAATAGCGCCTGACGCCTACTTGTGCAGTGCAAGCCTGTAAGCTAGAACCAGGCCACCAGGCGTTGTAGCAGCCGGGCCACCAATTTCGCAGCAGAGCGCTACCGCGTGTCCCCGGCCTGCCTGATTCAAATGGGCTTTGTGGCCAGTATGTTAATGGGCTTTGTGGCCAGTATGTTGCCCATGGGGTAAGTTGGGCTGAGACGTTAGGTGCGCCCCACATTTCCTTTTCTTTTTTATCTATTTTTAAATTCAATCACGACTTTATTATGCATAACAAGTGGATTACAATATATAGCTACGCTCTTACCTGGTTTATAGAAACAATACCCGAATAGGCAGGCTATAAAATAGGAGATGTATCTCCTAATTATAGCTATCCATCTACACCGTAGCTATCCTGTCTAACACTCCAGTCCTGGAGCATGGGTCCTCCCTTCTGTTTCTTCAGTTGGAGAGGAGAACAAAGAGAGCAAGTCTGCATGTTCCATTTGAATTGCCAAATTTCACTCTTACATAGCAGGATGTATGATAGGAGTACATATATATCAGTCACTAATCACGCAGTCACACCTATATGGGTACTAGTATATGTTAGAGTTTGTGTCGAATATGTGTACGTTTTGGTTACGACGGGACTTGACTTGTAATAGGGGGTCTAGATAGAGTCCTAGTCAAACTCTATTTAGAGGGGGCCATAAATATGAGGCCGACCCTGTGTAACCGTACGACGACTAGATGGCTTGGTTTGGGGGTGCGGCGTTGTCGCGGTGTACTCGGATGCCGGCATAGCTATCTGATAATGGCGAGGAGCGCCCATAGTCATGCCCCGGGGATGTAGGCTTCGGCTGAACCTCGTTAACAAACATCGTGCTTCCGGAGTCATCTGTGATTGTGCATGGGTATCTCGATCGATCCACAGGCGCTTCCGCATGCTTGTTTTCTAACAAGTGGTATCAGAGCCATGGTTGGATTGGATCTCGAGATGTATGCGGCGGATCACGTGGAAGCACGAGGATGATATGCTCGACGGGCGCCAGGAAGACAACTCGATTTGGTGCGAGGTGGAGCATGGAGCGATCGACGATTCGATCGGTGGTGTCGAACACTTCAGGCAGGTGGTTTGAACCCTTCGATGGGCTGCAGTTGACGGGGATTGATCAGATGTGATAATCGAGTCAACACGGTGGCCGACGAGATCGTTATAGGCGACGACCTCGGTGCTCGGGATCAGACCAGGCGGTCCAGACGTGGAAAAGTTTGGAGAGATTGGAGCGGACGGGAGCAGCGATGCAACCGAAATGTTACACGGAGGCTAACATCATGACACGTCGAGTTGGTTGTGATATGGATGCGAGGCCAGGGTGTGACATGGATGCGCATATGTGATTTACGCGGAGATTGGCGAAGGAATGCAAGGCTGGTTTTATCTGGCTGATGTTTTTTTTTTCTGCATGCATGCTACATGCGAGGCTGCATGCAGGATGCATGGCATCGTGCAGTTGCATGCAGATGGCAAGTCACGGTTCCAGCCGGAGGAGTTGCGGCACAGGCGGTCGGCTCGCTACAGGCAGAGGTAGGTGCAGCCTTGAGACACGAGGCGATGCGGGATTGTATGCGTGGAGGCTTGGGACTGTGGACTCCAGAGGCGAAAGGCGCGGGCTTCTGCCGCGTTTCGTGGGGAGGCCAGGCGCAAGTGGCCAAAGCACGGAGGCCAGGGCCTAGGAAGGCAAGGTTCGCAAGGGGAACGGAAGCTCGCGCGTGGCAGTGGCCGGGTGCGTGAGAATCCCGTGCGGACACGGAGCCAGGTGGGACCAGGCATTAGGCGCGGGAGACAAAGACTCCGAGGCGCGTCTTTTCATGCTGCGGCATGGTGGAGTCTAGAGACCAGATCGTTTCGGTCTCTGTATGCGCAGCGCGTGGAACTCGCAGGAGGACTCGGAAGCTGGCAGGCACGGGCCTGTTGGGCAGTCGACGGAGTTCGGTTACGATTGGGAGCCGGACGAGACGCACAGTGCAGAGGGGAATTAAACCAGAGGTGCAATCAAGCCAACGGAGAATAGATCCAACAGAAGCAGAAGAGAGTTTCGAGTGCCTAGGGAAGATCAGATCTGCAGTTTGGAGGAAGCTGTGAGCGTAGGTGTTTCAGGACAAGGCTGTTCGTGCGGGTTCTAAAGGAGAGGCGTTCAAGCAGATTTTGTCGGCGGTCCGTGGCAACAGGCGGATGGCGTCGATAGCGTCCAAATTCGATGTGGTGAAGTTTGATGGGACCGGAAACTTTGGGCTGTGGCAGACGAGGGTGAAGGATCTGTTGGCGCAACAGGGTCTTTCCAAGACGCTCAGCGACCAGAAACCGGACAAGGTGGATGATGACAAGTGGGAGGAGATGAGAGCACAAGCCTGTGCAACCATCAGATTGTGTATCTCCGATCAGATCATGTACCACATTATGGAATAAACATCACCGAAGAAGATTTGGGAGACACTGGAAAGTAAGTTTATGTCCAAAACTTTGACCAATAAGCTGTTTCTAAAGCAGAAGTTGTTCAGCTTGAAGATACAGGAGGGGGTCAGATCTCACAACGCACATCAATGTCTTCAATCAACTAGTCGCTGACCTGCTTAAGGTGGAAGTGAAAGTTGAGGATGGGGACAGGGCGATTATTCTTCTGTGTTCGCTGCCGAGTTCTTATGAGCACTTGGTTACTACGTTGACAGTTGGCAAGACAGAAATCACCACAGCAGAGGTTGTTGCCGCGTTGCTTGCTCATGATCAGATGAAGAAGCACAATGCAGCTGGAAACTCTACGGGCGATTGTTTGCATGTCAAAGGTGATCAAAGCGCTGGAGATAAGAAGAGCAGGAAGAAGAAGAAAAAGGGGGCCATTGTGTTACGAGTGTGGGGAGTGGGGACATATAAAGAGAAACTGTCCAGGACTGAAGAAGGATAGTGTATCCGCAAGTGTTGCTAGTGCCAGCAAGAGTGGTGACTCAGATAGCGATGGGGATCTTCTCACAGTATCAAGTGAAGAGTTTTGTGAAGCATGGTTGTTGGATTCGGCTAGCTCTTTTCATGCAACACCAAAGAAGGAGTTGTTCTTGTCTTACACTAAGGATGATCATGGTGCTTTCGCTTTCCTAGGAGATGGCTCGGCGTACCGTGTCATGGGGACAGGCGACATCAAGTTCAAGATGTGTGACGGGCAAGAGGTGATACTCAAAGGGGTGAAGCATGTGCCGGGGCTGAGGAGGAATCTAATTTCGCTTGGCCTTTTGCATGATGAAGGTTGGTTGTATCAGGTAAAGCCTGATCGGAGGACCTTGAAAGTCATGCATGGCGGGAAGACTGTCTTGTTGGGTGAGAAGTCAGGCGTGCACCAGTACAGGCTGTGAGGGAGCGCTGTTGAAGGTGGAGTCATGGATGGCAATGCAACTGTGGCGGTGTTCTGTCCAGAAGATGGTAAGGCTGTGGGATCAGCCTCGCCAGGCCGTTCGACGTGAGCGGCGAAGGAGACAACTCAAGTCCGGTACACGGAGGTTCACACAAGAAGACGAATTCAAGGTGGTGAACATATTCGCCAAGGTGGAGTTTGTTAGAGTTTGTGTCGAATATGTGTACGTTTTGGTTACGACGGAACTTGAGTTGTAATAGGGGTCTAGATAGAGTCCTAGTCAAACTCTATTTAGAGGGGGCCATAAATATGAGGCCGACCCTGTGTAACCGTACGACGACTAGATGGCTTGGTTTGGGGGTGCGGCGTTGCCGCGGTGTACCCGGATGCCGGCATAGCTATCTGATAATGGGGAGGAGCGCCCATAGTCATGCCCCGGGGATGTAGGTTTCGGCTGAACCTCGTTAACAAACATCGTGCTTCCGGAATCATCTGTGATTGTGCATGGGTATCTCGATCGATCCATAGACGCTTCCGCATGCTTGTTTTCTAACAGTATAAGATAAAAGCAAAGCACTCATGTATACTAGTATATGGAGGCGACTCGTAATCTGTCTGCACGCGCCTCTGTGGCTCTGCAATATGATGGATCGATCCTCCTCAGTACTTGTTCGAGACATGAACCCTGCTCCCAAGCCGGGAATCTGCTGCCCGGCTGCACCAGCAGGAACAAACAGCAAGCGACGAGTTATTTTAGCACACCAACGGTGGACGAGGGCGGCAGTGGCGACGGTGCCGACGGGATTGGTGTTCACCGACGGGATTGGTGTTGGGAACGGGATCCAAGAGCTCGCCGGCAGTGGTGATGGAGGCGGTGTGGCCGGCGGCCGCGCTAGCGTTGTGCGTCCACCGCGTCTTGGGCGGAGGCGGACGCAGCGTGCGCTGCCACGAGGACCGCAGCGACGATGTGCTGCTTCTGCTGCTGATTAGGAGACATTGTACTGCCTGCTGTCAGTACTTGCACTCGTGTTCTGAAACTCTCTCTGCCTTGAACTTGGCTTGGTGTGGTGCTCTTCGTTTGAAATTGTCCCGTATTTATACTATGGCGACAACTATTTTGGTTTCCTCCAATATTTCAATTGCATATGAACTAACAAACTTTGCTATACTATACCAGAGAGATCTTGTTCTGGTGTCCTACATGGTCTTGAGAAGAAACAGAACAGAAAAAAAATATAGTATACACGAGTGAAGGCAGAGCTCGGCGCCGCTGTGCATTTTATAGACTTTCGCTGCTGAGAAGGCCGCGGCAGCGCATGCGGCGTGTGTAGTGGGCGACGAGTCACGCAGAGTTGCACAATCACCATTTTTGCGTGATGTGTTCGAGAAACAAGCAGTAGTGTTTCGTTTGAGCGCAACCGTTTTTGTTGCTTCTGCATGGCTGCCTCGCGAGGCGAGAGGTGAGGATGCAAGGCAGCGTCCGGCGCTTGGACGAGGCTAGTACCTAAATAAACTTTACAGCTGCGGCGGTCGCTGCCATGAATACGGAGTGAGAGTTAAGAGCGGCAACGCTGACACGGCACCGGCGAATTGTCTCAGAAGTGGCAGTGGCCGCAGCCCATCGTCACATACTCAAGGCTATGTGGTGAATGGTGATGATGTGGGAGCACCGGCGATGACATCAACCTCCTCCCAGCAGCTACGGAGCCCGTCACCAGCTACGATCTCCACGTCGCAAGCTCCATGTCTGAGAAAAACGCCACTGCAATCAACCAAATGTCCAAATCGACATCTGTTGTTGGAAGATCCACCTTGACATCTGCAATCAACTAGAAGGTTCCCCCTCTGATTGGAAAAGGTATGACACAAAATCTGCTTAACTCGATTAGAAAGGAATCCGCTTGAATTCAAATCCTTGCTCTTCATCTGTCGGCATTGTTCTAAATTAGCAACAACGTGATGACATCATTTACATTTCAGGGAATACATTTTATGAATCAATTAAGAGAAAATCATTCACACCAGATTGGTTAAAAAAAAAACTAAAAGTGATGAGCAATGGTCTATTAAGAAAACATATTGTATAAATATCCTGGATTTTTACCAATCTACAAAATAGATGTCGTATATCTCAAAGGTTGGAATTGCCGTCGCTAACCTAGCGCCCTAACAGCTGTACTTGCAGTTGCACTGCCGCTGCCTCCAGAGCCTTAGGTATTATTGGGTTCTTTTTTAAGGATTTACTAGAAAGTGTTTACCTACAATGTCACTAATCCAAATATCCTTCGCTGTAAGTATTTCTGATACATAATAAGTGTTTACCCAAAAAATGCTGCCTTCTAGATATATGATTACGTTTTCATCAATTCTCTACATCCATCTTCCTATCAGGGTTTTGCTACTAGAGTTGTCCTAGGGAACTGTGATGTTACTAAATTAGTTGCAACTTGGTAACTTTGTTAATTTCTACTGTATAATGTGTTGCTTGCAAAACTTAGATGCTTGACATGTATGCGATCACTTACCACTTACATCATTTTTTATGGTAGCCTTGAAACCGGGAACAAGAATATGTAAATGATCCACTTCTGTCCCATCCATCGTTTAAGATGAATTGTGTAAGTTTATCCGTCATATTTCTCTCTTAGTCCACCTGGATGTCTGTCTAACTGTTTAATTACTATTGTGGCTCTAGTGTATTCCCTTCTTTTTATTAAAAAAAAAATACAATTCCAGTGGCACTACATTGCACACTCCTTTCCAATCCTTTTAGGTGTCAAAACCAAAATCCCAAAATTCCACCCCAAAATCTAAATCAAAATTCAAAAAGAAAAAGAGAAAACTCTCCATTCTCTCCCCCCAACCACCCAGCCGGCCCAACCCCTCCTCCCTCCACCGGCATACACCCCCTTTCCCTCCCCCCTCGGCCCGCCAACGTCGCCGGTCGAACGGCTCAAGCCAGCGGGCCCGCGCACAGTGCCCCCCTCCCACCTGGCCACGCCGCGCCAACCACCCCGCCCATCGCCCGGCCGATGGTCTTGTACTCATCGACGCCTGCATTACTCCCCCTCCGCCGCTGCAGCCATGCCCCACCGACGAGTGAGTGCCCCCTCACCGGCGCCGCCCCGTTTCCATACGCCAGGCGCTCCCCTCGCCACGGCCTATAAAAGGCGACCCCTTGTGTCTCTCCGTGCCTGCAGAAAGCTCGTCTAGCTGCACTATCTTCCCCTCGATTCCCCAACCCCTTCTCCATGCAGTCGCGCCACCTGCGCTCCGCCGGTGAACGCCACCCACCCGCCGTCCAAATTCAACCTCCTCGACTCTCTCCCCATTCAATTTGAGGCAAGCACTAGCTTGGCCTCACCACCGGCTACCTCCCCGCCCCCTTGCCGCCCTCCCTGTACCCCGCCACCACCTCCTTCCCTCCCTGCGACGCCGGCAGCCATGCGACCGCCTCTGCTTCGGCGTCGCTGCCGCTATCCCCCACCACTCCCGTGGCACATTCAGTACCGGACTCGCGTCAGCCTACGCTGCCCGCACCTCCGGCCGCCTCGCCGGTCCCGACCCACCCCGCCCGTCCTCCAATCCACATCCCCGATACCCCTCCTATGCTCACCGTCATCTGCCGGTGCTCGCGCCGCCGCCCGTTCCGCTGGAGCCGGCCTCACCGGTGAACCGCCGTCGGCTCCCCGCCGACCGGTTCAAACGGCCGGTGCCGACGGCAGCGCGCGACGCCGTCACGCCACCTGTGTCACTGGCCCGTGCACCGCCGGTCGCCCGCTCGCGCAGCCTGCCGTGCACGCCCTGCCCCGCCTGCGCATCGCCCGTGTGCCTCCACCGCCGCCAGTCGACGTCGCCCGCGCACGCACCACTGGCCGCGCGCCCCGTCTCCGGCAGTCTGTAAGCCTCCCCTTCTCCAGCAGTCTGTACGCGCACCGCCATGTCCGCCATCTCCAGCTCAAGGTGCGTTTTTCAGCCTTGTCAAGTGATTCTTTACTGATGATCTTGGATGGTGACGATCCAACTTCAGCCAAGAGCTGACGGCTGTGTTGATTGGAATGAAGATCCAAGCGAGAGATAGACAAACAAGCAAAGGATGCCCCTCTCAGCCGCCATGTTGACAGCTGTTGCTGCTATCAGTTTCGCTCTTTTTGAGTTGCATACTGTGTGGAAAATAGGAGGACCTAGAGATGAAAGTTGTAATGAAATGAAGTTTGCTTGTGACCTTTCTGTAACCTGCTTCTATCTATTAATGGAGCATTCTGTTACTGTTACTCTTCACCTGCATTGAATCATTATGTAATTTGCTTGTAGTGAATGCATTCTGTTACTGTTCAGGAGTTTGAGAAGGCATGGTGCTATTTCTGGCAACATAGCACCATCAGTGGAGCTACACCAGAGGAGTTGTTCATGAATGAATCAGTTCCTGGAGGAGGTCTAACTCCATGCAATCAGCTATACGGTTCCATTCAGCTTTGAAAAGAACTAAAAGCTGGAATTATTCATCTTGTCATTCAATGATGTCATGGCTAGTACGTTTCTGCTATCAGAAACTGTAACACCCGGAAATTTGACTTTCTGAAAAATTTTACCAAACTCAAATATAATATACTTAAGTTGATTGTTTAGTGATCATGTCATGAGCTTTATTTAATTTCTTTCTCAAGTCAAGTGTTAAAATTAATATAAGTTCAACTTGTTTGTGCATCCATGCTGCTGCATATATTTTATAGAATGTTAGTATTTGAGTGATCAAGTGTTTACAAATTTCTAGTGTGATTTACTTTTGCAAATCCTTTGATTAAGTGCATAAATACCCTGTTAAAACTCCAGAAGTTCCTGTGCAGTTCGGGGTGGTTAATGGGCCAAATCTCCCTTTTATTCGGCCTTTTCTTCTCTTTCACCCGCAGCAGCCCAGCCGGCCCGCGGGGGCTTTCGGCCCAACAACTCCAACAGCACACCACCGCCTTCCTCACCGCCAAGCGGGACCCACCTGTCGGCGCGGCAGCTCCACCGCACGCGCCTGCCTCCTCTCGATGACGAGCCGGGCCCGCCTGTCGGTCGCGTCCCTCACCTCCAACCGCCGCCCCGCGTTGCCCGGATGTGCTGAGCCGGAGACGAGCCCGCGGCCCATGTCCACGCTCCCCATGCCCACGATCTCCGCCTCGACTCCAATACCTCGCCCCCACACCTGGAGTCAGTTCCGCCCTCAGTTTCCCCACGCTCACCCCGCAGTTCTCTTCCCCCACGCGCAGTGCCGACGCCACGCCGAACCGGAGCCGCCACCACACGCCGGCCCCGTTATCCGTTCTCCGGCGCCCCTGTCACCACGGTGAGAACCACCTCGTCGTCGCGAACCCAGTGGTCATGATCTAGTTCTTTTCCCGTTACTCGAACTCATCTAATCCCGTCGCACCCGCCGTTCCGCAGAGCCAGAACGCCGTCGCGTCGCCACTGTGTTCCGCCGTCCCCACTCGGTCCCCCTCGTCCAGAACACCTTGTTGAGCTTCGCCGTCCTCGCGCACACCTAACGCATCTACTCTCGGACCCTATCTCGCACGGGACGCCGCTAACCGAGCCGCGCCGCCGTTCTTGCAGTGCACCGCCCGCCGTCTCCGTCCGTCTATCGCCGTCCAGATCACCGTGGTGAGATTCGCCATCCTGTCGCGCACCCGACGCACAAGACCGGGGCCTCTATTCCTCACCGGTCGCGTCTAATCGAACCACGCCGTCGCCTTGCAGAGCACCGTCCGTCGCCGCCGTTGTCCGCCGTCACAACCTCCCCGCCGACGCGACCACTCCCCAGAGCTCCGCGTTGAGGTGAGGAACTCCCCTATCCTATCCTCGTCTCGAGCCCCCTTCTACCCCGGCGGTAATTGCTCGCCGTGGCGCCGCCCCGCGCCGCAGCCGTGCCACCTTTGGCCGCGCGTCCGTCGCGTCCGCTGCCCCCACCGGCTCCTCTATGCCGCGCTCCCCCTCCCCGGCCAAGTCTCATGGCCCTAGGTCCCCTGGGACGCCCGCGCGCCCGCACGCCCGCGATGTGCCGCCGCCACTCGCGCCGCCGCCCCTGTTCAGGTCGCCGCCGCTGACCTCTCTCTCTCCCGGATCTGATCTGAGCCGTCGCTACGTGATCCAACGGCCCCTGAGCGCACGTACCGGTCCACGCCCCGGTCAGCGCCGCCAGTTTTGCTAAAGAGACACCGGTTTTCTTCTTAATCAATCCGCAGTCCACCTAGATCAAAACCGAGCCCGTGAATTTATGTTCCAACCCCTGTTCTTTTAATTCTATTTACAAATCAGTCCATGTCAGGGTTTTTAGCCCTTTAAGCCCTCTATTTCACTGGTTTTGAACCTGAGGCCCTGATTTTGGCACTGGAACCTCTGAAACTTTTGTATCTATTCAAAATATGCCCCTGTTAACTTGTTTTATGCATATCTTGCTCATCTTAATTCCAAATAAAGTAATTTTTGAACTGTTGATCTTGTAGCAGTGAGTAGGTTAATGTTTTATGCTTGTTAGCTTCTGTTCATATTGATTGGTGTACTATTTTTACCCTTTTAGTCCATATATTGATTGCATTTTGTGTAACTTGTAGACGAGAAGTTCGTCCTTGAGCCTGAAAACCTAGTCTGGGAGGATCCCGAACAGACTTTTGACGAAGACAAGCGTTCTCTGACCTATTTATGTCCCTTTACATTGAAAACTTACATTCCTGCACAACTGGCAACCTAAGGATGACTTTTATCTTGATATAACCTTGTGCTGTGATGTGGTAGTTTTTGCTAGCGCTTAACTTTACTTATTAACTTATGTTCATGGTTGGAAATGATTAACTTTGATAACTGATGGAACTATGAAACTGTTGGATAATGTTGGATTGGGAGCTCGGGTCGGTTTACCCAAGTGTTTCACCGTAAGGATCGGTTCGCCGAGCGACCACCCAGAAAAACAGTACAACCATGTGGGATGATATGGGACATCCTTGACTGACTAATTAGGGGATCTAGAGTTGTAGTTGCTTCCCTGAAATATGGCGTAAGAAGTACCTCAGGGCATAGGCCTTCTTTTGCCAAGCCGGGTGCAGTGGTTTGTTTGCTTTGCTCTTTTGTCAGTCACCTCTTGGAAAGAACTCTATGCTTACTAACTGAGAATCCTTATAACGGGCGGCTACTCTCTAGTGAACCTTTGTAAAGGTCTCGTAGTGAGACTACCTGTCGCACATCAAAAACAATGTGTAAAGGTCCTACAAATCCGGACAATGGGAAATCACGACCCGTGGGTAAAGTGTACAACCTCTCGAGAGTTGTAACAAACAGATGCATCAGCCGTGCTCACGGTCATGAACGGCCTGGACCCTCAACTGATTAGAGAAACATGTGGTTATGGGCTGAGATGTTGTTCAATGATGACTTATCAATTTATTTACTCATGCTTTACCTTTATATTATACCTGTTGGGTTTTTGGGATAATTTTGGGATGACAACTGCTAACTTGTGCTTAATAAAAGTTGACCAACTAAAAGCTACTGCAACAGCCAGTCCACTATAAAGCCAGTCCACTTTAGCCTAAACGGGACACTTGCTAAGTGCGAAAGTACTCACCCTTGTTTTTTTTTTCAACAAACTTGTTGCGATTAATGCAACCGTAACGCTGCTCAGGAGATGGAGAGGCTGAGGATTGTACTCAGACTTTCCAAGATTATGATGAGTTCTAGGCTGGTGGCCCCCAGGCGGCTGCTTGTGGAGTTGGAAGGCCCCTTCCGTAATACTCTGATGTTTAGTCGTTGAACTTAGTTTATGTTAAAGACTTCCGCTTTATCGTTCGTGTTGTAATAAGTGATATTTGTACGCTTGTGCACTGTGTGATGAATCATTTATGTTCTAATATATGCGATTCCGATCCTAACGCATACATGGTCTACTTCCGGTATTTTTTTTTTAACCGGGGGTGACAGAAACGTACTCTCCCCCGCTCTATACAGCCACGCCTGCCTGCAAGGATACAGTTCCTGTCCGCAATGTGGTCATAGATGGACTGGAGAAAATCATCTAATACCGCGGCTCTCTCGTGCGGCGCGGGAAGAAATGCAACCAGCAACTGATCACTGCCCAAATTTACAGAGCCTCCACCAGGACTGGATGGTGTTGTGAGTATTTTGATATGGTGCGGAAGAGTAAATTTCTTTGGTTGGTTACTCGTACAGGGGCGCATACAATGCAAGCTGAACCTGCTCCGAAGGAAGGTGGTTGACAACTGCTCCTGCGACATCTGCAACAATGGCGACGAAACCCAAGATCACATGCATAGTCTCGGGCTGCAGCTTTGCGCGCGAGAGCTTTCTGGGAGCACCTCGCCTGGCCTTATCATGCTCCTCCTCTGTTTCTGTCAACTATGGAAGCACAAACATGATGTTGTGTTCAGAGGTGAACAGCCTGTTGAATATATGGGCCAAGCCCATCTATTTAATTCTAGAAAATCTCAAAGGCCCATGTGTGTGTATGCAAGGGGAGTGTGGAACCTTTAGTCCCACCTTGCTAGTGGAAGGGGAAGTTTCACCTACTTAAATATGAAGACTCTTCCCCTTCTACTAAATCATGGTGTGGAGAGAGAAAGGAAGACTACACGCGCTCGCCTCGCCTCGCCGGGCCGGGGCGATGGGCGCGGGCGCGCGGCACCTGCGTGAATGGTCCGCCGAAACCGGATCCTGACCTTGCGGGTGTGCGGCTTCCTTTTGCTGTTTTTATTTTTGGTGACTTGGCCTGCAAGTTTTGGTTTTCTTATCTGATTTGACTTGGTCGTCAAGCTAAGAAAACTGTATCCGATCGAGATCGTGATCGCGACACGAGTTTGGGTCATCGGGTCCTATATAAGCAGCCTACCGGCGCCACCAAAAGACACACCAGAAAAACCTAGGGTTTTGCCAACGCTTGTTACTGCACCGCCTTCATAGTTCTCTCCATCCCGCCGCCGACGTGCATCTGCGACCGGGAGAGCAGGTCTCCGGAACCCTTCGTCTTTCGAGCTTCTGCACCGGGAGAAGGCGAATAAGGTTTTTGGGAAGCGCTCCGTGTGACTGCTCGCTGTCTTCACCACGGGTCAGCCGTCTTCTTCCACTGCCGGAGGCTATCGCCGCCGACTTCTTCACAGGCTTTTGCATCGTGCTGTATACAGTACCTGCGACGTCCGCGACACGGTCATCGTCAACGTCATCTCCAGTACGGAATCGGCTCTAGCTGCCGAAAGGTATAAACAGATCTATCCAATCTATCTGTTAATTATGATCTGTGAGATCTTTGCTGTGACTATTCTATCTAGTATGTTAGATGAGTACATGCTAGTTTGTGCTATGATTTCCATGATTTATTTTCGGAAATTAATTCGGATATTGTCTAATTTCTCAACAATCCAAAAACCTTATTGTATACAATTTCCTAAATTCCTTTGGCAATGATTTCATTGTATATCTCGTGGATGATACTCCTACGTCTATTAGTGAGGCGTATGCATCTCCAGATACAGATAATTGGAAAGAAGCTGTTCAGAGTGAGCTGGACTCTATTCTCTCTAATGGAACTTGGGAGTTGACCGAACGGCCTTATGGTTGTAAACTAGTAGGCTGTAAGTGGGTGTTCAAGAAAAAGCTTAGGCCTAATGGTACTATTGAGAAGTACAAGGCGAGACTTGTGGCCAAGGGTTATACCCAAAAAGAGAGCGAAGACTTCTTTGATACTTACTCACCTGTTGCTAGAATGACTACTATTCATGTACTACTTTCCCTGACTATTTCATATGGTCTTATCATTCATCAAATGGATGTAAAGACAGCTTTCCTTAATGGAGAGTTGGAAGAGGAGATTTATATGGAACAGCCCGATGGGTTTGTAGTAAAGGGTCAAGAGAGCAAAGTATGTAAGTTATTGAAATCTTTGTACGGCCTGAAACAAGCGCCTAAGCAATGGCATGAGAAGTTCGACACCACCTTAACATCAGCAGGCTTTGCTGTTAATGAAGCAGATAGTTGTGTGTACTATCGCTATGGTGGGGGTAAAGGGGTTATATTGTGCCTATATGTTGATGACATATTGATTTTTGGCACAGACATTGATGTGATCAATGAAGTCAAGTCTTTCTTATCAACGAAGTTTGATATGAAAGATCTGGGAGAAGCAGATGTGATTCTAAACATCAAGCTTATTAAGGATGAGAGTGGGATTACTCTTTCTCAAACCCACTATGTAGAGAAGGTCTTGAGCCGGTTCGGCTATATAGACAGCAAGCCTTCTCCCACTCCTTATGATCCCAGTGTGACATTGAAAAAGAATAAGAGAATTGGTGTAAACCAATTAAAATATTCTCAGATTATTGGTTTGCTCATGTACCTTGCTAGCGCTACCAGACCCGACATATCATTTGCTGTGAGCAAATTGAGTAGGTTCATGTCCAACCCGGGTACAGATCATTGGCATGCACTTGAAAGGGTTATGTGCTATTTGAAAGGAACAATGAGTTATGGTATTCACTATTCAGGGCACCCTGCTGTGCTTGAAGGATATAGTGATGCGAACTGGATATCTGATGATGAGCTATATGCCACAAGTGGATATGTGTTTATGCTTGGTGGTGGTGCCGTATCATGGAGGTCTTGCAAACAGACTATTTTGACAAGGTCAACCATGGAGGCTGAGCTAGCTGCTTTAGATACAGCGTCTGTAGAAGCAGATTGGCTACGTGAGCTCTTGATGGACTTGCCAGTGGTTGAAAAACCAATACCGGCTATTCTTATGAACTGTGACAATCAGACTGCGATTACCAAAGTGAACAGTGATAAGGAAAATGCGAAGTCCTCAAGACACATTAGAATACGGGTTAAATCTGTCAGGAAGATGAGACACTCTGGAGTGATAAGTGTGACTTATATTCAAACAGAGAAGAACCTGGCAGATCCCTTTACGAAGGGACTCTCACGTAATGTGATAGACATTGCATCGAGAGAGATGGGTTTGAGACCTATTTAAGTTGCAATAGTGGAAACCCAGCCTTTGTGATCGGAGATCCCGTGAATTAGGATCTAGGAAATAATAAGCTATTGGTGAACTGAGGAGAGTGACTATTAACCCTCTCTATGTGCAGATGCAACACTCTCAAAAGCTGTATAGTAGGGTGACTTTATGTCTTAATGTGTTTCTGTTAGCTTTTAACTAAGCAAAGATGCTGTCCTACAGAGCATTCTTGAAAGAACACACCTATATGAGTTTGACTGTAAAACGTCGCAGTCTATGAGACTTGGGTGATCTCTAGTAAGCTCATGAAGAGACCAGTGAGTACGACGCATATGCTCCACCCGCGGAGGGGATTACTGGCAGTCACGTACTAGTTATGACTTTAAGCAAAACTTGTTTGCGCAAAACTTGCAATTCAAGGCATAGTCCATTGTTCAAGTTGTGAATGAGTGTAACTTGAAGTTCTAGGCAGAAGTTCAACTTCACAGCCTCTGCTGAAACACTGGTATATAAACAGTAGTAAGTATTGGCCAATCTCAAAATGGGCATTTGAGATCTGGTGGGGGATTGTTGAATATATGGGCCAAGCCCATCTATTTAATCCTAGAAAATCTCAAAGGCCCATGTGTGTGTATGCAAGGGGAGTGTGGAACTTTTAGTCCCACCTTGCTAGTGAAAGAGGAAGTTCCACCTACTTAAATATGGAGACTCTTCCCCTTCTACTAAGTCATGGTGTGGAGGGAGAAAGGAAGACTACACGCGCGCGCTCGCTCGCCTCGCCTCGCCGGGCCAGGCCGGGCCTAGGGCGATGGGCGCGGGCGCGCGGCACCTGCGTGAATGGTCCGCCGAAATCCGGATCCTGACCTTGCGGGTGTGCGGCTTCCTTTTGCTGTCGTCAAGCTAAGGAAACTGTATCCGATCGAGATCGTGATCGCAACACAAGTTTGGGTCATCGGGTCCTATATAAGCAGCCTACCGGCGCCACCAAAAGACACACCAAAAAAACCTAGGGTTTTGCCGACGTGCATCTGCGACCGGGAGAGCAGGTCTCCGGAACCCTTCGTCTTTCGAGCTTCTGCATCGGGAGAAGGCGAATAAGGTTTTTGGGAAGCGCTCCGCGTGACTGCTCGCTGTCTTCACCACGGGTCGGCCGTCTTCTTCCACTGCCGGAGGCTATCGCCGCCGACTTCTTCACGGGCTTTTGCATCGTGCTGCGTACAGTACCTGCGACGTCCGCGACACGGTCATCGTCAACGTCATCCCCAATACGAAATCGGCTCTAACTGCCGACAGGTATAAACAGATCTATCCAATTTATCTGTTAATTATGATCTGTGAGATCTTTGTTGTGACTGTTCTATCTAGTATGTTAGATGAGTACATGCTAGTTTGTGCTATGATTTCCATGATTTATTTCCAGAAATTAATTCGGATATTGTGTAATTTCTCAACACAGCCCAGCCTACGGCGCCTGATGACTGCGTGCAAAACAGAATGTCGGTTATGGAGATGCAGATTCCCCCAAGCCTACTCTGATATAATCGACCGTTGGTGCTGCTCTTCTAGTTAAGCCATAGGTGGGTGCGCCAGAATAATGGAATTTTAATACGTTTAAAAAAAACCTGCTCTTCTACTTATGAATGCATTAGTGCATGCTAGCAACACCTGCATCTTTCAAAGGAAAAAAAAACTTCTGAGGAATGCGAGGGAAAGGATTGGGGTTTAGATGAAGGCGTGCCCTATCAATCATGAATTGAGTAGGTCCTGAATTCCTGATCCTGGGTGAATGTAAAGATACCGGTCAGACAGCAGTTGGCACTGACCTCTTCAGCGGTCTCTCTCTACAGCAAGCACTTGTTCTCTGTTCCTCTTCTCATGAAAGGTGCTGAGTTGCACAAAGCAGATACCAAGCTGGAATTTCTCTGCGGCAGAACAGTAACAATTTTTTATGCAAGCCACATGTTCAATGGGTCATAGTGTTTTACTGATGACAAACCATACCTGACCTCGCCGGGCCTACTGCCCAGGCATACACACGGACGCTCGGTATGATCTTGTCATCTTTTCATTAGTGAGAGTAACACTCTTACTGCTGATATTATTGCCTAGAGAAAAAAGCTTGCTGCCGGATCATGAGAACTAAAGGGATGACACCTGTCCGCTTTACACAACAAGCACCAACAATTATTTAAGAATCTTTGTGCATCTTGTTTGGCATAGCAAACAAGCAAATAAAGCTTAACTAGCAAGGTAGCCCGCGCAAATAGCGCGGATAGCTAGTTTTTCCGTTGGCATTTTAGTTTCACTTACTTAGTTTTGTTTGATTATTTTTAGTTAACTTGTTTTATACTATTTTTTCTTTATTCACTCCTCAACAATACACCTTGTATTGTCATAATCTGCTCTCCCCCTAACTCTTTTGTAAGGGACATAATAAGTTTGGGTGTTTGTTAACCACTCAGTATTATAAAAGCTAGATTATATAATCTGAAAGGTAAACCGACATAATCTTAAAAGCATGAACTATTACAACAAATATGTTGGTGCATTCAAAATTAGTAATTCTTTTATGGGATAATTTTGGTGTTAGCGGGATTTCGTTGTTATTGAAAATGGTAAATGATCGTAGGAATGGAGAGGTTAGTGAGGGAGGCTAGCAGTCACGGAGCGGTGGGACACCTGGGAGACAATTCTATAGGGTGAGGCGAGGTACTGTGGGGCATCACTGTGGCAATTAAGAAAAAATCCACATAGGAGAGGAAGAAGACGTGATGTGGTTGTCATCTTGATTTAAGTTGATCTCTAGATCTTTATAAAATAAATCCAAAGTCGAAGGTTTTTTCTTTTTCAGATTAATATCATAATTTCTAGACCCTCTTGGTAAACAGACTTCTTTTAACACCTTGATATGGTATTTCACCTGTGAATTTTTTTATTGGGAAGAGTGGTGGATATTGCATTAACTTCAACTTTCGGATGTATTACTGATATTCTTTGAAGATCTGATGTTCACTTTGAATTTTATTTCTTGGTCTACAATTTCTTATCTGGATGCGAATGAGAACATAAAGTTGCAGATATAATGTTCTCTTTGAAGTTTTTTTTTAATATTTCTTCATCTTAAAAAATATCGAGGTAATGCGATGGCATTTTGCATGGATATAGACTAAATTTTCCTTGTTTGCAATTGAGTGCCAGAATTTTTACAATTAGTGTGGCAATTTCTTATGATATATTCATGAGTTAAATGCACAATTAGCCCGTTAACTTTTCTAATTCAATGGATTAGGTCCATCAATTTTGAAAGTATATTTTGAGGCCATACCTTTTTAAGTGGTTCCCTCGCACGTCCATACTCTTATGTTTATGTTTTATTTTTTATTTGTATCCTAAGATTTTTTTTTCACCATCTCACATATGCCCTTTTCCCTCTCCTACTTTGTTGGTGGCCCTCTCTCGCTAGCAGCGCCGACCTCTGCTCGGCCACCAGCTGGCTATAGTCCATGGTGAGGAGCCGGAGGCCGACCCCTAGGTGCAGATGCTCTGCTTCCAACGGCTCGATGATGTGGCCCCTCTTGCCCTACCCAACTACTCCTTCCCCTCAAGTGCCTGCCTCGTCCGGCCCGTCACGCGCTCTAGCGAGGGCACAAGCTTTGCGGGGTTCGGCGAGTCTGTCATCCTATATCTTTCCCCAACGCTCCTCCGTTCAAGGTCTTCGATCTGCCCTAAGGATCACTAATGCCAAAGAGGCCTAAGGGCCCGTGATGTGTGCGGCTATCTAGAATTTCTGAATGCTTGAGGGTTCCTTGTCAACTCCTTCAAGTCGCTAGAGCCATGCATAGTGGGTGCGCTTAGGAATGGGCTATGCGTGCCTGACTGCCCCATGCTATAGGTCTACTGTGTCGGGCCGCTGGTCTCGGACGGCACCGATGGGGCGCATGAGTGCATTCGATGGCTGGATCGCAGCCGAACCGAAGCGTCGTGATCCTCTGCTTCAGGAGCATGGGAACCTTCACCAAGAAGTAGCTTGAGGAGATTGTTATCGGGCTGTAGATCTCTAGGAAGAGGTTCATCTAGGTCGTGTGGAGCACTCTTACGTCGCTGCCGACTACCTTGGTGCGCTTCTCTTGGCTGGTATCCCTAGAGCGCACCCAAGAGGGAGGGCTCGTCATCACTTCTTGGGTGCCGCAAGTTTGCATAGTGTGTTCATGATGCATTGCCGGTTTAACTCAATGCTGGAGGGCATGTCGGTGACTTGGAGGCTTTGTGATGGAGACAAGCAAACAACAAAGCACATCTTTTTTGTCCACAGTACAACAACACGTACAACATTGCATGGTAGGATATGAGAGAGACGGCCACCGGCGACGCAAGAGAGGGAGAAGGCCATATGTGAGATGGTAAAAATATATCCGGAGGCTTAATGGGAAATAAAACATAAAACAATGGAGCATGGACATCTGGTGAACCACTTAAAAAGTTAATGGTCTAAAATACGCTTCGGAATCTGATAGACCCCACCGACATAACCAGAAAAGTTAATGAACTAATGATACATTTCACTCTATATATGTTTTCTATTTGCAATGGTAGATCTCATGAATACTTACCTGTGTGCCAGAATTAAGGATTTAGATTTGTAAAGCAAAAAAATTATGACTTTGGTTATTTATTTATTTCATATGGGACAATGCTAATAATATCTTTATTTTTATAACACAAATATTTTGACTGGTTAGCTAATTTTTCCCTATGAACAACGGGAATAGTTCTTTTCCCCTTTACGGATTGTCTTAGGAACGTAATATATAATGTTTCGGCAAAGCAAACGGGGCAGTAATTAAGTCAGGCAATGTAAAATAGTAAATGTTTTTCTTTACGATCAAGTAAGTATCGGACAAAGCAAATAAGACAGTAGTACTTCTTTTGGACAATGCAAATACCGTTGTTTTTTCTCTTTTGGAGAACAAATAGAAAACGTATCTAGCATAGTCTATTAAATTTAGACCGTTAGATGTTCATAAAATCCGACGGTGGAGAGTTTTTTTTTTCGATTAACGTGGGAATTTCTTGACCCTCTCGGCGAACGTGGTGACTTCTTTTAACACTCTCTTATTAATATAATAGATAGATACTATTCTAAGGCCAGGAACTAGATGAGGTTGCATTGGTTATCTCACAACAGCATTGGGAGCCCTAGACTCAACAAAAAAAAATCTGATAAATCAACAATAACATGGCTGAGCATTGTAAGTGACACGCCAATTTCTTGAAAAACTTTCATTGCACGTCTTATTTATAACAATCCACAGAACATATACTGGGCTAGCAAACTACACATTGGCAAGCTGAGAGCATTCAACTCACTGTAGGCTAATCATGACAAACTGAGTACATCTGAACAATTCTAATACATATGCCGCAGAAAATTACTGAGTATGTGTAGTGCTAAGAAAAATAATAAGCGTGGCTGCCCTGACTGGGTTGCTGACTTGCTGTTGCCGCCATGGGCTTTGACTTTTGAGTTGTTTTTTGCACTGCTAGTTTATGGTCACTGCAGCCCTGAATGTGCCTGTTGTGAAATTCGCTAGCTTCTAAGGCCTCTCATCATCTGTCTTTGGGATTAATTTAACAAACAACTTCTCGTCACGAGCTAACATGCTGCAGCTTGCTTCAAACTTCCACAGTCAACTGATGCATCTTGGGAGTAATCATATAGTGTGCTTGTCAGTTCAAGGGCTGATCTAACCAGCCTACCAAATGAACAAATATATGCCTCTGGCTTCTATGGAGCACTGTACTGATATGTGTTGACTGATTTAATCACTAACAAGGGCACATCTTGTACATGCCGATGAACTGCATTGACCCTGCGTCTACTGCACGGTTAGCCCTTCTGCAGCTGCACCTATGACTAGCTAATACATCACGGACAACACTTATTCTCAATTTCTCTGGCCCTGCTTAATTTTTGAGGAATTTTGAAAGAAAAATAAATGGAATCGGAGTCCGAATGGATGGGATATCAACTTTACAAATTTGGATGATAAATAATTCCGAAAAGAAGAAAGAATTTGTTTAACTTTTTTTTTTTTTGAGAAACAAGAATTTGTTTAACTGGTAATGGCATTGGTTCTCTTGTGGACAGGGGACAGGCACATGGCCTGCTGGTCTTTGGGCTCACGTGGAATTATTTGGGGTGGGCTGATGTCCACGCTTGTGGACTTTGTGCATTGGTAGATGGGCCCAAATAACAGAGGAGGCAGAGGGGCGGCCGGGCTCACCGGAGCTATGCCGGAACGGAGATTCCGGCCGTCATTCTCCGATCCGGGGGGTACCAGGGGAGAGAGGGCGGCGAGGGGGATCCATCCCGGCTGTTTATGGCACGAGCGGAGCTACGGCGAGGGCCGGCCATGGCCGCGGGCGAGGAGCTCCGCGGACAGCCCCGTGTAGGCAAAGGGGTGGGGAAATAGGGTCGGGTGGAGGTAGAGGAAGGTGAGGGGAAGCTCACCGCCAGAGTAATTGGGCCGTGGTGGCCTGCTCATGGAGAACGCCGATGCCGCCTGCGTTCTGCGCAGAACGGGCGCCGGCGAAATTGGAGAGGGAGAGGGGAGGGGGAAGTTCGGCGAGTTGACGGGGTGGAGGAGGTGGACGCGAAGGTTCGCGAGGCTGAAGCAATCGAGCTATGGTGGCCCGGGCGCGGAGAATGCCGTGGCGACCATGCTCGCGTGCAAGAACAGAGCAATGGAGGAGGGAGATGGCATCCACGGCGGACAGAGCCCGGGTCGGGTTGAACCGGGGGCGGTCCGAGTAGGCACACGCCGGCGAGGTGGAGGCATGGCGCGGTGGCGCGCCGGGGCCTCCGGAGCGGCACCGGGCCTGAGGCGGCGGGGACGGGTGTGGAGAGCGCTGGGGTGCGGCCGCTGTCGCTCATCGGCGGCAACCCAGGAAGCGGAGAGAGGGGGAGAGCAGGGGAGCGTCGAGGAACAGATTTGCGCCTCCTTTTATAGGCTGGCGGAGGACGCGTCCGCGGCGCTGACGTAAACATGGGCGCTCTGGTGGCGCGGCGTCGCGAAGAGGCAGAGGAGCACATGGTGGCGGCAGCGCGGGGTTGGAGCTCTGGCGCTGTGGGTCTGGCTGAGATGAGCAGGGACGGCCGGGGCCTACTCAGCAGTGGGAGGAGGGCGGCCTCACGAGTGGGGCCCGGAGATCAGAGGGCTGCTCGGCCGGGCGGAGGGGAAGTGGGCCGCGTCGAATGGACCGGACCAGAGGGGGAAGCGAGCGGAGCGGGCCAGCGGGGAAGGAAAGAAGGAAGGGGATGGGCTGCGGCCCAGGCGATGGTGGAAAATGGTTTTCCTTTTTCTGATTTGTATTTCGGTTAGAAATTTGGAGGAAGAATTTGAAGACAGTTTGCGGAAAATTTGGTAGTTGACTTTGTGAAATATATGGAGGATTTGTGGGAATTTTGTTTGAGCTCATATTAGCACATCGATTAACAAAGGAGTTTTGAAAATCAAATTTTGAATTAGGGGGAGATTTGGAGAAAAGTTCTTAGGTGCTTTTCGGGGTGTTACTAACGGTAAACTTCGAGTAGTGCCATAGACGGAAAATGAGAAATTTCGATGTCACGCAAGGAACCACTAAAATTTCCAGTGCCAGCTTTATAGGGTCAGTGATTTTAGTGGCCTCCATCTACCTATGGATTGCAGGTGTACATGGAGTGGTGAGGTTGAGTGCATTCCCATACTGAGTTTGTGGGATGGAGTTTTTTTTTTCTTTTCATTTTTTGCATATTTTTGTAGCTGGACACCATGGTTGCCTGAGCACCTAATGCCTGTTTCTATAACTTGCTAAAAGAACACCAGGGCCGGCCTAGATGGATGTGGTTTATTTGCAGAAGTAGTCAGTAGCTTGATTCTTGACGTAGTGTCTGCCTGTACGGTCACTCAAGCATTCATGTATTCGTACAGAGTAACTTTTCAGCCACCAAGCTAGTAGTTGTCAAATGTAGGCATCATTTTTAATCCATTATTTTCTCAAATCTGATATGTATTTAACATTTTATTCTTGGGCACCATTTTGATTGAACATTGCTTTGATAGTTCTCTCCTGGCGCACGCGTCTTCTGGAATCGAAGCGCGCGCATTGCTTGGCTTGAGAAACTAGAGGGACACTAATCACTTGTCGGCGATGCCGCATATCGTGGAGGGCGAGAAGAGCACGCGTTGGGCCCAGGGTTTAACTTTCTGCCGGAAAATTCTGGTATTTTTTTCTGTTTCCGCTACTACACGGAAAAAGAAATTCCGGAAAATTTCGTTTTAAATTTGAAAAATTCAAAAAAAAATTGTAAAAAATCGATATGATAAAAAACTAGATGTTTTTCTGAGCAAATAGGATTAGAACACACTCAAATATAAGATCATTTGTTAGGTTAAAATCGCATTTTGGTTGAAAGACAATGTTATTTGTAGCTTAATGAGTTAGGGTGTATAGCTTTTTAGTGTCCGTACTATCAAGGGGTTGAAAGAATATACCTTAAATGGAATGAGAGGTCTTCTTTCTTTCTCTTGTATTTTCATTCTATCTTCGTTACTTATTAAGGACTACGAGATCTAAATAGACATTGTTTATTAGATTGAACTACTCGTTTCATATGGACTATGCAATTTATATACTATAAACTTGTATTATGGTCTATGGATTATAACTATGTACTTATGTTATTGCGATAAATTTAGTTTTTATGCATTTTATATGTGATTTATGTGACAATATGCATTTGGTATGAATAATTTATGTGTAATATATTTAATATGCATTGTACATTGCAATATACAAAAGATACAAATAATATTCTATTAAATTATTTAATTTTTCATATGTTTGGAGCATTTTCTACTCGAAAAATGCTATTTTCCATCGGAAAGTACGAAATTCCAGCCGGAAAGTCCGGAATTCTGATCGAAAAGCCCGGAAAATACGAAAAATCGAAAAATCCAAATTTGAATTTAAATTCTCTTTTCATTCGGAAAATTCGAAATTTCGGTCGGAATTTCGTTTCCGGACGTCACGGAGAAAAGCCTTTCCGTCGGAAAGGTAAACCCTTGTTGGGCCAGCACTAACAGCAGTTGAAACAGTCTTCAAGGCGCGGCAGGAGAAAAGGTTTGATGTGCTCTTGACAAATTTCCATCTTGGACTCTTGGTACATCCTGCATGCTGTATAAACCACGCCACCAGCCACGCCGGCCGCATCACGAGACGACCCAAGAGGAAAATGGAAACGCGGCAGGCAGAGCAGAGGCGTCCGCTTCGCTTCCGTCCCACCACCACCCGCGGATTTCTTCCTCCCCTTGTGGTCGTGGCAAATCCTTCTACCTGTGATAATGCCCTTTCATTCGCCCAGTCACCGTTATTCTTTGCTTCGTGCCGGCGCAAACGGGAAATGCGCACGTATCAGGGCATGTACAATACAACGATGCTTATAGAGATGCTTAATAAGAGAGAAACACTAAGCATCTGATTAAGCTTTTCTTTTCTACAATGGACACGATGCTTAGCTAGCGTGGACATAGCCGTTGCATGGCATTGGGGGGAGGTTTCGAGAAACACAAATTAATGCTAAGCATCGAGGCTAAAATTAGCAGCGGGGCCCTCCTCTAAGCACCGCATGCATCTAGTTCATAAAAAACCCGGGTTTTTTTCATAAGCATCGATGGTAAGCACAACGTTGTGCGTGTCCTTACTAGTACTATACTGATAGCTGCCTAGCTGGCAATACAAAGTGAGCACATCTGCCACCCAATTTCGGTTTTGTGCCTGCTGCTCCTCCTGTTTTCCCACCCAAAGCCATATATGAGCACTGAGCACGTAGGGGGCCGGCCGACTGACCGACAGAGCTGTTAGTTGCATGAAATTTCCAAGGGCTTCAATTACCAGTGACACAGACATGCCATGACTTTTTCTTAAGAGTCATAAACCACACCCAGTTTTATGTGATAACTACGTAGTTCGCTCGAGTACAGCCTAACAGCCTTGTCGCCGAAAAGCCATTCTCATAATTCAGAGATGACCACTTTCCTAGCGTGTGCATATAATAACTTGGTTTGGACAACTGGACCTAGCATCTCACTTCATTTTATTATATAAAGTTATTACTCTCTCTAGGTCCGAAATTCTCGTCGTTTTAGACATGATTCCACGTACTAAGAAGTTCTTAATTAGGGTACATAGTTTCTGTTTTGCCCATATTAAATACCGTCTCAGTGTGGATCTATGCACCTTCTTTTCATAGCTCAAGTGGTTGTGTCTATCACTCCCGAATCGGAGTTGCTTTTATGTTTTGTATGGCACTGTATCACGCCTTCTATTTTTTGCTCAACCTGCAGCTGACGGTTCCACTAACGGGGATGAACGGAACACCGTTGGATAGACCAATTTGATAGCGATGGAAAATTATGAAACTGACATGGTGGATGGAGCTTGATTTTAAGGTAATTTTAGTCTAAGAATCGCCGAAATCGAAGTTGGAACGGAGAAAAACATGAGGGAATGTTTAGTGGAGACTGGAGAGGGGGTTGTTCAATTCTTTTTGGAAAGTTCGTGGAGCGGATATAGACGTTTTTGTGGTGAACTTTCTTGAATTTGGCCCATGTTGAATCTGTGTCATGGGCTGAGGGGAATATTTAGACTTTTAAGTGGGGAACTCTTGGTGGGCTGCTCCATGGGCTGCGGCCTGCACGCGTGTGGGGCCCACATGGCAGAGCGCTTTTTTTATTTTTAAATTTTTTTTTTCGTTTTTATAAAAATATACACCGGTTGGTAACATCTGCAGGAATGGTCGACCGGCGCCCGGGAGCCGGGCGCCAGGGGCCTGGCGCCCGGTGCCCAGGCGCCAGGTCCAGCGGCCGGACGGACGGACGAACGGAACGGACGGAAGGACGAAGCCTGGCGCCCGGAGCCCCGGCGCCAGGTACCTTTTTTTTTATTATTAACTCGCTAATCTCACGTTTAATCGCTAATCGCTAATCTCGCTGTTTAATCTCGTGCATCCGATCCGAGTTAGATTCTAACCATTTAGCTTCAACCTTGCCTATTATATTAGCATTCTATATTAGCGCTTCGACCCTATCACCAGGACCCTTCCAGTTTATTTTGACCCCAGTTTATTTTGAAATTACAAGTATTTTGCTTTATTTTCTTTCTCCATTTTCTATTTCCTATTTTGTGTATGTTTATTTTGAAATTATAAGTATTTTTAGGTCACGTTGTTCTGCTTCGCGAAGCAGATCTTGTCGGCGCTTTAGCTCATCCTCCCTCCTCTTCAGTTCTAAATACTACTAGATGTAAATATTACTACAATATACTACTATTAAAACTTAATAACAAATACTACAAATAAATACTAAATATAACAGAATATATATTCAACTAAATACTAATACTAAATACTAAATCTAGTTATTACAACGGGTTACGACTGCGCACTACTACACTAATACACTGCGCACTACTACACTAATACACTAACTACTACGTACACTAATACACTAACTAACTAATACACTGACTAATCTCCCTAACTCGGATCGGATGCACGAGATTAAACAGCGAGATTAGCGATTAAACGTGAGATTAGCGAGTTAATAAATAAATTAAAAAAAAAAGCACCGAGGCCCCTGGCGCCGGGGCTTCGGGCGCCAGGCCCCTGGCGCCGCTCCGTTCCATCCATCCCTCCGTCTGTCCGTCGTTCCCTCCGTCTGTCTCCCGTCTGGCCCCACACCTGGCGCCTGGGCACCGGGCGCCAGGCCCTTGGCGCCCGGCTCCCGGGCGCCGGTCGACCATTCCTGCAGATGTTAACAACCGGTGTATATTTTTGTAAAAACGAAAAAAAAAATCTAAAAATAAAAAAAGCGCCATGGCAGATGTGTTACTATGACATGCAGAGCCCACAGTTAACGGTGTTAATGGAGTTAGAAACATTTCATTTCCATCCTTCCAACAAATAGAACCGTTCCATTCTTCAACCAAACACGGGATTGAGCCATTCTATCCAGAATCCAGACATGGAGCCATTCCATACCACGTCGCTCTCCAACCAAACGGACCTGAGGGGAGGTCCTGCGCGTCCCGGGGACGGGCGGCTCCTTCCGCCGGTCGCCGGTGGGCGGCGGAGGCTCGCCGCAGCTCACCGGAACTGGGGTTCCCGGCCTCCGTTCGCGATTCCGAGGATACCGTCGCGAAGAGAACACCATGGATAATCTGTCCTGGAGGTTCTTGGTGTGGGTTGAGGCGTCGAGGATGGCGCGCCGTGGGCGGCCATAGGAGGCGGCTCGGGAGCTCCGCGGACAGCCTAGCTCGGGCAAGCGAAGCAGAAATCGAGGGTGTTCGAGGGCATAGGCCGGCGTGGCGGTGCTTCCCTCCAAGGGAATTGGACCGGAATGGTGTGAGTGTGGAGAACGCCGAGGCGAGCTGCGTTCTGTGCAGGAGCGGACGCGGGCGAAATTTGGAGAGGGAGAGGGGAAGCTCAGCAGCGAGCTGGTGGTGCGGCGGAGATGGAAGACGGGGCGCTCTATTTATAGGTGGAGCTCGGTGGCTGGCCGGTGAGGTGCTGTGCGGGTGGCGTCGCGACACGGACGGCAGGACGCAGCGGGATGCTCGGCTCAGCAGTGGCGCGGCGGCGGGGGCCGTCGTGTGCTGGAGGAAGACGACGACGCGGCGTGGTTCGCGTGCGCGGTACGGTGACGATGGCGTCTTGACGCAGGTGGCGCTGCAGTGCAGAGCAACAGGGTTGGGTGGGCAGCGGGCGCGGCGAGGCCGGGCGGGGTGGGCGGTGGCATGGCGCGTCGCGTCGCGGAGCTAGCAAACGGGCGGTGGTGGAGAGGGAGCGGTGCCGGCAGGATGCTCGCGCGCGTGGCGCCGTGACGCGGTCGCCGAGAAGCCGTGGCAGCGGGGTGCACGGCACACAGGGGAGGGGCGAGTGGCGTGGCTCAAAGTGGCGCTGTGGCGGCCATGGATCAAGCTTAGGCCAGACGCACTCAAAGTCAGTGGAAGCGAGGCTTTGCCTCTGCTCTGCCACCGAAATCCTGGCAATGGAGGTCGCTGCATGCTCCATTCGCCCCTGGTAACCGTCCGAAGCAGAGCGCAGGAGGTTGGAAAATCGCCAATGATAAGCCAAGGTTTCAACGTGCTGGAGACCATAGGGTGATCAACACACCACAGAGAGGGCCTTTACTAGCATCACCAAGACCACATTGGTACTATGCTTTATTAGCCATTTGCAACACACAACACACTACGATACGGTAGGTGGTTGGCCAAACCACACAACAGGCCAAAGAAGGACACACTCTGAAGACCATGACTAGCAGCGCAGCCCAGGCAATGGAGGCAGGCAGTGAGTTTGGTGTGGCGGCCTGCATGCGCCTCCGATCCGATGATCGCCCGAGACTGAAACAGAGAAGCTTCTCCCGATCGAGTCTGTCATGTACTCATGTGTTGAACTTCTGAAACTCCAAAGGAAACGAAAGAGCTGGCGGGCTGCGGCCTGGTGGAGGTGTGAGTGGGCTGTGGGGACTGGGCCGCGGCGGCAGAAAGAGGGGGACGTGCTTCTCCATTTCTCTTGATTTTGTGAATTAGATTTTTAGAGGAATTTTTCTGGTGGAATTTTGGGGATAATTTAGGAGGGACTTTTGAGGGGATCTCGTGAATAATATTTCTGGGAAATTTGTGAGGTGGGTCTCATGATTAGCTTACGGTGAGTTGAATAATAAGCTGAGCCTACCAAATGAACAAATATCTGCATTCAAATTTGTGAGGTGCAGATATCAGTACTGTAAGAAAAATAATAGGCGTGGCTGCCCTGACTGGGTTGCTGACTTGCTGTTGCTGCCATGAGCTTTGACTTTTGAGTTGCTTTTTGCACCTTTTGGTCACTGCAACCCTGAATGTGCCTGTTGTGAAATTCGCTAGCTTTTAAGGCCTCTCATCATCTGTCTTTGTGATTAATTTAATTAACAAACAACTTCTCGTCACGAGCTAACATGCTGCAGCTCGCTTCAAACTTCCACAGTCAACTGATGCATCTTGGGAGTAATATAGTGTGTACTTGTCAGTTCAAGGGCTGATCTAAATATCTGTCTTCTATGGAGCACTGTACTGATATATGTTGACTGATTTAATCACTAACAATAGCACAACTTGTACATGCTGATGAACTGCATTGAGTAAAAAATTAATGCACAGCTCCTTCACTTGCGTCTACTGCACGGTTAGCCCTTCTACAGCTACACCTATGACTAATGCATCACGGCCAACACTTATTCCTAATTTCTCTGTTGCTACAAAATATACCTAAACTACTAAACGAGGGCTGGATCACTGATGGAGTAATGGCGCCACACTCTGCCTCCACAATTGCCACAAGGCATACCATAGCTGCACATCCTTCCTTTTATTGCCCCTCTATCTGTTCACTGTTCTTGCATTTGCTTGAGAGGGCACGCATTCGGATGCTGAATAAAACTACCTGCTGCTTCCACATCTTTCTTTTGTCATTGGAACACCAGGCCCGCCCAACGTACACTACGGCAAGGACCTCTCCCTGCACTCACGGCCCTTTTGATTGCTGAACTTGCTTTCTTCTAATGCCGCGGTAATTTCTAAACCTATACTTTAAGGTCTGCATCACCTACTGCCCCATGGATAACTCTCTGATCTGCTGCCACCCGCTGAACTGAACTGATAGAGACCCATTGCAAACATTTGGATGACATGAATTTTTTATCAGAACTGCTAGCTGCCACTAAACTAATCTAATTTTGTTATTGTTCATTGTCTGGAGACATCGTACGTGAACAAGGGCTACATCACTGCATTTTCACGCCTAAACAAGCTGATTACTGCCTCCACCAGCTCCGTGTTCTTCTGAATGTTTGCTACAATACTACTTATCCTTTCCCACAGACCACAACACAAGCAAGCTAGCTGAGCACTGACACTCTTGATGTGCACCAGTATGATTTCTATACCTACAAAGCCTACATCTACTATTTTATGATGGGCCTTTTCTTTGACATGTGACAAGGTTCTGCATCACTAAACTCAGTACTCACCATGCCTCTGACTTTCTGATCATCTCACAATAACATGCCGGCAACTGAATTTGACTTCTCTCTACTGCTACACATAAAAGACGTTTTGCTGGTACCCTCCTTTGTATAACACGTACTGATCTTGCCTTGCTAATTGACTGAACCTACACTACAGCTGCCCTTCTCACTGAATCAGCACTCTGCCACTGGCATCCCCTACTGCCATAACACAATCTGTACTTCATCTGAACCTACGTCTACTACACCCTGACACTGACACGGACTATCATCAGCTGAAGCTTCAGTCATGTACTGATCAACCGTGATCTGCTATGTTTCCCCTTCCTGCACCTACTACTGCAACCTTGGGGCCTCTTCTTTTGGTCAAGGCCTCACTCTCCTGTAGAACATGGATCAACATAAACTACTGCTGCTTCTTCATCTGACAATGGGCATCAAGGCAGTAACTGCTAATCGTATACGGTGCACCCTATTCTTGCGAATTTATATGTCTGTTGCTGCTTCGACTGCATGCCTACAACTACTACATCACCGATTCCCTTTTCATTTCTAGCACAAATATTCGTCTCTTGCATGGACTGAACTGGATCTCTTGAGCCAACAGCACTGCACAACACACCTACACTAATACGCCGGCCGCAATGAGCTTTTCTTACTGCCTCACTCTTCTTGTACCCTTCTTTCATCGACCGGCCAGTAATACCTGACAACCAAAGATGCAAATCCACCACCGTGGAACCTTACCCTTCAGAGCCACACGGCCATGGCAGCATGACAACGTGCCGAGGACGAGCGTGGCCCGTGTGCACGTGTACTGGGCCAAAGCAACCGTGCGTGCAAATAGATTAGCTATGGGCCCATGGCCAAAATTGGGCTGTTGTACTCTTATGTATGTCACCCTATCTACCTTCCGTAAGTTTGTAAGGCGTTTTTTTTATTTTTTAGATTTTTTTTCGTTTTTACAAAAATATACACCGGTTGGTAACATTTGCAGGGATGGTCGACCGGCGCCCGGGGGCCGGGCGCCCGGTGCCCAGGCGGCACTTCCTATTTCTAATTAGTTTGAGTATTGCTTGTGATTTCATATATTTACATAATTTTTTAATAAAATAAAGGGTTAAAATGTTTAAAAAAATCAACCCCATTAACTAGAAACGAACCGAGGAAGTATTAGCTAATCTTAGTTGCTATGGTCGCGTGGACCCAAACAAAGTAATAGAGGTCCAACATAGGTGAGAATCAATATCTATTAAAAACGGAAAATAATAAAAGCCCATCCACTCCCCCCTCTCGTTCTCTCCTCGTTCTTATCCGTTCTGCCCACTGCTTGCATCTGGCGAACTCATCCGCATCATTATAGCAGCACCGGAAGGAAGCAAGAGAAATGCAGTGACCAGGTCTCGACGGGAGCGCATCATCCGAATGAGCGAGCAGGGTCTTGGAGTGGTGTGGTTGTGTTCTTGACTGACGGGAGATCCATGGCGCGGTGGAAGGCGACGACAGACCCAGGTTCTTCTCATCGGAGCCGTTAATCTTTCTGTTGGTTCTTCTCTCCTCTTCATGCGAGCCGCGGCGCTTCGGCAAAGGAAAGGAAAACATTGGATCGGAGTGGATGTTTTCATTCCTGTGAAATCGTTTATCAGCTACAGTATTCCAAAGGAAAGAGGTTCATCCATTCCTCCGATCCAAACGCACAAATCGATTTCCTTTCCTCTGTTTTTTGTTCCTATAGTTTTCCTTTCACATTCCTCCAATCCAAACGGCCCCTGAGTGGCTCAAGATCCTCCGTTTCTCGAATATCACGGAAGGGGACGGCCATAGTAGATAGGGAAACAAAAATCAAGTGGATGGCAGATATGGAATGAAAATTTTTTTAGATGGCACAAAAGGCACGATGAGTTTTTTCAGTGATGGATAAGGAATTTTCTCATAATTAAATATTTGCCTATAGGTTGTGCAACGCCACAACCTTGGAACCAATGAGTGGATGGTTTTATGGGGAGTTAGTGTCGTATATTTAGCCAAACTTTTGTGTTTTTATAGGAGTATATTGTTTGATTGATAGCATTCAACTTTTGGCACTGTAGATGACTGTCATGATTCTTAGTAATGCTGTTCAATTTGTGCCTGCATCCTGTTGGACCTGGTTAAGGAGGCATATTATTGGGCATGACTTGATCTGTTACTTTTTTGGACGTGCCATGTAGAATTTCTTAAGTTAGTAATTTTTTTTTTGAACATGAAACGGCAGGTGTTCTGCCTTTACAACAGACAAGAAAAGAGAGAAGCCCTAAGCCGAAGAACAGCTCAGGCCTGTACAGATACTAAAAACCATCTAGTCTACTGAAACAGACCCTTGATGCACCAAATGAAAATTGAGTATATATTGTGCTACTAAATATTGCAGTTCATTGACAGTCATCATTTTGTTGTCAAAAACTCTCCGACACCGCTCTTTCCAGATGTTCCAAGCAGTATAAATTACTATCTGAACTCTGTCCTTCTCGCTTGCTGATTGACTATGAATGCTTCCCTGCCTGCTTACTGTTGACCACCATTTGGAGATGTCATTGATCTGTTGAGCATTTGGTAGTAAATTAGGTACCCCAAATCTCTGAGCCACTTTGAACCAAAGCTCCCTGGAAAAAGGGCAGTCCACAATAGTGTGGAACGGCTTCTCTGTTGCTGATCGACATAAGCTACAGACCGGGTCTGCTTGCCCTCCTCGGCGGATGATCTTGTCTGCAGTTAGGATCTTTAATTGCAGTAGAAGCCACATAAAGAATTTACACTTCGGTTCCACCTTGGCTTCCATACCTTGGACCAATTGCTTTCCGGAAACGAACCACATTGTTGGATTTTGTACGCCGAGAATGCTGAGTATTGACCATCTGCTGAGAAGCGCCAAGAGATGGCGTCATCGCTTTCACTAAGCTGAACCTCCTGCAGTTCTAGCCAAAGATTGTAGAACTGGTTGATTTCAATCGTCGTTGTCATCCTAGTTAGACCTTTCATCCATCTGTTATTAGCTAGTGCTTGGGTCACCTTTAGATTTTTCCTTCTAGCTAATTTATAGCAGAGTGGTTCCATGTCTTGTGGTGCTTGATTATTTAGCCACTTGTCAGACCAGAAACAAGCTTGCCGGCCATTGCCCAGCCTGTGGTACAAGCCCTGAATAGGTCTTTTTCCACGCTGCTATGATTTAGCTGAAAGCCAGCCCAAGGTTTGTCTGGGTGCCTCCATTTCAGCCACAGCCATCTAAGCTGGAGAGCTCTATTGAAATCGCTCTCTCAACTCTTGATCATCACTGCTCTTATATTCTCGAGCAGAGTTGAGTCACGGGGAGATTGGGGTGCTAATATTTATATAACTCCCTAGTGAAGTTTGGAATTCCCATCGTCGATTCCATCATAAATGGTCAACGTATGAACGACGAAGGCTCCTCGTCATTCGAGGTGACAGAGAATATGGCGGGGAGATGAACAGGCACCCGCGAGCTTCCCCACGGGAGGCCTGAGGGCACTTTAATACCAGGTCGACACATTAGTATCGGTTTGGTATACCACCCGATGCAAATAGTACTATTATCGGATGGTATAACGATCCATTTCTAATGAACAAACATTAGCACTGTCTCTTTGGGCGACCCAGTAATAAAGTGCTCCCAAGGCTCCCGACCATTGCACCCGGGGCTGTAGACCTTTGTACTCGGTGCTCTTGCTATGCATCAGCACCGGGTCCAGTGTTGGCCGGTTTCTTTGTAAATCTGAAACTCATCCGAAGCCAAGCCAATGTTTAAAATGTGGTCTTCATAGACCCGATGGTGTTAAATAAAGATAACATGAAGAAAAGACCAAAAGATACATTTAAGAAAGTACAAGTCTTCTTGGACATACAACATGCTTTTTCCTTACAACTAGGATATGATTGATTGACTGTTTTTTTGCCAAGCATCTCCCCTTCTCTCTGCTTTCATATCATGTCTCCCCCACACGCGCCATGTTGGCTGCTGCCTAGCCTTGCCGCCTTCCCGACACACGTCGGCCGCTGTTCCCCTACTCCACCCGCTCACGCCTTATGTTGCACTTGAACTTGATATATATTGTAAATGTGATAGATAAACCAATCATTATCCATGTCTTTGACTTGAACGAAAAACTACCCAAATGTTCAGAAACTTCCTCTTGTTCGCAAAAAGAAGGGACATCCCCCACCTTGGCACATTGTTCACCTCTTAAAACTTCAGGTTTGAGTACTGTAAAACAATAAAAAGAACATATTATAGCACTATAATGACTACAGAAAAATAGTACAAAATACCACTGGGATCACAGTGAATGACTCATTGTAATTCCAGACTAAAATAAGAAATGTAAAAAGGGGTAAAGATATCGGTTATTAGAGGTTAATACAACTGAAGTTTTACTGGTCAACGAACTGTAAATTGAGGTTTTTTTGTGCCATATAAAACGCAGAAGGAAAAATTACCTGGACGTTGATATCTTACTATTACTAATTAGAGGCTCTAAAAGTTGCACCAATTTCAAAGCGTGCTAGAAAAAAATATAAATCTAAGAAATTCTCACAATAATCAGAAACATCCGACCATCAATTGGCAGATTAGAATATTAATAGCCATTAGATCTGTTTTCTAAGTAATTACCCACCTCTGCCATTATAAAAGGTCTTGAGTTCAACTCTCAATGAAAGCAAACATCCTCTTTTTTTCATTATATATATTTTCTAAGTAATTACCCACCTCTGCCACCTCCTCCCTAAGGCTCCTTTCTCCCGCTCCTCGCCTTGTCCTTAAGCAATGTTGTAGGTCTTGATAGGTGAAATGATGGCTTTCACTGAGCAAAACGCTTTTTTCATTAGGCGAAATATCATTTGATTGCTGTCTAATGATACTAGTATTTTAACCTGGTGACCCTAGTATTTTTGCCTAACGAGAATATTATAATTGCCTATTCGTGATTTTTTGTGTTGTGGATTTTTTCTGCCTCCTGTGCGTGTTTACCTTCGGTGTGTGGATGAAAAGCGCTAGAAAATCATATAGGTGGCAAAAACTTGCTAGAAAAAATTTCAAAATATAAAAAAAGAATTTCCAAAATGGACTGGCCGTGCGGCCACGCACGACCTGCGTCGTTAGGCACGTACAATAAAGAGATGTCGAGAAGAAGGAAAACTAAGTCGACTACGAGTCTCCGGAATGAACCGGCGCATAAACATATTTTTCCCAACAATTAAATAAGTAGATGCTACCATGCAGTTATGGCAAGCTTGTCATCAAAGAAAAGAAAAGAAATGAACAGAAGACAGAACGGTTGGGTTTGGATAGACAAAGACAGCAATGTAACGGTGTCATAATCGTGTGCTTCGTTGTACCGAAACACTCAGGTTGATCTTTAGCGCGCCTTAACGTAGTTTCAGAGTGGCATCCGACAATAATATGGATGAATAAACGATGAATATAATTCGTTAACTTTACTTAATTCACCATGCACAGAATTAAACAACCGAGGAATTAATAAGTAGGTTCAGAGGAGAGGTAGCGACGACTAACCTTGGCACCCGCCTTCGAGGTAAGGGTTGCCGTCGTAACCAGAGTCACAACGGCACAAATAGCCTGCACCTGGGTAGAAGTTGGTCACGCAAGAGCTGTGTTCGCTCTTGCACAGCATGGGGCGTGCATTGCCAATGCAATACCTATGGTAATTGAATGGCGACGGCATGCCCGTCCTGACGCTCCAGTCGAGCATGACGGGAACCTCCTTGACCTTGTCGGGGCGCACCTCCCCGTTCATCATCTGGTCGTCGATCCACCCCTCCTCCGCGACGAACACGTTCACCGGCAAACTCTCCACGTTTCCACCGAGCCGCTTCGCCTTTACTTCACTGAGCGGGCTGGGCATGGTGACCCGAAACTTGCAACAGCCCGCGGTGCCGGTGCACCCGACCACCCTCGCTGATGTCACGCTGTCCGTGTTTAAGAAGAACTGGTAGCCCGCGGAGTATGATTTGGTGCAAAAACTGGCGCAGCCACCGATGCTTCCTGAGGGGTTTATTACACTATTTTCCCCGCCTGTGCCGACGGCGAGAACCATCGCGGCAACGTTGCACCCGACGACGACGACCTCGTTTGAATACGACAGCACGTAGCCGTAGTCAGAGAAGCTGCGGCCGAACTGGGCGCTCCAGCTGTCGGACTCGGACGACGTGAGGTCACCGCCGCCGCCGCTTACATTTATGATGGAGCCGGGGTAGATGACACGCACCGTGCCCTTCTTGAGAGATATCTCGGTGACCCGGAGCGTACCGTCTCCGAGGAGCAGCCGCGGGGTGGCATGGCTGGTGGTGTCGCAGGTGAGGTTGAGCCCCGGCCAGTAGCAGTGGGACGGCCCAAAGCCAAAGGGGTAGGGCACGCTCACGTCGCCGCAGGTGGTGGCGCAGTTGGGCAGTCCAATCATCGGTGCTGCCGGTGGCGATAGTGTGGGTGTGGCGTCTACGGCGGCGGCCGAGAGCTGTAAAAACGACATCACCATGAGCGCGGCCGCCGCAGCTGATGACAACGCAGTAGTTGCAGAGGTTAGCGCCAACATTCTGGAATCTGGACAGTGGACTACGTCTACGTGTGTTTTGGTCGAAGAGCAGCTAGCACCTAGCGCAGCGGTAGCAATCTAGCTAGCTACTGCCTCTTGCGTTACATCACCCTGCGAGGACCTATATATACGGAGACCGAGAGGGAGAGGCTCCATGGGTACCTGCGTTCTCTGCGTCGTCGTTCAATTCCCGCTTCCCGGCCATGGGCGAAGTATCCGACGACCTACGGCGCACGCGGCTATCTCTAGCTAGCTTTGTATTGCCAGCTGCGTTTTCGATGTGTGTAACAATAAAAAAAAACGGCCATGGGCGAAGTATCCGACGATCTACCGCGCACGTGGCTACCTCTAGCTAGCTTTGTATTGCCAGCTGCGTTTTCGGTATGTGTAACAATAATAAAAAGAAGAAGTCCGTCGCGAGCATGTGAAGCGCACCGCACTATCTCTCCTCTTTTATCGTATTTCTTATCTCCACGTAAACAAAAGTGCCACGTAGTCGGCTCTAAACTCTTTCGAACAAATTTAATAATAGAGCCCATAGTAGGCTCTGTATTGTTGACAAATCATATAGAAACAATATAAAAATAGACTCATATAATAAGGTTGGCTCTAAAGTTAATTCTTAGATTAACTCTTTCTTTCTTTTTTTTCCTATTTTGTCTTGGGCTTGTGTAGGGGCCGGCTGGTCCTTAAATAAGAGCCCATTCTCCACTTTTTTTCATATCTCTCTCTTCTACATAGGCAAAAATGCTATGTAGCAAGCCATTAGTCTATTATTGTAATTGCTCTTATTATATTTGCTCTAATTAAATCTATTGTCGTCCTACATTAGTCTCGGCAGTCGGCAGTCGGCAGCGGCGCCGCATGCCACATGCACCGCACCAGCTACTATGTACCTACCGAGAGTAACGAGATCACCTTATTGGCTATGGTTTACTAGTGGTACGAACTCCTACTATTTGTTTAGCATAATGCTTCGACAAAGATACATTATTAGTGCCTGCTGCAAAGTGCAAACCAACGTTACAACTCACCAAAACTTTGCGCAAAAACAAGTACTGCGTATATAGATGTTAAATGCCTGACCAGCAGCCTGATTAGCAAGCTGCCTTCTTCTTTTAGGGATTACCTGCTCCTTTTGGTTGGTGCGTAAAAACCGCGTCAATTTCTAAAGACGATCAATAATCTATGGGTGTGTCTATATTTCAGTCGACTGAAAACTTGTTTTGTGTCGGTCAATTGTTTCCTGGCCGTTGGATTTGGATGGGGCGGTATGAGATGTAATTGTCGCTTTCTTTCTCTGTCCGCACCACACCAAAAGCCGGCTCGCGCCCCACCAATCCCCTCTTGAGCGCGCTGGAGCCCCTTCGCCCTCACTGGTACTGTGTATGTCCCCCGTCTGGTCGGTGCATCGCAGCGCAGAGAGAAAAGGAAGAGCAGTGTAGTGCATTCACTGTAGATAACACTGTGCCGTTCAGAGCACTGTAGCGCGGCGCTAAACATGATGCACAACCACATTTAAGCTGTACCGATCAGGCCCAGTTTGTGCCGAGTGGAATTTCTCATACGCAGGTTTAGTGACTATAATTTTATAATACACGCACACACATACGACACATACAACATGCATAGGATACACGGAGTACACACGAAGACATGCATCACACACATAGACAAACATTTATAAGTTCTATTACTATAAAAAATTACACGGACAAAAAAAACACATCCATAAATAGATACTTATCAATTCTATTATCATAAAAAATTACACGGACGCGTATAAAAAACACATCAACACACAGATACTTATCAATTATAGTCTAGTAGCATAAAAAAATTACATGGCATACGCTCTATCTCAGAAAAATTCTTATCATCGCCACAACCATAAAAATTACACAGACACACGTAAAGACACATTCACAGACGTATACTTATCAACTCTACCAAAAAAATTACAAGAGTTTACTTTTCTTTCTTTATGAGAAAAGCTAAAATCATGTGTTATGTGGCCTCCTAACACATAGATCTTCAATGCATATTAATTACATCTAGTTCATACTAAAATTACAGTTGATTTACATTAAAGTCACACTTAATTGTTAGGTGTAATTTTCAACTAATGACAGTGTAATTGCAAATTGGGTGTTACGAGTCATAAAAAACACACACAACACGCACATGTCGTCCCCACCTTTACGCATGTATATGCAACAGACACCCAACACACAGACACAACCTATATATACTGCTCCATCCTCACATACACATAGACATACAACGCACAGACACAACATATATATACTGCTCCGTCCTCACCTACACATAGACATACAACGCACGCAAACACAGATCACACATACCACCTCCACCTTCACATAAACACAAACAACAAACACACAACGCACAAACATAGCCCACACATGCCGCCACTATCCTAACGGAGATACAAACACAAAACAAACAGACGTACCAACAAACAGATAGTTACCCGTTTTAGTATCACAAAAAAAATAGCAAAAACACAGACATATACGCTTTTATCTTATGAAAAAAATACTTTAGACATACACGAAGCCGGGCAAAACAAGACAAATAGAGAACAGTTGTGAGTGCACTGCTAATCATTGCACTATTAAGCATCGTTCAACACGGTCGTGCGACTCGTGCCACACAGATGCCTCCAAGTGAGACTGCGAGAGTGAGCCGAGAATCTAGAAGCTACTAGCGCACAAGCCAATCCAGCCAAGCGAACTCACCTACGCATAAACGGAGCCGACTCACGAAGGGCGGCAGGTGCAGTGCAGCGCCAGCGCATCCCGTCTCGTCGCCGCGCACGCGCGCGCCCGCCTGGTCATCTGAGCGTTCGCAACAAATCGAACGAACAGCGGCGTCGACTGACGGAGGAGCAAAATATCAGGCGCCTGAAATAAAGTAAATCTGATAATCTAATGCTTCAGAAAATAAAATTTGCAAAGGTGAGCCATTTTACTGCCTGCCTTTGAAAAAACATATATTTGCAATATTTCTAAAGTTATGTTTTACTGATTGATTAACAACCAACGCTTCACATTCTCGGACTATCTTAGGGTTAGTGATGAACTCCTCAAGATTCAAGAATACATTCAATCCTTTTTGCAATTTAGTGTTGAACTGAGTAATGTGTTTCTCGTAAATTATAGAAAAAAATATTTACAGCTAGCTCATAATTTCATTGTAGTTTCAATGCTGCCGTGATTACCCAAATTTCTTTCTCGCTCTCGTCATCTGGAGCGGCAAGCAGACGTACTCGCCAGCGTGGACGACGACATTATTAGTGCTTTGGTGGGATGGGCATGGTAAGGCCTCGTCATCCTTCTTATTCCTCCTGATGACGACATAGGGCGTCATATGCTGTCTCCCAAATTGCGCCATTCTTTTTTTTTTCTAGCCACATAAACAATACACATTGCTTTCATCCATCAACCATGAGTTCACGATTGACTAAATGTGAGCCAATTTTCAAAATTTTAGGTTGTTTTGATTTGTGGGTACCAATTTGGCCTAGTAGAGGACTGTACAAATGTGTTGTCCATACAGCGCAAATAGCGTGGATACCACTTTTAGGTTTTGAGAGGTAATGATGAAAGAATGCATTTTTCTACAGGTACATTAACTACGTGTGAAATTAAGAACTAGTAGAGAACGACTAGTTGCATCAAGGAACGATCGTGCATATATGTCAACGGAGTATCGTAAGCTCTATATATTATACATATGGTGTGTGTTATGAGACGGATAGGTCATGCATCATGTCTTCTTATCCCATCCCATTTCCACATGTCTTGCACTTTGTTTGATTGAAAGTAACGAGATGTATGTATGTGGTGATGATATGTGTAGTGCTACTATTTTGGTAAGTAGTTCAAAATATGAAGATAACTAGCAGAAACTTTGTATATAAAATGTAGAACATAAAATTTGTGACAACTTTTCTATGCATCACTTGCTCTAAATATATATGGTTCAACAAATGCAAACCAAATACATTAAACATGTTGTTCAGCCCAAATCCAACTTTTCACAAGCATTTTAAATTTATGTTGGGTTCCAACCTCATTGTATGAAAACTCACTATATAATTGTTGTGGATAACTACTATCTGAACATGTGTTGTATTTTTGCCGATGTCTAGAAATGCTTATATCAGCGGGATATTGTTAGGAGAAGGTAAGGAGTAAATCAAGACTAACTCTAATCAGTCCATGAATTGAGTGTTTAGGCATTTTCAAAACTGAATCTATACAAACATTATATAGAAAACTCGTAGAGTACGAAATCTTTGATCACTTTGCTGTAGAACTTCTACTTTGAAAATGCTTAGATCATTAAGTACAAGCAAAAAACCGAGTCCGGGTTAAGAATCTGCCCTAATGTGACCCATTGTTCAAGCTTTTGATTTCTATATAGATCCAAGTGCATTCAACCAAAACTTTTTATACCAAACTGGTAAAGAATTTCTGTATGCACAACTTCGGTATCTAGAGTTTCTCCTAAATTAATGTGCTTTGTTTCAAAGTTGTGATCAGGTTACTTAAGATTTGCATTCTGAACTGAAATATCACTTGGAAGGAAAGATGAGTATTTCACCCAGCTAATGAAGGGTTTGATTTGGGAGTTATGTATCAAATTTGTACAGTAGGATGTAAAGTGTAGAATATAACTAGTGGAACCACTTTGCTGGGCCTGATTGGTTGCCTGGTTGTAGCCATGCTTGCATCGTGGGATGCAATGAGATGGTGTTTGGTTGCTATGAGCCAGATTCTAGACATACACGGCATCTGTTTGGTTGCCTGCTTCGTGCACCGGAGCAAGGCTCGCACGATCCTCAAAGCACCTTGAGCCAGGCTCTCCAGAAACGAGTTCCATTTGCGTATCTGGGCAGCCAGGCTCACGGCAGCCTGGTTCTCTCGTGCAGGCTCTCTAGAGAAGAGAACCAATCAAGCCCATAATGTTTCTTTTGAAAGCACCTCATTATCGGTACTACCTATTAGGGCATGTACAATGCTTTGGTGCTTAAAGAGGTGCTTAGAGAAAAAAGCGCTAAACATCTACGTAAGCATTTTTCCTTCACAGTGGGAGCACCGATATTTGCCAATGCTTAACTAGGTTGTGCTAGCTTAGCATTTGTGTAAGCATCTTTCGTCCTACAGTGCAGTGCAGCAGGTGCTTGCCGTACGTGAGAATGGACCGATAGACCAGCAACAGATTGATACGTAGTGTAGGAGCGAGCATGCATGCACTATTTGAGAAGAACCATAGTAAATGACTAACTATAGCAAATGCATAGGGAAACCAAAGTCATTTCCACATCTCAGATAATCTTTTTGATTTTTTTCTTGAATGACACTGAGACAAAGCTACTATTTGAACAGTAGATGGGGTAAGGTGTCTCCAACAATAGATAATGGCTAATAAAAATCTAAATTAAATAGACATGTTTTGGGAACTGGCAACTTACATGCTAATCAAGGTTATAGATGGCCAAATGGACTGGCACGAGGCCCGTTATTTTAGCCCAGTCTAAGAAGCACGGTTGGCTAACTTAAGAAAAACAAATTGTACAACTAATGTTTTCATGTGACAAATCGTAGAATCGATATTACTTAAATATTTTATTTATAAACGCTTCACTTATTGCCCATGTAGGTGCTGTCGATGCTCTTTTAGCTGCGTCAGTCTCTGTGTTCCTCGTACTACTTTGCATAGAGAAAAGAAGGATGAAAGAATATTTTGACAAGAACGGTGGCCGCATTTTAAAAGAAAGAACTATAAAGATATTCAAAAAAGACGAGCTCAAGCCAATTTTGATAAGCTACAATATTGTTGGAAAAGGTGCTTTCGGTGAAGTTTATAAGGGGTTACTCGATGACAAACAAGTTGCAGTCAAGAAACCTGCAGCTAATGTTTATGCCGCACAAAAGGACCAGTTTGCAAATGAACTCATCATCCAGTCAGGCATGAGGCACAGAAACATTGTTAGGTTGATTGGTTGTTGCTTAGAAGTTTATGTGCCTATTTTGATTTATGAGTTCATCTCCAAAGGTAGTCTGGATGACATTCTTCATGGCAGCAGCAAGGAACCTTTTGAGTCTGGATCGACGTCTAAGTATTGCTGCGGAATCAGCTCAAGGCCTAGCTTATATGCATTCCGAATACGACCATGTGATTCTGCATGGTGATGTTAAACCAGCTAACATACTCTTGGATGACAAGTTTGTACCAAAGATTTCTGACATTGGAATATCAAGGCTGATAGCTATAGATAAAGCACAACACACAGATTATGTCATTGGTGACAGGAGTTATATGGATCCAGTTTACCAACAAACAGGCCTATTGACTACGAGAAGTGATGTATACAGTTTTTGTGTAGTGATTTTGGAACTCATCAGCAGGAAGAGAGCAACGTATGCTGACCACAACAGCTTGGTTATGAGCTTTCTTGACGCTCACAAAACACAGAGCAAAACAACTGAGCTGTTCGACAAGGAAATTATTACAACAGCAAGAGACATAGAGCTTCTTGATTGCCTTGCAGGGATTGCTGTTGAATTTCTTCAATCTGATCAGGATCAAAGACCTGATATGATACATGTAGCAAAACGTCTTCTCATGATGAAGAAATCCTGTGATAATACATGTAGCAAAACGTCTTCTCATGTTGAAGAAATCCTGTGATAATAAGTAGCATGGCGATCAGGCCGTGTGTTCTATTGTGAAAGTATGCAGTGAATAAGCAGGCAATGAACTATGAATATGCTGGTGTTGTATTTTAATTTTTGTCTCTCGTTCCAACAATTTCCTGAGAAAAGCCGTGGAGTTCACGGAATTAGTTAAAATTTGTGTTGTGCTGTAACTCATGGAAAAAAAATCTCATCTAGTAGTTGTTTGTAACATTTGTCTGCTGAACACGTAGATGGGCCTGCTTTGATGTCATGTTGCCCAAAGGAAAAGGAAGATTGAGAACTTGTTATGTTTAGAAAAAAGGGAGTATTGTACTGAATCTTCAAGCACCAATCTTATATCCTATATATCTATATAGATGGAGGCTACTAAAAATCATCTCTCAATATGCAGATTGTCCAAGTCATCCACATCACTCCAACAATCATACCTGTCTTAATTCATACCATTAGTTGATCAATTAAATTTTTTAGCTGAAACCGCGTCCATTCAGCGCACATGCCAAGCCATTACAGTGCCATACCTGTCCTAATTTATCGGATCGTCTCTCCACTCACTAAGCATCATTAGTTGATCAATTAATTTTTTTTTTGCTGAAACAATAAATACCAACATTCAACCACAGGCCGCATCCATTCAGTGCACATGCAAAGCCGTTACAGTGTCTCTTGGAGCCAGGAGCCGTGCATGGATTTGATACTCAATGGAAGCAGCATGCATCATGCATTTGATGCAATAAGCATTTCCATAATACCATGTGTTTGTGTTTAGTTTACTTGTGTATATAAACTTATGTCCCTATCGCCGGTCTTGGTACAAACCACCAACTCTAGATAACACCGTAGAATAGGAATCAAACCGGTGGGAATTGGGATGGAACAACATTTTTCTTTCTACTCCCGCAGTTGTCCTATATCCCAGGGGCGGATTCAGGACCGGGGCTGGGGGCTGCAGCCCCGGTCCATGCTCCGAAACACTATGTATTAGACATATTTTTGACGTAAGAAAATGTATTATAGTTATATACCATAATCTAAAGCAATTGTGCATACATAGTGCAGTCTTTGTTACCAACGGTAGGTTGGGAGTTCAATCCATGTCAAATGCATGTTTTTTCCTTTTTTTTTCTTTTTCAATAATTAGTTTTATTTTTCTTTTTAATATAATCAACTCTGCCATATCTATTTTTTCTTGCATCCTCCACCACTGCTGCCTAATTATTCAAGTAGTTTGATTTTAGAGGGCAACAATGGTTGTATTGGATGAGTTTAAACTTTAGCTCAGCCCCCCCCTCCTCCTCCTTTGATCGATTCCTGGATCCGCCACTGCTATATCCGATCCCTGAACCTCTATTAATGAAGGCACGAGGAGCGCAAGAGCTGTGAGTAACACCATGGTGGCATGGAGCTCCTAGTCCCTAGCAGTCCTAAAATTGCACCGTGCGAAAGCAAAGTGCCCTACGAAAGCTATGAATGCCGTGGTTACGAGGGCAATTGGATGTGTTAGCAAGCCAAGACATGGGCAGTTGGTGGTGAGCGAGGACGCATGCACAATGAGCGCGCCAGACTGATCGAGCAAGGCCTTGGGAGGAGTCGGCATTCCATGGTGACCGCAAAGACATTGGCAAAGGCCTGCGAGGCCTTTCGGTATATGTTCATTAGTAATTTTACAGTTGCCTCATGTTATCCTTTATTCCTTTTCTATATGTCTACGCTATGTCAATAATTTGCATACGGATGCCTATGCATCATACTTATGTTTATTCCTAATGACTTTTTCTTTTCTTCCATGGCATCCACCATATGAATTCAGCACTACGACATTCATGTATGGAACTAACATCTTTATGAATAATATTTGAACTACAGCAGCAACGTGCGGGGAATCACCTAGGGAGTGTGGAAAAGAGATAGGCAATTCTCAAGATGCCACGCCGAGGTCACTGTTAATTTCTTACACTTTGCAAATGAGAAGAGTTCAGGGTATGTCAAGTTCAGACGTTGTCCATCCCATGAGTCTTCTCAAAACAAGCATGAAGAGCCATTCCCCACTTTGACCAAGCTGAAACTCTTAAACTTCTCCAGCAGTTTCAGAATATTTCGCCACCAAAAAGAACCTTTCTTAATATGAGAATGTACTTTTCCTTCAAGGTAGTATTTCTCCCAGATCAGTGCTACCCATGGAATGTCCATCTTGTTAAATAATTTATGCAAGTTCTTAATGGGCAAAGCTTCAATTTGAGTTCTAAGATTTAGCACACCCAGTCCTCCTGATTCCTTGGGCAGGCAAACCGAATTAACCAACTGTAGCTTGCCTGCTTGGGAAAGGAACACAGGCAAAGGAACATGGAAGTACTGACAGGCCTTCTTTCACACTTCTGGACCAAAGGCAAAAAAATCTTCTACTTTAGGCTTGGTGGAACCCAATGGTAGACCGAGATAGGTAAAGGGGAGTGAGCCAGCAGAACACCCAAAAGTCTTAGCCAGGTGCTCTGACTTTTTTTGAGAGATGTTGATTAGTGTCAAACTTGTTTTTTTAAATTAATTTTAATCCCACAGAATCAGCAAAGGAGCTTAACAGTGATTTGAGGAAGAACAGTTGCCTGGCATCACCTTCCATAAAGATCAGGGTATCATCAGCATACTGTAAAATAGAGAAATCTGAAGAATGAACCAGTGAAATGGGTACCTTTAGTAGGTTACTATCCTTAGCTTTGTTCAGAAGAGTTTGCAAGAGATCTGCAGCTAGCACAAACAAAAGAGGGGAGAAGGGGTCCCCTTGCCTTACCCCTCTCTTACAATGAATAGTTTTCCCTGGCTTGCCATTTAGGAAAACAGCAGAGGTTCCCAGACTGAAAATGGCCCTCATCCAGTCAATCCATCTTCCCCCCAAAGCCCTTACTTTTCATAATCTGTAACATGGCCTCATGCTCAATTTTGTCAAAAGCCTTTTCGAAGTCAATCTTAAGAATCACAATTTCCTTCTTTGATTTATGACACAGGTGCAAGTATTTAAAAGACTAGGCAAGACAATCCTGGATGGTTCTAGTCTTGATGAACCCATACTGATTTTTGTGAACTAATTCCTTAATAACAGTCTACAATCTGTTAGCTAAGAGCTTAGTGAGCAGCTTGACTGAGTTGTTTAATAAGGAGATGGGCCTGAAAATCGTTAATTGAAACTGGGTGGTCAACCTTTTGGAGGAGAGGGACATAATATCCATTGATTCTTTGAAGACAAACATTATTGTGCCTCACACAGGCAATAGAAGTCTCTACTGATAAGGGGCCAACATTTCTTCATGACATCTCTATTGAAGCCATTCAGTCCAGGGGATTTATCTGGAGCATAACTGCTTGACCATAGAATCAATTTTTAGTTTTGAAAAAAAGCTTGTAACGCCCCAAAATTTGACCTGAGAATCTTTTTAACCTACACCAAAAGACAAACGGGTAGGGTATCCACGTCACCCGTTAACCCACAAACCGTCCGATCAACACAGTTTGCCATATGGGCCGTCCGATGTTGAATTGGATCGGGTGGGTCTCTGCATGTTCTTCGCCGACCCGAAACCTCACGAACTCTCCCGACCGCCGACCTCAGCTCGCCCTCTGCCATCCGCGCACCTCGTCGCCGTCGCCGTCGCCGCCTGTGTTCATCCTTCTCCGCCCATCTTCTTCTCCTTGCACTCTGCCGTGCTGCTTGCCCATTCCCCCCACCCCTCTCCGTACAGTCCTGACTTGCCACCCCATCCGGCGCCGGCTGCCATTGCTACGCCTGCGCTCCTCCGCAACGATCCCCACCCACCAGCATTGTTCCTCCTCGCTGGGCTCCTTCACAGCTCCACAACGTTGATGCCCCCTCGAAGGCCCTCATGATGAGCCCACTCCGTGCTCCTGTCCCTACGGCCCCTCCGCGCTTCCTGCAGTGGCTCCATAGAGAAGAAGCCGTAACCACACAGATCCTGCCGCACGCGTGCTTCAGTCTCGATGCTACTGAATCAGGTACAAATCATCGAGTACCCTTCCTGCTGCTTGGATGTCTGCTAGCAAGCTTGGGATTCAATTTGTGCTCATAATAATACTATCACCAGTTTGTTCCTGCTGTTTGCCTTGTCCAATCACCTTATATAGATATGTGGAATGAACATGTTTGAATGTTTCACGTTTCTGAATTAACGCACCGCGAAACTCCTCAATAAGCATTTGTTTTATTAAGTGCCATTGGTTCAATCCTATATTTCTATTGCAGTGGTGTTCCCTTCATTCCATCAGAGATTAGTAGATTTCTGTCCTTATGCCTTGCTTAAACCAACTTGTGCATGCTCCAACGTCAAAAAAACAAAGAATAAGACTACTTTGAAGTCATTCTCATCCTATCCTTTTAACCACATATTGAGATTTATACATGGATTATATAGAAAACTGGTTAGAAAACATGTACTCCAACGGGTTATTAGCAGACTGCATCTGTTGTGCAGCCTGCACTCTTCTATCCATGAAAGGAGATACAAAATAATATTAAATCATACATATCCTACGATTGGTAATGCAAATGAAAACATTGATAAAGACTGAATCAATTTAACATTATGAGAAGATCCTGTTACAAAATTAGAAATTTCTATGCACTATGTACAACAATTCTGCTCCACCAGAATATGTTACTAAAGTTTCCTGTCTCTTTAATTTGTATTACAGCTGCAACTTCATTAGTCTATATCCACGCGGCCATCTTAAATTATCCTCGGTTCAAATATGCCTCTGTGATGTTACAATAGAAGAGATAATATCTGCTTGGCCAAAGAGAAGTTATGGTTTCAGTTTACCTTAACATGGTCCACCGTTACCTGGAAAACAAACACCTAGTTCTAAAACAAAGAATATAAAAGCAACAACAACATTGTAATGCTTAAGTTTTAAATATATCTATACAATGCACGTATCTGCTAGATCTAATTTTTTTAATTGCTACAAGTCTCACTGTTTTAAAACCTTCTGTTATCATGAAAAGAACTTAATACTCAGAATTATAATTTCGGTTATTTAGTTACTGAAACGCCTCAGTTTCCATGATGGGACTAAAATGTGCTTTATTACCATCCCAGGGTTTGGTAATCACATTATTACATCAGAGTGATACAGATCCACCCTAACGGGTCGGATAACAAAGGGGCGCAGCCTTTGAAGACTAAGCAGCGGAATATAACCATAGGCCCACGTTTCCCCACGTCGCGGTTGGAAAGTAGGTCGTAGCCCTTATTCACTGCCGTATACGGTGGTCTCATCGTCTCTACTGGAAAAACATCAACAAAGCAAGGGTGAGTACAATCGTACTTTGCAAGCCCACCTTCCTCCGTAAGGAGTGGGGGTATAGCTACATCTATATGCTGGATATATCTGGAGTTTAGGGAGGTTTTGCATAAAAACACCTTGTATGCCGGGTTCGAGATAGTCTAACAAGTTTTAATCATTCAGAAACAAAGTTTTTTCCCAAAAGGGGTGCCACTGGACCTGCCGGTCCACATGGCCAATGACCGTTCAGCCATCACACTTTCCACGCCACTACAGGGTTCTACCCCGTAGCTTAACTTCCACCCAAAAGACCATTCCAGACCAAAACCAAACCTTTCACACAGTTTTAGTTTATGAAAAGTGCTAATTGAAGAACCAAGCCGTAACTCATCCATACCAGTGGACTCAGACTATTCGAATAGGTTTTACTCTGATCAGAGGTTGTACTAATTCCCACAAGTTGGACTCAGCGACACTTACGGCCAAATAAGCATCCGAATTCCAAACCAAACCGTTGCCTTTGTTTCATCGCCTAGCAGTACTTTAGAGGTTCGGGACACCTAGCCACTCCAGTACCCCGCGGTACTCCCGAGGCTCCCAACCCCTTCCCTAGCCCTTTGTGCGCCAGCACAGAAGCTATTAGGCTATCCACTCCGTCTCGGGCCTAGTCAATGCCTCATACAAAGCGAGTTGTTGTACTAAAAAGAGTTAGGCGAGATGAAAATCAACGCGGTCCTTACAGAGCGCAGGTAGAACCGTTCCATCTTTCCACTGCTCGACACTGCGAGCATCCACCTACCCGGTCGTCTCCACGACTCCCGGGACTTGGGTAACCGCGGGTTCCTAAGTTACCGTTCATACCCTGCCCTTGCATGGCGTATCCCGACCCGTGGGTCGTTTGCCGGGGTTCTTCCCCATTTTATTTGAAAACACGCACACCTATCCTCATCCTCAAACCCATCAAGTTTCACAACCATAATCCCAACCTATCGTTAAGATTATGATGGATATAATTAAGTGTGCGATCCCACCTATGCACACTACATCTAAAATAGACTTAGGTGGCGGTATATTTGTGTGGTTACCTTAGCAAGCAAAACATGCAAGTTTTATAGTGATTATCAGGCCAAGGGTTGTGTTTGCAAAACATAGGAATTTTATGCATCAAGTGGGGATTCCAGTGGACTTGCCGTGGGGTTTTGCGTTGATGCTTCAGCGGCGGAGGTCGAGGGTTCAGCATATGTCGAATATGTTGTCGCACCACTCTCTCTCGAGCACGTTCACGTACTGCTGCTGGGCACGATGGTGTGCCATCCACAGAGCGTGTTCATACAACATCCTTTGCAAGCGTCGGTTACTTTCCTCGAGCATCACAAAGGATCTTGCGAGGGGTGTACCGATCAGGATATCCGGTATAACCTACGCGCATAAACAGGAGAAACACACATATCGAGGTATAAACATGAGCTCAACATTAATCTCGGGTATGTGGGAGTTTGGTGTTTATTTGGATGGTTGGATCTTACCAGAGGTGTTGGTTCTAGAAAATGGTGGAGGGGAGCTCGTGGTGGTTCGGGTTGTTGGCTTGGCTGCCGGGCAAGGTGGCGGTTATGGATGTATTGCCAAGGTAGCAGGTTGGGGCGATCAGAGCGGGGACAGGAATGGCGACATGGCGGTGGCATGGTGGTATTTGGAGGATAAAAGATCTTTTGTGGAGTGTATGAATGGGTAGAGCTTGATTTTAGATGAATTTAGGCGCAAGAATCACCCAAATCGGAGTTCAAACGGAGGAGATATGGAGTATTTAGTGTCAAGGGGTAGATTTAGACTTTTCTGGAAAGTTCAGGGGGGTAGATTTGGCCTCTTCTTGATTTCGGCCCATAGGGAATAAATCCTGGGCCTGGGTGGCTTTCGGCCTTTCGGCCCACGCACGGCGCGCGCGCAGCGCGGCTAACTGGGCCGGGACAGGGGGATTTGGCCTGGCTTGGCCCAAGCGCGCGTGGTGTGGCAGCCTGGTGGGCCGGCCGGGTTCGGCAGCCCACGTGGGGGAAAAGGGTGCCCAGGGGGGGCTCTGGTTCGGCCGGTGGCGTTCGGCTCGGCCGACGCTCGGCTTCGCCTCGCCGGAATAGTTCCGGGCTCACCGGAGTTCACCGGAACAGGGGTTCCCGACCTCCGTTCAAGAATCCGAGGGTACCGGCGCGAAGAGGGGAGCGAGGGGGTTCCGTTACGGGGGTCCTTGCTGCGAGTTAGGGTGTGGAAGGTTGCCGGCCATGGATGGCCATTGGCGCCGCCTGAGAGCTCCGCGGGGAGCTCTGCTCGAGCGAGCGAAATAGAATTCGAGGGTGGGCGAGTGTAGTGGAGGGTGGGGTGGTGCTCACCGCTGGTCTAATTGATCCAGAGTGGCATGAGGGTGGAGAATGGCGATGGAGCGCGCGTTTTGTTCGTGAACGAAGAACGGCGATATTAGGAGGAAGCAGGAAGCGGACGGAGGAGTGGACTGGCTCGATAGCTTCGTGTGAGGATGGGGGGGCGCATTGGCTGCCTTTTTATAGGTCGGCGAGGACGGGGGAAGGCCGGGGGTAGGAGTCCGGGGTTCTTCTGCTCGTCTCTTCTAGCGCGAGGATAGAGAAGGGGGTCGGGGGAAAAATTGCCGGGCCCGGACTACGGAAGGAGGGGGCGAGGTGCAAGGGGGTGAGGGTGGCGTGGGAGCGACGTCGAGGTAGGGCTGGGGGCAAGGCGTGGCATAGCGCGGGACGTGGGACCACGGTGGTGCGGCGGGGACCGGCGCGGCGCAGCGTCGGCCCGACGCGTGCTGGAGGAGGAAGGAGGAGGGTGAGGGGGAGGGACTGACGTGCGGGGCCCGCAGCGCAGGGAGAGAGTGGTGTGGCGGTGGCTTGGGCTGAACAAGGCCGGCTTGGGCTGTGTGCAGGAAAAAAAGAGGAGAGGGAGATGGGAGGTTTGGGCCGGATTCGGCCTGGAAGGAAATTGGGGCTTTTTTTTTTCCTTTTCTTTGGATTTTGGAATTTGGGTAATTGGGAATTTTTGGAGGGGAATCCGTGGGGTTTTGGGAGAAGGTTTTTGTAGAGATTTTTGGTGGGAACTATTCGGAGTATTTAGAGGTTCTTGTTGAGCTCACATTAACACCTAAGACAACAAACAAACAAACATCGGAGTTTTCGAAAATTGATTTTGAATTAGGGAGGGATTAGGAGAAAAACTCCGGGCTAAATTTTTGGGGTGTTACAGTTAACTAGGTCCTTACGAGTGAGGAAGAAGATCCTGCACTCTTACCTCCATGAAAAGAGATGTTGCAAAATGATTGTCCTGAGCTCAGGAGAAGAGGCTCAAATTCAACCTTGAGGTCTTCTCTAAGATGTTGTTAAAGTTTGTGTCGAATATGTGTACGGTTTTGGTTACGGCAGGACTTTGAGTTATATTAGCAGTATAGGGTAGACTCCTAGTCAAACTCTATAACCCGGACCTCCTCATAAATATGAGGGGAGGGCTGCTGTAGTAACCAGGACGACTAGATGGCTTGGTTTGGGGGTGTGGCGTTGCCGCGGTGTACCCGGATGCCGGTATAGCTATCTGATAATGGGGAGGAGCGCCCATAGTCATGCTCCGGGGATGTAGACTTCGGCTGAACCTCGTTAACCAACATCATGCTTCCGGAGTCGTCTGTGATTGTGCATGGGTATCTCGATTGATCCATAGTCGCTTCCGCATGCTTGTTTTCTAACCAGTGGTACCAGAGCTATGGTTGGATTGGATCTCGAGATGTATGCGGTAAATCACGTGGAAGCATGAGGAGAACATGCTCGACGGGCGCCAGGAAGACAACTCGATTTGGTGCAAGGTGGAGCATGGGGTGATTGACGATCGATCGGTGGTATCGAATACTTCAGGCGGGTAGCCTGAACCCTTCGTGGGCTGCAGTTGACGGGGATTGATCAGACGTGATAATCGAGTCAACAAGGTGGCCAGCGAGATCGTTATAGGCGATGACCTCGCCGCTCGGGACCAGACCAGGCGGTCCAGACGTGGAAAAGCTTGGAGAGATCAGAGCGGACGAGAACAGCGATGCGACCGGGATGTTACACGGAGGCTAACATCACGACACGTCGAGTTAGTTGTGCCATGGATGTGAGATCAGGGTGTGACATGTATTCGCGTATGTGATTTACGTGGAGTTTGGCGAAAGATTGCAGAATGGTTTTGGGGCTGCGGAAGATCCGGTATATGTCGTAGAGTTGGACAGAGGCGAGGCGGCACAGGTGACGTGCATGCGCCAGATGGGCACGACCGCACGAGTGGCTCCAGGTGCGTGGGTCCTGCAGCAGGGCCGTGCGGCGCGGAGTCCAGGACTCCGGGGCGGCTTGGCCGTCGGGCGCATGACGTGCACGGGCAGGAGTCATCGGAGGGGTGGAGTCTGCTTGGGCGTGGAGTCGTCGCAGAATTCACGGGCGGCGAGCGGTTCCCAGTACGACTCGGCCGTGTCCGCCGCGTTCCCAGTACGACTCGGCCGTGTCGTGTCTGGGGCTCAGGACGGCGGCTCGGTTCCTGGAGGGCGGAGGCTCGATGTCCAGGCGGCTGGCGGACAGTTGGCACAGGAGCGCGGAGGCCAGGTGCACGAGGTACCATGCGGCTGGCGCGGTCATCCGAGCGGACTGCAGACGGGCTCAGACTCCGGGACACGCGTGTCGGCGTGTGGGAGTCAGACGCAAGTGCAGGCAGCTGCCGCGGCGCAGGTGCTGTGGGTGGATCGGCGCTTGGTCAGGCCGCGTGAGGCAACGGCCATGCAGGTGCAGCAAGGGCCATGTGATGAGTCAGTTCTGTACACGTGTGGGGCTAGTCATGGGAGTGCGATGCATGTTTGAGAAATTTATTTACGTGCGCCGTGAGGGCAGCCAGAGTTAGAAGCACCAATTTTTGCATGGATGTTTTGATTAAGGGAGAAACAGAAGCATGCATGGTTACATTGGTGTGGTGGGACTGTTTTCGCAGGGCGTGGCGGATCATACATAAATGCATGCATATTTGGCTAGTTGAGAAGAATAACGACTTGGTTCAGGACTTTGTCTGATTGAGTTGTTGTTTGCATGCAAGGCAGGACTCGGAGTTGACGTGCAACGTGAGAACCGGAAAAATACATGGTAGGGAGACCATGTCGATCGCAGCAGGGTACGAAACCAAAGAGCAATCAAGCCAGATCAAGTCAAAACAGAAGAGAGGCCTGAGAGGGCCTTGGTACCTAGAGGGAATCAGATCTGCGACTTGAAGGAACGCGATGTTCAGGACAGGGTGGTCCTGAAGGAAAGCGGGCGTTGAACCGGAAAAATACATGGTAGGGAGACCATGTCGATCGCAGCAGGGTACGAAACCAAAGAGCAATAAAGCCAGATCAAGTCAAAGCAAAAGAGAGGGCCTTGGTGCCCAGAGGGAATCAGATCTGCGATTTGGAGGAACGCGATGTTTAGGATAGGGTAGTCCTGAAGGAAAGCGGGCGTTCTGAACGTCTTTTTTTCCAGATGATGGGCGACGATCAAGCAGGTTGATTTCATCGTGTGCGAGCGATGGGATGGTCAACAAGGCTTGTGAAGGATGCGATGGTGCGGCGAGACACGCAGGAGCATAGTACTGGCAGCGGGTGCTATGGTGACGTGTGTGCTGCAGGAGCCGTCCAGGCGAGGTCGCAGGTGTGCTGGAGACACGTGTTTTTTCGTTAGTTGAGTTGTGGCAACAGGCAGTTTGACTGGTACGGGATCGACGGTTGAAGTCGACAACTGCGGCAATTTCTATAGTTTGACTTGGGCAGCAGCAGCAGTGGTGTTTTCTCAGTACCATGGAAACAGTCAGTTCAAGCAGGAATATTAGATTCAGCAAGTTTTTTTTCCATGCGACACAAAGAGGAAGTTGTTCAGTTCGGACAGGGCTGGTGATTTTGATTTGGACTATTCGGAGGTAATATGATTTATTGTGTTATTTGAGTAGATGATGTCAAGATCAAAGATGCAAGTCAGAGTTGAGCGGATACTTCAGGGTGTGAAGCATGAGGTGGAGCTTGGGAGGAATCTAATTTTGCTTGGTGCGCCCGATGATGATGGTTAGTGTTCCGAGGCGAGTCGGATGGAGTAACCATGGAGATCATGGAAGGTGGCACGACTGTGTTGATAGGAGGGGAAAAGTTTACGTCGGGAGAAGCTACACGATGCACCGTTGAAGATGGAGTCATGAGGGATGAAATTGTGAAAGCAGTGTGTTCTGAAGGGGCGGGTCTTGCACAGACTCGTGGCTGTTGAAGATGAGCAGCCGAAGATGGAGACTCAAGTCCGGTACATGGAGGTCCGCGCAAGGAGACAAATTCAAGATGGCGGGCATATTCGCCAAGGTGGAGTTTGTTAGAGTTTGTGTCGAATATATGTACGGTTTTGGTTACGGCAGGACTTTGAGTTATATTAGCAGTATAAGGTAGACTCCTAGTCAAACTCTATAACCCGGGTCTCCTTATAAGTATGAGGGGAGGGATGCTGTAGTAACCAGGACGACTAGATGGTTTGGTTTGGGGGTGTGGCGTTGCCGCGGTGTACCCGGATGCCGGCATAGCTATCTGATAATGGGGAGTAGCGCCCATAGTCATGCTCCAGGGATGTAGGCTTCGGCTGAACCTCGTTAACAGACATCGTGCTTCCGGAGCCATCTGTGATTGTGCATGGATATCTCGATTGATCCATAGTCGCTTCCGCATGCTTGTTTTGTAACAGATGTCACAATGTACGAACAAGGATCAAGTTTAGCCGAGGTCCGCCATAACATCTGTTGTCGTCTGCATTGGGGCTCCTGGCTTGACTATGTCATCTGTAAGGGATTTCTTGAACATGTCAAGAGTGCTGAGGAACAAGATTGGTTTTGTAGCCAAAGTGACAGATAGAAGATGAGAAGTAAAACCTTGTCTTTACTAATAATACTGACAGCTACTTCAACATGGTAAAATAGGTGTGATTGTTTCATTCATGTTTCACAATTTTTCACAATATAAATAATGTATATGACTACATGTTCGCTGTACATCTAATGCGGGCTCTTATGGCCTAAGTAACTACCAATATAAACTTAAGTTATACAATAATCATGCACGACAACTGTTTATTTTTAGGTGAAATTATTCTTCCCTTTATTAGAACACAATGAGGGTGCTTGCCATACCTCTGGCACTTAGTATTGTTCAAGCCCGTTTTATGCCAACTGCACATTAAGTTGGTGCAAAATTTGAGTGATATTGTTGACAAAATGTGCTGTTAGATTGCATCATTACCAATTTGTAGATATTGTTTCTACTACCATTTCCATCATGTGTACCTTGATCATGATTGCGTGTCAGGTATTGACCTAACTCTGTAGCATTTTGGGAAGTATAGCACTATAGCTAATGCTATTTCGATTCAAAGAAGTTAAGGTAGTTTTAGAAAGTTATTGTTATCTCTGTACCGTCGATGCATCTAGATTGGACAATTTCCAATAGCTCCACCTATGGTCACACACGATTCTGCATACCCATGTTTGACTGCTCATTCAAGTTTATATGCTCCGGCAAAAGAAACAAAAAAGTGGTCCATTGAATTTGCCAACCCAATAGGTAACTGAGGTCTAAGAACGACGAGCTATTATGATTAATATAAATTCAATTAATATGCAGAGTTTAGTCTTAATAAATCAAGAGAGCAGTTACAGCATGATCAGTACAAGAGGAGAGGGGATCTGTTTATCATGGAGTGGGGGCATGTTGCTGTTCTTGCACTTTACATACAGTCATTTTATATCATCAGGTCCTCCGTCGGAGGCATCGACTGTCTTTGAACGAGCAAGCAGTAAGGTATTAAAACATAATGGTTTGAACTCATCTAAATATATCATTTAATTTGCTCCTTCTGTAGGGCTCTAGATTCTTGGGTAAACACTCGTGCAATTGTTCCCTAGCTACATAAAATTCATGCCAAACACTGTATCATGCAGAGAACTTGCTAGGAACATTGGTTGGTTTGCTCCATGGAGGGCACGGCAAAGCCTGGTTTCTAATTTTTTCTAAATCCCTCTCTAATTCAAAATTTGATTTTGAAAACATTGTTAGTTTGAGTGTATGCTATGAGCTCAACAAAATTCTACAAAATCCTAGTTCTGTTTCCTCCGAGTGTCTCTCAAAATATTGGCAAAAATCTCCCAACAAAATTTCCTTCAAAACCCTCCACCAAATATTCAAATTCGATTCCAAATCTAAAATAGAAAAAGAAAAACCCCTCCACCCCCTCAACTTGGGCCGCAGCCCAACTTCCTCCTTCCCTTCTCTCCTCCTCGTGCGGCCCAGCCGGCCTGCCCCTTCTTTTCCCTTGGGCTGCCACCCCACCTCCATCTCCCGGCCCGGCCGAACGGCCCGCTCGGCCTCCCTCTTCCCCTCTTGCTGCCAGCCGGCCCCGCCTGTCAGCCTTGTCTCCTTCCTCCGTCCCGAATGCGCACATGCGTTCCACGCGCGCGAACGCCATGCCCCGGCCCCGTGGCTCCTTTTCTCTCGGCCCCCTAGGCCCTAGCGAGTTCACCCTCGGCCCCCTATTTGGATAGTCCCCCAAACCTATTTAGAAGTAGCGCGCATAGGTGGGAGTCGCTCATTCAACTATGTCTATTTAAAACTTGGAGATAAGTTGGGATTAAGGGTGGGTAACTTGATGAGATGGGATAAAAGTGGGTATGGGTGTTTTTAAAATAAAATGGGGAAGAACCCCGGCAAATGACCCATGGGTCGGAATAAGCCATCTAAGGGCAGGGTATGAAAGGTAATTTAGCAAACCGCGGTTACCCAAGTCCCGGGAGTTGTGGAGACGACCGGATAGGTGGATGCTCGCAGTGTCGAGCAATGGAAAGTTGGGAATGTTCTACCTGCGCTCTGAAGGACCGGGTTGATCTACATCTTGCCTAACTCTTTTAGTACAACCACTCGCTCTGTATGAGGCATTGGCTAGGCTCGAGCCGAAGTGGATAGCCTAGTAGCTTCTGTGCTGGCGCACAAGGGGCTAGGGAAGGGGTTGGGAGCCACGGGAGTACCGCGGGTACTGGAGTGGCTAGGTGGCCCGAACCTCTAAAGTACCGCTAGGTGATGAAACAAAGGCAACGGCTTAGTTTGGAATTCGGGCGCTTACGATGATAAGTAGCCGCTGAATCCAACTTGTGGGAATTAGTGCAACTCTGGCCAGTAGTAAAATCTATTCGAATAGTCTGCGTCCACTGGTATGGATGGGTTACGGCTTGGTATTTCAATTAGCAAGTTTTTCATAATCTAAAACTGGATGGGTATGGGTTGGGAAAGCTTGGTTTGATTTGATGTGGTGGATGGCTGGGAAAAAGGTTATATGATGGGGTGCTTGGATCGGTTGATCCGCTGTAGATAAAAACCCTGTTTTTGTAACAAACCTAATTTTTGTAAACCAAAAAAAAAATCGCTACTTAAAAATTTCATTTCTATTTATGCTTGTTGCATTGCATATAACCTAGAAAATAGGATAAATAATTAAATAATAACCAACCCTAAATAAAATTTGATAAATAACTTTATTTATGTTGTCCCTTCTGCTTAATTATGCATCATCTATTTGGGTCTTCCTTGGATCTTTGTTTGAGTGCAAGTAAATTCAAACCAAACCAATCAAAATTCACATCAACTCAAATTAAATGGAGAACAAAATCAAAAAAGAGAAGAAACAGAGAAAGGCCTTTCGGCCAGGCCTTCAGCCCATCCTCCTAGCCGGCCCAACCGCCTAACCTCACCCACCTGGGCCGCCAAGCCTTGGCCCAACCAACGTCGCCCCGCGCCCTGTCTCTGCCAGGCGGGCCAACCGCGTTCACTCGCTGCCAGGTGGGACCCGTGAGCCAGCTTTCCCCTTCCTCCACCCTTTTCCCCTGCGCTTCGATCGGAACAGAGCCGACCGGCTTCGACCGCCCGCCTCCGACCGGCCTCGACCTTCTTGCGCGCCAAGCCAAGGGGTGAGGATAGGGACAACGACGTCACCCTCCAACCGCCCACGCCAGTGGTCCCTAGATTACGCGTCTCGCGTGACCCTGCCGAGAGCCAAAGCGCGTGTGAGAGAGAAAGGGAGCAGGAGCGAGCCACGCCGGGCCAATCCGCCACCGCCAAGCCAAATCCGCGCTCTTCGCAATCCTAGCCGCCGGTATAAGTACCAGCGCGTTCCCTTGGAACCCTAACCAAGCTGGGGCTTGCCCCAATTCCACCTTTTTTCTGCCGCCGTCGTCGAGGGACCGTGAGAGAGGGCCGAGGAAGCCGGGATCGGAGCCGGAGAAGAGGAGAACGCCGTTCGTGCCAAGGTGAAGCCGACGCCGAGCCAAAGAGGAGGAGTCACCGCCGTTCGGGTCGAGGAGGAGGAGACATCGCGCCGCGTCGTGCCAGGAGCTGCCGAACCGCGGGGACCCGACGGATGCCACCACGCCGTACCCCGACACCAAGCCGAGATGGAGCTGCCGTGAACCGCGACGCCGCCCTGCTTCCTCTACCCCGAAGCGAGTTCGTCTTCTCATCGTCAAGCCACCCGCGGTGAGCGCCCAACCCCCTTGTCCAATCCCTTGCCGCGGACCGGACTCCAGCGCGGTCCTCTCTGTTCCGCACGCACCGTCGCCATGACGACCTGGAGCCGGCCTTCGTGCCGCAACTCATGTCATCGGCCGCCGTCATAACCGTGTAGAGCCGTCGCGCTTGTTGAAGCCATCGGGGAACCGGCCACGAGCCGAGCCACCCCTGCTCTCGCGCCGTCCGCGCGTCGCGGGCGCGCAGCGCCGCCACGGCTGGGAACACCCGTGCCGCGCTGGCCGTGCCTTGCCGTGTGGGTTCCGCGTTTGACCTTTGAGCCGTCTCTGTCCCCGACTCTGCGACCGGGTGCGCCCGCAACCACGCGAGCTTGTCGCGCAGGATAGAGCTGTGGCCGCGACCGGGATTAGCCCGTCCTGGTGCGCATTCGCGCCGCGGCGAGTGAACGTCCGTCCGCTAGACGCCGCTGTGAACGACACCGCTTGAGCCACCGGTTAGCCATCTTCCGAGTCTCGCTGCCGCCATGACCATGCCCACGCCCTGAGACCGCGCCATCGCACGCCATGCCTGTGAGACCGTGCGTGCTCGACCCGCGCGTGGCGTCATCCGTACCATGCCGCCGGTCGAGCGGACGCCCTGGAGGAACCGGCCTTCGAGCCATGTGAGTGCGCAGGGAGATGGAGCTGCGCCGTTGTGCGTTAGCGTCGCCGCAGTGAGCGCCGCCAGCATGGGGCTTCTTGGAAGCTTTTCATCGAACAACTGGTGCGCGGAGTGGTGAGCAGGAGAGGGGATCTTGGACTCCAGCTGAGTGAGCTGTGTCTTCGGCCCGCGAAAAGAGAGGAGGGGGAGATGAGAGTTGGGCTGCGGTTTTGGCCCATTCCCGTGCGTAGTGGGCAGTGAGAGTAGAATGAGGGAGAGGGCGAATGGGCTGCCAACGGCGACCGCGCCGCGGGCCGTGCCTTGAGAGAAGACCGAGCAAGCTGAATTCGGCCCTTTTGACCAGCCCAGCCCTGTTTTGACCTTATGAATATTAAACCCGGAGTTAAACTTTGAAAATTCATATCAAATTCATACCAACCCGGAAATTTATGAAACCAGTTTCTAAATTCTTCTAAAATCAAACTCTATAGAATAAAACCAATCTCATTTCTTGGTGTTGCCTCTTATCGCATTTATTCGGATCTTGGTGTCAAATGCTTATACGATTATATTCATCTAGGCCCGGAGGTCAGAAGACTCGGAGGACCTCAACTACGTCGGAGATCTAGAGCGACCAGCTCTACCGAGGTCACCATTCAGACACTTCCCTGCTTCGAATCCTATAGACACGCATATATGCTGCTGCTGTTTCATTTATGTATATGCTTGCTATGATAACCTAAAAATAGGAAGCCTACTCCCTTTTAGCCACATTACCTTGCTTGCTATGCTGTTACCACCATATTACTACTTTAACTAAATAAAATGAACATGATGTGAGATTGGGTGATAAGGTGGGATGTGATTACTCTTGGCGTGTGTGAAGTGGGTGGATTTGTGCGTGAGATGGTGTGTGAGATGGGTGGCGGGAGTCGGCACCGGAACTATGAGAGAGACTAGAACTCTCTTCTGAGTGGAGAGAGGTGTGTGTGGTGGTGAGCGGCCCACCGCAGAGGGTGGCAACCGACCCTTGGAAGGCTTACTCTCGCCAAAACTAAGGACCGAGTAGGGGTAACTCCACCTTGGATCTATGACTCGTGCATACCATACGACCTCAGGCCCAGTTCTTGACTTTCCCCAATGGCACTGGAACTGTTGGCGTAAGGCGATAGTGTTAGGGGGCGATGACGGTTGCGGGGATAATCTCTCGTCCCCGATATACTCGACCCGTGGGGCCCCAGATCAGTCGAGCTCACAGTTCTGAGAGTGCGGTGGGTTTGTATCCGCACAGTTTCTAGCTCAGAAAAGCAGGAAAGATGCCAGGAAGGGAGAGTTATCTATCGGTGTGGCGGGCCCGGGGCAGATCGCTACTGCCTCCATCCCATCTCGTGTGGGTACAGATGTACAACATCCTCTCGAGAGTGTATGATCTATATGTATAGCCGCCGTCCCCGGTCAAAGGACGATCCCTTGGTGTGACTTGCTCTAACTAGCATGGGTTTTCTTCTCTTCTCCCTCGAGTGATAGGACCGGCTGAGGACAATTAGTTGTTGTTGAGTGGGTGTATGGAAGAGGTGTATGGTGGTGAGATGTGAATGTGTTGGCTTGAGTGATGAGCAGGGGAACCGGTCGTGTGACCGAATTCCTGAATGGAACCTTGATACAATAATCTGGATAATATTATTTATATGCTTGCTTGCATAGGAAGCCTAGAGCCTTCCACTTATGCCAGTCCCTTTTATTTTTATGCTGCCGCTTAGGGGAGTGTCTCAGGGTGGCCTGCGCTACTGGCGCGCAGGTTTTGGAGATAAGCTGGATGATGACTACTATGACGGACGATGGTGAGATGGACGACGATCATTCCCATGAAGGACAGAACGACTGAGGATCACGGTGCTTCGCTCAAGGACGCCTATGGAGATGGACCCGAAGACTTACTTTCCGCTGCTAGAATACGATTTCTGCTTGATTTAGTCCTGTTGGACTTGTGCCGGCTTTGGTCAATATTGTCTAAATGTAATAATAATCGAAGTTCTGGTTGTGATATCGACTGATATATGTGATTCACGATAGCACTATGTATCTTGGGACTATCGTGAGAAGCAAAAGGCTTGGATTTCAGCATCGCGAAATCCGGGTCGTTTCAGTTTTCATAAAGCTAAAACTTGACCACTAAAATGAACCTTGAATTAGTTTCTCGCAAAACACTTGAGCCCCAGATATAGCCTTGCATGTAGATATAGTCAATCCCCCAAACTCTATAGGAGGAAGGTGGGCTTACGGAGTATGTATGTACTCACCCTTGCTATGTTGATGTTTTTTCAGATAGCTCCGACGAACTGTTCGAGCAGCTCTTTTGCTAGGTTACGGTCCTGCTTCCCAACTAGCCTATGGCATTGGGCCCGAAGGATTAGCTTCTGCTGTATCTTATTTTCATACAATATTTATGTAATGGTTTGTAATTGTTAAGTCTGGACTCTATACTACTTGAAATAAATGTGTTGCTAGACTCTGGGACTAGCATTTGTATCACATTTGAGTTTCCAAGAAATTGGGGACGCTTCAGGTGGTATCAGAGCCATAGGTTGGCCGTAGGACGTGACCCTAAGGTTTTAGGCTTCTGAGTCCAAATCCTCGCATAAGGATGTTCCTACCCCTCATCCCTCTGCTCACAACTCTCTCTATATATTCCAGATGGCACCCTCTCGGACGTATAATGGGCAGCCCAAGACCGGGTTCGCTAAGCTTCTCGCCATATGTACCAAGTATCTTGGAATCAAGGAAGCACCCCACTACGAGACCGTGGAACATCAAAATGAGGATACCCTGGGTTGCACAGTGACCATCCGTGTAGACGCCAGCACCAAACACCCAGCTTTTAGCACCACTACCCTAGGCCACACCGTTGCCTCCACCCAACAAACAGCAGCCTACAACACCCTCCGCCGCCTATGCACCATCTACGAAAAAGAGCTTGACCGCACCTGCCTCCGTTTCTTTCCACCGGATGATAAGACCTCACCCATATGGCAGTAGTGACTCCATGACCTGATAGAAACCAAAACATTCCAGAAGACCCCTATAGTTTCCCGCATGGCCGACTACCTACTCACCCTAGACAACCACTTTACCCAAGTCCACTCAGAGTTTTACCATAGCCACCACCAGATGCTAGCAGGAACAGCCCAACTAAAGAAGGAAAATGCAGCGTTGAGAGGGCAGCTTGCCACCCTCAAGAGACAGCATGTAGATCTCAAGGATCATGAGCATACAGCCAGGAATGCTATGAAGAGCACACGGACTGAGTTAGCTCAGCAGGCGAAGAAGGCCCGCAAAGACACAAAGATGGGTAGACAGCCGCCATCGACAAATGTGCCTAGAATAGCTTTTCTCCCATCATCAATGGACCCAACTCCACCGCTCCAAAGGAACCAGACTCTTCTCCCCCTCGAGTTTTCCTCGAGCCACTTGGGGGATCCATTAGCCGGTCTAGTCTAGTGGTCACCTCGATGTAGAAGTCACCCCCTTCATGTAAAAGCTATCCAAGCTTTCCTATGTATAGAGTAGACGATTGTTTCAATAAAAGTATGTTGTGTGGAAAATAAACCTTGTGTGCTAATAAACAAAGAGCATTACACTACAACTATACCCTAAAAAGTCCTATCCCCTCTTTCAGATGGCATCTCACAACTCCGGCAATGGAGCACCTGCCCTGCCTAAGGGTCAAGGAGAAAATAACCACGACAGGGAAAACGGCTCCCCATCCCGTTCACCTCCTCTACCTCCACCCCCAAACCCTTACCAGGAATTAGTTCAAGCTCTGATGGCTCATGCTCAGGGCATGAGAAACACCTCACCAAGACCCCCGCATGGCAAACTAAGCAAGATGGGAGAGTTTCTGAGGCTTAAGCCCCTTCCTTCTCTGGGTCTCAAGACCCCATGGAGGCGGAAGACTGGATAAGGACCATTGAGAGGAAATTGGAACTCCTCGATTGCGATGAGCAAACCAAGATTGCCCTCGCCACTCACCAACTTTCTGGCACTGCCCTAGCATGGTGGGAAATTGTCAAGGCTGCCCACAAGGACGGGATTACCTGGAAGGAGTTCGCTAAGGCCTTCCGTCAGCACCATGTGCCAGAAGCAACCAAGGACCTCAAGGCGGAGGAGTTTAGGCACCTAACCCAAGGAAACTCCACGGTGATAGAGTATATCCAGAAGTTCACACAGCTATTCCGCTACGCTCCAGGAGAGGTGGACTCCGACGGGAAGAAGAAAAAAGCCTTCATAAAAGGGCTGAACCCAAAAGTTGCAACCTTGGCATACACCTGTGGCACTCCTGACTTTGCCTCCCTTATTGGCCACACCATCAGGCTTGAGAAATTCAAACAGGAAGAGAAAAACCATCTTAAGAGGAAGTTCATGGAGTTCAAGACCCAGCATCAGGAACGCCGCCAGAAGAACTTTTCAGGCCAAGTGTCTCGGAGCTTCTACGGTGCGACCTCCAAAAGCACTATCTCAACTCTGTCTCGTTTTGGCCCCGGTCAGAGCAACTCCCAGAGTACCCCTCGTGGTAGTGGTATGACATGCTACAACTGTGGCAACCCCGGCCATTTCATCGCCCATTGCCCCCATCCCAACCGTGGCAAGCCAGCTGCCTCAACCTTCTCCAACTCAGTGAATGGACCCAGGCAGCCTGCCGCCGCTAGGAATCTTCCGACCGCCAGTGCCCAGTCCTCCAAGCAGCCTCAACAGTCTGTCAGCAAGGCTCGCATCAACCATGTTGACGCGAAGGAAGCACAGCAAGCCACCAGAGTAGCACTCAGTGAGTTCTTAGTAAACTCAATCATGGCAACTGTGCTATTCGATTCCGGTGCGCCACACTCCCTCATATCAGCCTCATTTGTGGAAAAGAACAAAACTCCCCACCACACCGCTACAGAAGCCACATCTAACCCAAACCCCTGGCACAGATACTACCTACCGACTTAGAATACGGGAACCCAAATTTTTCTAAGTGGGGTAGCCTTTATAGCACGACATAATAGTGTCGACCTTGAAGCGGATAGATGTTATCTAGGAATAGACTGGTTAGGTAACCGTATGCTGTGTGGGCAAAATTATTAACTTGACCAGCACAAACGAAACCAACGGGATCTGTAGAGCTTATAACTCCACACCAGACCCTATGAATTTCCACCTAGAACCCACAACCCTAGAAGACATGCCCATAAACTGCAAATACCCGGATGCTTTCCGAAGGGACTGCCCAGCAATAGGCCCAGGCCGAGACATTAAAAATCAGCATAGACCTTTACCTGGGAAGCACCCCCCCCCCATTTAATCGGAGCCCACCGAATCTCGAGGACGAGATTCCTTCTAAGTGGGGTAGATTTGTAACATCCTGGAAAAATGCACCTCATAAAAACAGCGATGATCGAAATCCTCCAAAAATCCTACAAAAAGGCCTTATCCAAAAATCCCAAAATCAGAAATCAAAAAGGAAAAGAAAAGGAAGAAAAAGAAAACGGGCCAACTCTCTTCCCCCCTGGCCCAACCAGCCTCATCTCTCCTCGCCTGGCCCGATCCACTCTTCCCCCCTCCCCCACCTGGGCCGAGCCAGCCCAACTCGGCCTGCTACCCTTCCCACCCGAGCGGCCCGCGAAACCCCCCTCTCCCTCTAACGCCGATGCGCGGGCCCCGCCTGTCCTCTCCGTTCCCTGCCTCGGACCACCGGGCTTTGCCCGCGGCGCACGGCGACCGCCGGGTGCGCCGCCCCTCCCCGACCCCCACCGGTCCTGGCCGCCGCCATTACTACCCCTTCCGGACCTCCCCACGCGGCGGCGTGTCCGCGTCGCCCCGCCCCGGCCTTTACCCATCCCAGCCTTTACCTCGGACCCCCATCCACGGCGAGAGCGCGCCGCCGACGGCCTCTACCGGCACCACCCCGACCTCCGCCGCCTACATAAACCCCTGCCCGTCTCAACGCCCAACACCCCGCCTCCACAACACACTACACCGCCGGGCTGCCTAGGGGAGACTCCGGCGCGGCCTCGTCCACGCGCAACCACCGCCACCTCCACCGTGCCCAAATTCTCCCTCCTACGCTCCTGACGTCACTAATTGAGGTAGGTATCACACCCACCACTCCAGCGCGCACATCCTCCACTCCACCTAAGCCCAAGAACCTTCCCGGAGATGGCTCCGGCGGGGTACCGCGCCATCGCCACGCCCATACCCTCGCCGACGCTTGTCACTAGGACGGCACCGTGCCCCGTTCACCCTTGCACTCGTGCCACGGGGTTCGCCCCAGTGACCCGCACCTCGCGGTGCCGGCCTTGGCGCCGGAACCGCCTCACCGGTGGAAAACCGTCGGCGAGCCACCGCCCTCCCCCCACAGCCGGTTCAACCGAACCGAGCTGAACCGCCGTCCACTCCACCCCCTAACACCGTCACCGTCCCACCCTCACTGACGTGCGGGCCCGGCGCTCACGCCGTCGCCTCACACCGTCTCTTCCCTACCGCGCTAACTGGGCCGACCCAGTTACCGCGAGCGCGCGCCAGGCCTGGAAGGCCGGCTGCGCCGCGGGCCAAGCCCCCCCTGGAGGCTTTGGGCCGCGAGTGATTTGAGCCTGCAGCAGGCTTTTCTCTTTTTTCAGGAAAGTCTAAAACTACCCCCTGCACAGAAACCACTGTATCTTGTCCGTTTCAACTCCGATTGGAGCAATTCTTCTTCCTAGATTCTTCTAAAATCACCCTCCTTCTAATGCAAGCACTCTCCAAATGTTTGGCATATGAATGATTGTATTTATTGTGTGTTTTTGTTTGTGTGCGCTAGACACCGTTCCAGAGGAATCCTAGGAGCCGGTGCCGACCGTCGCGGACCAGGAACCCGATGAACCTAGTGTCAACCTCCACTGCGACGAGGACTTAGACGACGGTAAGTCTACTGGAATCCTCACTTGATGCATAAAATTCCTAGTAGTGCAAAATAAACCTTTTGGCCAGTTCAACCAAATAAAACCTGCATTGTTTTGCTTGCTAAGGTGAACCCTATTTGGATAGTCCCCCAAACCTATTTAGAAGTAGCGCGCATAGGTGGGAGTCGCTCATTCAACTATGTCTATTTAAAACTTGGAGATAAGTTGGGATTAAGGGTGGGTAACTTGATGAGATGGAATAAAAGTGGGTGTGGGTGTTTTTAAAATAAAATGGGGAAGAACCCCGGCAAACGACCCATGGGTCGAAATAAGCCATCTAAGGGCAGGGTATGAACGGTAATTTAGCAAACCGCGGTTACCCAAGTCCCGGGAGTCGTGGAGACGACCAAGTAGGTGGATGCTCGCAGTGTCGAGCAATGGAAAGTTGGGAATGGTTCTACCTGCGCTCTGAAGGACCGGGTTAATCTACATCTTGCCTAACTCTTTTAGTACAACCACTCGCTCTGTATGAGGCATTGGCTAGGCCCGAGCCGAAGTGGATAGCCTAGTAGCTTCTGTGCTGGCGCACAAGGGGCTAGGGAAGGGGTTGGAAGCCACGGGAGTACCGCGGGGTACTGGAGTGGCTAGGTGGCCTGAACCTCTAAAGTACTGCTAGGTGATGAAACAAAGGCAACGACTTAGTTTGGAATTCGGGCGCTTATAACGATAAGTAGCCGCTGAGTCCAACTTGTGGGAATTAATACAACTCTGGCCAGTAGTAAAATCTATTCGAATAGTCCGCGTCCACTGGTATGGATGGGTTACGGTTTGGTATTTCAATTAGCAAGTTTTTCATAATCTAAAACTGGATGGGTATGGGTTGGGAAAGCTTGGTTTGAGTTGATGTGGTGGATGGCTGGGAAAATGTTATGTGATGGGCTACTTGGATCGGCTGATCCGGTGGCCACCCTCTGTGGATAAAAACCCTGTTTTCATAAAGCTAAAACTTGACCAGTAAAATGAACCTTGCATTAGTTTCTCGCAAAACACTTGAGCCCCAGATATAGCCTTGCATGTAGATATAGTCAATCCCCCAAACTCTATAGGAGGAAGGTGGGCTTGCGGAGTATGTATGTACTCACCTTTGCTATGTTGATGTTTTTCCAGATAGCTCCGATGAACTGTTCGAGCTGCTCTTCGGCTAGGTCACAGTCCTGCTTCCCACTTAGCCTATGGCATTAGACCTGAAGGATTAGCTTCCGCTGTATCTTATTTTCGTGCAATAATTATGTAATGGTTTGTAATCGTTAAGTCTGGACTCTGTACTACTTGAAATAAATGTGTTGTTAGACCCTGGGACTAGCATTTGTATCACATTTGAGTTTTCAAGAAATTGGGGACGCTTCAGGTGGCGGCCTACGCGGCGCACTTCTACTGCGATTCGGCATAGAGCGGGTACGTCCGCGTGGCCGTGGGCGATGGCGCGCGCTGCGGTGTCCCGACCTGGCTGCGCGGCGCCCGTCGTGCGGGAGCTCGTGGACGAAGTTGCGCGCGGTGGAGGTCCTCAACGACCCAGTCGACGAGGTTGTCCGCAAGTTCGGCTCGCTGCTCCAGATCTACGAAAGCGGCCGCATCGAGCGCCACTGGTGGCGCCGTCCGTGGACTCCACCGGTGCTCCGGTGCGGCGCGTGGGCAGGCTGAGCGGCCGCATTGAGCGCCACTGGTGGCGCCGCCCATGGACTACATCGGTGCTCCGGTGTGGCGCGCAGGAAGGCTGGGGGCGGCGCGAGGGCCCGCGAGCGCCGAGGACGGCCGACGGGAGGCGCGGGGGCCGGCCAACGCCGGGGACGGGCGGCGAGCTCCGAGCTCCTGAAAGAAATAAACACGGGGGAGAGAGAAGGAAGTGAGGGAGGGGATGACATGTGGGCCTAGATAATAGTGAGGGTCCACCTGAGCCGCGTGGATGCCATGTAGGCTTAACGGGTCCGGATTGTACCCATTTGGACCTAAGTGACATAGAAAACCAACTTTTTGTAGCCAGAATTGAGGTTTCCTAACTTCGAGAATCTAAGTGACACCCCGAGCCAACTTCGAGGACCGCCAGCGTATTTTAATCAAAGAAACTGTATCGCGTAGTACGTGTTTACATGGAGAATTTTTTTCTTTTTCTCCTTCTTCCTCTTTATCTTCTTTTTGGAGTTCTTTTTGAGGTGCCGAAACGGAAATAGTGTTGACAATCCAACCAAAACGGTGCCATGCTCTCGCTGTGTTATTTGGAGTGTCAATGGACACCTCACCATGAGCTAGCCTGCAAACGAGTATTTCATATTCCTGATTAATAATAGTATGACGTGCGTTTCCTTTGTGGATTTTTTTTTTTCAACATCTCACCATGTCTTGCCAGACAGTCGTTTGGTTAGCCAGTACAGTACAGGCAGCCGACGGGCGATAGGAATAATAAGAACATGTTCGATAGGAGAATCGAAAGGTGCAGCCTTTTCAGACGGCCGCCACCGCTCCGCACGAGCACGGCGGCACCGAACATGGCGGGTCGGAGCGCTTGCGCGTTTTTTCTTTTTTTGTTCTAATTTTGGGATTTGCCCACTTGCTACAAGCCTACAACATGTGGTGTCTGCTACTCTCTTCATACACACTGACCATTCACTCAAAAAGTCACCAAACTGTGTAACAAGATCGTGGCAATACCTCAGATAAAAAAGTCACCATCCAAGTAAATGCTAATGCTGCAGAACCATTCGATCGATCTTCTTCCCATGACCAGCGCCCTTATTTCTTCTCCCTCCTTTTTTTAAAATTTTCTTCTTTCACCCCTAAGGCCATGTTCGGTACATAGGTATTCAATCCAGACCTAAGAAGCCGGGAACGCGGAACCATGCGGGGTTCCGCGTTCCATGGAACTTCGTTCCAGATCGAGGAACGGGACGAGGTGGAACGACGTACCGATCCATGGGTGGAACGTGTTCCTCGTTCGAGTGGGACGGCTTCCTCGTTCGAGCCGCCAGTCTGCCGGGCGGCTGCCTGCCGCTAGCCGGTGGAAACGGCAACCCACGGTCGTCGGGCGTGGCGCTTGGCCGGCCGGCAAGTCGTCTTCCGATCCGGTGCGCGAGAGCAGCCAGCGCCCAGCAGCCCCGGCTTGCTTTTGGTCGTCGTCTTCGTCCGGCGCGGGCGGCAGGCCAAGGGCCGAGGCCGACCATTCGGCGTCACAGGGCGCCAAGCGACGACGCCAACGCCCCCACCCCGCGGTGCCGGTGGCCGGCGACGACGACCGCGACCGGGATGGGAGTCCGCGGCGGGACGCGGCAGTGCGGCACGCAGTAATGCGGATGGCTAACAGGCGGCGGCGGGTCGGCGGACACAGGATAAATGAAGCGATAGGGTTTGCTACGTTGAATGGATGGTCCAGATTGGTCTTGCATAAATCTAATGGTCGAAAATTAACAGCTGCTGGATAGCCAAATAAAAAAAAACTGTGAGTCGATCTCTCGATCTCTTGGTTGTACTAGAGTTGAAGATGGATGTTCTCCAACTAAAAGGGGAACACGTTCCTCGTTCCCCGGACATCGTTCCACTTTATCATTCTAAAATAATATGGATCGCGTTTCAGTTATCCAATAAACCATACGAGGAGGTATACCACCTTCGTTCCATGCCTCTGAAAAATGGGATCCTCGTCCCACGTCTCCGTTCCTCGATCCCATCATTCCGGGAACATGGTTTCTTAGATCCAGACAGGGGTTCAATCCGGCCTGGTAACAAGTGGATCCCCGTGGTGCCACTCATCCCCCGCGAGGTTTAATTCCCCATCAACACTGATCCCCTGCCTCTCCAATCTTGTTCGGTTGGCCCCAGACAGATCAACATAGGGATGGGATGATCAGCAGAGATATCCATACGACCAAACCCTTGGCTAATGCAACTGAACGACGCCGAACGGACGGACGCCGAACTTGAAGAAGATGGATGCCGGACGGCCACCGAAGGGGATGAACGCCGAGCGGGAGGAGATAGATGCCGGATGGAGCGGTGGGACACCACCACGCCGGAGGGAAGGAGGCTTTGTGGCGCCGTCGTGAAGGAAGGCCGGATCCGGTGCCCTGCGCTTGCTCCGTCGCCTCGCGTGCGCAGCCGCCGCCTGTACACCGCATCCGCGACTCGCGTGGTTTTGTTCCTAGCCTCCGGAGGTAGGGATGCGTTACCAGTCTGGGGTGAGGACAAAAGGCCGGGGAAGGCCGGGGTACAACCCATGTTGGGCTTAACCGAACACACAATTTTTCATGGACCGGGATCCAATCCAGACTGGTATGTTCCATGGGGATTGAACCCCAATACCAGGCAATACCAGCCCAACCGAAAAAGGCCTAAGGCCGCGTTTGGATGTTTCGTTTTTTTCTACAAGTGTAAACAGCTTCCAGGTGTAACATTCAGTGCGTAAGAGTACAGTCAGATTTTTTTTGACTGGTAAAATATCGTTTGGGTTGATGGTAAGCTTTATTACTCACCAGGGAGGCACGCTCATCATCCATTTCATCATTGGCTTCTAAATCACCGTCTTCTCGATTGGGCAAAGCTCTCCGATGGTAGCATCAGCACCACCCGACACAGCAGCCCCACCGAGCGAGCGGGATCACGACCGGGGAGGCAGATCCGGTGACGGACAGCCTGGAGGAGCCCTCCGACGGCGGCCGGAGATGGCGACGACGGCGGTCGGAGATGGCGACGACGACAGGGAGGCGGACGGGGCCGGGCACGGCGGACATGGTGTCCGGGGACGGCGACGACGGCAGGGAGGCGGACGGGGCCAGGCACGGCGGACGCGGCGTCTGGGGACAGCGACGACGCACCGGCAAGCAAGAGCCCAAGATAGATCTGGGCATGGGGAAGGCCCCTCCGACGGCGACTTGGCGTGGCGGCTGAGGAACAAGGCAAGGGAGTAGCGGGCGGCTGCTGCCGGTCATCCCCGGCGAGGGAGGGGCGGGCGGCTGAGGCCAGTCATCGCCGAGGGAGGGGCGGGCGGCGGCGTTCGGGAGGCAGGTCGCGGGAGAGCGAGGGACGAGGGAGCACGCAACGTTTGTCGTTTTTTTTCATCGGCCTAGGTAGGTGTGTGTTTTTTTCTGGTGGTTTCGGGCCAAACCAGATGTAAAATAAATGGGCTCACTGGTCTTCCAAACAGCAAAATGTAGCCCACGTCGGAAAAATTTTAGGGCCTGGAATTTTCAGGGGTTTTGAGCCCAATACCGGTCATCCAAACAGGCCCTAATGAGTTTTGGGAGTTGGGATACGATACTGTAGATGCCAATCGTCCGTCGTCTCCCCGGTATATAGTGGCGTCACTGTGCTTGCACCGCTCAAGGACGGTCGCCAGTGGTATGCCATCGCCGGCGGCTCTCCTCGACTCCGTATTAGCTATCTGCATTCAATCTACTCTATTTCTTTATTAAAAAATATTCTGTCTTATTCGGTAAGATTCTCTACCCTATACTACAATCATCCACAGTCATATTTACTCTATATCTCTACTATATACCAACTGCCTCCAATTTTTATTATTTAATATTCTTTGTCTCTCCTTATCAATTCATCTCCCTCCCGCAGCCACTCCACTCCTCCCCTCTGCCTGACGCCCTCTCTTCTCCTTCCATCCACCTCTGCCTCTCTCCGGCCACCTCCTCCGCTCCCGCGGCGGCGCCGGCGCCAGCTCCTCCGCGCCTCCTCCATGATCCGCCGCCCAGAGCGCCTGCTCCCTGCTCATGCCACCTCCTCCTCACCCGCCCGGCGGCGAGCGGAACCGGCCACGCCCGCGCGCGGCGCCGCTCTCTCGCGCCGATCGCCGTCCCGCCTCCTTCTTCTGGCCCGCCTCGCCATGGACGCCGCCAACGGCTCCTGGGCCTGGATCACCAGCCTGCCGCGTCGCCGTCTCTGTCTGGGACATGGCGCGATGAACTGCCCTTGCCACCGTGGACGAGAGAGAAGAGGGTAGCGTTGAGCGACATCGACGCCAGATTTGGGGTGAGAGAAGACTACGGGAGGGCTTTTCAGTCTCCCGCTGCAGGTGTCCAATTGACTGTAAAAATTTAGGGGGAGGTATGCAGCTGCTCAGTGCGGATAACCTAATATACCTGGGGCAACCATGATTCCAATTGCGATCTGAAGACGAACCACCCACCATATGCTTTTTTTTGAGAGGATCTGCCATATTATTAGGACTAGGGGTGGGCATTCGGTTCTTCAGTTCGGTTCGGTTCCTCGGTTATTTTAGAATTTCAGTTCTCCAAAAACTAGAACCGAAATAGCATGTGGGAGGAACGGGAACCGACCATTTCGGTTCTGGTTCTCGGTTCTAACCGAAGCGATTGAACTAGGAACAATAGGTTGGGATCAAGGGGAGCAGGCGCGGGGACAGACCTATAAATGGCAGGCCGGAGTGGTAGGCAGGGTCGCGGCGGGGAAAGTCGTCGATACTCGAGAGACCAAGGACCGCCGGCAGCCGCGCACGGGAGAGGAAGGGGCCGAGCGAGGCCGAGCATCACCGCGCCGCGCGGCAGAGGGAGGGGTCAAGCGATGTCGCTGCCACGTGCGCGGGAGAGGAAGGGGGCGCCGCCGCCCGCATCCGCGTGGCAGAGGTAGGGGCCGAGCGCCGATGCTGCGAGCGCGGGAGAGGGAAGGGGTGCCGCCACTGTGGGGGAGTGGGAGCGGTCAAGCGCCGCAACCGCCGTGCGGGAGACAGGGAGAGGGAGAGGGAAAGGGAGAGGGAGAGGGAGAGGTGCAGGCGTGCGGCGCGGCTGGAGCCTAGCTGGAGCCGCCGAGCCGAGTGGGAAGAGGTAGAGAGGGAATAGAGAGGGCTCATTGGGCCTTAGGGTTTCTGTACACATTAGGCCAGGTCACATTTTTTATTGGGCTTTACACACATCGATTCTTTCGGTTTATTCGGTTCTTTGAACCTCGGAATCAAAAATACCCCTGTTATTTCGGTTCTCTGATAGTTGGAACCGATCTAGAAAACGGTTCTTTCGGTTCCACTTCTTTCAACTTCGTTCCAGTTTTTTTGGTTCGGTTCGGTTGTTTTTGCCCACCCCACTTAGGACGGCAGGCCGAGTCCGATCCGATCCAAAGAACTGGATCGATCCATTTGCTTTCGACATGAGGGTCGCCGGGCCAAGGCCCAGCCTTAACGCTGCGGCCCCATCCATTTGTCAATGGACCACTTGATCATTTGACAAGCCCATTTAGGCTTAATAAACCCCGCCCAGACCCAGGGACATGAGGCAAAGTGGGAGGCGGGTCGTGGCGTGGGAAGGTGGCCCACCACCAACCACGGAACTGGACCTGACCTGGGCTCGACAACAACAATCAAATAAGGGCGCTGGTCATGAGAAGAAGATCGAATGGTTCTCTGCTATTACATTTACTTGTTCGTGTCATAGAACCAATTAATAAGTAGTCATTGAATCTGTGTCGTTAATGTTTAGCTGCATGCTCTGATGATGAGCGAGCAGTGGTTTTGTTGGAAACCTATTCAGCTGATAGCCTGATACTGGGCTGAATAGTAAAGGCAGTGCGATTTGGGACAAGGCTGGGCCGTTGGAGTACTTGACTCTACAAATATAGCAGCATGCAGCAGCCATAGACGACAGGCGGTGTCCAGGACCAAACGGAGAACCACCTGATCGAGCTATCGAGGCCAGCTTAGACTAGGTTCTAAGCTTGCATTGGATCTTAATTTAACACGTTTTTTCCGAAGAGTGATCAGGCTAACTCATCATGGTACTACATAGAAGTTCTATTTCCCCTTGCAATTAAAACAAATGGATTGAGATCATTGTAAATAAAGTACTCCCTCTCCCTTCACAGACATATGCGGTTGATTTTGTATACAGCTTCAACCATTCGCCTTATTCAAAAATTTTAAACAAGTTATCATTCATTTGTTGTGATTTGTTTTATTACTAAAGATAGTTTGAATACGAGTCGTGTTTTTATATAATTGAACATTTTTTTGAATAAGATGAAGAATTGAAGTTGTAGAAGAAATTCAACCACGTCAAACACTAGTGAACGGGTACATGCACCGTGCGAGTACAAACAGCCCAATGTTGGCCACTGGACAATGAACCATCCATTCGTGTACATGATTCTTGGCCCAAGAAACAAATACACGCGTGTATTTACCGTGTGTACGCGGCCATATTTCATCCACCCTGCGTGCTGCTGCACTGCACACACGCACTCCTCTCAGATTGCGACTGGCCCGTGTTGCAGTCAGCCAATCACCCTTCCTCCATATAAACGAGGATTAGATCGTTGGCAACATATCCAGTGCAAACAAGGATCGGATAGCGTTAAGATTACATCCTACGGCCAATGTGGAGAGCGATGCAAGTTTGCAGAAAGCCGCACACCAATGCATGATAGTTTTCAATTTGGTCCCTCCCTCGTTCTAGCCATGCAATCCTTGTTCCTCCCCTCGCAACTGGAATCGATTGCCACTGGCGACTGGGCAACGCGATCACCAGGCGTCCAGCTCCAGCAGGGTGTCACGTGCTGCTAGTTTGGACCGGAGGGAAGAACGCCGGTGTCACGCACGGCAAGAGAGATCGAGCACGGCGGCGCCGCGAAAGGTATAGAAGAGGAAATAGGATAGGGTTTTAGAGTAATTGTCGTGCGTAACTGTTCTCCCAACCTCCCACACAACAGTGTGTATATAGGTAGACAGTAAAATGGGCTTATAGTAACGCTGTAATACCAACTCCTATTCAGTGTTATCAAGTCGTCCGACTAACCGCGATTAGTCGTCCTGATCGTTTTCCCAACACCGATTTGGGGGTTCGATAAGGTCAGACAGATTAGTTGTCTCGTCGTCCAACTAGTTGTCCGATCAGGCCGATTAGTCGTTCGATCAGGCAGGAAAAACGATTAGTTGTACCTTTGAGCTGGGCCGAATTTGGCGCAGCCCACACCCGCTACTTTCATTTTTCGGCCCATTTGCCCCATGGAGCGGCCGGCTCAAACAGACAGTAGACGACCTCCACCAAACCCTAACCTCTCTCTCTTTCTTCTCTCCTCTCCCTCTCACTCCAGTGGCAGCGGCCACCCGGGCGCGACACACGGTGGTGCGGCCGGCCATCGGTGCGAGATGCCCGCGGCGGCGCAGCACATGGACGTCACGGCCCGCCCTCGGCGCATCGGTGAGTAGGCGCAGACGGCACAGGGCGACGCGGCCCCGCACGCAGCGGCAGCAGCCCGCACACATGGCCTCAAGGCTGAGCTCTACCCGCCGGCGGCGGAGATGAGCTTCTCCTCCGTTAGTGTTGTGCCTGTATCTTCTTCCACTTTCTTTCTACTGCTCTACCCCTACTCTATTTTGGTGCTTCTCTACCTCTACTTCTCTAGCTCCATAGCTGCAGTGCAGCTGCTTTACCACCAGATCTACAAGAGATGGCTAAAGATCCAAAGAGGAAGACTAAATCCTCTTACCCGGGATGGAAATATGGGTCTTGGCATATCGATACTAGTATTTTATACAGGACGACTATACAAATGACTAGGAACGACTAATCGAGCCTGATCGACGACTAATCGTGACTAATCGCTTATCGAGACTTTGTCGATTAGGTTCGATCAGACGATTTAAAAACATTGCTCCTAATACATTCATCTGGCATGAGGCCTGCATTGCATACTATCTTGTTCTCATTTTTACGTACTCCACTACATTTGCTATGTTTTTTTTTTTTTTTTTTTTTTTTTTTGCAAAAGTAGCAGGGCACCAAATGTGTTTGTTTGGCATGCGGTTTTTGCTTCACGCATGCAAAACGTGTTTCGCCATGCACTACTCTTGCACACAAAATGGAAGCGTGGTCGTTGGATGGAGCGCGCAGTGCAGCCATGCATGACGGGAAAGATAGTGCATTTACTTGATGAGATCTTTTAAGCATATTTGATTATTTTATACTGTCAAAATATAGTTTTTTACCCAATATAATTGTTGAATAGATGATTCTACAACTTTATCATGGGTCCACCTGTAAAACAACATACTCATTGATAGACGGAGGTGATCGAGGAGGCGCTGAATGCGGTGACTGTTTGGTTTGCATCGTCTTTACTAACATAATAGTTCTTATTAATTTGTGCCTACATCATCCTTAAAACCTAAATCATATGAAGATCTCACAGATTTGACAAACTTGTTAGTTTTAGTGGCTTGGTTGTCATCTAAACATAAAGCACTCAGTGAAATATGATATATATAGGACCATTTTCAAAATGAGTAACGGATCGAATCGGGTGGATCCAGAAGCTAATAGGTTGAATTGGATTTGTGATCCAGAAGCAGAATGGCCGAGAGCTCTTCAAATCGCGTCTTTCTTCAAATCGAGTTCTTATTAAACTTTCAGAATATTCTTGCTGATGCGACAAATCCTACCACTCCGGCGGCTTCGCGTGCACTGTGGCCGTGAAGGATCAAGGAGTACGGCCCAGCGGCATGGACGTTGCGCGTCGTCGCGGGTGAGCGCGCAGGCGGGAGGTGTTCTACTACGTCGCGGTGGGGTGGCCGCTCCCCTGTCCCTCCCTTGTCGCCGCCGGCGCGCTGGAGATGTACGCATGCGCGGGCGCCGCGGGGCATGCCGTGCCGCCGACTGGATAGTTGTGGTGGTGGTGCCTCTCGCCAGGCAGGCAGGCAGCCGTCCAGGAGCAGCAGAAAACTGATGATTGCGCTCAAACAGAACACCGCTGCTTGTTTCTTAACACGCCACGCAAAAACGCTGATTGCGCTCCTCCGCGTGAGTCGCCGCCCAATAATGTCCACAGTCCACACACACGCCGCATGAGCCTTCCGAGCAACGCAGGTCTATAAAATGCACAGCTTCGCGGAGCTCTCTATCGCTCACCTCTACCCTCCTTCAGCCTTCACTCGTGTAATATTTTTTTTTCTATTCTGTTTCTAGTATACTAGCCACGCCGATGACACCAAAGCACATATAACACACCAGGACAACATCTTTCTGGTGTAGCAAAGTTTGTTAGTTCATATGCACTTGAAATATTGGAGGAAACCAAAATAATTGCGTCAACAGAACGTTGCTGTAAGCTATAACTGTATGCACGGCGCAGCGTAGGGGCAGAGAGCTGGTTGGAGCTGATGACAATATGGAGAAGGGAGGAGGCCGGGAGGCAGCAGCAGCGGTTGGAATTAGTCAAAGCATCTTTTACTAGCACGAATCCTGCACCACCTCCTAGGCTTTTCATTGGGCCACGTCACCCTAAATTAATCACCATTGGATCTCATGGAAAGCCATCATCTGACCGTCGCTCTCGGGCTCCAATACAGGGGTTCAGGTTCGCGACTCTTCGACTTCGAGCGACCGCCGCCGCCGCCCATGGCTAGCCCGCAACCCATGCGGCCACTCCCCCGCGCTCGGCTGAGCCGATGGCCTCATCGGCGGCTCTCACCGTACTGCCACTCCTCACCGCTGCCATGGACGACATCGACCCCAACCTTGAGCCGGCGCCGACTTCCCGTTCACACTCGTGGCTAGCCTTGCCGGCGGCCGCCATCCAAGCAGCAGCCACGACGGCAAACCAAAATCAACACCGCACCACGCCGCCAGATGATCTGGGCCACGGTCATTTCTGCTGCTCGCGGTCGACTCCACCGCAGCGGCCGTTGAGCAACCAGCAGCATCGATCAGGAGGAGATGGTCCCGCGCAACCTCTAGCAGGTACTCACTATCCTGATTAGTCCCCAACCTTTCAAGATAGCATTTGCCTCGCCCTTGGTCCGTAGATTAGTCCCCAAGATTCCTTGCTTATTGCTCAGCGAATCGAATCGAGGTGATGGTTTCTCGCAGCTCGTGTTGCCTGATGATAAATCGATGCTTGTTGATTTTACTATTGCACTGTCATTCTTCTGTTTCCTACGATGCCTCAACCAATCTGATAGAGAACCATGGCAAACTTGTTTGCTTGCGGTTGGTGTTGAACTTCTATTGTGGATGAGCCTTCCCCCTCCATTCTTCAGCATATACATTAGTACTACGTAATAGCAGGTTTCAGAACCATAGTTTGCAGAAAGCATGTAAGTTGCACACTGCATAATAAGCTCTCTGACACCAGATGTAACTCGCACACTGATCTATTTCCAACTTTCAAGTTTACACCTAATTATACAATATGCACGTTGCTGTGCAGGTGTTTCAACTCTGGATTTAAAAAAAATCATATCTACTTATGAATTATAACTGGCACCCAACTCTTGTGAGTTGTGCGTGCAGTGTGATACTCTGAAAACAACATGTAGCGGCTGTCCACAGGGCTATGGAGGCGGAGGGAGAGGCTGAGTAGGGGACATGGCGGGTATGGCATGCATGGGAGAGGAAGTTGCCAGGTGGAGCATGTGGCCGTTGAGAGAGCCGGGAGGTAGATGGAGAGACAGGGTGAGGGCATGCCGCCTGCGAGGGATAGGCAGACGACCCGACCTCAACAAGGATGGGTGCTGGCGGCGGCCGTGGCACCATCAGCAGATGAAGGCCTCAGCAGCCGCGGTGATGGCAGGGCGATGGCTAGGCGTACTTGGCTGCTTGCTCTACTCGTTCTCCCTGTGCTTCATCTGGTACATGGTTGTGGCCACTGACGTGAGCAGTGTGAATAATAGCTGCATCTGCAGCTACCCTGGAAACCACCGCTTGCTCTTCGCTTTCTACGGAAAGAATCAATTGATCCGCAATTTAGATTGCTATGTTCCTGTACCCATACCTAGCGGCTACTACACAGCTAATATAAGAGTCACATGCTTCTAATTGCTTGTAAATAGTGGGGATTGCTTGTCCTTATCCTCTTGGTTTGGCAACACCAGCATTTTTACAACCTCTGCAACACAAAGCAATAACATTTAGCCTTCTCTGAAAATTGCAAGCCATTGAGCTACCCACCCCTCTGAATAGTGCAACATGGGAGGGCTCAATCATACAGAAAAATAAAGTAGTATAAACATTGATTAATTTCCTTGTTTGCTTATTTCTTCCATTGCAGGCAAATTAAGGACAGACCAACATATACAAGTTGTGTATTAATATCCCTGCTTCGACCTTGGACTGAGACTCTAGACGACGGATGGGCACCATTGGAGTTGAGATGGCTTGTGTTACTCTCTTTCTCATTTTTCCCAGGTCATTAATTGTGTCCATTAATGTGTCGTGGCTCAGTGGCTGATTGTGCATTAGGTATACTTACCGGTCTATCGCCAACCATACCCAGCCGAAAAGTACTTCACGCCTCGCATGCATAATATGATACGGAGTACAGTAGAGAAATAATTATAACTCATGATACTACAAACGGTGATACTACAAATGGATTGATTGCCTGCTCTTTGACGAGAATCATATTTCCAATAAGCAGGGTGGTAATTTGTAGCCCGTTGAAGCTTTGAACCTTTTTATAAAAATAATGACAGCAAATGAACCTTAAGTCACATATATTATTTTCCATTATCTGAATATTCAACATCTGATACGAGACAAGAGAGGTGATACTCTTTCTCATTGTTGATATTAACTCAAGATTCAGTACTTAACAGTTTTCTATTATAACTTGTCATCTCAAAGAATCTTAACAGAAACATTATTTTTTTTACTTTTGTCTATTTCTTCCACAGTAACAATATTACACTTCCACACGTAAAACTGGCCTATCATCCCACAAGTTGCGCGGCAAGGCCGCGCTGGGTTTCTAGTCAATTTAATGTTTCATGCACCGTCAATGTCCAGATGTGATGCCGACAAACAAGCACACGGCACATGTTGTGTGTCTTTTAGAAGCGAGAGATCCTCGCTCTCTCTCCCACCCGCCGCCGTCAATGTCGGGTAGAGGCAAAGAAGCATGGCCTCGCCTCCGCTGTGTTGATGCTCCATCCTGGACGCAAGCCGCCGTCAAAACCGTGACCAAAGAAGCATGCCACCATTCCTGTCATCCCTTGTCAAAACGCTAATGTATAAATATTTGATATGTGAGTTCATGTAATTACCTTAAGACGTCAAATAATTCATTATGAGCATACTGTAATTCATTAACCACTTAGAACAACCCATGATCAAGTAGAGCAAATTATTATCCACATCACCACATGGAATAATTTATTAAATTATTTTTACCGATTATAATATTTGTTCTAGACATTTAGTCTTTATTCTGTGTGTTTGATAATTTGTTCCATATATATACACATGTTGTCATGTGAGTTTATAATTTGTTTTAGACATTTAAATCTTCAGATTTGTTTTTCATTAGGTAACTGATTTGTTGGTTGTATATCAGCCACATTTCTAGACCATGTGATGGAGAATCGACGGAGTGTGTTCAACCATGTATTTGTTGCAAGTGTTGATCGAGTCACAACTGAAGGTACTGCTGGAAGCTCTCTGATCTGATGTGATCGAACAGCCTATATATGCATCGATCAGCTTGTCGAAGTACATGTTCATGGAGTTGGATGCATGCTATCACACGTAGATATGGGAGGCGTCAAGCTTTTATTTCTGATGTGGACAGGAGAAGATCATATGCATGCATGCATGCCGCTGGTGCAAGCATCCTGCCGGCCTAGGAACGAGTTTGCACCAGGAAACGCTGTAATACACACATCGCCGAGGCCTTTGTTGTTAGGTCCCAAGTCCCAACTCCCAAGTAATAAAAGGCTCATGAGGGGTCAAAGAAAGAAAATTTAAAAAAAAAAGGAGGGAGAAGAAATAAGGGCGCTGGTCATGGGAAGAAGATCGAATGGTTTCTCTGCTATTACATTTACTTGTTCGTGCCATAGAACCAACTAAGTAGTCACTGAATCTGTGTCGTTAATGTTTAGCTGCTCATCAGGATTCAGGAACATATTATATTATTCAGTTGATACTGGTACTAGTAAGGCTGTGCGATGGTGCAAGTACAGGGCTGGGCCGTTGGAGTACTGGACGTCTGGACTCCACAAATATAACAGCTGCCAGGAGAGAGGCGGTGTCCAGGACCAAACAAAGAACACAGCGGCAAGCCGCTGCGGCTTGAGGCAAGCTCCTGCTCGAGGCCAGCTTGGATTAGAGCTCCTGCTCGAGGCCAGCTTGGATTAGAGCTCCTGCTCGAGGCCAGTTTATACTAGGTTCTAAGCTTGCATTGGATCTTAATTTAACAGGTTTTTTTCCCGATGAGTGATCAGGCTAATTCATCAATGGTAAATTTCCGTCACAAGTCATCCTCCTTTTTGCAAAACATCATAAACTAAAGGAAAAAGTCCATTTTACAGCCTCGAACTGTTCAAGAAGTCCAATTTTCAACCTCATGTTACGAAACTGGACAAACGGCACCCTCGAACTGGCAAAACCGTTCAAATTACCCCCATGAGCACTGTAGCAAGCTATTTCAAGGGTGGTTTTGCACACGTGGCACGTGGGGCCCACCAGTCAATCCACATCATCGTCTCAACCTTTTCTTCTCTCTCAATGATAGGTGGGTCCCACTTCTTCTCTCCATCCATGTTATCACTGACTCTATCACACACACAATCGTTGCCCCCTCCCTGCAGCGCCGCCGCCACTGCCCCTCCCTCCCCCTCCCTATAGCACCGTCGCCGCCTCCGCCTCCCTCATCGTCTTCGTCGCCCCCTCCCTCCCCTTCCCTACAGCTCCATCGCCGCCGTCACCTCACCCCTCTCCATAGCGTCACCGCCGCCTCCCCCTCTCCATAGCGTCGCCGCCGTCACCTCCCCTCCTCTCCATAGCGGCGGGGCATAGCTCGGTGTAGCGGCGCTCGGCGCGGCGTTGTGGCCCGCAATGGCACGACGCGGCCAGGATGGGTGCAGGCGGCACGTCGCGACGTCATGGCGAGGAAGGGCCCGGCGGATTCGCCAACGCGTGTGGAGATGAGGACGGGCGAGGCACGGCCAGGAGGGGATGAGAGCCAGCGGCGCGGCGCAGCGCTGTCCAAGACAAGGGGGCCTGACGCCAGTGCGGGAGGAGGCAGCGGCAGGCACGAGGCGGAGATGGGAGGGGCGTCGATGGCCGGCGCGAGGCTGGAGACGGCGGCGGCAGTGGGAGAGGGGGCGGCGGCGGTGGGAGAGGAAGTGGTCGTTGCTCCCGTAGGAGAGAGAGGAGGCAGTGACGTGGACTGATGTGCGGGCTCCGCATGCCACGTGTACAAAACCACCCTTGAAACAGCTTGCTACAGTGCTCAGGGGGTAATTCGGACGGTTTTGCCAGTTTGAGGGTGTCGTTTGTCCGGTTTCGTAACATGAGATTGAAAATCGGACTTCTCGACCAGTTTGAGGTTGCAAAATGGATTTTTCCCTAAACTAAACTTAGACAACGATGAAAAGCTCAAGCATCACAAGGGCGAATCGTCGTAAACCTCAAGGTCTCTTGTAGTGGCAATATATATAAGATTTATTTCTCGTTGCAAATTAAAACAGAGATCATTGTAAACAAAAGTAGTAACAGGCGATCATTGATCATGACCGAGAGAGGAACTATACTAAGATGCATGTTCACTCCTGCTCGACGCAAGCTTAGACTAGATTAGAGTATTATACCGTTGCAATGAATCTTTAGCAGGTTTTCCGTAAAGAGATCAGGCTAACTCGCTCATCATCATGGCAATAACTAGAAGATTATTTCCCCGTTGCAAATTAAAACAGATGGATCGAGATCATTGTAAATAAAGTACTATCCCCGTTCACAAATATATGACACGGTTGATTTTTTTTATACGTACAGCTTCTTTCATTTGTCTTATTCGAAAAAATTGACAAGTTATCATTTATTTTGTTGTGCTTTATTTTATTACTAAAGATTGTTTGAGTATTATTTGTGTTTGTATATAATTGTACAATTTTTTTCGAATAAGATAAACAATTAAAGTTGTGGAAAAATTCAACTGTGTCAGACATTTGCGAACGGGGAACAGTGAAAGTGAACGAGGCAGGTGAATTGTGTGTGTAATGCAATGCCTAGAAATTAATTAACAAACGAATAGACTGATTCTATCACAATATATAAATCGATCTTGACCTACATATCCACAACTAATAATAATATGTACCAGCTAATTCTATCACAAAATATAAATCGATCTTATTAACCTATCTATCCAAAACTACTACTAATAATAATATCTACCACACCATGCGACCATATTAGCTAGACAGCTACTAATATAATGCATGGTGCATTAATATTGCTGCTGGTACATATATCGAGCTAGTGACTAAGACCAAGAAGACTGGATTCCAAGAAATTCTTCGATGGATCCCTCGAGGCGTTCCATGACGGCCTCCCAGCCTGCCTGCGTGGGGTGGATGTAGTCCCAGAAGAAGAAGGTGTCTGGGTTGTCACAAAGGTTGTACTGCTCTCTCCCATTGTCGTCATCCTGCCCGCAGTAGCCATTGATGGGGTCCTGCTGGTTAGCGCAGCAGGGAGTGTGTGTCTCCTGCAACTGAGAGCCTGCATGCAGCGCATATATAGATTGATTAATGTTAGTTGTTGTATAGATCGAATTACGTGTCATCAGATCATGATCAGTGAGTATTACATACCAGATGCCGAGTTGGATTGCACGATGTCAGCAAAGATGGTGTAGAGGTCGAGCATGTAAACGTCCTGCGGCGACGATTCGAGCTTCCCTCTGAGAGCCGAGTTGTGCATGGCGGCGAGCGTGTTGCCCTGATCGTCGCAGTGGTAGTAGTTGCTGGCGATGGACTGCCATGGTAGGCAACCGAGCGGGGGCAGCAGGTTCACCAGCACCTTGCTCACGCCCAGGCCCTTGATCCGGGTGACGGCGTCCACGATCTCGTCCGTCACCTGTCCACTCAGCCTTCTCATGTCGCCGGAGCCGGTCTCTTGGTTGATGCGCTGGAAGTAGTCGCGGCCGGTGGAGACGGCGACGAGCGCCACCGATCGCTGCAGGTCCCCGTGGTCGATGATGCCGTTGTCCAGCAAGCTCTTGAACTGGTCCACCTGCTGCCGGAGCGAAGGTGCCTCCGCGCTGTCGAACACGCCGGAGCCGCCGACGGCAAAGTTCACACCGGACGGGTTGGACCTCCGGACCCTGGACGGCGGAGGAGACTCATCCTGCCCGAGGATCTTTGCTGTACGTGCAGAATTACAAAACCATATATAACATATATATATATATATATATATATATATATATATATATATATATATATATATATATATATATATATATATATATATATATATATATATATATATATCAGCAGCGATCATCATTGAACATAATTAAACAACAGATCAATGCATGATCGTCAGTATAGTTACAAACATACCCAAGATGTCAGATTGCACCAGACCATCGGAGACGCGCCCGGTTGCACGATTTCGGTGAGACGAGTCCGACATGCCGTAGGGATAGAACCAAGCACGTGACAGCACCGTCTTCTCAGATGTCCGCGGCCGGTTGCCGGCGTCGACGAAGGAGTCGCCGAAGACGAACATGGTGTAATCATCTGTGTGACGTTCACGGTGAGGACGGGCCACCGCATGATGAACGCCATCTGCTAGGAGGAGGAAGCAGATTGCCGCTGCCACGCAGCGAACAAGCTTCGTCGACTTCATCATGGCTAGAGCACGAGGACGAGAACGAGAGGGGTTGCGGTCGAGCCGTAGGATGCAATGGCGACGTCCCGTCCCTGTATCACCATATATATATATACTGCCGATAAAACAGCAATCGTACCAGCTCCAGTCTTTTAATTTGTTCCATACGGTCGTGTCCCTAATCGTCCATCATATCTCCTCCAAATTCCAATATAAAAACACTACGTACTCCTCCAATTCTACGACTGATTGATTTATCTCAAACTCATGGAGCAATAAACGTTTATATACGGGACTCCTATAAACAAATCGTACGTGTGTGTGATCCCCTATCTATTACTACAAGATAATAACACAATCGTGTTGCACAAGAAGAAATTAATAATTACATACTGAGCGACCCCTCCATTTCTACGACTGACTAACTTATCTCAAAGTCATGGAATTAGCTTAATTGTTTGCTACACTAAACGGGACTCTGAAACAGACTAATTTCTAACGGCTAGCTGGGGCATGCATGCATGGTCGACGTTGGGTCACTATCAGGTGGGACTGGGTCCACCTATCAGTGTCTCACACCAACGTCAGCGGAGACTCATCCTGCATGGTCGCCTAGCAAGTAGCAACAAGATTGTTACAAGAAGAGTCCGTCCCCACGTATGGAGGACAAGTGGCTTTCCCGTGGGACGCGACTTTTGATTCCCATTTTCCAACTAAAATTCTTCTCGTTTTCCCTGTGTAGCTAGAACAGTAAATCGTACCGGCTCCTGTCGTCTTTGTTAATTGTGCGGTCCTCGCACGGTCGTGTCTCCAATCCATCTCCTCCTCCAATATAAAAACACTGCTACTCCAATCTTACTATTACTACTTGAAGATCGTAAAAGTAACACTATTTTTAAAACAAAGAGACACTTAAAACGCGCTAAAAAAAAATAGAGGCAAAAGATCGAGGGTTCAAAATCTCCGCACCGGCAACATTTAGCGTATTAATTAAAAAAAACCAGCAAATGTAGAGACAAGAGATCGAGGGTTCAGATCTCCACACCGGCAACATTTAGCATATTAATTAAAAAATAAAGGCTATGGCAGTAGGAGAGTACGGTTCAAATCTCCATGCCGGCAACATTCGGCATATTAATTAAAAATATTACTATTATTAATTCGTATTAATTAAAAATATTACTATTATTAATTAGAAGCGTGGAGAGCGATATCTAAATTAATAGATTCATTGGAGAGCAAAATCTCAATAATTAATTAAAAAAACATGTAGCTCATATGGCCTCACGTGAAACGCACAGCCGTATATTATCTTTCCAAATATTGAAATGGCTAGATATGTTACTTTTCTAATAATGTCACGTAAATATGAACATAGATTGTATAAGGTATTTTGCCATGTTGTATTGGTAGAAAACAATTTATGCCATTTTACATAACAAAATAGAAAAATATATACTTCATCCATTACCTTCGAGGAGGTCAAAAGTCATCATATCTGTCTATTTTCGATAAATTAAATTCATGATCTATGGTTATTAAAGAACACTATAGCAATTGTCTAAAAAAAAATAGATATGATATGTATAAATTTTGAATTTCCAACTTCCATCACTACTAAATTTATCTATGAATTGACAACACAAATGTCCCATATTTATGACACTAATGTCTAATGTGATTTTGAATCTTATGAAAACATAGCTTTATAGATAATTTTACTATTACTAATTCAAAACTCTAAAAGATGTGTTAATTACGATATGTATAAGTTTTGAATTTCCAACTTCCATCGCGGCTAAATTTATCTATGAATTGATAACACAAATGTCCCGTATAACTATAAATCTTACGAGAGCATATTTATGACACTAATGTCTCATGTGACTCTGAATCTTACGAGAACATAGGTTTATAGATAATTTTTCTATTACTAATTCAAAACTCTAAAAGATGTGTTAATTACGATATGTATAAGTTTTGAATTTCCAACTTTCATCACTAATAAATTTATCTATAAATTGATAAAACAAATGTCCCGTATAACTATAAATCTTACGATAGCATATTTATGACACTAATGCTCATGTGATTCTGAATCCTATGAGAACATAGATTTATAGATAATTTTACTATAACTAATTCAAAACTCTAAAAGTTGTGTTAATTACAAAGCGTTCTAGAAAAATAGATAAATTTCAGAAATTCTCACACAAAAAAATAAAACGGCATCTATAATGCAATAGTATCAATTGTATAGATAACCTAAAATAACTCCCATAACAATTGAAAACATCTGACCATTAATTAGATAGATTAAAATATTTATAGTGATTAGATAGGATCTTTTTTAAATAATTACACACATGCACAATTATAAAAATGGTCTAAGTCTTAATTAAATTTCTTATGCTATGGTAAAAATCATATAAAATAACCTTCCAAGGTTATATCTAAATTAACCATATTTAATTGTTATGATAAAATATCTAAAATAACTATTTAATTTTATATTAAAATTATCCATATTTTGATATACACATAATAATATGTGCGCGCCTTGAGACTAACCCATGCGACGTACGGATTGATGGACTAGTTCTACGACTAATTGATTTATCTCAAACTCTTGGAATTAGCTTAAGAAAACATTTATCTACGGTCCATGCCAAGCACCGAAACATATCTCTTATTTTTTGTGTTATGAATTCTGTCTCACAACTTAACTTCCTTCCAACGAGTTTTTTCCTTGTTTTAACCTTTAGATTTAGGCCAACGAAAGGCTATCATTAGTTCCAAGCACGCTTTCCCGTGAACTACTTACTTACTAGCAACATGACATGCATGCAGGGTCGCCTACTAGCAACACGAGTCCCGTGTATGATGGACAAGTAGCTAGCTTTCCCGTGGGACGCGACGAGGTGAGATTCCCATTTTCCAACTTTTTTTTCTATTTCTACTAGCAAACATACATGTGAACTAAGATATTTTTTTCGGTGCTTCAGAGGAACCCACAGGCCACAAACTAGCTTGTTTACAAATCGTGAACCACAAACATACAACATGATTTTCTTTGACAGACTTGCTGGCGATCTACTTTGACCCTTGCCTAAAGTACAAGCTAACGTGACAAGTCTTGCACCAAAAAATTTCATTCGGTGGCCCTGCGCCCCTGCCCAGGACACCCAGGACTGCATGGCTGATGTTTCCTGATCGCTATTTTCAGTAAGGGTTATTAACCCTACTGCTTTCTACTGCTGCCCAAAGCAACCAATCTACTACTGCTGGCATCACCACTTCTGTCGTCTGAACTTGCATATCTGAGATGCTTGCAACTCTTCTGAAAACATATGTTACTGACTACCTCTGTTATTATCCATGGATGAAGGACTATGCACCTCCATCCTCCCATCTGACTAGCTACCTACAAACAACACACTACGTACAGCAAGATCTTTTATCTGAATTTCTGAACGCTCATGTGGCTTGTTTACAAATCGTGAACCACAAACATACAGCATGATTTTCTTGACAGCACCTGCTGGCGATCTACTCTGACATTGGAGGTTTTCATGAGATATGGACTGAAAATCTTCTAATGCAACTGCCAGCTACCTCTGCCCTACTCAAATAAACTCAAGTTGGCTAACAGCTGCACCCATATGGCGGGGTCATTATTCTTGCACAAGACATCTCTAATATAACATCACGATTGATTGCAAAGACTGTAATCTTCAGAGTCGACTGACTGCTCTATTAGCACTAACACTCTGAATGATACTCTCTTTTTTCCTCTGGAATTCTGTCGCAGCAAGGCTAGCACATCTGCCTAAACAAGAGCTAAAGTATCTCTTGCTAAGGGACACTCTCAGCTTTAGAAATTCACTAAACAATTCTATCTCATATTGTATCTGCCGGTCTGCCCTCATGTTTCAGTCATACACCCGATTAGCATGTACAACACTAACTTACTTAATCGGAAAACACACTGAGCCAAAGCCTCCAATAAGGCAATAACTCTGTGCTTATCTGAATTTTGATACAGTTCTATTGACCCTTGGCTACAGTACAAGCTAACTGAACATTGGAGTCTTCACGTGACAAGTCTTGCAACAAAAAATTCATTCGGTAGCCCTGCCTAGGACTACATGGCTGATGTTTCATGATCGCTATTTTCAGCATGGGTCAATAGAACTGTATCAAAATGAATTCAACCTGTCCAGAACCTGTCCTCCATTGCTCGGCCTTGTGATCTGCCGCCAAATGAATTCAGCTCCTTCGTTTTGCTATGCTGCTGGGAGTTGCGGAAGAGACGAAATAACTTCATTTTCAGGGGTGAGAGCCCCACTGTCGATCAGACTATAAGGGCGTGTGTTGTTGAAGCTAAGATATGGGGACACCGGCATAGGAAGAAAGACAAAGCCATCGAAGACACGTGGCTTCAGGTGTTTATGGGGTGTTTGGTTTGAGGATTCAGTTGGTCCATCACCTTCTCACTCTTCACTTTTCTTATTTGGTTTGTGGAATGGGATGAGTTTATCTCTCATCACCTCATTCCTCACAAGCTAACAATTAGTACTAGGATGAGGAGTGGGTTCATCCCACCAAATTGATCCATCATCAACCCATTCCTCATGGGTTGCTTCCTCAAACCAAACGGTCCCTGCTGTTATGTGACACCGACTGAAAACACCTCCCCCCCCCCCCCACCCCCACCTTCCGCTTACATGTAAAAGCCCTTAAACGGCTGTCTAATATAGTGTGCATAATATAGTGTGCGCGGCTGCGTTGTGGAGTCTGTGGAAACTTAGAAATTCTATCTGTTTTCGGAATTCAGGTTGGAGGTGTATGAGGGTCTTGATATGGCGGGTTGCGGATTTGGCTCAAAATTGGAGTATACTTTGTCCGGAAGACAAAAGACAACACTTAGGTGGTCCAGAAGCTGAAGAGTGTGGCCTCATGCGCCTGTAAGGCTGCCCCACAGGAACAGCTGATGTTCTCTGAAGAAGAAACGAGGAAGATGGTTCTAAACTTGGTGAGCTGATGAAGAATCTGGTATGATGGGATCTATATCAAGAGGCTTCAGGTGCGCAATGAAGACCGAAAGAGTAGTCGTTGGTCTGGTTCTGGTAGTTTTGTCTACTGCTTAGTAGAGGTTCTTTGTTTAGTTTCTTTGAGCTCGCTTGGCTGTCTATGAGGTGTGTGGCCTCCTTGATGGTTAACTGTCTGAACTTGAAATGTAAACTGTACTTGCTCTGTGGCTCCTTGGTATCTGACTGATGGGCTGGGGAATCAAATCCCTTGAACCCTAAAAAAAAGCCCTTAAATGGGCTATGCTGTATTTGTCTGACCGTTTTTGGGTCGCCGTAAATAAGATATCAAGTGGGGATGCGCCCCCCCCCCCCGGTCGACCTTAAAAAAAAGCATGGGTTAATCCTACTTTTTGGTACTGCTTCCCAAAGCAACTAATCTACTACTATTGGCATCACCACTTCTATATTTGAGATGCTTGCAACTTCTCTGAAAACCTATCTTACTGACTACCTCTGTATTACCAATGAAGGACTGCACCTCCATCCTTCCATCTGACTACCTACCTACAAACAACACACTACAGAAAGATCTTTTATCTGAATTTCTGCACGCTCATGTGGTCCTGAACATTGTAACGTACTGCTCTCTTCCCTTCTGAATATCCGTAGCAATTCTACAGCTTCTTCTTCTTGACACGGTCACTTTTCACTACTATTGGCCACTGCACCTCGCCATACTGCAGACACATCTAATCTACTACTTGCATGTGTCTATGATTTTATGATCTACACTTTCCTCTCTCCTGCTGCCAAAATTAACAAATCACTTGCTTTATCTTCTCCCTCTCAAACTACATCTATTAACTGACGACAAGGCCTTTTTTAATCTAAATCTGCATCTACAGACATATATTCACAAGGCCCTCTGCTCTTCACTCTACATCACCTGCCCTTGTTGAATGCTGAATCGTACATGCACTCCACGGTCCACGCCTACTACTACATGACGGGCCTTTCATTCTTCTACTGCCGGTACATCATTGTGGCACCGATCACTTATATTACTGTGTCTTTAATTTGGACCACCTATCGCTAACTCATCACAGCAAACTCCTCCTGACTCAAACCTTCAAAAGATCCTACATCTACGGAACTGCACTCTTTTGCACCTCTCCTTCACCTACACACCATGGCCGGGTCTGCTGCTCTTGAGCTTCTCCCCATCACCGGCCAGCAGCACCTGCTTAACAAAACAAGATATGAAAGCCACCGAGGTGGAGCTTACCCTTCACAACAGCCATGTCGATGTCCGGCGGCACGGTGGCGTCTTCTTCCCGGTGCGGATCGGTATGATGTTTGTGTGTGCACGGCGGCGGCAAGGTGGTGAACGTGGCAGAGATAGATGAGCAGCCTGGAGGCTCTATGTAGGTGCGGAGAGTGTCCACGTACGCAGCTGAGTGCGCCGCCGTGCTGCCGTTGTTGAGCGCGCATGCAGCTCCGTCTCCGTGTTGAGTTCAAACTTGGAGCAGGAGCTTATCCTCTCGCATGGAGCGTTACATCCAGTTCAAATTTGAAGCATGAGTTTATCCGCTTGCTGCTTTCTCCACGTGCACACGGTGACGAAGTTCCATATGTGTACAAGCTGCATACGTACTCTCAACCTTGGAACGTACGTATATACGGTGCAAATACGCGTGGGTATTGACTTGTTGGGCGAGCATGGGCACAGACATGGATAGATAGATGCCTCATGGGCCCGAGGTTGGGCTGCCATGCTTGCATGGGTGTCTCACGTTGCATGGGCTTGGAGTGTCACGGATGAAGAATGGGCTGGGCTGTCTTGATCATACATGTCGTATGCATCTATTTGTTTTTCAATAAATTCACTGTTCACGGCACATTTGCTTTATTCCAAAGAATATTGATATTTCTGATAAAAAAAAGAATATTGATATTTGTCACAGCACGTTCATTTGAAATATCAAGATGCAAGCATAAATACTAAAGCTGTGCATAATTGATTACAAAATCTCATTGAACATAAGCGACGCTCGACAAACTTAATCATATATTCATCAGTTCTGGACAAGGCCGACTTTTATTACGTGTAACCTAGTATAATAAAGTCCTTCCCTCCTTCTCTCTCTCTCCTCTTGATCTATTTATAGGCGGCAGAGAGGGGGGGTTCGTCCAAGGGGGAAGGTGGCACAGTGATGACGGATTAATTGTGGGGAGGTGTAGGCGATGGGTGACAACGAGAGGAGGGAAAGGGGGTCCAGAGGGGACAGGACGTTGTGGTGTTGCGGCGGCGAGGAGGGATCTGGGGCGGCGACGTGCACGCAGCAGAGTGGGACACTAGAGTTGAGCGGGGCCAGGGCTCCGACGAGGTGGGGAGGAGACGAAGGAGGGAGGGGAAAGTTGATGAATTGGACCCAATGGCAGGGGGAGGGAGTGAGGCTAACAAGCAAGATCCACCTGTTAGAGAGAAAAGATAGGGGAGCGGGCCGCTCGAGCGGGAGAAGGAAAGGGGGGAGTGGGACGAGGTGGCGGCCAGACAGGGAGAAGAGGGAGGTGGGCTGGGTCAGTTCGGGGGAGAGATGGGGAAAAGGAATTCTCTTTTCTTTTTGGGACTATTGCTTTTGATTTTGGAATTTGCATTTTGAAGGGAATTTAAGTGGAGGGTTTTTGTAAGTTTGAAGGAAAATATGGACACTATGAGGGAAGACACTTGGAGATTCCACTGAGATTTTTGTTGAGCTTACAACAACATACTCAATATAGTCATTTTTAAAAAAAAATGATTTGAACCAAGGAAAGATTTTAGAGGAAAATTTCGTGTCGATTTTTGGGGCGTTATATGACATAAGAAGGACAATGGTGAAATTTTTGGGTCGATTTTTGTTTGGAGACCATAGCTTTTAAAAAAAAACTGCAGCATGGTGATGTCAGCATTAGCTTCTTCTTGTTTTCGGTTTTCGCAAACTATGACAAGTCGCCTGAGTAGCCTCTACTGCTCTATGACAAGTCGCCTGAGTAGCCTCTACTGCTCTCTTCGTCCGCCCTATCACGATTACTGACTGAATTAGCTGATACAGTATTATTGTTCAACATAATATAGCTAGCAGCCGTCCGATGAATGATGGATGGTGTGGGTGAAGTCGATGAAACCTTGTGGAGGTTGCTGACTTGTTCTCTAACAGCTCCACTGAAACCTAACGAAACTGAATACTGGCAGTTTCTGAAGCCTGTCAGCACCCCGAGTCTCCGACTAGGTGTGCCCTTAATCCCTGTAGGGTTTAGTTTTATCTATGTCCGTCAGTCAGTTTCCGTTTAACTACCCTGCTATCAATTCAATTGGTCATCGATCCATCATTTTTCTTGCACATTTTGTTGTGAGTTCATTGGTCTCAAATTCTTAGTCTCGTTGGCTGGTGCTGGACATTTTGACCTCTGCTCCTTCACTCCTTGGAACGTAAATTAAGCCTTGTCAGGTGGTCGCCGCGGTCGCTCCCGGTTAGCCTAGGCTAACCGTACTTTGTTGTTTGCTTGTTTCTCTCCCTCTTAATGAAAAACGTGCGTTGCACGTTCGCGAAAAAAAAAAAACTCCTTGGGACCAGTACACTACCGTTGTTCTTGCCCTCTTGGCCTCTATCACTTACAAAATACTTGCTCTAGTATATACAGGCATAAAGCCTATACAGGTATGGGGTATATTCCAATCCATACCCACTGACCATGCTTTTTTGTGGAGACTGAAGGGATGGGGTCTCCTACAATGTTGCTGGCGCACTGGTCAATCGCTTGGATGTGTACTGGCCTACATCAACCGGCCAGTTTGGTTCCTTTGCCGATCACTGTTTAGCCTTGCTTTACGAGGAAAGCCAATAAGTAGGAGCGTTTGGATCTTTTGGCATCCTGTCTTGGGGCCTGTACGTGCAATCGAGACTTGCCTTGCTTCTTGCAGACAGCCGATCCGGCTCGCCTGCGCAGGCAAGGTTCTCAGTGCGCACGCACCGTCAAAGGCTCAAAGCAAGGCTCACGCCCTGAGTGCAACAAATTTCATACCCATCCTTGTATTGGCCAGCATGAGATTGTGTTGTTTATTCATTATCCTTTGTATTCCATGGTTTATTTATAGTATTATGCATTATCTTAAGTGATTGACATTGGGTCAATTCAATGTATAGTTTTACCTGACAGGCTTTTTTATGTACCAGTTGAAGAACCTATATATTCCGGTACCACCTATGCCGAAGTTGGAGAAAGAGCTGCTCAACGTGACCAACGAGCTAAAGGCCATTGTGGGAAAGTGGCATGATTTGTTGCACTTGTTATCGTGTTTGGTCAGCTTGCATGGTACTATCAAAGTTATGCAGGTGTAGTAGATGTGCATGTTCAGTAGATGTAGGTGTATAGTAGCACAGCCCTGAACCTTAACAGAAAACCCTTACCCCTGCACCTATCCACTGAGATCCTGATACAGATCCTTGTTCAGCCCCTGCAATGCTGACACCAGAACATGATCTGAGCCCGGAGACGAGAGACCGAGTTGAGTTCTGAGCCCTTGGGCACGCATGGGCCATGTTGGGAGTCCAGCCCGGCCTGTGCCAGCCCTTTGGTGGATTCAATCCTACCCTTATCAGTGGGGAACCGAAAAAAGCCCAAATATGTCAGCCCATGAGTTTGGAGCCCATTTCTGCCCTTGAATCGATGCAGCCCATTAGCAGGCCTACTCACAATACTAATTATACAGAATCCGCCTTTTAATTCAGCCCACAGGTGGTGCTAATTATTTGGGCCTATAAATTAATATACGTACACAGCCTGAAGAGTTATGATGTAATGTCTGTGCAGCCCACCCGACTCAAATGACTGGGCCGTTTCCCTTTCAAGTGGGGACAGCCGGACAGGGACAGGAGATAGACTGGCATTGGATCGATCGCATCGTGGCAATTTTTTTTGGTATTTTTGGTTATTTTAAAATCTCACTACTTTCTTAAAAATTGTCAGATTTAAATTCCGTTCGCACTATCACGTTCTTTATGCTGAGATATGATGCATATGTTTCGACAGAGTTGCCACTAGGCAGCTGCTATTTAAGGGTTTGATTGGAATGGAGAAAAAAAAATCCATGTTTCGGAGTTTGTTTTTTTTTTTTTGTGAAAATGAAGTGTTTCCTATGAGTTTTTTTTTTTTGCGCGATTCTTACGAAATTCCTTCGTTCCAAATGGGGTCTAAACCTTCTACCATGTCAAGCAATTCCCACCCTGAACTAAACTATCTATTTGGGTGCTGAAATTAATACGGGCTGAAAAATAGAATGGGGGTAACCTTGATGGGAAGTTCATCAGAGGGAGGGCATCGGCTCCAACCAGATCCAATCAATCAGATAGCACCAGCCACCTGCTACAGATATCTGACGAATACGGGGGCTCCCACTCAAGCCCTTCACTATGCTGTGCAATCACTGAACTCCCTGCCTCGCGGAACGCTCTCCGTACGTGCGCATTGCTCGACTACCGTGCGCGCCCGCTTCTCTCCCGGCGGACTTGTCGCCCGTCAGATGAGGCTCGGAAGGAAGAAGCATTCAGTTTCGTCAGTGTTGCAGGCAGAGCAGCAAGCCAGCAACAGGAAATTCAGCAAAAACGGTGAGGAACATACCGCTTCGCGGACTTCACCTACGCCGTGCATCCAGCACCGAACGGCGGACCTTTAATCTCGGTTATGTCAGGCTTGCCCAAGTGTAATGGTGTTTTGTGATTCAGTCAGATAACTCTGTTGCACTAACCCTGTATTCCCACACACACACTCCTCTTTCACTTTGCACTTTGCAGTTTGCAGCCAGAAATAGAGTTGTGAGCTGTGACCATAACCCTTGGCCCTTGCACCTGATAAAAGCCTAAACCTGACTACTAACGTTCGCTGAACAAATTTCTTGTGCTGGCGCACCTTCAACCTTTTTTTCTCTCTCTTATCTAGATCTGTCAGGCTATACAGTGAATCTGGGTTCAGAACGGTTTCGGCGGCCGAGTTCAGTGTTTCAGAAGAATTTTCTGGGGGAATGCCCAAGCATGCGTGCCCCACATCAAGGTCCCAGTGCATGCATGTTGAGATCACTTGTGGGACTAGAATTTACACAGAGCGTCTACTTGAGAGAAGAATCGAGGGCACATTCGTTTCGAGTTTCAGACTTCTAGCATTACTTACAGGACTCGGGAGATGGTTTTCAGCAAGCGGGTTTGACTTGACCATCGTTTTCGAACTAGTCCAAGACAGTGTGTGATAGTTCAAGTTCATTAGGTGTTGCAGTATAACTGCTCTTATATTCAGGTCAACCCAACTACCCAAGAGAGATACAGAACAGAGTTTGGAACTGGAGAGCGCTCAATTCAGCAACCGACCTGCCTGCCGGTGCCGGCCGGCCTGTCAGCAGAAGGTTTCTAGAAGTCAAAGTAGTGCTCTTGGTGTGCGCGGTGGATAGACATCCCCTTGCCTTCCAGAGAGAGGTACGGTTCACGCCTTCGTCGCCGTCGGCTGTTCGCCGCCGCAGTCCACTCCATTGAGCAGCAGCAGCAGCATCAGGTAGCACAGCATGTACTATAAATGTGCCGTCGGTTGTTCGCCCCAGTCCACTCCACTGATCACAGAGAAGAGTCGTCGGCCTGTCCATCCAACGCCGCGGGCACCATCACCGACGTCCTCACCAGGAATGTCGTCGTCGTCCGTCGTCCCCGTACTCGTCGTCGCAGCGGTGGTGCTGGTGGCAGTGGCACCCGCCGGCGCCGGCAGGGATCCACAGCCGCACTCCACGCACCTCCACCACCTCCGTCGCCCGTCGGCGTCGTCTGATGATGGGGACGGGACGGAGCTTGAGATGAGGCACCACCACCACCACCACCACCGCAACCCGCTTGTGCCTCGCCTTCTGGGCTGCTGCTACTGCAACGGTACATTTGGGCCCGATGACATTGACGACATTGTAGACGTGCTGCCGCCGATTTTCTGCCTCTGCAGCGACGACGGCGGCATGACGACGATGGGGCCCGACGACGACGGCATGGTGGCCGTGTCGTCGTCGTCCTCGGCGACTACCGGGCCACCGCTGGAGCTGGAGTGCCAGCCGCTGCCTCCAAATCCAATGTGCGGCGACTACCCCATCCGTCCGGACGGGATGCTGGGCACGGCGGAGGAAACCGGCGGAGGAAGCATGGAGTGCGAGTGGGTGCCGGGCGGCGGCTGGTAGAACCGAACCTACGTCGCCGTCGGCAAGCCGGAGGCCCTGCCTGCGTCGTGTCGCCTCCTCCGGTCCTCCTGCCAGCCGGACTAGCGCGCGCGGCCGTGACGCTAGCTGCTGCTTACTAGCGAGTATATACTAGTACTATATAGAACTCCTATATGGCTACATATGTAACAATAAAATCAAGAGTGCGAGCAAGACTGCGAGATGATACTTATACGTTATTCAACAGCTGTGGATTTGGAAATTAATCCTACAAACGTGTTTGGCCAACTGCTATTGGAATCGAAATTAATGATCTCCTGTTCGTGTTTGGAGATCTCAGTCCTGCCTGTGCAGATAGCCCAACCTGCATCTATCTGGCTATTTCCTTCCTGTTCTGGTTCGATCAGATCCAATATCTCCATCCGATTGCTTCTCTTCTATAGCAATGCAAGTTGGTGATTGGTTTTTTTTTTTTTTAACTTTCAGAAATCTACTGAGCACAGGCAGTCAGGCACGAGCACGACCATTCCTCTGCTGCTGAGGCACTGCCAGGTGGACCTGGACTCGTCAACCACATAGTAGGCCGACAGCCTCGCCGCCTGTCCGACCCACTCGTCCGATACACTGGGCTCTCTGCTGCTACTGGGCCTTTTTTAACATTGCAGGACTCCAGCACAAGTATCTCTGATATTTTGATTTTGTGTCTGATTTTCTGTTTTTTTTTAAAAAAACATTTCTACACAAGCTGTGACCATTTCTAGTTCTTTTCAACTTTCTGTTTTCCTGACAGGATATATGTTTTTGTCGCACAATCAACATTTCGATTTTTAACAACTGTAAAGTGGCCCACGAAATAGTAAGGTTGCTTTTTTACCCTATCATTTTGGTTTCCAAATTTAGTTTTTTCTAAATATTTTAACTTAGTCTTATGTTTATTTTTATATCGATCATATACTCCTTAAAATCACTCCCGAAAAAATTTATAATCTTTTCTTAATTCAAAATTTTTTTTTCAATTTTTTTTTGTTTCATCGAGTGTACTACTACGAGCTCAACAAAAACTCCTTCTAAAACCCCTTGACCGCTAGATATTCCCCTGGAAGTGTACACGGTGACGAAGTTTCTCCTAGTCGCGCTTCTTTCCACAGCACCCATTTGTACTGAAAAGCAAAAGCGAGATCAAACCAGTTTATGTTGACCGCGCTTTTCGTTTATTGGTACAGCTGTGGAAAAAAGCGCAGCCAGAAGAAACTGTACCAAACAGAGCCATAAAGCCGCCGCCCGCCGCGTATATACGGTGCAAATACGCGTGGGTATTGACTTATTGGGCCGAGCATGCATGGGCACAGACGTGGATAGATGCCTCATGGGCCGGCGGTTGGGCTGCCATGCTTGCATGGGTGTCTCACGTTGCATGGCCATGGAGTGTCACGGATGAAGAATGGGCTGGGGCCGTCTTGATCATACATGTTGTACGCATCTATTTGTTTTTCAATAAATTCACCGTTCACAGCACATTTGCTTTATTCCAAAGAATATTGATATTTCTGATAAAAAGAATATTGATATTTGGCACAGCACGTTCATTTGAAATATCAACATGCGAGCACAAATATTAAAGCTGTGCATAATTGATTACAAAATGTCATCGAATATAAGGTTTGTTGGACGCCCGACGAATTTAACCATATATTCATCGGTTCTGGATGAGGCTGACATTATTACGTGTGACCTAGCCACCTAGGTATGATACCTCCTCTCTCTCTCCCCTCTTCATATATTTATAGGCTGCGGAGGGGGGAATCCGGCCAAGGGACAAGGTGGCACAACAGTGGCGGATTAATTGCGGGGAAGGGTCCGGAGAAGGTGGCCGGCGTGGCGTCGCAATGTTGACGACGGGTGGCAGTGGGAGAGGGAGAAAGGGATCTGGAGGAGATAGGAGGTCGTGGTGTTGCGGCGGCGAGGAGGGATCCGAGGCGACGACGTGCATGCGGAAGAGTGGGACACCGGAGTTGAGCAGGGCCGGGGCTCCGACAAGGTGGGGATGAGATGAAAGAGGGAGGAGAAAGCTGATGAGCAGGACCCACGGCTAGGGAGAGAGTGAGGCTGACAACCGGGACCCGCCTATCAGAGACAGAAGAGAGGGGAGCGGGCCACTCGAGTGGGAGAAGAGGGAGGCGGACTGAGCCAACTCAGGGGAGAGAAGGGGAAAAGGAATTCTCTTTTCTTTTTGGGATTTTTTGATTTTGGAATTTGCATGTTGGAGGGAATTTAGAGGGGGAGAGAATTTAAGTGGAGGGTTTTTGGAAAGTTTCAAGGAAAATATGGAGACTATATGAGGGAAGACAATTGGAGATTCTGCTGAGTTTTTTTTTTGTTGAGCTTACAACTGCATACTCGATAAAGTCAATTTTTTTTTAAAAAAAAATTGATTTGAATCAAGGAAAGATTTTAGAGGAAAATTTTGGGTCAATTTTTGGGGCGTTACATGACCTAAGAAGGACAATGATGAAATCAAAACTAATCTGGAAGTTTTGTTTGGAGACTATAGCTTATAAAAACAACTGCAGCATTAGCTTATTCTTGTTTTTGCAAACTATGACGAGTCGCCTGAGTAGCCTAGCCTCTACTGCTCTCTTCGGCTGCCCTTGTGGTGCTCGGTGCCACCGTACAAGTGTATCCCGGCCGTTTCGTTGGTGCCAATGCCATCCGCTCTCGGCCTAAAGCCCTAAATACAGGGTATGACGATTTCTGACTGAATTAGCTGATACAGTATTGTTCAACATAATATAGCTAGCAGCCGTCCGATGAATGATGGATGGCGCAGGTGAACTCGATGAAACCTTTAACCTTGTGGAGGTTGCCGACTTGTTCTCTAACAGCTCCACTGAAACCTGACGAAACTGAATAATGGCAGTTTCTGAAGCCTGTCAACACCCCGAGTCTCCGACTAGGTGTGCCCTTAATCCCTGTAGGGTTTAGTTTTATTTATGTCCGTCAGTCAGTTTCTGTTTAACTACGCTGCTATCAATTCAATTGGTCATCCGTCCTTTTTCTTAGTCTTGCTTGCTGGTGCTGAACATTTTGACCTCTGCTCCTTCACTCCTTGGGACCAGTGCACTGCTGCTGTTCTTGGCCTCTATCACTTACAAAATACGTGCTCTAATATATACAGGCATAAAGCCTATACAGGTGTGGGGTATATTCCATTCCATACCCACTGACCAAGCTTTTTTGTGGAGATTGAAGGGATGTGGTCTCCTACAATGTGGCGCACTGATCAATCGCTTGGATGTGTACTGGCCTACATCAACTGCAACAAATTTCACACTCATCCTTGTATTGGCCAGCATGAGATTGTGTTGTTTATCCATTATCCTTTGTATTGCATGGTTTATTTATAGTGTTATGCATTATCTTCAGACTTTGAGTGATTGAAATGGGGTCAATTCAAGGTTTAATTTTTACCTGACAGGCTTCTTTATGTACCAGTTGAAGAACCTATATATTCCGGTACCACCTATTACTGAAGTTGGAGAAAGAGCTGCTCAAAGTGACCAACGAGCTTTTTTTTTTTTTTTTTGGAACGAAAGGTGACCAACGAGCTAAAGGCCAGTGTGGGAAAGTGACATGATTTGCTGCACTCATTATCGTGTTTGGGCAGCTTGCATGGTACTATCAAAGTTATGCAGGTGTAGTAGATGTAGGTGAACAGTAGCACAGCCCTGAACCTTAACAGAAATGCCCTTACCCCTGCACCTATCCACTGAGGTCCTGATACAGATCCTTGTTCAGCCCCTGCAATGCTGACACCAGGACATGATCATCATGTCTCTGCAAGGGACTGCAAAAACTTAATACTCATCCATATTCTAACTGCAGCAACCTCTGACAGGGAATATATACCACCTCGCATCACATGATAATTAAAAAACAAGTTTAATGACTTCGTTTCTTGTAGACATATAGCGCAAGGCCCAAAATAGGCATCCCCAAAATTAAAAAAATTTGCCTTCTCTCGATGGTCATACAACCCCAAGGTAACGATCATTTGACCAAAGGAGTGATGACATCACTACTTGTTCATACACGATCTTTCCCTTGAAGATCTAATTATTTGACCAAAGGAGTGATGAGATCACAATTTTTGAGTAAAACGAAGGATGAGAATTTTGAAAAATAAAAAATAAAAAAACCTCAGACAAGGAACCCTGTATCGTTGTCGTTGTATGACTGAGCCAATCCACGGGCCGTCCCTGAACAGACGAGGGAGCTTCAATCGCACAAACAAACATGGGCTCCCTGCGCGCGAGCGCTACAGGCAGACTTGCCTGAGCCAGGCAACAAATCCTGGCCCCCAAGCGACCGAAATCGGACGCCTGGGCGAGCTGCCTCGGCTCCGGAGTTGCCTGGTCGTCTGAACCAAACAAGCCCTACGTCTAGAGACGGAGACCGAGAGACTGTTCGGTTGCTGCGTTAACTCTGCCGCAGGGTAAATAAAAATTAAACCGAAGGTTCTCGACCACAGGATGTTTTCATCCTATGGAGTGGAGGCCAGGTGACGCTATTGCGGCAGCGTTACCGCTGCCACCGAACAGTCCCCGAGTTGAGTTCTGAGCCGTTGGAGCGATTCACGGGCTGTGCCCTTTCCTTCAACCCATGGGCCATGTTGGGAGTCCGGCCTGTGCCAGCCCTTTGGTGGATTCAATCCTACCCTTTATGCCATCAGCCCATGAGTTTGGAGCCCCTTTCTTTCTGCCCTAGAATCGATGCAGCCCATTAGCAGGCCTACTAATTATACAGAATCCGCCTCTTAATTCAGCCCACGCGTGGTGCTAATTATTTGGGCCTGTATTTAATAGTACGTACACAGCCTACTTGAAGAGTTGTGATGTCTGTGCAGCCCACACGACTCAAATCGCTATGGTGCCTATTTGGATAGGAGATTGGAAGCCCCTGCAAACAAGGTTGGCCTGTCCAAGTGAAACGGCGTTTTGTGATTCAGATTGGCCCACCCAAAGGATCATCCGGGGAGATGGGCTCCCATCCCATCAGATTGGCCCAAAAGGCCTTGCTGCTCCGATCCAACAAACCGACCTGCATCAACGGAACGCTGTGCCAGGCCCAGCAGAGCAATCAGCATCCATTGTGCCAGGTGTCCCCTCTCGTCCTCGTCCCCGGTGCCGGTGGACACAATCCGATCCGACGCCATGGGATCCCCATCCGACAAGCAAACTTGAGCAGTTGGTGCCTCAATCAGCCGCCGTACTGGTCCTATGCGCCTCCTGGGGATCCGCTATCTGACGAAACTGATGCCTACTCAGTCAGTTGCATGAGGAGAATTGATTTCGTCCGATGCTGTACGATGCAGGATTTGTGTATGTAATTTGATTATTAGGGGAATTATAGGTTTTCTATGTACAGTATATTGTAGGGACATGTATCATACTGGGTTGATGGATGATCAAATAATTTACTGAGAATGTTGGACTGAATACATACAGAAAAAGATAGGTCGCTTCAGAGAAGGTTTGCACAGAAAGCAGAGTTTCCATTGCCAGCATAACACAGTAAACCCACGACGTCACAGTCACACAGAGGACTGAACTCAGAGGAGCACCCGGACACGACACTATACGCACATGGATTCACACAAGACGTACAGGTACTGTCTACTGAACTGAACTGAACTGGGGAGCCGACCCCGATGGATGGAGCTTTGCACTTGCATGTTGTTGCATCCCATTCCCATCCCTGCCCGCCTCGCCTCCTCAATTGATGTTGAGGTCCTCCAATGCAGGGACCCGGCTGCCGAAGCGCGGGCTCTGCTGTCCAGCTGCGATGAATTGAAACCCAACAATCATAAGCCGGCGTCAGCCAAGGAAACAAACGAACACAATGGTGGGAATGGAGCTGAAAGGATCGACGGGCTTACTGAAGCAGATGTAGAGGGCCTGCGGCGGGAGCACGACGCCGCAGGCTATGGGGAGGTACATCATGCGCACGGGATCCACGGGCTTGGGGAGGTTACGGTTTACCTCCCCGAGGATCACCGGGCACAAGCACCGCAGAAGGCGGTCGCCGCCGCCCGCCGCGCTGGAACGGTTGAGGAACGCGCCGAGGCCGACGCAGCAGTCGCTGCGCGGCGTCGGCGTCGGCTCGTCATCCTCGCCGGTGAGAAAAGCCCCGCAGGTCATCAGGCCGGCGAGCGGCGCAACGCACGCCTCGCCGAGGCCGCCGCTGCTGCTGGCGCCCGGCGCCGGCTTTCCCGGAGGAAACGGGAAGACGGGGCGCGGCGGCCACGCGCAGGGCGGGCACCGCGGGCAGCGCGGAGGCGTTGGTGGCGTAGGCGGTGACGGTGGTGGCGTCGGCAAGCACGCCGGCGGAGTATCGGTCGTCGGCTGTGACGACGGCGGCGCCCCCGGGCCCACCATAATGGGGACCACCGACCGGTTGCAGGGCAAGAGCGGCAGCGGCGGGGTGTTGGCGGCGGGCGGCGAGGGCGGCGTGGGGAGGGGTATCATCGGGGGCATGGGCGGCGGAGGCGGCGGGGCACTCCTCGTGCCGCCGCCGGGCCTGCCCCCGCGCCGGCTGCCGCGCGGCCTGCGCCGGTAGCGCAGCGCCTCGGCCTCCTCCGCCTCGGGGGGGCTGTGCTGCCCCGCTGTCGCGAACGTAGCCACCCCCGTGGCTACCAGCAGGACGAGGAGGACGAGCATGCTGGCCGTAGCCGACATTGCTGCAATCTTGTTTTTGTGGTTCGTGGTCTTTGTCTGCGAATGGCGAGTGGCGAGTGCCGGCTGCCTCTGTGCCGCCGGATTTTATAGTCGTCCGGTGAGGGTGAAGCCGTGCCGTGCCAAGATGGTGGCCATTGCTCTCCTCCACCGAGCTCGGAGGCACGCCGCCGTGCCCTGCAGCCACAGCGACCACCCCTCCACTTTCGGCTCTGCTCAAGAACGCCGCCCGGATGCAGGGTGTGTTTGGTTTGGTGGGGAATTAGCTAACCACCATTTTTATTCTCTCTGATTCTTGGGCCTAAACCACCGTTGGGCGTTGGGTTAATAAAGCCCACAGCCGTTGGGCGTTGGCCTGTTAACACGTGGAGAACCAAAAGGTTTGCATGCAGCCTGCGAGCGCGTTATTTCGGCTTTCGGCCTGCGCACCCAGCACATGCTTTTGTTTTTGCGTTGGCAAAAAAGAAGGCCCAATTTAGGTTGGGCCTACGCGTCATGTCCTTCTCAGCCCATATGTCATTTGTTTTAGGCGATGGGCCAATGTTGTTGTCCCAACATTAAATCCTTGACAAAAGTAGAATTCGTATAAGAAGAAATTGGCAAAAGAATTACAAAATAGAGAAGAAAAAAAAAATGAGATAACTGCTTTCTCTTAACAGTAATATGAACATATTATAGATCTATACAGAATAATTTTTTTCACACATGAACTGAACACTTGCTTAATATTTACATATTATGCGCATTTCACATATCACTTCTTTTCACCCCATAAGTATGGGACACCTAAAAAAGAAAAGCCACGGCAAAAATTAGAAAACCAAAATGGTTTGTGTAGTATAAAGAAGTCTGACAATACTATAGTGTTGAAAACAAAGTTTTATAAAAGCAACCAACTACTTTTTAGATTACAATACTATGTTATTACAATATATCATGGTATTACGATGGAACCGCAAAAATACATTCAGTATGAAACACTGGATTCTATGTTTTGTAATCAACCATTGTCTAGAGGATACTCACCAATAGGCTGCACCAAATGAGCGTGCAAATGATACGTTGGCAAGTTTTTTTTTTTTTTTACTGCCAGATCTAGTGATCGTGGGAAGTGAAAAGACATACATAAATCTTAAAAATTGCTTCGATCTTTAATAAAAAGTGCTTGACCTAAAAGCTAAAAATACCTAGAAAAGAAAAAAAAAAAACAAGAAATGATTATGCACAGAGCTTAAAAACACAATCACACAAATGAAAGTAGACAAATGATTAGATAAAACAGATTAGTTCTCTGTAACTCTAATTAGTGGTTGCGGTGCATTAATAATAGATTAATAATAAAAAAATAGTTGAAATTTCTAAATAAAGTACATACCAATGTTCTAAATAAAGTACATACCAGTGGTAAAAAAATATTGCCTACCAACTTTTTAAGAGAAAGGCTTAAGAGTGATTGAATGTTGTAAACAATTTTAAAGTAAAGACTTAACTACAGTTGTGCTCTTATGCCACCTTTAATCCCCACGATCCAGCAACAATAGCAACAAACATGAACAGGAATGGCTAAGGAGATAGAGCCAAAAAAAAAAAAGATTGAAAGGCAAGAGAAAACAGAGAAAAGAGGGACCACACCTGAATGATGACAGTGATCAATGCTCTTGATTCTGAAAACCGTCTTCATTGGAGAACTGGACAAATTAAGAATAGAGGTCATCATAACAACACAATAGGACTGGACACGTCCTTTCGATATTATTGATAACATAGTAACTAGAATTGAGTTTTGAGAATTTATCATCATGTCTAGTAACACTTTATAAGTGGCCCATTTACTAAAAGTGCAACAAAAAACAAAGCATATAAACTACATACAATTTAAATGCCTATAAAATATTATTTAAATGCCTATTAGTTGTTATGTAAATGCCTTTTAAATAATATTAAAATGCATATTAGTTGTTACTTAAATATATAATTGATATTATTCAAATGCTTATTGAATATCGTTAAGGGCCCGTTTAGAACGCAGGAATTTCATAGGAATCGTACAGAAATTTCACAGGAAACAGTTCAATTTCACAGGAAAGACGCAGGAATGGGGAAAATTTTCCGCATTCCAAACAGGCCCTAAAATGCCTATCAATACTATTGCAATGCATGACTAGACATCGATGTCATGATATGTGAGGATGTAGTAATAGCTAGCAATATAGCATGGGAGAATGTGCCACTCTATCCAAGTCAGAAAAGATCAGAGCTAGCTAGCAAAAAGGGTTGCAGAAAGTTCAAGTAACTGGAGACAAAAAAAATAAATAGCCACATGGATATACTCCAGTGTTTATGAATTGGATATCAAATGATAGAATGCATAAATAAAACCTTGCATCTTAAATGATAGTTTTAGAAGCACCATTGGATACATAATTTACTGGAATTGTATAAAGAGAACGTCATGGTCACATAACATAAACCGAGGACATCTTCAAATTTGTTGTATACTTCTGAAGAGATATCCCAACATTCATATTTGGGTAAATCTAAGGTCTAGCTCGTTGGTGTAGAAATATACCAATATAACTTTTGAATAGGTAACAGGTAACACATATACATTTTAGTTATATTAAATGCTGAAAGTTGAACTCTACTAAAAACTATTCAATAGTGAAAAGAGAGCAGGTCAAGAACCTACTTGAGAAAAAAAGGAAATCTATATCTAGTTTTCTGCCACAAAATTCTCTCACGAGCTATAGAAAGTCCTTCTAAAGGTAAAGAAAAATGCAATGATAGGTGCAACGGAAATTGCTATAACTGCATCAAGGATCAGACAAAAGATTCTAGTTTTTGTCCAATAATCAAGCTAATAGCCCACGAAAGCGGCAATATATCCCAAAGTTTGCAACTTAAGGAGCTTTGAAAAAAGTGCTAGTCCCAATTTTGCAGCATAAAAAAGGGTACTGATTTTTGTGATATCTAGGTAATTGGGTTGAGTGCAAGTTATATATGATAAAGCAGCTACAAAATTTAGCTATGGAGAAAACAAGGTTTATGGCCTCTCCAATTATTATTGTGCTACATAATAGATGCTCAGTATCAGCTGGCAGCAATACGGGTTGCAAGGCACTGGTCACCTAACAAGATCAAAAACATCTTTGGAGCATAAACAAAATCATACAATAATTCAGCAAAACACTAGCACAGTAATCACGCTGAATTGGTCACACTACCTTTCCAAGTCCACCACACGCATGATCTAATGATTTGTTCTAAATTGACAACTAGGAAATAATGGCCAATGTGTGACGCACTTCTCACTAGGAGGGAAAAAAAAGACCAGTCACAAATGAAAGGTATAATTCTCTAGACTAGAATCTAGTCACGTCAGCGATTATAGCAAAAACAATCCATCAGAGAAAACCTACAATTGTAATGGACTGTGCAAAACAGTACAACCCACCTCATTTTTTACTTCTTCTACTTGAACTCTAAAATCCTACTAGAGTGCGCAAACAGAAAATCAAATCAATTGAAAAAAAATCTAATGAAAAATTAGGTGCGCACAGTAAAAAGCTCACCTCCATGTGTTACAGCTTCTCAACAAACTTTGAGATCTAGGTCTCATCATGCCTCCGCACCTTAACCCAACACTGAATCTGCACTTCCCACTCAAGAAATCATCGAAAATCAAATGTGCAATTTGTAGAAATTGGAAACCGCCACCAAAAATGAGAGGAGCAAATAAAAAAGATGGGGGATGTGAAAAACACAAACCCTCACCACAAATCTGCACTTCCACTGAGATAATCATGAAATTGATGGGGTCGCCATGGGAGAGGGGGGACGAGAGGAGAGCAGGAGCGTGGTGCCATTCTTCCCTTCGTATCTGCACTTCCCCAGGGGATCGCCATGGGGATAGGGGAGGGACGAGAGGAGAGTGGTGAGCACTGGGCACGGGCAGTGGAGACCGCGGAAGGGACAGGGGAGGTGCTGACTGCTGAACATGCGTGTCTCCGTTTCCCAACATCGGCCTCTCCGTGCCGTTGATCGCGATGAACGGCCGAGGAGGTCTGCGCGCGGCGCCATAATCCTGCGCGCAAGAGAAGTAGCATTTTTAGGGCGCTGGGTTAATAAGGGCTGTGAGGCTGTCTCTGTCTCCGTTCTCTAAACACTGTTCTAACTATCTTTTCATTCCCTAAACACTATTTCAACTATTTTTTTCTCTATTTACAGTGCGGCATTTATATTATACAGTGTTTAGAAAACTCATATAAAAAATCACGTTGGACTCGGCCTAACACGTGGAGAACCAAAAGGTTTGCATGCGGTCCGTTATGAATTCTTTTCTTTGTCCAATCTGACACTTCATCGTCTCAAAAGAAAAGCTGACACTTCATCGGAGAAAAATAATTGGCCTGGGCCTAGGGGCCACACCTGAAATCCATTACCAGTAGCAAAGCTCTTTGGTGTCTGTACATATGAAAAGTGAAGTTCATTGGTTGCATTTTTTCACCTAGATTACTAATCATATAAGTGAGGGATGAACCATTTGCATCAGCGGTCGATATGTCCGAGTGGTTAAGGAGACAGACTTGAAATCTGTTGGGCTTCGCCCGCGCAGGTTCGAACCCTGCTGTCGACGATATTTCTTTTTCGTGCTCGTGCTTCGACTAGGGAAAAACATAGTGGTAATTGTCTAGTGGGTTGTTGTTTACATGGCATCAAAATGAACAGCATCGCTTCATCATACTAGAAGAAAATACATCTTCTGGAAACCGACCGGCGTATCCTTGTTAACGTACTGACTGTTTCATTTTAGCACGAATGTCACATGGTAGTAATACAAGAGGCATATGGATATGTAAATGGATGGATTATTAACGGAACATGGATATATAAGTAACACAAAAAAAAAGATAATATATAATGGGTCCCGCGCGCGCCACCGCCAAGACGGCCGCCCGCGTTGTGTTCTGACTTCTGAGGCGTCATGTTCCCGTATTTTGCCTCGCGTTCCGGGAACGAGGCCCCGCACTGTACGTCTGTACCGCGTGCGTCTTTCTTTCTTTCTTTTTGTTTGTTTCCAAATAAAGGTGGGAAGAAAAAAGGGTTACGAGCGAGAAAGTTATGTACTGTACCTACCTGAGAGTGGGTCGGTGCATCATGGGCCTGTTTGGTTCATTGCCAAACTCTTGGCACGTCAAAATTTTAGCAATTTTGACCGTATTTGAATCTAAGTAAAAATTTAATTAAATAATAATTTTTTTGTTTCAATAGTTTGTTTGGATTCCAAATAACTCATCCGAATAAAAAATTTGTTTTTTAATTAAATTTTAGTCTAAATTCAAACACGGTCAAAATTGCCTAAATTTTGGCATGCCAAAGGTTTGTCAATGAACCAAGCAAACCCCATATGTTTCCCAAGTAAAATAAAGGCTTGGCGTGTCTCTGTACTATGTGCTTTGTTCAGGACTAGAAAGAAAAAATGCTTGGCTTGATTATTTGTAGTTGATCATTCACACTACGTATACTGTACATTGAAAGGTTGCCCGCACGCAGCGGCGCAGCGCAGATTCAAAAGTCTGGGCCGTGCTCAGTTCAGGTGGGATGGAACTGGTGTCGTGGTCAGGCGCGATCGCGACGGCAGCAGATCTTGCACCAACTGTCGTGCCATCCATCACACATCCCTTTTGCAACGGCAAAACTCAACAGTCAGCGAAAGTCGCACGAGAATCAATTGATGAAAAAGAGTAAAAAAGGAATCCTCCTACGTGCTGGTTGTGCCATCACATGCTGCTGGTTTGTCGGCTTATATATAAAGCCCAGGAGACGTTTTGGTTTGCTAAGATGCGCACTGACTTTTTCTTTTTTCTTTTTCTTCTTTCCCCCCGTGGATGGATGGATGGATGGATCAGGCTCCTCCATTGTTTCATTCCAAAATCAAGCAAACAATAATATCCGTGCTGGCCACTGCATAAGAAATTACACTGGCAAAAAATAATATGCCGTATAATCCAATACTAGCTAGTGTAGCGTTGTGTCCCTGAAGAATGACAACGCAAAACTGATCAGGGCTCACTATTTGGCGAGCGCTCGCTCGATTCGAATCGAGCGAGCGACGCTGTTTTCCTCCTCTCATCCCCGCTCCACGAGCCACCTCCCGCCTTGTGCCTCCGCCTCGCCCGCCATCCGCGGCCGGTGCCTCCCGGCGCCTCGCCGCCCGCCCACCGTCCACCGCCGCTGGCCTGCCGCAGCCCGCCGCGAACCTAGTGGTTGCTCGCCCCCGCCGCCGGCTCTTCCCGACCGCCGTCCTCCGCTGCCCACCGTCCACCACCACCGCCGGGCCGGCCGGCCACCCCCGGCCCTCCCTCTATGGCCGGAGGTGGATGAGACGGGGTCGCCGGCGGCCCCAACACCGGCAACCCCGAACCCTAACCGCCGCCTCCTCTCCCGCCCCTCCCACCGCCGCCTGGGAGGCCGCTGGCGCCTCGGCACCCTCGCCGCGGCCTCCCCACCCGACGGCCCCCTCCCGCGCCGCCAAGCATCGCTCGCTCGATTCGAATCAAGCGAGCGATAGCTAACCGGAGACCCCAAAACTGATCCCTGAATCAGTGGCGGAGCCGGTTAGCATATGCATGAGCAGCCTAGGCATAATTATACACCACTAAAATTCAGCACCAACACTGTCGTGCCATCACAGCCACAAGCCCGCAGCATGTTTAGGCTATGCACACATCATGCAGAAGTCTCTCTCTCTCTCTCTCTCATTTATGAGAAATACTAATAATGCATTCTCCCATTTTTTTAATCTTTGCATCCAAAGAGTGCATATACTTCATTTGTGTTTCTGGTTAGAGAATGCTCCCGAAATTACACTGCCAATGTTGTTTATTTATCATCCAAAATTACATTAGATAGACTTTTTGTAGTTAAAAGGATTTTCTTCTGGAGTGCTCCAATAACTATTATATACTGTCCTCATGTGTGCATGGATGCACCTGCTCTTTTAAATTGGCTCTTGTAAACTATTCTTTTAAACTATTATATAAAAAGAATAGTTTGCCCATTCATTAGTTGTTTTGTTTAGATGCAAATGGACAAAACTATAGTCTCTTGTATTCAAACACACCATATATATACATATACCAGATACTTTTCATTTTCAGCATTGGCATGAAAAGAAAATGATGCACTCAGTAGATTTTTCTAGAAAAAAAAAATAGCTTCGTTTGGGCATGGAAAGTTCCATTCAATCGGGCACTTGTAGTAAGCACATCAAAAATAGTGGGTGGGTGCCGCTGTGGGCTGTGGCCACTGAAAAACCATCTATCTATACCAAATCAAGGAGCTGTGTTTCTTTGACGAGAGATGGCACGAGCACCTTCATTATTATTATGATATGGACAGTAGGAAACAGCAAATCAACTAATTGTGAGTGTTACGAAATTATTTGTCAGAGTAGCATTGTATTAGATTGGAGTGATACCGAACCCAATGACCAAGGACCATTTCTCACCCAAAACTGATGCCTCCAGCCCTCTAGGTTCGGCATGCAGCAGTCAGCAGAATCAGGAAAAAAATCAACAAGAACAAGTTTTTTTTTTAGATAATGGAATAAATCCGGCTTCAGACCTTTTGGAGAGGCATCAGACCAAAGTTGTTACACAACTCACACGACTACACACGGTTCAAAATTAAGGTCCAATACAATACATAAAAGGCTAACCATGAGAGGCGAAAAAATTCAAATAAACAACAAACACATAGGGCGACTATTATGTACCGCTACCACAGGTCATATAGGAGTAGCTAGCTGCTCTGACTCACTGACTGTACCACCAGATCCATCTTACTTGTATCTGACTGAACGAATTAAACGAGCAGCAAGGCTGCAAAGTGATGCGCTATATATCATAAAAAATCTATACTAACGGTAAATTATAAGAAGGCTAAGTCAAATTCGAGCTGCCCGACGTCAAAGAAAGAAAAACAGAGGGAGTATATTTATGGTTAGCACTTAGCACTAGAAAAGGGTGTCAGCTGATCTAGGCTCCATTTGAATGATTTTTATTTATCCTACTTTTTTGTGCAAAGCCACACTTTGCCTAATTGACTTGGCAAGGATAATGGCAAACCAATAAACTTGCCCTGTATCGTTTGGCCGCAATGACTTTGGCTACTCAGTTACTAGTGGTTGTTTGGTTGTCTCCAAATTAAAGAAGGGGAGGCAAATCAACTGACTGTTTGTTTGTTTGAGGAAAAAGCTTAAGAGACTTTTACATTGCATGGAGTGATGGAGACGATTACCACTGCAATACATCCGGCTGCAAATGACTTTGATGATCGGAGAAAAAAGTGAGCAACCGGCGGCACAAAACAGATCACAGCGGGGAGAGTGGACCACGTCAACAGTTTTTTGGGAGAAAAAATGGGAATTGCTGGAGGACTACTTGTTTCGACAAGCCTAAAAACATTTGAGGAGGCCTTCAAATATTAGGAGTCGTTGGAGATGCTCTAAAAACCCATCTATTCTACTCCCTCCGTCCTAAAACTAAAGTCGCGATAGAAGCCCACAATGTAGCATGTAAAGCAATGTATTATCATAGTGATATCAAGAAGGCTGTTCGGCTCTTCAAATCCCGCAATGTAGCATGTAAAGCAATGTATTATCATAGAGATATAATTGGCTAGTAGAATGTTGTTCCCTGTGCAAGCACCAGAGCCAACATTGTACCATTCATTCACTTTTTTCAGAACCAGCATATATGGCATCAACCAGAATGAACAGAACAGCATCGCCGCATCGTAACAGAGATCCATCATCTGCAAACCCACAGGTTGAATTTCCGACTGGCCAAATCTCCTTTTGACGGTTTCCTTTTAACAAAAAAAGCGACGACACGGTTTGGTAATATATAATCTTGTGAGCTTTTCAGCGAAACTAGTCTGATCGGCAGGCAGAGCCTGTGGTAGCTGCCTTTCCATCTAGTCACTTTTCAGTTGTGCAGAAATGAGGAAACGGTTGGCTTATTGGATCGACAGGAAGCCGTTGGCTTATTGGATCGACCATGTATGTACACCACCCCTGATCTAAAAAAAAAAAAAAGGAGGGGGGGGGGGGGGTGGGGTGGGGGGGGGGGGAACTCCGCTGGGAGGAGGAGAATATCTACTCTAGCTTCTAGAACGGTTTTACGCAGTCCCCCGGCCGCGTGGCGTGCATTGCCTGGCTATATAGGCACGGTACGGGTCATGGGCACCAACACACCGCACCCGACACCAGCACTCACACATATTCCCAATCCCCAGCATGGCTGCTGCGTCGTCTGAGGCCTTGTGCTCCGCCGTCGTCGTCGGCGCGGGGCCTTTGGGTCTAGCCGCCGCCGCATGCCTGAAGCAGAACGGGTTTTCCCGCGTCGTCGTCCTCGAGCGCGGCGGCTGCATTGCCCCGCGGTGGAGGGAACACACATCCGGCGACCTCATTCTTCCCCTCCATAAGAACCTTTACGAGCTACCTTTGAACCCGTTGCCCTACCATTACCCGAACCACATGACCTGTGCTGAGTTCGCCGATTACCTCGTGGAATATGCCACCAAGCTCGCCGTCGAGCCTGTCCTCAACACTAGCGTGCTTGCAGCAAGCTACGATGTCGACGATGGCGGCTCCGGCGGCGGGGCCTGGCACGTGCGGGCCCAGAGCTCAGGCGGCCGGCCAGTGTCATACACGTGCCAAGTCCTCGTTGTGGCCACTGGGAAGCATGGCGAAAAGGAGGTACCGGACGACATCCCCGGACTCGATGCCTTCATCAACGAAGGCAAGGCAGTCCACGCCAACGACTACAACAGCTCATCCGCAGCGGACCATTTCCGTGGCAAGAAGGTGCTGCTCGTCGGCTCTGGAAACACTGCGATGCAAATCGCCTTTGACCTCTATGAGCACGGCGCCCGCCCGGCCTTGTCGGCGCGCGCGTCTTCTGGCCCAGTGCGCCTGCTCGGCGGGGTTCCTCTCGGTACCACTGCCACCGACGACGACGGCCACGCCATGCGCGAGGTGGCTACACTCCTCGGCCCGGATTGGCTGCCGACTTGGTCCGTGCAGGATGATGGTATGAATCTTCTTGACCGTGTGGTCCTCGGCGATCTCACGAAGCTCGGCATCCGCCGCCCCGGAACCGGCTCCGGCACCGGCCCTCCGGAGCGCCCCGCCGCGGTGCTGGACTATAGCGCCGTGCTCATCCTGCTCCGCTGCGGCATTATCCCGCAGCATCCTGCCATCGCCGCCATCGCCGGCAACGAAGCTCGCCTTGTCGACGGGACGGTCATCGGCGTCGACGCCATCGTGCTGGCGACGGGGTCCAGCTCCAGGGCGCCGCAGGTATTCTTGGACGACGGCGACGCACGGGGCCGCTCTGTGGCGGGTTACGATGGTACATCTATCGGCCTCTATTCTGTTGGGTTGTCCACGAGGGCCTCCTCCGGCGATGCTGTGCGCGTCGCGGCGGCAGTCCGCCGCGCATGGAGGGAGAGTCAGGCCGCCGGGGGCGCCAAGACGGCCGCCCTCGTCGTGTTCTGAGCTGAGGCGGCGGCCGCGCGCACCAAGATGGCCGGAGCAGCATGCATCGCCTTCCGGGATCGAGGCTACCGCACTGTATCTCTGTTTGTTTGTTTTGGCGTGTCTTTCTTTCTTTCTGCCTTTTTGTTTGTTTGTTTGTTTCTTGGTCTTCCAAATAAAGAGATGTACTGCACCTGAGAGTGGGTGCGCATCATATGTTTCCCCTTACGAATAAAATAAAGGCGTGTTTTGTCTGTGACTCTATGCTTCGTTCAGGACTAGAAATGTTTGGTTTGATTTAGATTTGGTCACTACTTAAGTACAGTACATTCAGAGATGCTTTGCTTTGCTAAAAAAAAAGTCCGGGCCATGTTCAGTTCAGGTGGGATGGTCTCCCAGCAGAGCAGGTCAGGTCAGGTCAGGTCAGGCGCGAGCGCGATCGCGACGGCATGCAGCAGATTTTGCCACCAACTATCACAGCCACAGCCTTTTTGAAACGGCAAAACGCAATTAGTCAGCGGAGGTCGTACGAGAATCGCTCCGCTCGCTCTCAGCCGCTACACTTCACTAGCCACGGCGGGCGATATATCATCCTTGGCACTCGTCCCAGGACACGTTTTGGTTTGCTGGTGGACGGAGGATGCGTACTGCCTTTTCTTTCTTTAATTTTTTTTTCCCCCGTGGATGGATGGATGGACATGGACCAGACCAGGCTCTTCCATTGTTCTATATAATCCAAAATCAAGCAAAACGATAATATCCGAGCTGGCCACTGCACAAGAAATTACACTGACAAAAAAATGTGCCATATAATCCAATTAATACTAATGTAGCACTGTGTCCCTGAAGATTGACAACGCAAAACTGATCCCTGAAGCAGTGGCGGAGCCGGTTAGCATATGCATGAGCAGCCTAGGCATAAATTATACACACCACCACTAAAATTCAGCAAAGCTAAATCTTTTGCATGCCATTCCGTCACTTTCCGTTTACCTTTCCGACCATGGCCTGTGACTAAGCCGCAGCTCCCGCCGTGGCTCACACCGGCCATGACCCGCGCCGGTGGCGCTCGCCTCGGCACGGCAGCGGTCCGGGGTGTTCAGGACCGCAGATTCTAAAGTCAGGGCCATGTTCAGTTCGATCAGGCGCGATCGCGACAGCAGCAGATTTTGCACCAACTAACTGTCGTGCCATCACAGCCACAGCCCTTTTGCAACGGCAAAACTCAATTAGTCAGCGAGCGTCGTACGAGAATCAATTGAACATATATGCACCCGCTCTCAGCTACTAGTTGCTCCAACACACTGGGCGGCTAGCCACGACGATTCACGATTTCAACCTTGTCACTCTTCCCATTATATTACTATCATCGTCATCATGTTTGTCGGCTACTGCTTCGCCAAAAGGCGGCGTTTTGGTTTGCTGGTGCACGGAACATCAGCACTGCCGTATTTTTAATTTTCTCCTCCGTGGATGGAACGCAGGTACGGTGGTAGGCCTGCTAAGGGTTCGGTTAAATTAGCTAATGCATCCAAGTGGACCAATCCTAAAAGTAAAAAGGAGCAAATAAAGAGAATCATGGGTCCATATGGTGACTGTAAGGGTGAACCTCATAGCCACAGCTAGGCTGATCGAGTCGCAAGCGCATAGCAGGTGAGAGAAGCATAGACCCCATGGGCATACTTGGTTTGCGAAATGAGATGATCAATCATATTCTCGCTCTTCGCTTTTTTTTTTTGAGTTTTTGAAATATAATGAGTCTTTCCATCGTCACATCATTTCTCATAAGCTAACAATTAATCAGTATATATTACGAGCTAGTTCTATCCCATCAAATTTTGTGGCCCATCACCATCCTATTTCTCATAGTTAGCTTCCTCAAAACAAGCACCTCGTAACTTTACTCAAACAAATCAGAATGTCAAGTTAGACAAGTACAGCAAAATGTTTATATGGTCATCCATATTACGAAAATGATACTACCGTTACACTATAAACAAAACGAAATTTTAAATATACAACGAAATAGAGGATCCGCTAGAGTCGACGAGCGCCCCGATTCCGCCCCTTTGCAGGCCTTATCAAGTGGCATAGAGTACCTGTTCAGCAACATCACGTCGCGTACAACTGTGGAGGGGCACACAAGTCCACGATTTCTCACACTGTTTGGTAACAAAGTATAAGAAACCATGGTTTTTTATACTCTACAGTTTAAGAAACAAAGTTTTGTTATTTCCTCATCCTAGTAAAAATCAAAGTATTTTAGAAACCTGTGCCTGATCGATTCCAAGTATTTCTGAGAACCAAATCATAACAGAATACAGTATCCGACATGACCATTGCTGGATAAACCGATCATTCCATCGGCCAGCGTAATGTTTGTTCTTTCACATGATCAAAAGCTCAAATTCAAACTTTGCACTGATTAACAGGTCAGTAGTCAAAACGTTACGGATCATTGCTGAAGAAACATCACAAATGCTTTCATTAGAGCAGCTTGTACTAGTCATAATTATCGGTCAGCTTGTACTCGTCAGCATCAACAACACATGCTCTTCCATTATTCAATTCCAAAAATCAGGCAAACAACCCCGTGCTGGCCACTGCATAACAAATTACACTGAAAAAATAATGTGCCGGAATAACCCAATTCTAGTGTGGTAGCGTGTCTCTGAATGACAACGCAAAACTGATCCCTGTAGCAGAATCACTGAGTTTAGGTACCGGAGGCAGGGAAGGCCGCGCAATGTATACAGATATGGAGAGTTCCTAGATGTTCACTACGTGCATACGTGGAAAGCTTCTCCTCCTCTTTTAACTAGCAAAAATTCAGGTGCGCTCCGCACGTGATTAAAGGAATTTGCTTAATTATTTTAATCAAAATATTTGCTTATAGATAAACGAAAAAAGTGTAAAAAAAAACTTATTCAGCTTAACATTTAAACTGGACTATACTATGGTGGGTAGTGAAACATCATAAAAAGGTCTTAAACTGCTTTTGATGCCTTCTTTTTTTCAGGTGGTTCTTTTGAGCAAAATCTCCTATATAGCAGGAATGAACAAAAAAAAAATACCGCTGTTTGGCAAATCAGGTTTTCTTATTTTTCAAACAAAGACATAGTTCGTACCGACATCATAGTGTGACTCCACATATAAAAAGAATAATTTGCCCATAAATAAATTCTAATGAAACTAAACAAGTTGATTCCTAAAGTTAAAACTCAATATTAGTCATATTTTACAAAAATTCAAACATAAACTGAAAACATATTATGGCAGACCCATAAGATCCTTCTAAGAAAAATCAAAGGGTCATAAAAGAATCATCTCAACATAAACTTAAACTTATGAACCTTTTGGAATTTATATTGCACAAAAACCTAGGACTCATTTATAAACAATGCGAAACAATAATTGCATAGAAATTTTTTAAAAATAATGGCTGCAATCTTATTTTAACCTCATCATAAATTTTCCTAACAAGCTTACAATAACTTAAAATTATTAATTTAAATTCAGTTTCAATGAAATTAAAGGTTATGTAAATAATTAATTTTTATCTCAGTTGTGCAAACATCACTATACTCAACATAAATTTGTGCTCAAAATAGTGAATAATGCACTGAATGAAAAAAATGACTCTAAAAACAAGAAACTGAAGAGAGATTTTACATTGGTTGGAAAGGTAGACAAACTAATATAAATGACTCTAAACACCTTGAAATAAATTAAATAAGTACATAAATAATTCTCCATTACCTCCTATATATATACAAGTTAATATGCAGTAAAAGCTATTGAGATGGACCGTCTTGGGCCCAAACAATGCAAGTAACCAGTCTTCGATTTTTATGGCCCAATTTGCTCGCTGCTTCAAAGGGTCCCTGCACCTCGATGGGCCCTCAGTTATGTACTTATGTGTCAGCTGATCCTAAAAAAATGATGTGTCTGCGGATTGTACAGTCAGCAGTCTCCGAGATGGGTGATGATTTTTTTTTTTTGCTTCGATTAATTAAGTTGTTGTGGATACATAAACATTCTCATTTCCACAACAATATAATTCCATGAATTTTCCTTGCTACAAAACTACAAGTGATCGGAGGCACGCGGTTCAAATGCACAACAAACCTCTCCTGTCTCCACTTAGCATTAGCAACCCAACTATGGGTCTGGTTGAATACATTAGATTTAAATTTAGTGGGCTAAAGTTTAGTTCACTAACTCTAACCATTAGTTAGTTGCTCTATTAATTACTTTAGGAATTGACTTTAGTCCACTTTAGCTCACTTTTTGGACTAATGATTAGCCTAAGAGTTAGCTAAAGTTTAACTCGGTCATTAAATGTTTTCAAACACGCCCTATATACATATACTATACTTTTCATTTCAGCGTTGGCATGAAAAGAAAATGATGCACGCAGTAGATTCTTCTAGAAAAGATAGCTTCATTTGGGAATGGAAAGTTCCATTCAATCGGGAACTTGTAATTAGCACATTAAACAATAAACATAGTGGGTAGGGCTGTGGCCTAGGAGCTGGGTTTCTTTTTTCTTTTTTTTTTTTTGATAAGAGGAGCTGTGTTTCTTTGACGAGAGAGGGCAGGAGCACCTTCATTATTATTAAGATATGGACAGGACGAAACAGCAAGCCAACTGACTGTGAGCGTTAGAAAATTATTTGTCAGAGCATTGTATCAGATAGGAGTGATACCGAACCCAAGGACCATTTCTCACCCAAAATTGATGCCTCCAGGCGGCTCCAGCCTCTAGGTTCGGCATGCATGCAGCAGCGAGCAGAATCAGAAAATTCAACAAGAAGTTTCAAAAAAAAAAAAAAAATTCAACAAGAACAAATAAACAACAACACATAGGGCGACTAGTTTGTACTACTAGCACAGGTCATTAGCTAGCTGCTCTGATTCACTGACTGGACCACCATATCCATCTTACTTGTGTCTGACAGAAGGAACTAATCGAGCAGCAAGGCTGCAAGCCTGCAAGTGATGTGCTATATATCATAAAAAAATCAATACTGACAGTAAATTATAACAATACTAACAAGTGTTTGTGTTTTCTTCAATTTAAGCCATCGAACGAATTGGTGGGATATAAAGAAGATGCATATATGGTTAGCACTAGAAAAGGGAGTCAACTGATCTAGGCTCCACTTGGATGACTTTTATGTATATCCTACTTTTTTGCGCCAAGCCACACTTTGCCTAATATAATTAACTTAGCTGGGTTATGGCAAGGACAGTGGCCAACCAATAAACTTGCCCGATATATCGTCTGGCCGCAACGACTTTGGCTACTCAGTTACTAGTAGTTGTTTGGTTCATGTCTCCAAATTAAAGAGGGGAGCAAATCAACTGACAGTTTGTTTGTTTGAGGAAAAAGCTCAAAGACTTTAACGTAGCGAGTACATGTCCTATGTAATAATGCATATGAGCTGGGGCGATGTCATGCTGAAAAAAAAATACTCTACAAAAGAAGATGTGATGCAGACAACAAGTAGTGATTCATTTCATTATTTGACGAAACCGACATGTGAACACATCGATACAACGCAATGACTTCACAATTGCATGCAGAAATTAAACCAAAACTCAGAGATCAGAGCTACGACCGAATTGAAGTTGTTGATGAACATGACTACGTACTGATGACCCTCATCATTTCATCAACGTACAGCAGCTCCCTTAATTAATCAACCGATTATCAGTTAATCCTCCTGCAGTTCTTCCTGATCTGCCCAGCCGAGCCCGTCAATGGAGTAACGTCGCCCATCTTGACCATGCCGGTGACGAAGTCGGCGAAGAAGGCGCTCTGGCTGCTGACATAGGACTGCACCTGCGCGTCGGTGGCGCCGCCATTGAAGAGCTCCTGGTCGGAGTGCAGGAGGCCCTTCTTGGCCAGCAGGTTCTTGTAGTAGTTGTTCTCGAACACGGTGGGGGTCTGCAGGTCCAGCGGCGCCAGGTTGTTGTCGCCTTGCCCCGACGTGCTGGGGCAGCCCGACTGCCTGGTGCTCGCGAACCCGCCGTCGATGTCGGTGTCGTTGTAGATGTGGGCTCTGAAGTTGGTGCAGCGTGCCTGCCCGATGGTGTGAGCACCTGCAAGGGCAGCAGTATTGGATTATTCCCCTGTTGTGAGACGAGTGGCTGCCGTAGCTGAACTGAAACTTTAATAATACAAGGTGGAAGATGTCGGCTGTCGACTTTAATCGATGGATTTATGCAGATGCTTGCTTTTAATATACGTACTACCATCGAATTGTTAAGCTGGCACTGATCTTTCAACTAGACACGGCTAAGCGTTCGTTGAAGTCGCCATTATATTATCCGCATGCAGGTTTATAGCATGACAAAACTCAAAGGCTTTTGCAATTTGCACACACAGCTACTACATGCTTTTTCTTTCTTCCAGAAACAAGTGTAATATATATACACCGACAACCTGAGGGCCGCGGTGTCACTGTCACCTTTACCAACTTTTTGTCCTCATCAAAAAAGAATTTTGTCACTGCATCGATGCCTACGCTTTACCCACTAAAGTAAACGTGTCATGCTATATGTTAATAACTTGCAATGAAGCTTCATTAGGCGGCCACAATGCAATAGTCCATGCCATATGGCTTGATATGTGAAGAATGAAGGAGGCTAATTAAGTCAAAAGTGAGGTATCCATTCAGTTGGTGATCGAAGTGTCTACCAAATTAAGCTGAAATTTATCGATCCATAAGCTAGTAGCTGTAGCAGAGCAGCACGAGAGGTACGTAACGTACCAGATAGCGCGACCATGTCCTTCTGGGAGAGTCCCTGCGCGGCGAAGAGGGAGGTGAGGTTGGCGAGCCCCGACGACGGCGGCGGGATGTTGTTGTTGGCGCCGCCGAAGCTCGCCGTCGTGGAGTCCCGCCTCCCGACCTTCACGTCCCAGTTGGGCCCACCCAACTGATGATGCATATATGCACGTGTGCAGTTGCAGTTCGTCGATCAGTTATCAGCAGTGCTATTATATTGCTGATCGATCGATCAGCTTGCTGTGTGCAAGAGACTATATGCATGCTGATGAGTACTTACGGTGACGACGCTGTCCCTTGCGGCGATGGCGAGGATGTCGGCGCAGGAGACGACGCCGGGGCAGAGCTTCTCGACGGCGGACTTGATGGCGTCGATGACCTCGAAGCCCCTGACGGAGCCGTTGTTGGGCGTGGCCATCTTCTCGCCCTGGAAGCTGGACGTGTCATCCAGCAGCAACGACGCGTCGCAGCCCTGCACGAAGCAGTCGTGGAAGAAGAGGCGGACGATGGAGGCGCCCATGCGCTTCTCCTTGGCGATGGCCGACTCCACCACCGACTTGACGGCGCCGTACACGCCGGGACACGAGTAGGAGTAGAAGCCGGTGGACAGCTGCTGCGCCGACGAGGCTCCGGCGAGCGCGAGGAGGACCAAGATGACGAGGAGAGCGACGACGCGCCTTGCGGCAGCTGCTGATGCAGCCATGTCGATCGATCGGTGAGCAAGATATGCAGATAGCAGCTACACGCGCCTACACCGGGTGTGTGCTTGTAGTAGTCTTGCCTTGGGGCTTGTGGGTACGTCTAGATGGTGTGGACGATGCTGATATTTATAGCAGAACGAAACACACCCCTAGGCCACTTGGCCGACCTACTACAGTGCATGTCGTACATATATACACCCATATCATATATATGCATGCATCGTCAAAGTCAAATATATATGAGATATGATTAGATTACATCATATGCGTACCACTGCTCGTTTGTATATATGTATATATGATCAGTATATAATCGTCGTCGTCAGTCGTCACCTACTCCGCGAGCGCGGAAGCGTTGTCCATTGGACTTTGAGTTGAAAAAGCGAAACAGTGGGGCAAAGGCGAAGGCGTGTTGCCCGCACATCATGCAGGAATCACGCGTTTCACACCACTAGTCCTCCCTCCTAGTAGGTAGTAGTATCACTTCTGATTGATTATACTGCTTGTCGTAACGCTTCAACAGGACAGGCATCAGATCATCAGCGGAGAGTTCGTTCGTTGAAGCTAGCCCGCTAGGTAGCTGACTGCCGGCCGGCCAGCTCTGACTTTGTAACCAGGATCATCCCTTCATCAATCATCACTCCGCATGACGCACTGCCACTACACTACTGTAGTGTAGGACACAGCATGCATGCACTTCAGTCTTCCAGGTTCTGGACTTCTGGTGAATGGGAACACTTGGACCTATCATCTGGTAGCAGTAGCACGGTGCCCAAGCAAACGTGCACGGCTCATCAGTCGATCAGTAGTAGTAAAGCTACTCGGCCGGCCTGCCTGCCCTTTTTATGAGGAACCGCCACGCCTACACGTTGTCCTTTTGTGCTGGCTGCCCTCACATGGCCATCATCATGGATGCATGTCTACGCGTTTCACGGTAACTACTCTGACTAGCGATATATATGCATGATCGATCGAGTTTCTTTCTCATCATCAGCTTTCAGCTAGCCCTTCAGTCGTTTCTTATCACGACATGCCTCTGATGGGCCGGGGCTTATATATCCTTCTTGCTGAACCATGCAGATGCGCGCTGAGCATTATTCTGCTCTGGTCATCCCGTACTGTACATCATATATGCCGCAGACAGACATGACATGCATGGGCATGGGTCATATATATGGTCAACTTTGTATGGCACCAACCAGCTGCTGTGCAACTACTTCGTTCCAAGCTTTACAGCATGCATGTCGTGACTCTTTGGCTCTTTGCCGCGTAGCAGGATAAAAATATGCTACTACATGCCCCATTCTCTGCTTGCTTCATATGCATGGTTGGTTGGTTATCTCCATTTGCCTTGTCGGCACTAGTTTAATTTGCCATCCACAAGCACCATACAATGACCAGCAGGCCAGGAGTCAACAGTCTCCCCCCTTCTGAGAGAAAGTTTTAATTTGCGTCGAAGCGAAGTTGTTGTGAATAGGACAACCATGTAAATCTATCAGCTCCGGATCAAGTCCAACTGATCCAACCCTCTCAAGTTTCTACCATGCATTCATGCCCTACATACTGATGTATGCTATCTGTAGTACTACGTACTATATATCTGTTTGTTTGTAAGTGCTATGGTCAAAAGAATATGATAAAGCCATTAGGTATGTATGGTTCACTGTTCACACACCCAACAACTACCCACTCTGGGATCCTGTCCACGTGGAACCCAAGTACTACTGTACTACTAAACCCATGTGTGTTGATAATCTACTTAATCTGGGCATTATATTCTACACAATTATTTCTTCGATCTTGCTTCCAATTCAAGGGAATCCAAAAGCTTGGAGAATATTAATTCCAAATGCTGCTTAGCTACAAAAATCGAGACTGGTTAACATCAACCGTCACTGGAAATCATTTGGGGGTTATACCTTTATTACGTAAGTTAAGGAAGGCACATCACAATGTAAAAACGTACTACGTACGTGTTACTTCTAAATGAAGTACTCCGTTGTGAGAGGGAGCAGATTAGTTGTTTCATGCATGTATACTTTCATGGAAAGCTCCTTCAATTTTTCAGCACTAATATGGTCATTGCTTTGCTTCCACATGATGCTATAAATTGTTGAAAGGAACAGATGATACCAAACCACATAAACAACAGCTACCAGGGAAAACAACTAATCATGCATGCTGTGTTTCCTCTGAAGCGATCAAAGGACATATAATTGCAGCTAGTAAGTACGCAAATGTGCTTTTCATTTCTTCATGGAGCTGCTAATTAAACCGATGAAATGTCGCTGACCTCCAGAGATTTTGTGTCGATCCATTAGTTCGTCAGTAGCCATCAGTGATCAGTCACTTGCGACGACAGGGATCACCATTGGTTCATTGTGTGTAGCAAGCAGGGTCCGCAGGTAACCAGTTTAGTCATCTCTGTCACTGCAGAGCCCTATTACAAGGTCCATGCTTCTACCCTGGCTTACTTCGAATCAATAGGCCTATCATTTTTTATGAGGCAGATAAGTTGGTCTCGCAACTGATCACACTAATGTATTGTTATGAAAAATTATTGTGTATTTGTATCAACCTAGATATCTTATAATATTTTAAATGTAAAAATTAAATTGCATTGACTAAGTAAAATTTATTGTTATGGATTTAGAGGTGGATTTTTTTAGAAAACAAAATAGATGCAATGGTTGTTAGGATAAATATTAAAATCTACCGTTAATATCTAGATATTTCTAAATTTTATGATAGTTGTATGATTTTTTTTTCAGAACAACTGCTGCTAAATAATTGCTGAAGTAGAGTGCTATCGTATATGCTGTAACATCACACTAGAGGCTGGCAGCTGGTGTACTCCCTCCGTCCCGGGAAAAAGTGTCGCCCGCCTTAATTTCAGTGCACGTTACGGCACTCGTTTTATTTAAAATTTTAATTCAAAAATTTATAAAAAATTAATCTTACTATTACTAATTAGAGGCTCCTTTTGGAGCCTTCACGTTAATCTTCACGAAACGCACCAGAAAAAAAATAAATCCTAGAAATTCTCACAAAAATCAGAAACATCCGACCATCAATTGGCATATTGGAATATTAATAATCATTAGATCTGTTTTCTAAGTATTTACCCACCTTTGCCGTTACGAAAGGTTTTGAGTTCAACTATCAACGAAAGAAGATTTCTTCTTTTTTTGCCGCTTTTTTCTATTTTCAATTTATTTTCTACGTAATTACTCACCTCTGTCATTATAAAAGGTTTTGAGTTCAACTCTCATCAAAAGCAAATTTCTCACAATATACGCTAAATAAAGGATAAAATCATAGAAATTCTCAAAATAATCAGAAACATTCTATCATCGATTGCAGATTGAAATTTTAATAGCCACTAGATCGGTTTTCTATGTTAACATACTGTCATATGTCATCCATCATATGGCTCTAATAATATATCTGTTTTCTAGAAAAAAAGATAAAACCTAAAATTTTTACAAAAATTAGAAACATCCTGTCATCCATCGTATAGCTCTTATAATAATAGTCATTAGATCTATTATAGTTTCTAAAAAATTACCCACCATAACATTATGAAATATGAAATAAAATAATCCCCTAAATTTGTATAAAAAATGTCATCATGACATTATGAAATATAAATTAAATAACCCCTTAAAATTGCATAAAAAATTACCCACATTACCATTGTGAAATATGAATTTAATAACTACTAAATTTGAATATAAATTATAAAATATGAATTAAAATAATTCTTAAATCTTCATATAAATTATCCAATATGCCATCATGAAAGATAAATGAAAATAATTTCTAAATTTGCATATACTTACCGTAATTCAGTTACGAAGGATAAATTAAAATACCACATCTAATATTACTAAAGATCAAATCCATATCACCTAAACTCCAATACGTGCGAGAGCACGGGTTGATGAACTAGTTATATAAAAGTATTTAAGGTTACAAACATAACCATAACAAAATTGATGATATTTATAAAAAAAATCGAGAGTGACACTCTTTCTAGGACGGAGAGAGCAGTAGGCAAATAAATTTACATTGACAATGCTGATTGCTAGTCTGCTGATAGATTGTACATTGATCTGACAAGCCTGACGCCGTCGATTGCATAGCCCACCTAAAAGAAGATAAACAAAGGCTGTGTTTAGATCCAAAAAGTGGAGGCGAAAAGCAGGCGAAATCTGTCAAAATTTGGCCAAAAACATCACATCCGACACTGTAGCGCACTGTAGCACTTTTCGTTTGTTTGTGGTAAATATTGTCCTACCATGGTCTAACTAGACTCAAAAGATTCGTCTCGCAAAGTACATCTAAACTGTATAATTATTTTTTGATTTCATCTACGTTTAGTACTCCATGCATGTGTCGGCATTTTTGATGTGATGGAGAATTTTCTTTTTGCATAGTAGAATTTGGGGGAAAATTTGGATCTAAACACAGCCAAAGTGGTAAGGTAAGCTAGCTACACCAATCAAATCAGATCATATACAGCAATCCAAATAAGACCGTCTCCAACGCCAATAACTATATGGATTGCCTGTTCCTATTCCAACTACCATCATCTCTGTCTACAGTAGCGCCAGTGCCAAATAGTATTAAACAATATTATAGGCATCCCATATGACTATATGAGCACTCCGCTGGAGATAGCCTAAGAACCCGGAAAACTGCTGCAGACAGGGTACAGAACTCACTGTTGCAGATCCGAGGGATATGGGATCTCAAACCTAAAAGTGATAGACGCCAGCCGGCCTTTCTCCCCATCAACATACACTCGAATGGCCGTTACAGGTCTAAAGTTATTACATTCCATATGACATGATATGTATCTTGTTCTTAATTTTCCAGTTACCACATCCAAAATCTTTTTGACTATACATAGCAGCTTCAGTAAGGTAAAAAGGCTGAAGACTTTTGCACATATGCCTCAGCTGCAGCATGGAGATGATTCAGCGGATTGGAAGAGTAGGTCGTCGTCATCGTGTCTTCATGGTGCATGGCAAGCAGCTGTATGATCTTGACACCTGTTGACGATGCCGGCCGGCCTCTGCCTTTTCAACCAAGCAAAGCTATAGTGTTATATACTATTTATATATAGCTAGCAAAACCCCAAGCTCCTTTTGTCAATGGTGGGCAGTTTTTGGCAGACAGGAGCGCAGTTAGCTAGCTGTATGCACGATCGATTTTGACGCTTGTTTTTTTTTTCCTATGTCGCTTCTCTACTCGCTTAAGTTTGATGCAATTAAGTAACTAACATCATGTTCATATTCCGGTCCGTCAACATTGTACTTCCGTATAACACCACTTTGTCTTGTTAATTTTGGGAGACTTGCTAGAATGATTGGAAAGTACCATCAGTACTTTCTATAAAATCGAAAAGTACTGTTAATACTTTTGGATTATTATAATCTGAAATTTATATTATTAAATAAAAAATATTAAGAATAATATATTTTGGTACTGGTCTCACCTTAATTTGGTACTGGTCCCACCTCCATTTAATACCGGTCCCATCTCCTTTTAGTACTTTTCCACTAATTAATATTTTTCGATTAGTACTTTCTATTTTTAAAACCATTAGATCTTAATGAATGGAGGGTTCACATTAATGCCAATCATTATAAAACTTGTATAATTTTGGTAGGCAATAGCGCTCACTTGTCACCACAGAAAAGATAAACTTAGGTATAGGTCATGAACTAAAATCAGAGGCTTAATACATAGGCACACAAGTCGATTGCATGATTGCACACAAGTTTTTCCACCAATTAAATACATAGGCACACAACTTTATTTGACTATCACCTAGTTTTTATATATCAGTATATCAGTTTAATTTGGCTATATTCACTTGTTCTGGGTGATGAGGCTTGATTTTTACTTCCTTTATCTAAAAAGGTAAATCAGCTTAAATAATTGTAGAAAACACTTTTAGATATATAAATATCGATCGTTAAATTAGCACATCGAGGACCGAGGGTCCAAAAATAGATAAACAAAAAAGACATCAAACGAAAGAAAAAACATATATTTCTCATACAAGGAAATCCTCTAAAGTGGTCATAAAATTGGCAACTCCAAATACTTCCATTTCTATATTGGTGAATAAGGTTCAATCTCTTTGTTATTATTTGGAGGCTCGCTTTAAAGGCTCAGTTAGTCCTCATGTGCCGCAATAATTGGATATGATTTTATATTAAGCATCATATTGATCCACATGAGTTGTGCTTGAAAAAAGGAGAAATCTGAGAAATTCCATCAAACTAATTGAAGTTTTTATAAGAATCTACATTGATCCTCAGAAGACGTACTAGAGATCGAGAAAAGAAATTGGCATATTTCGGTTTTGGATGGGTTTTTAGGAGATTACCTGGGCCATGGCCCATGAACTATAAGGAACTCACGTCTCTCTGGTTCTGTTTCTCTAAAAAAAGAAAGAGGAAATGCATCGACCGTACTAGCGGTGATTAGGACATGATGGATACCTTGGTCACATGGTTTCAGTCAAGTCTCCATCAGCTGAATCAAATGAAGATGGGGGGTTTTGAATTAAGCTACTGCTGAAGGGTACAATCTTGATTGTTGGGTCATTGGAATCCATCTAATACTTACCAAAGCAGAATTCGATTAGTTGGTACTATAACTAGCTCATTGCTGCTCAAATTCTAATTAACAGAAAGGAATGCTTCTGAACATGCATGCTGGTAACAATTGACCTGACAGCCTCAAACCGCATGTTTGTTTTAGCACTTTATAAACTGGAAAACTATGAATAGTTTTTTAAAAAAAAATTTCAAAATGCCATATTGAAATAAGCACCCATTTGACAAGGGTACAAGCACGCAACGAGAAGGGATACACCGGTTCATTAGTCAGCGATGGCAACGCAATTACGCCAGCGCGTGAGATCGACTTGGTTTGGTTTGGCAATGGCTGTGCTATAAACGAGCCCTTCCAAACTACTTCTCTTCCCGTTTTATTGTTTATTAATTAATAGTAATAAATGAAAATAAAAAGGGAAACTAATTGTTGTGACACGTTACACACTGCGCGTATCAATACCATTACTCCCCTCCACAACAAGCTTATCCTCAAGTTTTGCACTAAGCCTATCTCATGTTGGTGCTCTTCTTCATTCTTCACCCTCATCCTATAGAGAGGTATTATTTGGCGGTCAACCTCCAAATGGCTAAGTAGTGGTCAAATCATAAAAGAAAAAAATGTTTTCTACAATTATAAAAAAACGAGTAAACAAATTAACGAATATTGTCACGATTTTTTAAATATTGAAAATGTTGAGTCATCATTTTGAAAAATGTTAAATCTGCAAAATTTTGAAATAGTAGTGAAATTTTGAAAAATTATTTAAAATGATAAAAAGGTGGTGGGAGGATGAAGAAATAAGAAAAATACTAAGTTGAAGGCGTTTAAGGCATTCTAATTTCTATGCGATCCATGATATTCTCGAATAATTGAAATATTAGTCTGACACCCTCACCCGTGTGCAAACAAACACAAGCACAAAAGAAAACGCTAGCAACTCGCTCTATATACACATTGTCAGGATTTGAGGAAACAAACCTAGCTTATTTAGATTCGCCATGCATCACTGTTCAGTTCTTCCGAACAAACAAGCTTATGAGCCGTAAAACGAGCACGGTCCTGTCCCGATCATCCATGACCATGCCGTGGAGCGGCGTCTCCACGCCAGGGTTCACAAGCATGAGCGCGGTGGCGCAGTCGTCGACGGCGGCAGCGGCGTTGACGCACTCGGCCTCGACGTCGTCGAAGAAGCATCCCTCCAGGTCGCCCACCACGCGACCGACGATCTTCCGGGCGTCGCCGTACCTGCTCTCGCACTCCCTGCACGCCGCCTTCCACTGGCCGAAGATGTTGTCGCCCACGGCCGCCACCGTGGACTCGAACGACCGCGCGGCCGCGCTCGCCGCCGCGAGCGCGTAGGTGAGGACCTCGCCGTTGTCCCTCGCGACGCCGCTCAGCGTCCTCGTGCACAGCTCGTGCATGCGCGGGCTTGTGCTCGCCTGCTGGCACGCGCCGGCGATGTCCATGGACGGGATGTTTGTGCAGGCCTCAACGCCGCCGGGCATGGCGATGATGGTGGCCAGAGCTAGGGAGAAGAGGGAAAACACGAGGATGGTGGATTTCTCCATGTTTGTGATGCAGTGTGCTACTCGATCAACTTTGTAAGCTAATAATGGTATGTTTGGGTAGAATGTTGATGATGTGAGATTTATTCTTTACATTGATGACCGGCCGTGTGTTAATTACGTTGGTAATGGTTCGTAATTATGTAGGTGCACTAAAGATGTGGCGTTAATTTCGTATAATCTTTTTTTCAGATACACTAATGATGCAGTAAAAAGCAGCGGTTATGCAGTATAATTGTTCAATTGAAGCTTGTTCATGAATCATGAATGGCTCATTTTTTTAGGAGGAAGAGGAAGAGGTGGTATGGCATGGCATGCGACTAGCAACTGCTGAGTGCAGAGAAGTGATGCTGACTAGCGAGGTACAGTTTTGGTGGCAAATGATCGTCGAGACTCGAGAAGCAAAACAAATAAACTGTCTCCAACAAATTGGAGTGCCTGTACCACATACTGTACTACCTAACGAGTGAGGCCTGAGCATCAATGAGTTTGGCCATAGCCTCAGGTGAGATAAGTCAGGTGTGAACCGTTTCGATCTGGCCGAATCTTGCTTTGTCAGCAAATTGGGCAGAATCAGACATTTTCTTCTTTTTTTCCCCTTTAAAAGAAAGGGTGAGTTAATAAGATATTACAAGGAAAAATGTGTTTCGTGTCTGGAAACCCCCCAAACTTGGGAAGCTTCTATTCGGTGTTAAAGTATCAGCTTGTTTCTTTTGTCTTCAGTATTTGCTTCACTCTCGGCAAGTATTGAGTATTTTGTTGTCGATCTGTCATCTCCATCGTCAATCTCAGATTCAGTTTTTTTCTTCTTCTTTGGTTCTACTTCTTGCTGTGTCAAAGGAGTCCAAGTCAGAGAAGCATCTATATATTGCGCATGGCCTGATCAGTGCGACCATGCAATGCATGCCCGTGGACTAACTCAGACCGCTGCACCGAGATTCAGATTTTTTTTTTTTTTTTTGAAAGGGAGATTCAGAGTTATGTGTGCTGAGAGTAGAGGGTGGGAGCAGTTGGTAGCCACAGCAAATGAGCAAAGGCGCAGAATTGTCTTCAGTGCTAGCGCCGCACCACCAGAATTATACTGAAAAATTGTACTCCTACAAAGAAACATCAACCATACAGGGCTTAACATGTGAGGCAGGTGATTCGAGCATCAGAACTAAATATCAACCTGTTGAGTTGTTCGAGTATGTAAACATAGAGGGACAAAGACAAAAGAGCCGGCAAGAATTCATAGCCCGGGAAGCTTGTTCTTTGGCAAGAGCCACTCGAAGGCACTTTTACAGTCCTGCGCCCACAGAGCTGAAGCACCAACTGCACTCCAACCATCATCATCCATTCCATCCATACTGACATTTTCGAAACTTACAAGGGACAAGGGAAACAGACCAGCTCCTCAAAACAGTGGAAAGCAGCCCTCCTCTTCCAGATCTCAGCATCTGCTATACTGCTATGCTAGTCTATAACTATGGTCTTGGACAATTAACAGGATCGTTTAGTGGTCTACTGAGGCATTCACCGACGGTACACTGGTGTGCCACAAACCGTGCTACAAGTAGATAGCTACCTATACATTGATCTTCATTGCTACTGCCAGAACCCACCACTGCATTGTAAAAGTAAATCTGGAGTAAACTCCTACTTCTGTACATTAAAGAAGGCCATATACACACCGTGGATCGGGTTCAGTTTTCACTCCAGCTCAGATTCCGAGACCTCTTCCACCGGCAGTTCAAACGCGTCCACTTCTGCAAAGTATGCTCTCTGCTTCTTCACAAAGTCTTCTGGAAGCTTGGGCGTGCTTGAACATGACCGCTTTTGTTCCAGAAATTGCAAAATATCAGAAAGAAAACCATGAGTTTCAAAGTTTGTGATTACAAGCGTAATGGAATTTCGTAAAGAGAGCACAAATGATAAAAAGTCACAGTAGCAAAAAACTTTATAGGATTGTTAATGAGGAAATGCACTCAGATTTTGGCTTGCTTACCTTCCTTTTCTTAGCTTCATGGCATGGAGCTGAAGAAGAGACAGGCCGAGTAGCATGAGCCATGATATTCTTCCTGGAAGAAGAATTCAGTTCAAAATTTAGCAAACAAAATGCACTTGGATTTTAACTATCGGATACGGATGGAATAGGATGAACTACAGGATCCCTATCCTGCAACATGATGGAGGATAACCAGATAAGTTCATTCTCACATAAATGTGTCAGAGTTGATGGCATTTTACAGTAAGCATGTAAGCTTTTAACAATAGAGCGTTACAGCAGTTTCAAAATCTGACAAGAACCAAAACGGAAAGATCTCAGACAAGAGAAGCCTGGAATGAGTAGTCAGGTCATGAACTCAGGCTAACTGAAAGCGGTTTTGAATTTAATACCGCGTGTGGAAGGCTAATGAAAATACACAAAAACATGCATACTGGATGATGTGGATGAGCCTGCTGGTTACATTACAGAGGCAGCGCAATTTTAAGCCTGATACATGCACAAAGTGTTTCTAAATGATTTCAATACTGTTATGCTCTTAAGAATCCAGGCACATAATTCCTTGAACAGTTCAATATTTTGGCAAACAGAATGCAGTATGACTTTAACGGTTAGGTATGGATGATGGAATATGACGGACTACGGGATCCCTAATAAAGTACTGGCCTCTGAATATCCTGCACTTTGTGAGGTCTGACACAACATAGTTGGGGGTAACTTCATTGTCACAGAAATGTGTCACAGTTGATGGCATTTTCCAGTAAGCATGCAAGCTTTTAACGACAGAGTGGTATAGCAGTTTCATCTGACAGGAACCAAAACGGAAACATCTCAGACAGGCGAAGCCTGGAATGAGTAGGCCTCAGGCCATGAACTCTTGGTAACTAAAATTGGTTTTGAATTTAATATCGTGTGTGTAAGGCTATGTAATTACACAAAAATCATGCATACTGGATCACTATATGTGGATGAGCCTGCAGGTTACATGGCAGGCAGCACACACAATATATAGGCCTGATGCATGAATACAGTGAAGTGAATCTAATAACCAACTCCAATACGATTATTGCCCTTTCGAATCGAGGGGCATTCCACAGAATCAGGTGTGCTTTGCGGTTCCCGCACAAACTAACGACCCTCGGCGACAGTATGATTGATAAATGATAGCACTCGTACAAACTAGCACAAGAGGGCGGCGCTCTGTGGGACCAGCGAAGCGAAGCGACCTCACCTTGCAGCTTTGCCGAGAGGAGGGCAGCTCGCCGGGCCAGCAGCGTCAGCGGGCGCCTTGCCCTTGCTGGGGGCGGTGGACCTGGCGGCGGGGCTCCTCCTCGCTGCTCCCGCGCCGGTGGCCCCTCGCCTCGCGTAGACGGTGGAGACGGCCGGCGACCCGAAGACGCTGCGCTCCTCCTGGGCCTCGAGGGCTGCGAATCAAGAGCAGCAGCATTAGAAACCCCAGCCCAACCGAGCCGAGCGGAGCGGAGAAGGAAGGCGCACCCACCTGCGGCGGACGAAGTGACGGAGGCGGTGGAGGAGCAGGTGGAGGAGGCGGGCGCGGGCGTGGGGAGGGGCCGGCGGGCGGTTCTCCTGGGCTTGGTTGGCGCCGGGGTCTCGGGCTCGGGCAGGGGGTGGAGGAGGAGGTTGGTGACGTCGCCCAGCGGCGCCGCCACCGCCTTCCGCTGGCGCTTGGGGGCGACGGCGGCGGCGGAGTTGGGCCTCGACGGCCCCGCCGCTGCAGGCGAGCCCGGTGGCGCGGCGGCGCTGGTGGTGGTGGACCTCATCGGGGAATGGGAGGGAGGTGGGGGGATCGGAGGATTTGCAGTGAGCGGGAAGAGCAGAGCAGGGGCAAAAAAGGCGAGCGGAGGAAAGGAATTTCTACTGCTTGGTTGCATCGATTCGAGTCGGGAGGATTCGCGAGGAAGACACCGCCGCGGCTGGCTGGCTCCTCTCACCTTCCAGGCTTCCACTCCATGTGAGTTTTGAGGAATTGCACGGCCCGTGAAGCCCAATAGAGAACAACAACAACACTAATCCAGCAGCAAAGCAAGGCCCAATTAACAAAGCATGATTTTTTTTTCTTCTTTTCCTTTTTCTTTTTTTTTTGTTAAAAAGTGTGATTCCAAGTCAAGTCGTGTGATGGCATGTTTTTTTTTTCAGTGATATACTTGAGATTTTATTTTATTTTTTTAAAAACATTGTTTCTTCTCTCCATATATATGACACTAGTATAATGCGCTTCCCTGTATATACTGTTCTTCTTGTCTCTCTCTGCTATAGCATGGCTTTCAAAGAGCTTTGGTAGGGCCCTCATGTCGGGTGAGTGGGAGGCTAGTGGTTAGCACGCACAACCTTTGTTATGGCAGCATTTGTATGTATAAGCCTAGTCCAACTCCAATCCCGTAAGCGTGCCACCCTCCAAGTCCCCAACATCCACATCTTCCATTTCCCACCACAAAAAATTAAGTCTCTTGCTTTTAGGTTACAAAGTCCCTCTCAGCCGTCTGGTGGCCCATGAATGATTATTCTCTTCGCTCATTTTATAATCTCGCCGCAATCATCATTTTGTCTGAAAATTATAATTATATACAAGTCAGATATCTGCTTGTTATCTTGACAGGAAAAAGACGGTGATGGCCTTCCAACTTCATTATACGTATTCTGTGAGGAGAGACATTTGCATGAATTTATGCAGCGTCCAGCTCAGATCTTCATTTGCTCTGCACTAATTATGCCGTAAAGCCCTTATTATTATAGCATAATGGATGGACCATCTCTACGGTCGACTCCATGAACAGGCTGTTCTAATTAGGTGCACAGTATAGTTGGCCTGACCAGTATCAGACAATTGTACTTGTACCTAAGCTAGCACTAGAAGAGGAGGATACTAATCCACAAAGACAATGCTGCATGCTCTTAATTACTTGTACCTCTAAGCATTAGACGGGTATGGTGCTTCTTTGTCTGGCCCAACTGCAATTGTTTGTACCTAATTAAGACTGTGTCTTCCATTCCTCTTCCTGCTTCTTTCTGCTACATAACTGAAATCTTTGTGTTGCGTGTGTGTATCCAACTTTAACCCTGCTAGTCTGCTACTAACATCTTTGCATGATTGCTGTACTGTTTAGCCTAACAACCATTTCATTTGAAAGCACAAGAGGTTATTTATTCGCCTGAGGCCAGTTTAGTCAACCTGCTTAATAACACAGGAAAGTGTCCATGCACCGACTACATTCACGCGCTGCACATTTATGAAAACCAGGAGAGAATTTTAATTCCCCTGATTGTCTCCGTCAGCAACCACCGCCTACTAGTTCCGGAAAAAGAAATAGCAGCTCACCATGCGCCTTGCTGTTCTGGCTTCTCCCCCTTCATTTTTATACGCCCACCCAACGCGAAACAATGGCTGCAGAACAGCTCCCTGCTGTTAGCAATTTAGCATCATTGCAGAGCCAAAGCACAGAGGAAGGAAGGAGAGGACAGCGGGCGGAGGCATGGATTGCTGCATCTGCAGCCCCATGGCGTCCAAGTACAGGCTCCCGAGGAACGCCGTCTGTGCTCCCTGCCATGAAGGTGCCAAGGCCATCATCGGCTTCCTGAACAAGGATGATGAACAAGAAGAAGATGATGGCCGTGGTTCTGTCAGGTCTCGCGGGTCGATGAAGCATAACAGCTCAACCATGGTAAGTAGTAAGAAGGATTCATCAACTAATTTGTCTTGTTCATTCCTCACGGTTTAATTTCTGGTGCAACTTTGCAACTGTTAACACTCTTGATCGATTCCCATACTGCTGTATTTAAATGCCGTTTCGTTGTAACTCGTAAGGCCTGTTGGTTACTTGATTCATTAATGTTTGGTTTGATAGAGTTGTTAATTAGTTCCTTCCTAGTAGTAAGCTGCATGTCAATCGCAGGACGTTGTATGCTTCAACTGAAAGGCTTTGAAAAAATTTTAATACGAATGCTTCAAGTTTGCTTCAGCAACTGTGCTATATGCTTCAGTAGTAAGCTTCTATGCCTGAAAAAATTTACAGTTCAGACTTCAGAATTCAGATTCCCCTTCCCTTCATTTGCAATGCAGAGTAGATCCTCCTTCATTTTCATTCCTTGTTTTTTGTGGCTTGGAAACAGTTGCGATTACTGAAGGTTGAAACAACAGCTTTGTCTTTTCAGCTTCTGCTTTTTGACATTTGTAAAAAAAAAAAAAATTCTGAATATCGCGAGTAGACAATGACTGAAGAACTGAACATTCTGAACAACAGCTCTGATTTTTTTTTCTAGAAAAAAAGTGATTTGCGGACAGAGTTAATTTGACAGAATTATTGACTCTCTTATTCAATTCAATGCAGGGGATGAGAGATGCATGGGAGAAGGTGAAGGAGATGAGAGCCAGGGAGGAGGAGACCAACCAGAGAGCCGCCTTCCTCCAGCAAGGCTTGGCGTCGGCGTGGAAGGAGGGGATCCACACCGACATCCTCGTCAAACCCGGCACCGGGCCCCCAATTCCAGCCCACAAAGCCATCCTGGTGAGTGGGCTTTTTTAGCCCTAATACCCACTGCCGACAAGTGGGCTGGGCCTCCACTACCGCAGACTAATAAACCAGCCCAGCTCACGAGCTCCTCGTGTTTCCTTTCCTGCAGGCGGCGCGGTCGGAGGTGTTCCGGCACATGCTGTCCGGCGACGAGCGCTGCAAGGCCCCCGCCGGCGACTCCATCTCCCTCCCGGAGCTCTCCCACGACGAGCTCTCCCTCCTCCTCGCCTTCCTCTACACCGGCGCGCTGGAAGAAGGCGACGGTGGGGTCGTCCCCGTCCCCGAGCAGGAGCTGCGGCGGCGGCACTACGCGCTCCTCGTGGCGGCGGACAAGTACGACGTGCCGTTCCTGCGGCGGGCGTGCGAGGCGCGGCTGGCGGCAGGCGTGGAGCCCCGGAACGCGCTGCGGACGCTGGAGGTGGCGGAGCTGAGCTCCAGCGCCGCGCTCATGGAGCGCGCCATGGGCACGGTGCTGGAGCACGCCGAGGAGGTGGTGTTCTCGGCCGAGTACGGCGAGTTCGCCGCCAGGAACGCCGGGCTGTGCGTCGAGATCACACGGGCGCTGCTGGCAAAGATGGCGACGATGGCGATGATGACTAATAAGGCCCCGTCATGCATAGAGCTTGACGGCAGTAGCTGTAGTTGTGAGTGACGTGTACGTACATGTGTAGAGTCTGAAACTCTTGAAGAACTCTGAGTGTGATCGATGCATGCATGGAAACGGAATGGGAGGCTGCCTTTGTCATCTTCGCCTAAAAGAGCAGTTCCTTTGTTTCGATCATCAGCACGTTGTTGCATCTATCTACTAATCTGCAGTCGACTCATCCTTAATAATTTTGCGCCTCGAGGGGCCCGGATGATCCTGTACGACGACTTCACCAAGATCAGCACTGCCCCCGTGCAGGCAGAGGTCAACAAGGTGCAGCGTGGAATCTCCCTTGACATGGGCATCAGCGAGCGTCTGCCCATCCTGAAGCTCTCTGCTGTCGAAGACGAGCGTCTGCGGGCCACGAATCATCTCCTTCACTTCATCAGCCGTGTCAGACGGCGCCACCACCAGCGTGATGGTCTGCGGGCCAGTGAAGCTGCTCACGGAGACACGCATGCCAAGGTCGAGGAGCAGGGTGGAGTCCCTCTGAACATCGTAATCGGCGAGCGTCCGCCCGTCCTGAGGCTGGTTGCCACCGAAGAAGAGCCTCTGCTGGTTCTGAACCATCGCCTTCACGTCGCCGATCTTGTAAGACGGCCTCACCTTGAGCTTGATCGTCTTGCTGGAGAGCGCCCTCACCAAGACCCGCATGCTGCGGCCGCCATGCTCCGGGCAGAGGTCAAGCTGCAGGGTGGACTCCTCGTGGACGTTGTGATCGGCGAGGCTGCCGCAGCCGTCTAGCTGCTTGCCTTGGAAGATGATCCTCTGCCGGTCATGGATCTTGGCCTTCACGTTGCGGGCCGTGTCGGATGGCTCCACCTCCATGGAGATCGTCTTACCGGTGGCAGTCCTTACGTGAACCTGCATCATGCCAAAGTCTAGGTGCAGGGTAGGGCTGGACTCATACTGGAGACTGTAGTCTACGATTCTCCGTCCATCCTCGAGACGCGTGCCGGCAAAGAGAAGCCTCTGGTGGGTACGGATCCTCTCCCTCACGTCGCCGACCGTGTCCGATGGCTCCACCTCCAGGGTGATGGCATCGCCGGCAAGCACCTTCACGTAGACGTACATGTCGCAATTGCCACCAAGACGCACAACAAGGTGCACGCTGGACTTGTCCTTGATACCGTAGCAGGCCACCGTGTGCTCATCCTCCAGCTTCGTGTTAGCCAAGATGAGCCTCTGGTCGTCCGGGGGGATGCCCTCCTTCTCCCCAACCTTTGCCTTGACGTTCCCAATTGTGTCAGAGGGCTCCACCTCCAGAATGATGGTTTTGCCGGTGAGCGTCTTCACAAAGATCTCCATCTGAATGTACATATATAGCAATAGAAATGTACGTGTTGTTAGGACGACATAAGCCCAAACGTATATATACTGCTGGTTAGTATCGTCGTTCAGTGCACAGTAACAATTTATAGGAACAGATCGTGACAGCAAGCAAGCACCATACATGCCAAACCAAACAGCACAAGAAGCACTGCCACGAGAATCAGTAGAATCGTTTGATGAAATACCACTGCACACACTGTCGATCGGGCCCCTAGTGTTGGAATTGATCTCGGGCCTGAAAGGGAGACATTCCGACCGGGCCCGGACCTAGAATACGGCCTTGATCGAAGGCCCATTTACCCCTGGGTTGTGGCCCCCTTTCACACCGCGTCAATATAAACAGAGTACCGAGGGGCACGAGGACCAACGTCGTCGGCCCCTCCTCGTGTACACAGAAAGAGAGGAACGATCTCCTCGGCGTGGGAGTGAAGGGAAGAGCCACTGCCACTACCGCCCTCGCGTTGCCATCGTCTCTCTGCGTCGCCACCGTGATGGCCGAAGACGAACGCCACATAGGAACACCCGTTGCCTACGCGCACCGGTCAAGCCTCCACACTCATCACCGAAGGTATTCCCCCCTCTTCCTCTCCATGTTTCTAGTGGATCACGAGATCCAGATACGAACTCTCACAAACTCACCAAGAACCCTAATGGTTATGGGCATTGGGCACCAGATTCGCGACAAAAGAACTCCAACAATTGGTATCAAGAGCCAAGGTTGTCCGACCTTAACCCTAGTGACGATTCTTGACCCTCGGGTTGAGAAAAGAAAGAACAAAATGAGAGCTTTCAACGTGAAATCGACCAGATCTCGAGCTTTTAGGCTCGGATTGAAGAAACAAGATCAAGAAAAGAAGAGGGTCTCCTAGACCCTGTAGAATCTTGAGCCTTTTGGCTCGGATCCTAGACGAGAACAGAAGGGTAAAGAATTAACCCTAACCCTAATCCCCATCCCGCATGCCCAATCTAAAAGGAAGAAGCCCAGAGGGCGTACCTAGCTCTCGTCGGCGTTGCCGGCCGGATAGGGTAGAGGCGGCACTCATCGCCGGCCAACGTGTACGCGGCCGCGTGCGTGTGCGCCCACCGCGGGCCAAGATGGCACCGCCGACGGACCGCTCGATGGAGGCGCGCCCACCCTTGGGTGGACGCGCGCGCCGGCGAGGGGACCGGCGGGTGGCGCCGCCACTCCCGACGTCCTCCCTCTCGCCGTTTTGATGGGGGTGGGGAACAGGACAAGAGTGCGGCGCGGGAGAAGAAGAAGAGAGGCGGTGGCGGTGTCGCTCGTCCGCCTCCCGGCGAGGGGCCGTGCGGGCGGTGCCGGTTGCGTTGCCGCCACGCCCCACGTCGGCCGCGCCGTCACCAGAGAAAGAATGGAGCTAGGGTTTCCTAATTTTCCCGAATTTTTTGCGTTTTATACCTAATGCGAAGCGCTGCCGGCCGTCGATCATGAGATGAACGGCGCCGAGTGAGTTGCCGCCGTTGCGGGCTCCTTTCGGCCCAGGCAGGGAGGCATTTTTCCGGCCCGTGTCCAATTTGGGCCCTGGTGTGCGGGGGCGTGATGTGAGCAGGCCAGGCCGCGAGCCAGAGAGGCCGATGGGCCGGTTTTCGGGCCAGTTTCGGCCAGTAAACAGTGCCTGCATTTTTAAGAATATACACATGTCTTTTTTGGTTATATACATGTATTTAAGAAATGACTAGATAATTTTATTTCTTGGAGCTGAGAATTAATCGACAGAATTTAGATTATGTTTTCCGCTGCAAAGATGAATTTTATGATGCCTTTTCTCTGAATAATTTGAAACCAATGTGGATAATTAATAGAGAAATGCATGATATTAGAAAGATTTATGGTATTGTCATTAATTTTAACCAACGCTAATTTTGATGACGAATCATGACCATGAACCTTGATTATGTTTTGATTTAGTTCTATTTTTCGTCCAACGATGAATTTAGACTATTGAATTGACTTGAGAATTATTTCGAGCATGTTTTACTTTTGACCAACGTTGAATTTAATTCATGCCAGAGATACTTGATTCAGAAATGAAAAGACACTTGTCTTTGAAGATTAAAAAAGGGGGAATTTGATAGCGTGTTTTGAGCTTGATCAACGTTAAGTTTAACTCATGCAAGATGCTCTTTCCTTAGACAGAATGACATTTGAGTGTGTTTTAATCTTGACCAACGTTGAGTTTAATTCATGCAAGACACTTGTTTCAATGACAATATTTTTGAGCCTATCATGATCTCATATATTTTCTATTATAAAGACTCGAATGATTTTATGATTCTCAGGGAATTAAGGATCATAGAATTGCTAAACAGGGGTGACAACTCCAGTTGGCATGAGAAACAAGACATGATGAGTGCTCTAAATGAAATAGAGCCAGCACTACAGACAACAGCTCCAAGATAGACAATAAGAGGGAGATGATATTTTCCAATTCATATATGCACTTGTTTGTGCTGCAAGAAAGAATTCTATAAGAAGAAAATGCTGCTAAGAGCATCAACAAGAATTGAATTTTTGCTTATACAAAAGAATCATGTCAAAGCCATGAATAATTTTTTCTTAAAATTGATGAGAATTAGATGATGGTTTTGTATGTAAGATATATTTTATACGTTTTTTATCGAGAAACGTGATTTTAGATTCTATGATAGAAATTTTGACAACATTCATTGCAATTTTTGGGAATCATGAGTTCATTATTCAGTGTAATAATGAAAATGAGAGTCTCGCTTTCCGACGAGGCATGATTTATTTGTTTTCCCAGAGCGATGTTTTGTGAATGAGATAAATGAATTTGAAAGAATGTGAGTTTCACTGTCTAATGAGACAGACTCTATTTGCTTTCTTAGTGCAAATTTGAAAAGAAAAGATACATCCATCGCTATAAGCAAGAAATGACACGGTAGAGAAACTTTCGTCGAAATTGTGTCTATTGCTTACACCACATTTCGAGGGGGCGAATATGAAAGTTTGGTTGATTAAAACCTGAAACTCCCCGCCCACCAGACTTCGTAGACTTAGAATGATGCATTAATTGCATAGAAGGATTTTAATGAAAGCACGTCTTACAGACTAATTAGGTGATATCTGACTGTAGGGGAGTACTACAGTCTCCATACACCATATGGATTTGCAAGGTGCTTGCAAGAGAATGACGAAGATGCCCGGTATATGATACCGGACAAACATGTGGATGGAGGGCATTCAAAGCCACCATTCATAGACCTAATTAGATTCTAAGTACATTATTACTTAAGACACCGGCTAAGATAAAGAGAAAGCCCATGATAAACTATTTGTAGTTTGGGGCTGTCCATCTGAGACTAAGACCATTAACCCTGTCTAAGGGAGATAAGATGAGAAGACAGTGCATTGCCATTCCATTGGCTATTAACCCTGCTCAAGGGAAATGATATGAGAAGATAGAAAGGTGCCGTCCCATTGGCTAACCTGAATGATTGAAGTGTTTCAATTCTCACTGTCAAGATAGACATACGAACTATATAGAAATGAGACGTTTATTGTTTCTAGACAATGACAAGATCTGGGGGAGTACGGTATTCTGAGAAATAAACCTTGAGGAATAAAGGATGCATATCCTAATTCCAATGGTAAAATAGCTGTATTTCTTGATACTTGCTGAGATCACATCTCTATTTTAAAATGACTGTTGTTGTGACCCTTGCTATGGTTGTTGGCTCGTCAAGCACGGCAAATGACTGAACAAGAAACTCTTGACTGACACATTGTCTGAGCCTCTGGCTCCTACTGTGGTTGAGGCTAAAAGTTAGAATAAAAGACTATTGCTGACGATCCACCACCAGAGCAGCCAATAGAAATAGAACCAGACGTGTTTATGAGAAGAAATTTATAGATCATTGATGATTATGATACATATCTCAGTAATGATATACCCTTAGAGAGAGATCCCTCTTGGTATAAAAAGGATATAAGAAGTCCCAACTCTTATGAATGGCTTGATGCCATAGAAGATGACATTAGATATATGAATTTGCATTTAGTATGGGACTTAGAATAAATTTCTAAAGGAGGCAAGACAGTAGGCTGTTTGTTTTAGTCTACAAGACTAAGAGACTCCAAAAGAAACGTAGAAACATAGAAAACAGGATGGTGACAACTGGCTTTAGTCAAGAACAAAAAATCAACAATGGTGAAACCCTCTCGTTGTTTCATCGAAAGACTCTTATAGAATAATTGTAGCACTATTTGCTTATTTGATTCAGAATCGATCAATCGGGTGTGAAGATAGCACTCCTGATGGAGAGCTAAAAGAAAACATTCATATGGCTCAACCTAAGGGTTTTGTCATGAAAGAAAAAGAAAAGATGGGTTGCCACCTAAAGAAAAGAAAATCCAATTTATGGGTTTGAAGCAAGCTTCTAGGTGTAAATACCTAAATTTTGGATAGTATTAGAAAGTTTGATGTCTGAAAGAAGAGGACAATTGCATTGCATTTATGCAAGGATTAAAGAATTGGAGGTATAACTTACTAATGTTTTACGTGGATGATATCCTACTGGCAATGATAAGCATTTATTGCTAAAGACAAAGAAATATCTTTTCCTCGAATCATGATATGAAAAGTGTGGGATAGGCACCCTTTGTCCTGAGGATTCAAATCTACAAAGACTGAAACAAGAACATACTAGAAAATGTCTTGAATAGACATAGTATGGAAGCTGTAATGTAGCATTTGCTCCGATAGTCAAAGGCGCCAGATTAGATAAAAGATGAAAGTGTCACAAAAATATGAGATAGATCAGATGAAAGTGATACAAGAAAATGAGATTGATTAGATGGAATTAGTTCCATATGCTTCAACGATCGAAGGCAAAATGTATGCTCGAATATGCACTCGCCTTGATTTTACTTTTATGACCGGGATATTTGCCTGAATAACTGAAAACCTTGTGATTATTACGAGGGACACAAGACCTCATGATGATTTATAGAAAGACAGATGCTTTAGAGATCTTTGGGCTATAAAGATACAGACTGGACAAGGTGTAGAGACATCGTGAAGTCCACGTTTGGACATGTGCTTACTCCAACAGGAGGAGGCATGATGTAGAAGAGAGCTACAAATGGTCAGCTGTTAGATCGTCGACAATGTATACTGAACCTTGTAGCTTATTATGAGGCAACGGGGCAGACAATGTAGCTAAACAAAATTGTACCCGGATTAAAAGTGGTTGGCATTATACAAATACCACTTAAAGACATACTGCAACAATGAGTTGACAGTGTATTGTATTATCACAACAAAACAAATGTGGCCATTAGGCACATTGACATTTAAGATTTATGCTGTGGAGATAAATTCCAGAATAGATAATTGAGAATGAGCACAATAGTGAGAGGATACTCGCGAATCCGCTCACTAAGGTATTCCACCCAGCGTGTTCAGAGAACACGCAGCCGGCATTTGGGATTACTGGAAAACCTAATATTCTGGATTTTAGGCTAATCGAACGACCGTCTGAAGAGAAAATGAAAAGGGTATCATTCTGAGATAGAAATGTGTATCGTAGTCGATGAGTTCAGTGGCACGTAACTGGCCATCTGCAACGTATTGGTCTCAATATATTAAACTATCAAGGGATAGGGCACAGAAGTTATAGAAACAAGATCAAAGGAAGAACGTTGGAATTGATCTTGGGCCTGGAAGGGAGACGTCCTGACCGGGTTCGGACCTAGAATACGGCCTTGATCGAAGGCCCATTTACCCCTGGATTGTGGCCCCCTTTCACACCTCGCCAATATAAACAGAGTACCGAGGGGCACGAGGACCAACGTCGTCGGCCCCTCCTCGTGTACACAGAAAGAGAGGAATGATCTCCTCGGCGTGGGAGTGAAGGGAAGAACCACTGCCACTACCGCCCTCGCGCTGTCGTCGTCTCTCTGCGTCGTCACTGCGATGGCCGAAGACGAACGCCACACAGGAACACCCGTTGCCTACGCGCACCGGTCAAGCCTCCACACTCATCACCGAAGGTATTCCCCTCTCTTCCTCTCCCTGTTTCCAGTGGATCACGAGATCCAGATACGAACTCTCGCAAACTCATCAAGAACCCTAGTGGTTATGGGCATTGGGCACCAGATCCGCGACAAAAGAACTCCAACACCTAGCACTCTCTCAATTAAGCTCCCTCACACGCTCTCGGACACCGGCCGTCCGCGCTCACACACTCGATTGCGTGCGCTGCTCGGTGGACGGAGGAAGAAGATGAACAGTGCACACGGTTGGGGGACGAACGCCGCAGCGGCGACTTGTATCTTGGTCTTGATTGATAGCTAGTCCGGGCGACGATTACAGAGGGGAATGTGCCGCGGCGGAGCTCTCCTCCATGTCCCGGCTTCCTCGCCATGGCCACGCCCACGCGCTGCGTCGTGCCCGTGCGACGCGCTCGCCAACGCGACCCGCATGCGCGCCCAACGGCCGGTGATCTTCCCGCCACTATGCCAACTAACACCGATCGCACCCTCCTACACATGCGGCACGCCCAACCCCGGTCCATCATCGTGCCATGGGTGCAGCACGCCTGCCTCCCACGCGCGCCGGACCTTATCGAAGCGCACCACGCGCGCACACGCGCACAAATACTCGCCATCTCAAGGTTAGTGCTGCTAACACACACTCGTACAAAAAGAAAAGCCCGGCCTGATTTCTACTCGATAGAAGACGGTATGGCCTGAATGCTGAATGATCATCCCTCAAAATTAAAGTCCGTGCATGCGCGCGCGCTACGATCCGATCTTCGCGTGTGCCATCCCACACGCCAGGTAGTGGCCGGCGCGCGCCACGGCCACGATGCGAACAAGGCGCATCGATCTCTGACCGGATACTGAATGCAAATGTAAAAGACTTTGGGGGCACAAGAACACGGATTGAGGGAGTCTGCTGGAGGTACCTTTGCCGGCCCGGCGGTGACGGTGACCAGACCAGCCGCAGCCTCTGCGCGGAGGGAGGAGGAAGCTGAATACGATGGGGACAAAATGGAGCTAGCCAGCTAGGCAACGGGATCCTGTGGCGGACGGAGCAGCCGAAGGTTGTTCTAGCTAAGCTGGGCGGCAGTGGAACCTAGTTGCCACCGCCAGGTGTGGTGTCGCGACGCAGCCGGGGTGTAGATTTTTAATTTGGAGAGGTAGTTGAGGATTTCTCTGAGTTCATTTCCCAAGAGCCCAATGACAACGCATGGTCAGAGTGGGCTGGACTTTGCTTTTAGCTTACATACAAAATGTCCCTCCCAACCATGCATGTCCCAAGACATAGGCCCGTTTGGCAGGGCTCTTGGGACGGCTTCTCCTTGGATTCTTGACGAAGCTGTACCAAACGAGTTGAAAAAAAATACGGCTTCACGCGTGGAGCCGGAGCCAAAAATACGCTGGGAGCCGGAGCTACCGAAACATGGTTTTTTCCGGCTCCCGCACCTCACGCGTCCCTCGTCCCATCTCTACCCCTCTTTTTTTTTTCTCCGGTCAGCGGCGCTGGAGCACCGTCGCCGGGGCAGCAAGGCCGCGCCGGGGTAGGAAGGCCGCCACAGGGCACCGCCATCGGGACAGGCATCGCCGCGCAGAGCCCCGCGCCGGGGCACCGCTGCCACGCTGGCTGCCGCGTTGGCCGACAGGCTGCTGGGGCGCCGCCACGCTAGCCCAGACGTGCTTAGGCCGGCGGGCTGTTGGGGCGCTGCCGCACTAGCACGGGCACGGGCAGGACGGCGGGCCGCATTGCCTGCTCAAGCGTGTGGGAGGAGGAAGAAGATTGTTTTTTTTACAAAAATGTCCTTTAGAAAGTTTGCAATTTGTTTGTTAAGTTATGTCTGTTGTAATGTCATGAAAAACCCCCTGCAGATGTGATATTTTGTAACATGTGATATATTTGTCCATAATATATACTAGAATATATTTCTCCAAGAAAAAAAAAAGGGCACTATGGACATTCCCTTCTTCAACTATTCTTAAAATAATGGAAGGAGCTGGTTTACCAAACGATTTTTAGAATGGCTCTAGTTTCTTCATGGAAGCCAAAAAACCAAAAGAGCCGGAGCCGAAGCCGTTTTCAGAGGAGCCGAAGCCCTGCCAAACAAGCCCTTAGTGAAATGATTCCTGCGAGCTTGATCCATGTTTGACTAGCTAGTTCGCTTCACTGAATTCAAAGGTGCTAATAGAAAGGGATTTTCTGACATAAATAATTCACTTTTTCCTCGGTCCAACGCAGGGCATGAGAGATGCATCCTCCTCCTCCAGCAAGGGCAAGGCTTGGCGTTGGATTGGAGGAGGGGGGAAGGGCACTGGGCCCCCAATTCCAGCCCACAAAGCCTTCCTTTCCTGGTGAGTGGGCTTCCGGACCTACCAAAAACTGCGGACAAGTTGGTGACTGACTCTGAAGTGTGATCGATGCATGCATGGAAATGGATTCCATGGGAGACTGCCTTAATTTGTCACCCATGCTTTATCTAAAAAAAAATACACTTCTCATCCATGCATTGCTTTTGCAATCTGCCAATCTATCCTATATAATGTACCTTCACTTTCACCTTCATGCAACACACACACGCGGCCGGGTGAACACAAATCCACAATATACTGATGTCTGATAATGGAAATAAACAAAACTTCCAATAAACTTGGAATCTAGCACAGTACTGGTACACCATACTACCTTTTTGTAATCTTTACTTATGCACGGCTGTTTGCTTAATTATCCCTTTCCCATCTACTACCATCTTTAGTAGTTTGGGTAGGAAATTAAATACGTACTAGTAGCAACTATTTTACAAACTAACACGTAGTAGTACCATTGTAGTAGTGTTCCACATTGTGAAACCAGAGGAACATCACACTAGAAACTTCAATGGCCAAATAAGAAGCTTGCGCTCCAAAGGCCCAAAAGGGATGATGCAGATTTCAGTTTCTTCAGCTTCATGTATGCTCTGCGCCTCGATGATCACTGTCTCGATCTTACTCGTCGTCGTCGCCCATGCACTTGGCGATGGCCTTGAGCACGGCTTGCCGGACCATCTGCTCGTCCACGCTCTCGTCCCCCCGCTGCCCCTGCAGGCCTGATGATCCGAGCGCCTGGAGGCGGAAGGCGGTGGCGTCGGCGCAGGAGACGTCGGCGTCGAGGACGTCGAGGCCGAGGTCCTCGAAGGCCTCCAGCACGGTCACCAGAAGCCCAGGCCGGCTCCTCTCCAGCGACACGTTGATCCGGAATCCTCTCCTGTTGCTGCTGCTGCTGTCCAGTTCCACCGACGACACGCTCACCTGATGAACAAATACATATATATATACAAATTGCTTGCGTTGCATGCGATTGCTTCTCCATCGATCCACCCACTGCAACAATGCAGGCTAGGCTACCTAGTAGTAGAACATACCGTCGCTGCTGCCATGGCGGCGGTGCTCCCAGAACTAGCAGTAGTACTGTCAGCAGGCTGTGAAGAAGCAGCAGCTGCTGCTTCGACCTTGTCCTTGAGCTCCTTGATGTATTTCGACGCGTCTACCAGGATGGACGTCTTATTATTTCCCTGTGTTATTTATTTGCCCACGCACAGAAATAAACGAACGATAAATGTCTGATTAACTAACGAATATTACAACTTTTACGGTGGTTGAAAAAAACGAGAGCCATTCATAGAGTGAGATCTAACGGCTTATAAATAGACAAAACCACGGAATCGGAATCAGACGGTACCAAATAGGTAAATCCGGAACCAAAATGGTGGACCCGGTACCAATAATTATTTTAATTTTATAATTATTTATATAATTCGGTCATAAAAATTAAAAAATGAAGGGTACCGTCTGGTTCCACTAGTTTCGGTCCAACCACCGTAAAAGGTCTCAACGAATATATATATCCATCGATGAGTAGTCGATACGTGGTGTAAGAAAGGTCAAATGGATCAGCATTCCCAATCACAACCACCATATATATGCATCAAGTACATGTACAAGTACATGCATTTAGAATCTTTTTTTTTTGTTGTTATAGATATTACACTGTAGTAAAAGACTGAGAGGCTGAATTTAGGGACAAGAAAAAATAATAAAGAACTCTCTCGGAATCAAATACTAGCTACCTTTTCATCAGCAAATAGAAAGTGAAATTAATTTTCTACTTTAAAATGGTGTTTATATACTGCATTTTAGTACTAGAAACTTAACTGTATGGAATCAACTATATAGTAGAAAGTATATATATGATATACCGCGCTTGACTTTGTAACAGAGCGTAGAAGCCGTAGTTTCTCTTCTAGGGCAGCTTTCTTCTCCTTCCCAGCTGACATATTCTCTACACCTCACTCTCTCACACACACATTCCCAGCTGAGTCTGCACTCTGCAGTGAGGAAGGAATTGAACGGAGGAGCTCTCATGTGTATGGCTATATATATGCAAGGACAGCAGAGCAGACAAATATATGCTCTGCTCTGCTGCTGTGTCTCTTGAAGATCAGTAGACAGTACTGTATTGGGTACTGATCGATCATTGGGGTGCACATGACACACAGTGGATGCTGGAGTATCCTAAGACAGAGGGTAGTGTACTCTAGTTTATTTTTCTTGTCCTTATAGTTCCATTCCATCTGCTTTGTGTATATTGTCAATTAATTAATTTGAGCAGAATTGTATTTGCTGGATTGCCCGCTCACTGCTAGCTACTGGTTCTTTATTTTACAGCTTATGTTAGGCTTGATCAGCAATCTGGTTAGAGTTCGTGCGTGCTGAATACTTGGATTAATCACTTTGATTGTCTGGAGCTCTACTTACTCTGGTCGCATAGGTATGTCGTTCGGAGCAAAAAAAAAAAAAAAAAAAAAAATGCTGCAAGCATTTACGACAGGAGGGAGTACATCTCGCATGTAGTTAGGTGATTATTTCTGTTTCCCCATTTGCATGGTTTGATTTCTATTTCCGATCTTGTTTAACCATATCTGTTGTATTTTCACAAGTACTACTAGTAGAGTGTCCGCCCAAAAAAAAAAAAAATGCTGCAAGCATTTACGACAGGAGGGAGTACATCTCGCATGTAGTTAGGTGATTATTTCTGTTTCCCCATTTGCATGGTTTGATTTCTATTTCCGATCTTGTTTAACCATATCTGTTGTATTTTCACGTACTGGTAGAGTGTCCGTCCCAACTGAGTCATTGAGGTCCAGTTTGATACCAAAATTTTTTAATACTGTAGTATTGAAATACTATGGTTTTCAATTGTATGTGATAGATATACTATGGTTTTGGTTTATCATAGTTTTACTGTAGTATTTTTTAAAACTGTGGACTGTTTGTTAGGAAAGTATTTTCATTCTCTCATCTTCTTTTTCCCCACCGGCTCTGTCATCCCCTCTTCTCCCGTCTCCCCGCGCAGACGCCGCGGATGGAAGTCCCCCTTCTCTCTCGGCGCTGTCTCCCTCTCTCCCATCTCCTCGTCGCGCTCTCTCTCTCCCCTATCTCCTCGGTGGCAGGTGGTGGCGCGAGGCCGGGGCCGGCGGCGGGCGTCTCTCTGCCCGCGCCGGAAGCGGCCGCGGCCCCAGCGACCGGGCGCCTCCTGACTCCCATGCATCTAGGCATCCAGCAGCCACTGAATCCCATCGATCCATCCCTTTCCGTTGGCTTCTAGCTGTTCGATCCCTTGACCCCTGCATTATAGCACTCGCCAAGTTGACGGGTACACCCTAAATGCCTGAAGCTCCGTCCATGGCTGGAAGGGCAGCCGGAGGCGGCGCTTGAGGACATGGCGGCGCGGCAGCCGCGGGAGGCCGCGGAGGGGCTGGAGGACGCAGCCGCGGCGGCGCTGGAGGCACGACGTGCAGAGTTGGCCGCGCGCGGATGACTGCCGCGTCGACGGGCGGCCTCGGGGAGAGGGGAAAACGAAGGCCCGAGAGAAAACTGCGAAAAACTTTGGTGCAAATACTTCAAAAGTACCGTAGTTTTGTTTAAATTATAATATTCAAAACAGAGTTTTGAAAGACCCAACAAAACATACTATAGTTTTACTTCAATAATTTAAAAATACTTTACTATCAAACAGGGCCTGAGACTTCTCGGCGAGCATGATAGCTAGCTAGTATTTGACTATTTGACTGGATGGTTGCTATCGTTCAAATAAAATTTCTGAACCACTTGATCTTTTGATTTCCCTCTTTTAGTTGGTTAGCAAAAACTGATGTGGACGACGATACTATTTTTAGATCGCTTGAAGTAACTAGCTAGCTAGCACACACATATATATACGACATTTTACAGCAGTCGTTTTCTTTCTTTCATTCTTTCTTCTCTCAGTGGACCATGCATGCGTCAACACGGTTTCATTCACAATCATGCATCCCGAGCTAACATATAAGATATTGAGCTTTCAGTCTGGCCAACGGGACCGGTGTCTTTCAGTGATTCAATCTCCCAATGAAGATAATTAACAGACTGAATAGTATCATTATTTTTTGGAAAATGAAACTTTGTTGATCTTAGAAAAAAGTATCAAGTAACACAAGACAATATACCTTCCTGCCTCTACACAGCTAAGGTGTACAGTGCTAGCTTATTATTATGTTGTGATCTCTTAATTTGGTCAGATCAATGGAAAGTACGGAATTATTGCCATTGCTGCTAACTGATCAATATATACAAATAAATAGATGCATGCGTGAACAGGGTATATATTTGTGTGTAGGACAGAATTAATGAACAAGGGATTAGCATTCTGGATATACTATATGTGATGATTCAGCAGACAGACTGAACAATATACAAAGCCGCACATGCATGCTGCAAACAAAAGCTAGAGATGGTCGACGGCTAGATCGATGATGGATGCTTGTGTGGTGACGCAAACGCGTCTTGCTTCATGACAAGCTAGCATGATACGCATGCTGCCATGCACGTTCAGTCGCTCATCTGTCGGTATGGATCGGAGCAGCTCAATCATATATAGGCTATAGGCTTTCTCCCTTTCCAAATCATATGTCGTTTTAGTTGTTTTAAAGCTTTTATACTTTTAACCAAAATTTTATAGAAAATTATATCCATCTATAGCAACCACGTTTATTGAGTAAGTACATACTATCTTTGATAGTTTGATATTACAAAGTAATTGTTCTTTTTTTTTCTCAATAAACTTGGTCAGATCGAGTTTGGACAAATTAATAGAATATGTATGTATATGATATGCGAGCTAGCTCAACTAATTAGTCCACATGAGAACGAAGAGTGGATGTGTAGTATCTAAAGCGCCTAAGTTTGAGTCCTCCTGACTCGAATTGGGTGTCTCATTTTTTTCATATGATATGCTTGGCTAGCTAAGTTCCAAGAGCGTGCGCGATGGAGCGTGCAAGACGTACGCGTGTTTTGGCTCTCTAGAGAACGCAGGTGTACATACAACAAGGTCTCGTGGGGGGGCGTGAGCTGTACGTGCCTCCAAACTGCCTCTCACGGGCGAATCTCTCACCACGTAGATGCATGTCTCTCTCTGTTGAGCACCGAAATACATATCCGGCAAATGTGTGCATGGTCGATGGCAGCAATCTATCCATGCATGGTGGGTATAGTTCTTGCTTTATATACTTTCCTTGGAAGATACATCCAGGCTTGCCTCATGGCCTGAAAAATATGCAGTCCTAGTTTTGTGCTAAGTCAAATAAATTTAAGTCCAACCTGCAAATTTATATAAAAAAATAATTCAAGGGCATTCATCATGAAACATATTTTATATTATACTATATTTATATATATTCGGAGATATAGATGCTATAATTTTCTCTATAAGTTTGATCTAATTTTAAAACGTTTGACTTAGGATAGAATTACTATCGTTAGGCTCGTGTCACTAGGAGGTAGAAAAAGATGTGAAAAACACCGTTTACGCACTGTACACACAGTGGAAAAACATTGTTTGCACACTGTAGACAGTATAAACGCACTTTTTTGTGAATCTAGCCTTATGAGACATAGGTAATACTAGCAAAATGCCCGTGCGTTGCAACGGAAGAAAAAAAATCTTTAAAAATCTCTAGATCAATACATATAAGAATAGCTTCGCAAATAAATTTTATATCCTATTGTTTCAAATTTTCTCTTGCATGTGACTAAAATTTAGGTGGTGTCAGTTTGGTAAGAAATATTATTTTTTGCTTTCCGGCAATACATAAAACATTCAAAACGAAGTCCATATACGATATGGGTATCCAGTTTCACATAAGCTCCTCTTGCCGTTTAAATTGGGTTTCCGAATAAATTGTAAGCTGTATTGTCTCGATGATTTCTGTTAATTGCAAGCGAATTTTAGAGTGATGTCAATTGGGTTGGAAAAGTTATTATTTTAGCTTCCATCGATATATATAGAACATCGAAAACGGAGTCCGTATACGACTTGGGCGTCATTTTTCGCATGGGCTTCTTCTGCGATCCGAATCTGGTTTATATCGTAGCTGTGATTCGGATTATCGGATATAGGACGGGGAGAGGCTGACCAGCCAGGTCTACCTGTCACGACGGATGTTCTATTCCTGAGCCAATCTGGCTAGTTTCATCTTGATGATAGATAGTGTATCGACTCACTTAGTAGTCTTTAGATTTTTATCACAACTTGGGAATTCACACAATTAGTGCTAATTAAGCAAGAGGATCTAGGCACTACGTGCGAACAATCTATTATCAGATTTGCATGTTTATTTGTTTGTTTCTGGTGTAATGTATCCTTTCTACCGAATTATCGGGATGATTGATGAAATTGGAAAATTTACCGTAGTCTTGTATGGCTGCACATGGACGTGCATTGGTCTGGCACTCCTGCCGCTATGGCATCAATCGCCGAGAGGCAGAGGCGGGCTGGGGCACACGTCGCCGGCATGTACGTGATCGATGCTACTTAGCCGAACATGCATGCAGTAGATCGGATTGTTGTCACAGAATATGCAACATAGTAGATCGGTTGATGCAACGTAATAGCGGGCGTCCGTGGTAGGTGCAATCACCAAAATAGCGTTGTAATCGATTTGGGTATCAATCCACACCGAATACTATTCCTTTGTTTGTATAAGAGTTAATATAGGATTTAATATAGGTGGAGGACCCTTTTAGGAGTCAGACTGTTCGACAGATGACAGAGACGATGCGGAAAGTCGCGGCAACTGATCAGAACACGAATACCGGGTTAGAACACGGAGACCGGATGTCTAGGGGCTGAGCAATTGACATGTGGGTCCCATCCGTCGTGACGGACCGAGGGACCGTGAAACCTTATTTGTTTTAATATTAGGTATAGATATAGAATAGATATAGATATGCAGTACTAATCTCATGTTCTATTCCTGAGCCAATCTGGCTAGTTTCATCTTGATGATAGATAGTGTATCGACTCACTTAGTAGTCTTTATATTTTTATCACAACTTGGGAACTCACACAATTAGTGCTAATTAAGCAAGAGGATCTAGGCACTACGTGCGAACAATCTATTATCAGATTTGCATGTTTATTTGTTTCTGGTGTAATGTATCTTTTCTACCGAATTATCGGGATGATTGTTGAAATTGGAAAATTTAACGTAGTCTTGTATGGCTGCACATGGACGCGCATTGGTCTGGCACTCCTGCCGCTATGGCATCAATCGCCGAGAGGCAGAGGCGGGCTGGGGCACACGTCGCCGGCATGTACGTGATCGATGCTACTTAGCCGAACATGCATGCAGTAGATCGGATTGTTGTCGCAGAATATGCAACATAGTAGATCGGTTGATGCAACGTAATAGCGGGCGTCCGTGGTAGGTGCAATCACCAAATTAGCGTAGTAATCGATTTGGATATCAATCCACACCGAATACTATTCCTTTGTTTGTATAAGAGTTAATATAGGATTTAATATAGGTGGAGGACCCTTTTAGGAGTCAGACTGTTCGACAGATGACGGAGACGATGCGGAAAGTCGCGGCAACTGATCAGAACACGAATACCGGGTTAGAACACGGAGACCGGATGTCCAGGGGCTGAGCAATTGACATGTGGGTCCCATCCGTCATGACGGACCGAGGGACCGTGAAACCTTATTTGCTTTAATATTAGATATAGATAAACAAATAGTCACAGCTATTAACACTAGGGCATGTCCCAATGCAAGTACAAATAGCCAAGACATGATGACATGAGAATGTGTCTAAACACATCATTGACGTGAAACAAGATAAACTAAAAACAAAGGGAAAATCCAATTTGCTTTTTATAATGTGTGGACTAGCTCCTAACGTTCCATCTTCATACCGATGAGGACAAGAGTAAAACAGAATTTTAAGCCAATTCCAACCGGAAAGTAACACTAGTGGAACCAAAGCAACACTAATCTCTACTCCTAAAAAGTTCGTAACGTTTCCATCGTCCGTCTCCCCCGGCCCCCGCACCGCCTCCCGCGCTCGACCCCACCGGGCCTGCACGACTGACGCTCCCGCCGACCTTCGCCCCTCGCTCCCGTACTACCGACATGAGCCCCCGCCTCCGGGGATCCTCCGCCTCTCCACATCCGCCGCCACCAGGGTATCCTCCGCCCAGATCCGCCGACACCATCAACTCCTCCTCGACGTTGCGCTGCCTCCTTCCCACGTCGCTCCGTCGGAGGAGGGTCTGCTGCCGCCGGCACCACCGGGATCCGCCGCCCCCAAGGTGCACCAGAGATCTAACGACGACGAGGTCTTCCTCCCAGCGCCAGCCACACCGGGACGCGCGGCCGGTCGGATGGGGTGAGGAAGCAACGGAGGCGCGGCGACAGCCAGCGAGGCAACGGGTGACAGAAGCAGTCCGCAGTGGTCGCCACACACTCCCCCACGCCCTTATCCTTCGCCTCATCCTCAAGACCGCCCCTCCTCCTCCCGCACGCCCTCATCCTCCGCCGCGACGACACACCAGGCGCCCCCGTCCGCGCCGCCGCCACCCCAGCGCCACCTTTCGCACCGAGGACGCCTCGCCCCCGCGAGGTTGCCCCACCGGCCGCCGCGCCACGTCCTCACCCTGGCCGCCACCCTCGCCCCGCCGGCCGCCGCTCGCTCGCACCCGTTCACCCTCTCCTTGCAGTCCACTCTGAGATCAACGCTGCCTTAAGCCGCCAACATCCGTGCCACCTCTGGGCGTCGCTGTCTCGCCCCCTGCCCCCCTCAAGACTCCTCCTTTTTCTAAATACTTTCTATTTGGATCAAGAGTGTGTGTTCATGCATGCAGTGAAGGTATTCGATATAATGACCATGTGGTACATTCCGTTGCCGATGGCTATTGTGTTTGGTCAATGTCTTAAATCAGGCGATACTTGCTACGAGCTGTATTAATTAAATCTTTGTTAGTTTCCTTCAGTTTGGTGCATTAGTGGCTGAATCATGTATAGATTGAATCATCCATTTATCCCAATTTGACATGTGTCATATTTTAAGCTTCCAAATCAGCTATGCAAAATTTAACCATGTGTGGTAACTTTAAGATTCTTGTGAAGGGGTAATGGCTGAATGGCATGCTTTGGGGGAAATGAGTATCTAATTATGTTTCTGAATTGAGATGTAGTGCAGTCTCTCACCCGGCACAGATCAAGTTGGGCTGCTGTTGAATTCCATTCATTTAGTAAGTTTTTTTTTTTTTTTTTGCATCTGGTTTGTTAGATACAGACCTGAACATATGGGATGCTATCTCAAGAAAAGAAGTGTGAAGTCAATTTAATTGATCTGATTCACATATTTATCGTGTAGTTCAAAATCACATTTTATTTGAATGCATATAAATTCGGTAAAACCACGAACTATGACTGTTCAGTTTTTTTGCAAGTTTTTGTATGCATGGTAACAACCACCATTTTCTACATGCATGGTAACTACCATAGTTCATTATTGCTGCTATAGCTGTGTTTGGAGGGTTCAAAAAATGGAGTCTGGATGGACTCACTTTTACGCAGGACTGTAATTCATCCAAGCTATAACATGGAATGGCTCAATCTCTCTGATTTTGGGTACCAATTTAGCTTTACATCTTTTGTTTTTTAAAAAGTTCAAATATTTGTTTCTATAATTTTGTTTTCACAAAAGAAAACCTGCTAGCTTCTTTCAAGTCATATATTGTGCTGCCTAAAGTTGCAGTTGGGTTACCCGAGTTGCTCAATGGTTAGAATTGAAGAGGGCAGAAAACTGGGAGCAGAGGATCTAGAACATGGTGCTCGGCAATGGTTCATCTGCCTCGACTGAGTTGATGGCCGGCTCATCAACATCATTGCAGGCCTTGAGCTCCATTGTAGTGTGTTCTGGTTATTAGCTAAGCAGTGACGCATGGTCGAATGTGTGTACAACCTTAGGGGAGGCAGGCATGGGAAGCTTGCTGGTTAGTTTTGTAGGGCATTGCTGTTTTTCTTTGCGAGGAATTAGAGTCACTTGTGTTCCTAAAAAGGTGTTTATGAAATATCGGCCCAGATGGTGGAGAGTTAAAATTAGTTTTTAATTCCATACGTGCATGACATTAGGGCCTCTATTTGTCTCTTCCGGATGACAGATTGGATGCTCCTAGAAAATATTGTTAGTAAGGTGTACCAAATATTTCATTGTTTAAACCAAACATAGAACACCTTACATATCAAAAGTTTCTTTGGTAACTAGCCTATCGCTGATCATTCAATTTATCTTATTGGAATGCTGGATATCTACTTAGAATAGGAAAAGATATGTGCCTTCAACTCCGAATTTATCTATTTTGGTTCCATTATGATGCTGGAACAACAAAGAATAGAATGCCCAGCAAAAATCAACACTAATCCTCTGCTGTTTTTCCAATCATATGAATGTTTCATCAATCTTGTTATTTTAATCAAATATTTTGTGTCCCGCAGCAACGTACGGGCCAATTGCTAGTGGAGTAGATAAAATCTTTGCTCATTTCTTGTACTTGCTTATTCCTATATGTCTGTCTGTGCTTGTATTGTTAGTAACATTTGCCACCGAAGAGTACATATATATACAAATTAAAGGGTGATGGTGAAATAAATTTTTTACTGGAATGAACATTATGAACAATGTACTTGTGATAGACTGTTTCTCAGATTATAATATGATATATAGCGTAAGTTTCAGCAGTCGAACAGAAAGGGTGTTTGGTCTAGTGGTATGATTCTCGCTTCGGGTGCGAGAGGTCGCGAGTTCGATTCTCGCAACACCCCTTTTTTTTCGTTTACATTTTTTTTTGCTGTTACAAAATTCCACTTTCTTTTTGCTGTTACAAATTCCACTGTTTTTTCCCTGTCACCTTTTGGTTTTCAGAAGACTTTAAAAAAATGTCCACAAGCGTCACGTACTGTATTTCATTCGCTTTGCTACTCAACAAAAAGCACGTTCACCGGAATATCAGCTCACAGTTTTTGTGCACACATGGGCCGCAGAAAACACAATCCTCTACGCCTAACGTTTACACACAACCTATCTACCTTCCAAATGATGTCTCTCACTTGATCATACTGGTTGCATGCTCTGATGATCTGATCAATCAGCAGCAGACAGCAAAATCGCTGCATCCTGATTTCTTCAGAACCAATTCGAGTAGTCAAAGTCTCTGAGCTTCCTGAAATGTTTCTCCACATCTTGCCTCGACTTTGCCCACTCTTCTCTTTTGATGACGGTGGTTGCATCGTCCCTTTTGGTCTGATACAGTAATGGTATCATTATTAGACAAGTTTACTGCTGGAGCACTTCAACTATATTAAACAAAAGACTTGATATCAGACGCAAGCAGGCTACCTTATCGATTATTCTAAAAGACTCCCCTCCATCACGTATGAGAAGCAGGTCATTTCGCCTGTCTCTCTTCTTTCCTTCAGGAACACTAACCTGTCACACGAGGGTGGATATCAGTGATCAAATAAGAGCACAAAGGTAGGCATTTTCTTCTTTTTGTACTTGCTGACTTGTTAGAATTTTCTAAAAGATCATTAAACAGATGGACAAGTACTCCAGTATTATTGATGGCACAATTCATGGAAACCAAATATAACCAAATAAGTATTGCCTGAATAGCTTAAACAACACTAGAGTTTGAATATCTTACCACAACTTTGGCCCTTGTGATTGACCTTGTTTTCGAGTCAATAACATAAATCTCCTCAAAATCAAGGAAAAAGTCCGGGTCATCAGAGCGCCTGTTTCTGTAGTGTTTGGTTAAGAAAACCTGCAATATAAAAACAAAACGAGGTATATATTCTGAATATGAAATTCACAAGGCCACAAATATTCTTAATGTATTAATGTGAAGAAGCAATCTACTGTCGTCAGACTACAATGTAGATAAACACTAAGAACAAGCTTCATCATGTGTTATGCAGTAACAACAGTCACACTTCACATTCCAGGGTGGAATCGAGTTAAAACTGACCCAATAGAAACTCACTGAGTAAGGGTAGACAAAGCAGGATAACACAGAAACCTAGATGTACTTATCAAGTTCAGCTGATTTGGACAATCTGGAACGAAAGAGATACTAGTATCTTCATAGGTAAACATAGATATTGTTCTGGGATTGTTAACAGTGTTAGAAGTCAATTCTCGCTATGGTGCAAAGCTAGGCTACCCAATCTGATGCTGCTGTCCCAGTGTTCCCTAATGAATCTGTCATATGTATTTCTTATCTGTTTTATCATGGTGCACCCTGATGTATCTATCTGTGGTGACCACTGACCAGTGAGAGATTGCTAAAAGCTACTGCATATTACTCCTATGACAAGGTAGGAAAAAGATCATAATATTTAACCAACATGTCTAGTAACTTGCAAAGGACATTCACGACATCCATCTCAGCCTACATACCTTCATGATCTCCCTCTCAGTCTTGTACAGGGGATCACGCAAATGCTCGACCGGCGGCTCACTCACGTGGTAACGCCCAAAGTCTTTCTTCGTGCACCTCACGTACTAATTGCAATATAAGGAAAACAACAGTTAAACCTCAAGGCCGGCTCAGGTTCAGCAGAAATACGACATAGATGGAACTCCAATGGGCGGGCAGGCACCTTCTGCGGCATCGGGGCAAGAACCCTCGGGATGGAGTAGATATCAGTGTCTGGAGGTGTGACATACATCTGTTGCACAGAAATGTCACGTTCAGCAAAAATGCACACCGAACAATATAATTGACTCATCAAAAGACACACGATAGCATTGACAGGCACATGTTCGATGGAATGCAACACTGCCCAGGAGCAGCGTGATGGACAGGTATGATGAAATGAAATGGCGCAGTCAATCAATTGTCACGAGAATGCATATATACCTCTCTGAAGTCGAAGACGTCGTCGTCGGGGTCGGGGACCTTGCGGATAAGGAAGTCGCAGTGGAGCAGCCTAATCTTGTGGAACTCGTCCTCGTCGACGGCGTAGTCGACGACGGTGTCGGATGCGGAGCCCTGCGTGGAGACGAAGCTGTCGGCGGCGACCATGGCGATGTCCCCCTCCTCCTCCCCGGCCGGGCCCCGCGGCGGCGGGAATCCAGAGACGACGGGGGCGAGCAGGCGGTCGTAGTCGACGTCGTAGTCCACCTCGTTGTCGACGTCGTCGTCGTCGTCTCCGACGCCGTCCGCGTCGTCGGCGTCGAAGTCGCCGAAGTCGTCGTCCATGTCGCCGTCGCCGTAGGCCGCGGACACATCGCGCCGGCGGCGCGGGAGGGGCGCCGCCCGGATGGCGCGCAGGGATAAGGAGGAGGAGGGGAGGGCGGGCAACGCGTCAGGCTTGGGTCTGCCGGGGAGGTGGCGGTGGCGACGGCGTGGGCGTGGATAGGGGCAGCGGCAGCTGCAGGAGGAGACGACGGGAGTGGGGGTCGCCATGGATGCTCGACGAGGCCGAGGCCGTCACGTACAATATTAGGCTTCATTCGCTCTTAGGCCCACGGCCCATCAGGATACCGGCAAGGCGGCAGGCCAGCAAAACGGCATGGCCCACCAAACTAGGATGTTTTTTTTTATCTTTTTTCCAGGGGACGCCGCCAAAACCAAACAAAATTCACGAAATTTTTAGAGCCTCAACCAAATATATGATTTTTTTCTAAAGAAATTATCAAAACAATTGATTAGGACTTTTATGGCAACACACCTATTAGAGAGAAGAAGATACAACACAGAATAGAGAAAATGGGCCCAGGCTAAAAAAAAAAAAAGAGTACATATGTCTAATTTCACAAGCTAAAAAAAAGGGTACATATGTCTAATTTCAATAGTATTTTTTTGGGTCTTTCTCTTGGTCACCACTAAAATTTGTGAAACAATTTCTTAGTACCCAGCCTCATCTTCACCCTCAAAAACAAAGCCCATATCCATCTCCACGGACTATTCAGCATCCCAGGTGGTAGTTTTGTGATTAGAATTCAAGTTGCGAATTGAAAAGATAGAGAAATAAAATTTCCTCTCCATTTCAAGAGTGGCTTTTTAATGAGGCTCAACGTCCTCGAGCTTGATTACTATACTTGCGGAACAACAATGAAATCGATTCGGTGAAGTTTGACGACGGAGCAACGCCTAGACTTGAGGTGCTAGCTGCATCTGCGGCTTCAACGGAATGCTAGCTGTTCTGGGCTAGAATATCTCCGAAGCATCAGAGAAGTACGGCTACGTGTTATCTCGGGTGAGGAGGGAGGGAGCAGCTTAATGGAATACTAGCATTGCGCAGACCACTGGCATACGGCTTGGCTATTGTCAAATCAGCAGGTGGGGGTAAAACCCCCATCTATCCACTGTTCCAACTGCCCTTTTTTCTATAAACAGTGTCGTTTTGTACTATACCTTACCTTTTACCTCTACTGCTGGAGTCAGTCTAACGTGACGTGAAGTGATGAAGCAGACTATGGAGGCGAACCTATTACTAGGGATTCTCGATCTCTTCTGCTCTGTTTTCTTCTATTCCGATTCACCAGATGAATAATGGATGCTTGTGATCGATATTGATTAATTATATTTCTCTTTTTGACGGTATTATTTGCCTCAGTGATTATATTTATTGCTTGTATTTGGTTCATGTGATGATGGATGGGCCAACATACGTGAGAGAGGCAGTGGCTTCTTTTGTTTCATCCAACAATACAATACATATATAGGACTGCTACTGGAATAATACCACTAGCTTGGGCAGGCTGCTGCTGGCTCCAAATATAACAATGGGCGGCGAATATATCGTGATTCGTGAAGGGTGCCGCGTGCAGTGCGTGCGGTCGCATCTATAGTGATTTGTTTGTTAGGGTGTGTTTAGATGATTGAAAAAACACTGTTCCGAACTGAAAAGCACTGTAGAATCACTGTAGCACTTTTCGTTTGTTTGTGGTAAATATTGTCCTACTATGGCCTAATTAGGCTCAAAAGATTCGTCTCGCAAAGTACATCTAAACTGTGCAATTATTTTTTTATTTCATCTACATTTAGTATTCCATGCATGTGCCGGTATTTTGATGTGACGGGGAATCTTTTTTTTTATAGTGAATTTTGGGAGGAAATTGAGGTACTAAACAGAGCCTTAGGGAAAATAAACTCAAAGCCTGTACTCTGATGACGTTCTTGTGTTATCGTTTAATTTTGAGATGCACGCTTGTGATGGCACGTGAGTTCCTTGATCCGGCCAAATTAAAGGTCTCGCAGACGTGGCCACCAAATAATCCAGGAGGCAGAAGCTGCATCTGCTCAGAGGCTGGCATTGCTTGCCAAGGCTGCTCAGACAGCAGACAGCACTGACAGGTTGCATTTGAAGAGAGCGTGCTTAATTAAGACTGGGGTCATTGGGGAGTAGAAATGAGCGTGGAAAGCACTGTTTGCGTACTGTTTTCTTTCCTATGCGCATGATCATGGGCGCCAAATCTAGCGTTTTTTTTTTGGCCTCGGTCCTAGGACGTCCACCTTTTTTTTCCCCAGTCCCAGGACGTTCAAACCTATAAGAGGAGGATACCGAACTAATCACCGGTCTAATTTTTGGAGTTAATCACGTCATTAGCAACCCTCCTATCCTACCAATCAAGGAAGGCTTGGCCCGGCCCTCGTCCCTGAAGACCGAGAGCCATCGCCATTCATCCTCACGGCGATTCACAGGGAGCCATTCACATACAGAAGGTGAGCAGAGGCATCTACGCCTACGAGATCAAGGTCAGTACTTATTAACTTGAGGATTAGAGTGTTCATGACATTAGGCTAGTGATCCTATGGGTCTCTCATGTTTTAGATCTAACATTTGGCACCAGAGCCGATCTAGCCTGATTTTTGGACCCTAATCCTCATGGTTATGACCTTATTTTTTCTCGGATTAGATCTAATTGGCCCTTATTGCTCTCTGTTAATGATGTTTATGCAAGCTTAGGGCCTAACCCGAGTAGTAGTCCATGTTATAGACCTAAATGAACCGGGATTAGACATGTTTTAGGCCTTTTTTATTCACTATTATCCCTAATTACGCTCGGATTTATCATGTTTAGGCCTAACACTTACTGTTAGACCCTAATTACCCCGTTCTATGGTTAATCAGTCACTGTTAGGCATGAATTAGCCTAATTACTCATGTTTTATGTTGATCCCCGCACGGATTAGGGCTAAGACCCTCAGATTAGCAAGAAGAATGAGGGGATTCGGCCAATTTTGGTTGAAATCAGTTTTCCCCAAATTTTTTTCCCTTCTACCCGAAACCCTAAGTTCAAAATTCCTCAAAATTTTCCCCAATCCGAAACCCTAACGTCCAATTCGCCCCAAATCAACCCCAATTCATGCAAATTTGGGCTAAGAATCACTGACCTCATTATCCCGTCGATTGCCGTCCCACCTACCTCCACGGCGGCGCCGCCGCTATGAGCACAGGGAGGAGCGGCGCGCCGGTATTAGCGCATCGGCCCTCGCGCCGTCTGCCCCTCCGTGCAGCGCACCATCATCAGCACGCCGGCCTCGCGCCGCCGGAGCCGGTGCGCTCGCCTCCATCTCGTCGCCTGTCCCCTTTTCAGTGGCCGCCGAGGCTCCGCTCGACGGAGCCGCACGCATAAGCACGCGTGGGCGGACTCCGGCGAGGGGAACCACGATAACGCTCATCTTCACCGGCGGCGGCGCACTCAGGCATACGACGGCGCTCTCCCTCTCGCGCGCGAACGTCGTAGCGTGAAAGACGGAGAGGGGAGGAGGAAATGGGGCTAGGGTTTTCGCCCCAGCGCGGCCGATCGGCGGTTTTGCCTGGGGCTGGGCGAGCCCTGGCCGTTGGATCTTGATCCGACGGGCGAAGGGGAGGCGGGGTCCCTGCGCGTACCGGCTGGGCCGCTTTTGACGGCCCAGGCCTTGGTTGTGGCCCGCGCACGGTGATGGGCGGTGGAACGGGCTGGTTTCGGCCATTTGGGCCGTTCCAATTTTGCACAGTGCCGCCTTTTCTCTATTTCTTTTTCCTGTGCATTATTGTTTTGATTAATTTAATTACTCTTCTAAGCATTATTTACAGTGCCTTAACTGCTCACTGTTTTATGGACCATATTAGTATATTATGATAATTTATGTCCATTTCATGATGCGATATTTCGCTATTCTCTCAACTATCATGTTATTTTTTTATATTTAAGAGCATATTATGAGGCCTTTATTTTCTCAATGCATTATTTATTATTCAATTACGTTTATGATGCCTTTTATCAGTATTTATTCCTGTTATAAGCATATTTTTATGTGAGGGCATTGAAGTATAATGTCGGTGCAATTAATTTCATAATGTTTTCTTGCACCATTTCAAATTTTCTAATGCCTTATGATGTGTCTTTTAATTAGGGCCAAGCTATTTTGAATAGTGCCTCATTTCATGTGAGAAATTCTCAGTTGTGCAATTATGAATCTTTTAATGCACAAATTTTAATGACTATGTTTTCAGTGAATTTATTTGGCCTTTATGATTATCCTGTATCAGAATGGAACCAACGGAAAATTCTGGTTTGGGACTAAAGTCATAGCGGGCACTGCCTTAATGATGATTCATGGCCATATTCTAACCAACGTTGTTTATCGTCATGAGTCGTTAAAATTAATTGCCCATATAATGTTTTAATTCCTGAGCCATCAAAGTCCTGTATAAGGCATAAGTTTTGAGTTGACGTTTGGGTAACATTCAAATCAGGCCATTATGATGTTGAGATTATTTCACTGGTGTGACTAAGTTAAGGTCATTTACTCAACAAATTATTTTCTATCTTGATCTAGGGCTTAATTATGATGTCTCTAGTTTTTGTAGACTCATTTGTCCCTGAGATGAGTATTATTTTACTTTCTTACCATAACTAAGTCTCATGTCGCTTTCGCTAATATATAACTACTGATGTTTTGGCTATAATGATCATGAGATTACCTTTTCTCTGGCTCATTATACATATTTGGGACTTTATGCAACTCTGTTATGATGAGCTTAACCTTATGCTTTTGGCTATTTGTTAACCATTGTTGCTCATGGCCATTTGTCATTTGATAAGCTCTTAACTAATTGGATTATTGAGATCACTAAGTCCCTAGCAATGTTTGCTATGATCATATAAGTTTTTTTGAGCCAAACTTAGTTTAGTCATCTCTGATCTAAATGAAACCAACGGAAAGTTTTGGTTGGAGATTTCATGTCTTGGGCTATGACACATGTGTACTCATTCGATCCATGTTGATTGTACTATTGTGTCATTCTTATGTTATCCCGCATATATTAAAGTAGCCTCTAACTAATATGAAATTAACAAGAAATCCTAGTTGGAGGCATGATGCTATTTAATGATAACTTATGGTGCATGGATGTTTTTGACCAACATTAATTATGTTCATGTATCTTCAATGTTGATTGCATCACTTATTGCCCCTAAGTCTCTCAAATGATTAAGTCATCTCTAATTGAGATTGAACCAACTAGAAGTCTTGGTTATGCATCGTCATTGTGGGAATTATTCGGGCATATGGATATATTTTGGCCAACGCTGATTATATTTATGTGTCCCTAAAACAATATTTTTCCTTTCGAAACTATATGTTTGATGGAACATCATCATTTAAACGAATCCAGCTCCTTGCTGCTCATTCTTCTATTGAATGGCGTATAGTTTGGACGGTGGTTGTTTTCTTTTGGGCAATGATGCCTTACAGGGCAATTATTATTGTTGTTATTATCATTACTATTATCTTCATTATCATTATTATTGTTGTTGATTTTACGATATACAAATATTTGTCCTGAATATATTAACATATATCATTACCTTTTTATATTAATAATGTCCATCGTATATCCCTTGTTTTATTATTATGAATTCAAACTTAAGTTTTATTGGTCGTTTACTTTTGTACCCTATGAGAAATAGAGTAGAGTTATTAACTATTCCTGAGGTTTATGAATTATGATTATTGCACAACTTAGTTATTAGCTCCCAATTGAAAAGTTTATTTTTTGGCATTTGGACATTGATGAGAATCCAATAGACTTCTTATATGTCAAAATCTTTTGGGATTAAAACTAAAAACAATGTCTCTTATGATTATGCCGCTTGGGTTCTGGGGGAGCGATCCCCTAATTCGTTATGTTTTTATTAGTAGGCATTGAAAGCTCATTAGTTATGCTTTAAGAGCTGAGACATTAATACTATTAGCGTTTTTTAGTTCACATTATGGATTAGTGAACAATGATTAAACTCATAATAATGTGCAGTGTTAATATTGGCAAAAGATAACACCTAGATACTTATTTTGTTTGCTGCCAACATTACCTCATGGATTGGATTTTATTGAGTTAGAGTCTTAGAGCTATCGACTCTGCAAGGACATGATACTAAGCCTAAGCTGTTGAAAGTTTTCTCCACTGGCATAAAGTTATGCTTTTTGTCCTCTGTTGCAATAATTTGGTTATGCTCAATCATCATGTTGTTAACTCCAAACAGGTTCCTTATGAGAGTTCATCGAACTGTGGAACTAACGTTTTGACCACATTTCGAGGGAAAGAATTGAACGTCTCATTTATTAGAAAGAAATGTTTATTATGTAAATAATTTTCTCGTAAAGTTAACTTTACTACTCTATGAACATAAGTTTACTCTATTATTTAAACTTTTGGTAAACCTCAGATCTTGTTAACCAAATTTCTCATGGATGAAGATATTAGTCGATATCACCTAAAGTCAGTGTCAATTATTAGCCTCATGCTATGAAAGGTACCAATATCTCGTTTCAGTCACCATCCTGTTTAGAAGGGTACTATTATTCACTACTATTAAGTGTACCACTTGTTCAATTTTTAATGGGTGCTCTTAAGGTAAATAAATATCTCTTGCCTGCAGTACTTATGTTAACACATTAGAGAGCGCTCCACATACTCAGTCTCATCATTATGATATTTATTTCGTTAGCCCCTTAATGATGTCTTTTGCTATAGCAACATTTTCTAATGGAGTCAAAATAGTGGACCGTAATGGGTCTATATCGTTTCTTCGTCACGTGCCTCCTAAGGAATAAACCAAAGGCAAATTTTGAGTTCATATTCATAATAAAAGGGCTTTAGAATTTTCTATAATTACTGAGTTAATGGAATGGCACTTTGATCCTCATTATTTCATAGATCTTTATGAGTGCCTACATAATTAAGCCCGGTAACGGTTTGGGCCAAACCGGTTGGCGTGGGTTGGTTTTTCTATTTGGGCCGAGTTAGTTTGGGTGGATATGGGTGGAGTAGAAGAGTGGGCTGGTTTGGTTCGAAACCAGCCCAATTTGGTTTAGAACCCTAGCCTGGCTTGCTGTCGTCTCGTCCCCGTATGCGCCGCCATCCATCCTCCCATCTTCTCCCGCCGTCCCGCTTCGACCTTCCCCTCGCGTCTTCTTCCGCTCCGCCATTCCCCTTCTCCTCATCGGCGCCAACCACACCTCCGCCCGCTTCTGCTCCCGCAAGCATCCTCCGATCCCCCTGACCCTCTTCCCTCCCAGATTCTTCACATCAATCGTGGATCCCGTGCCACCACGGGAGGTGCTCTGTTCTCACGCGCGCTCCTCCTCGCCGTCGTCGTCCTTGCGATCTGCCTCCTCTACGGTACCTTCCTCGTCGTCTCTGCCGATGCCGCCGGCTGGCCGCTCAGACCACCCGTTGTCCTGCCTGACACCACCGCCAGGAGGACCCACTTCTAGGCAGACATCCTGTCCCCGATGCCTGGCGCACCTGCGACTGGCTCGTCGACCACCTCACTGGCGGCATCCTCGCTCCGGCAAGCATATGTACAAGCTAACAAAACCGTTCGAAACCGGTTTGAACGGTCTGTTATGGTCTGGTTTTGTATAATTGTGCAACTGGATTGATTTAGTTTGGATCAAGGAGTAGAGTGGTCGGGTGGGATGGTCTCTAGCCGATGCTTCTCCGTTGAATGGTCTGCTGTGGTTTTGGTCTGGTTTTTGGGCCATTACCAGGCTTATACATAATGGTACATAAGTGATAAGCAATTCTCGTACATAAGCAATAGGGATTTTGTACATAAGACCCGGATTCTAACCTTTTCCTTTCGGGGTACTAATATATTGGTGATGTCTATTATGTTCTCTTAGCATCATGTATTCACCGTATTCTGGTCCATATTTTGAGAGCTTCACTCTCAAGTCATATGTTGATTGAGTATATAAGATTATGTTAACAAATACTCTATCGCGATGACTTTCCTCAAGGGTGTTATATGTTTCTTGGCTCATTTTGATAAGTATTGTGTATACTTGAGTCATTATGTGCCCTTAATATCGGGATATTTGGCATATTTTTAATCCAGGTTGGACCTCTAGGAATTTTCTAAGAAAAGTTGTGTTATGTACATAGTTTTTTATGGTAACCTTGTGTTACATATGACACTGATAACTCACATGCTCACATATAAAGAATAGCATAACCATCAAGCTAAAGGTTATTCAGTCCGCAAGGTGTGTTGATCAATCCACGTTAAGTTATATCTTCACCCTTACGGGGAGCCTTTGTGGAATGGCTCCAATCAATCTCTTAAGATATTATGATAAGTTGTGGGTTCGTGGAATTATTTTCACATTAGACAACAATTATGATTTAAGCATAAGACTTAGGAGTTCTTATCCCGGACTCATTATGTAAAGTGCAAACATTCCTCGAGTAACATGCCTAGTGATATTGCCAAACACTTAGCATTGTGAAAGATAGATCCAGGATCAAATGATGCTTAACATTAAGTGATAAATTAAGATATAAGGATTAAGCATCATACCCATTATTTTCTTATTGGCTCATGTTTTAAGTCTTACCAGTATAAGAGATATTATTGAAGCCTATAATTTTGGGTTAAAATTGAGATCTCAAGTTTTGATTCTGGAAACATTGTTTTGCTCTCACTCTTATAATAAGTGTACACATAATTTTAAATGAGAACAAAATTGCACAATAGGACCATAAGTAAACGGGCCATCTCCTATCATGAATAAGTGATTATCCAACCAAAGTGGATTGGTATATTGTAGGTATTGTGATATGCATGGCATTTTAATAACCACTGTAAATCCTTACCTCGTATACTCTATCTACTAAGAAATGGCTTATGTTGTTAGCCCATCGATTAAGGGGGAGAATGATGGAATTAATCTCGGCCTTAACTCCTTTGACCGAGAGAAATCAGGGCCACGCCCCTATTTCCTTTCCTGTGCGCATGATCGTGGGCGCTAAATCTAGCGTTTCCTTTTTGGCCCCGGTCCCCGTACGTCCAAGCCTATAAGAGGAGGATATAGGGCTAATCACCGGTCTAATTTTTGGAGTTAATCACATCATTAGCAACCCTCCTATCCTACCGATCAAGGAAGGCTTGGCCCTCGTCCCTGAAGATCGAGAGCCATCGCCATTCATCCTCACGGCGATTCACAGGGAGCCATTCACATACAGAAGGTGAGCAGAGGCATCTACGCCTACGAGATCAAGGTCAGTACTTAATTAACTTGAGGATTAGAGTGTTCATGACATTAGGCTAGTGATCCTGTGGGTCTCTCTTGTTTTAGATCTAACAACCTATTCAGTACATTATTTCTTATTTTTACACCGTTTGATATTTCTCAAGGGATGTCTCTTGTTTTTTTCAACCAACCTCTATCTTACTGGTCCTTATTGTTATTTGATCCTTAGTTTTGTACTAGAATATTTTGGCCTGTGCCAAAGCTGGCAGACAGTGTTTCATCAGATACGAAGCATGCATGTGACTGGTTGTTGGGGGCATGCATACTTGCACAAGAACCCATATATATGTTGAGGGCATGCGTAGCGGTGAACCACGGCGCTGGCCGGACTTCACTAGCACCACGAGCTCGATATATGTAAGGAATTAAAGCCCTCCAAATTAATTAGCTAGTTCAGCTCACATTACATTGTATCGTATGTGAGCTGGCTGTCTCAATTGATTAGTAGCTCGCCACACAAGGAAGTCAGTGCCACATCAAGGCCCTGTTCTAACTTAATTCAAAGACCCTGATGAGTGGGGTGTGGGGGTGACAAGATTGAGTGCTCCTACTATCAATTTCAGATATGGGATATTAAGGCTTTACATATGTAGGAAATCAAATCATGATATAGCCAAATTTCACGAGCACGTGAGGCTTCATCATTTGAGGAGCAAGATGCAAACCATATTAACTTCAACCGTTGAGCTCCTCCTCGGGTTGAGCTTGCAATTAAAATTGATACGCGAGGACCTCGAGACTAGCGAGCACCAAATCCTTTTTTTTAAGCATCAACCGAGGTGTGCAGACCTCTTTTTAATTAGTCCATGCATGCCAGTAGTCTTCTCGCGACGCATCCAGCTAGCAGTAAGCTGTATCAGATCCAATCCACGCAGACGCCCAAGAGAGCAACAAGCCAGCCATGGAGGCCACCGCGCTGAGCATCGGCAAGTCCGTGGTGAGCGGAGTTGTTGGCTACGCCAAATCCGCTGTGGCGGAGGAGGTGGCTTTGCAGCTCGGCGTCGCGCGCGACCAGGCGTTCATCAAGGACGAGCTGGAGATGATGCTGTCTTTCCTGATGGCGGCTCACGAGGAGGGAGACAAGCATAAGGTGAACGAGACCTGGGTGAGGCAAGTCCGCGTCGTCGCCTACGACGTCGAGGACTCCCTCATGGACTTCGCCGTTCGTGTGCAGAAGCAATCTTGTTGGAGGTGGCGCACATTGCGTGACAGGCGCCATGTCGCCAAGTTGATGAAGGATCTGAGGGCCAGGGTTGAGGACGTGAGCCAGCGGTACTTGCGCTACCGGCCCGTCATGGCCTCTGCCTCCAAGACTGCTACGTCTGGTGGAGATACTGATGCTACTACAATAGCCATGTTCGGCATTAATAAAGCAAGGTATGGTGCTAAGCAGAAGCAATCAAGATTGGACCTTACCCAACTCATCAACAAAGAGGGTGAGGATCTAGCCGTGGTTGCAGTATGGGGAACTAGCGGCAGTGTTGGGCATACGTCCATCATCTGGGACGCCTATGAGAATTCCGATACCCAGAAGAATTTCCCTTGCCGGGCATGGGTCAAGGTGACGCATCCTTTCAGCCCAAAAGAGTTCATTCGCAGTTTGTTGGAGGAATTCCGCACAGCTGTGGGGGTTAACTTTCTTCTTCAAACAGAGAAGACGGGGCAAGAGTTGGTAGAGGAGTTCAATAGGTATGTCAATGAGAAGAGGTGCTTGATTGTGCTTGACGACCTATCCACAGTTCAAGAGTGGAATCGTGTCAAGAAATGCTTCCCAGCCAACAATAGGGGGAACAGAATAGTAGTGTCCACAACGGATGTTGAGGTTGCAAGCTTAATTGTCTGCTGATCAGACCATCTATGCTTTCTACAAGGATCAGGAGGTAATATTAAACTTTGGAGCTATATTAGTTTTTGCAGACATCTTATGTTTGTTCATCATCTAGTTCAATGTAATAGCTTTGTCAGTAGGCAATAATAGGATGTTACAATTTCTAATTTCACTTTTTTTCTTTTTTTTTTTTTCAACAATACTAGCCCATCGCCAGACCATCTGTTCAAATATCCATCATGTCTGCTACTGTCCAACGAACCGAAGACGAAGTTGGAAATACTCGTACCGAGGTGAGGGAATTCACTGGTCATCAACATTATTATGGTACACAAATCTTCATTATAAATGTAGTAATGCATTTCTTAATAAATTTATTTTTGAATATATATTTAATTGGTTAAGGGAAATATAAAGATTTTGTAGCTCACAAAACTACTACCAAACATGCTAGTACCACCAGAGTATCACCGCTGGTTATCCAAAAACCAGACATGATAATACTACAAACTGACAGTGAAATGGTTGTGCCACAAAACTGACAGTAACAAGCCACTCGTGACTGCCGGGTTGTAGTCAGAACATCTAAAATTATTGTTATGTAAACAAAATTATAATTTTTATATGAATTATTTTTATGCCGCTCATGGCTGAAGGTTGTTTATTTGCCTCTTTTTTTACAGAGTTCTCAAGATGTATCATATTCAATAGAGTTGGTATCAAACTCAAAGCTGCTCATATCTGATATTCAAGAGGACCAATCCAATGCTGCTGATGAAGAGATTGAAGGGCACACACGTAGAGGGATGAATGCAGGGGCTGTGGAGGAATCTCAGCTCGTTGGACGCGAGACAGATAAAGAACTTATTGGCAATCTAATTTTAGAACACTCTAATGAACATCTAGAGGTGATCGCAGTGTGGGGAATGGGTGGTATTGGAAAGACCACTCTAGTTACTGATGTTTACCAAAGACAAGATCTTAATGAGAGGTTTACAAAGCGTGCCTTTGTTACAGTCATGCGTCCTTTCAAGCTTCAGGAACTCCTGAGGAGCATAGCTATCCAGCTAGATGCAAAGGCACCTCAAAAGAAGAATGCCATGGATTTTGCCCATGACAACAAAAATAATTATGCATCTATGTCCGTTGTCCATCTCACTAGAGCATTGGATAGGCTTTCACAGAATATAAAGTGTTTGATTGTTGTCGACGACCTATTATATACAACTGAATGGGATACAATAAAAGTTGCATTCCGTGAAATTGAAAATGCATGCTGGACCATAGTGATTACGACAAGGCATAAGGATATCGCTGAGCATTGTTGCCACCAAAAACCGGTGGAATGTATACACAAGCTCAGCCTTCTAAAAGCTGAGGAAGCTCATAAACTCTTCATAGAAAAGGTACTGAAAAGGCTCATATTCTGTTAATTTCATTCGAGATAATGCCCACTTTTTATAAGCACAACACTACTGGATTTTGTTAAAAAAACGTGAAAAGGGGTAGAGACATACCTGGTGTACATCTCGTAGGAGGTTTGATATTCCACTTCAATAGAATAAAATGAACTAGGGCTCCTATCATGGAGGGTAGTAAGATAGAGCACTTGCTAACAAAAATCTAGCCATTTTACTTTCCATTTCCCATGCCGTATCCCGCATAACACCAGCTTTGACGAGGCACTATTCTGTGCCTTTATCAATATTTCTTGTATTCTCTCGCACATGATTTGCTTTTAGATAAAAAAAAAGCAATCCTTTAAAAATAAAGATGGTGATGTTCTATAGTGATTCAAAATTTTTCGCACATCAATTATTTTGTCATTTTCAAAATATGTGTTTTTAAATATCATAAAAAAATGTTAAAAATTTTTAACCTTTTGTTCTTTAGTGAAGAAAATGATATACTACTCTCATACTCTTATCATTAAGGACTGCCTTGCATGGCTGCACGCCATATATACTCCAAACTCCTGGCATGCATGCATGTTCATTGTTGACTATACATACATTAGTTACAAGCCACATATTACATTGTGTCGTAGTTTCTCAAACAGGTTGGGCTTATTTGTAGTTTTACTTTGGTGTACTCAATGTTTGGTACTGCATGAATTATAGGTATTCAAGAAGACTATAGATTTGGACAAGGAATATCCTGACTTGGTTGAACCAGCAAAATTGATCCTAAACAAGTGCGATGGACTTCCCCTTGCAATAGTTACCATAGGTGGCTTTTTGGGAGAGCAAAAAACAAAAAGTGCTGTGGACTGGAGAAAATTGAATGAACACATTAATTCTGAGTTGGAGATGAATCCAAAGATTGGACGTATAAGAGCAGTACTCAAAACAAATTACGATGGTTTACCTTATTACCTTAAACCTTGCTTCTTATACATGTCCATCTTTCCTGAGGACTGTAATATTAGCCGAAGGCGTCTGGTGCGTCGCTGGGCTGCAGAGGGTTACACAGCGGAGGCACGAGACAAATCTTGCATGGAAATAGCAGGAGGTTACTTTGAAGAACTCATTGGGAGGAGCATGATACTACCGGCTTATGAATCAATTTTCTGCAGACAAAAGGCTGACTCTTGCAAGTTGCACGATCTCATCCGGGACATCAGCATTTCAATGTCAATGAAAGAAAATCTTGTTTTCAGGTTGGAGGAAGGTTGCAGCTCAAACACTCAGGACACAGTACGTCACCTTGCCATTAGCAGCAACTGGGAGGGAGACGAGGATGAATTCCAGAGCATAGTGGACATGTCCCGTATACGGTCTCTAACCGTGTTCGGGAAGTGGAAGCCATTTTATATTTCTGACAAGATGAGGTTTCTTCGAGTGTTGGATCTTGAAAACACAGATCGTCTAGCTAACCATTGCCTTGAGCACATTGGGAAGCTTCTACACCTGAGATACCTTTCTCTAAGAAGGTGTGACAATATATTTTGTTTGCCCGATTCAGTGGGTGAATTGACTCAGCTTGAGGTCCTAGACATCAAACGGACGAGAATACAAATATTGCCTAAAACCATAGTCAGGCTCAGAAAGCTAGTCTTTCTCCATGCTGGCATGGGTATTGGCGATCCAAAACCGAGTTGTTTCCACAAGTGTGGTCAGCTTTGTTTGGTACAACTTCAAGCATGTCTAGGAGTGACACCTGACACGAGCGACTGGGATGCTGATGATGAGAGTAGTAGGCGTGATCGGTGCGCAATGGCTTGCTGCGCATCATTGGCCCCTATAATGATGGGCATGGAATTTCCGAAATATGTTGGTGGAGTTACGGTGCCAAGTGGGATGAGGAAAGTGAAATCGCTGCAGGGACTGCGGTATGTGCATCTTGCATGGGGAAATGCTGTTGTGGAAGAGATAAAAGGTCTAACCGGCCTGCGTAAGCTAGGAGTGGTCGGCATCAGCGAGAGAAATAGTCAGAACTTATGTTCGGCAATTTCCAAGCTCACACACCTCGAATCATTGTCGCTGTGGTCACGAGTGCTAGATTTATCTGCCTGTATGGATGGCATGGAATCACCTCCGGAGAACCTGCAGAGCCTCAAGCTGAGTGGCGAGATGGCCAAATTGCCGGGATGGATCAAGGGGCTCCAGAATTTGGTGAAGCTCACGCTACAAGATACCGGTCTCTCGTGGGGCGGTGCAGCAGCCGTGCTCTTGCAAGACATCGGGGAGCTACGGAACCTGTCGATTCTACGTTTGGATGAGTGGCGTCTCAACAAAAATAAGGGAGAGGTCCATTTCAAGAGTGGCCTTTTCATGAGCCTCAAGGTCCTCGAGCTTAATATTCACTACGGGCAGTGCGACCATATCGATTCGGTGAAGTTCGATGCCGGAGCAACGCCCAGACTTGAGGTGCAGCATCTGCCGTTCGGAGGGAATACTAGCTTTTCTGGGCTAGAATATCTCCGAAGCATCAGAGAAGTACGGCTCCGTTTTCTCGGAGACAAATCTAAGGACACGTTATCTCCGGTGATGAGGGAGCAGCTCGATAAGATAAAAAGGGGGCACGTCCTGAAGGTGGACTACTCGCGGTAAAGCTTGCGCAGACTGCTGGTATACGGCTTTTGGCTATATATTGTGAAGGAAAGGTGCGTGCCGCCATACAGTGCAGACTGTGGAGGCGGTCGTCTCATCACTCCATTATTACTGGGGTCTGGGGGACCTACCGCCTTCTCCACTCTGTTGTCTTCCGTTCGGCATTTAATTTGTTGTGATAAACTCAGCACCTGCGCTGCCTCCGTAACGTTCTTGTTTCTGACTGTATTGTTTGCTTCAGTGATTATATTATTGGCTTTAACTTTCTGGTGGGATTGTCTGCACAGTAGTTGATCGGTTGCCCTTTTTATTGTGTGTGTATGATCGATCCCTGGTGATCTGGATATGCAACTGGCTGGACGCTAGCTTCTTAATATAATTTATTTATGGACTAATAATTAAGTTTTTTTATATAGGTCCTAATAATTAAGCTGTGTGCGTCTCCGTGCACTCTATGCGTCCATGATCCTATTATTATTTATGGTGTACTTATATTGATGATGATGGATGGGCCAACATATGCCCATTGCACGTGAGAGAGGATGATGAGCCGTAGCAAAGAGACGAGCACTAGGACCCGTCACAGCACCTGTCCTCACACTTCCGGATTTACATCACCATACGCATTGAGAACCCAAGAATCTGGAAAACTTTGAGCTAGTTTGGCAACCCAATTTTTTTTAAGAAAAACCATTTTTCTAAGAAAAAATGAACTAATTTTCCTTTCATTTTTCAAAATCCCTTAAGAAAATGGGGTTGCCAAACTACCCAAAAAACAATCAAAGATCCAAAGCCCAAATCACGGTTAAGTGATCATTAGATAAAAGAAAAAATCCATTCTAAATCCCTCGACTTGTGTCGGAATCCATGTTTCGTACCTAAACTCCAAAACCAGATACGGCGGGTCTTTGAACTTGTAAAACCAGATATGGTCTATCCTCAGACGAAACCGACAATGGTTTTTGCTGACGTGGACACACACCCTGCCACATCAGCGTGTCCACGTGTACTTACACCCGCATCTCAGCCGTATATCCTCTTCTACCCGGTCCATCTTGCAGGACGGCGCTGAGCGGGCGGCACGGCGGGCGCGCACACGCGGAGGCCGTGGCACGGGAGCTGGGGCTCGCCCAGTTCGCGCACAGCATGGTATGTGGCGTGCGCGGCGTCCGTGGGCTGTCCGGTGGCGAGCGCAAGCGCGTCTGCATCGGGCTCGAGAATCGAGATGCTCCTCGACCCCAGCCAGTTGCTCCTTGACGAGAAGGCCGCTCGCTGTTCGTCTCCACTCTCCCTCCACCCGGCGATCCACCCCGCGCTCGTCGTCGTCTGCGACGTCAGCTTCACGCAGCGGCGACGCGGGAGACGGTGGCCGCCGCATTCCCCATCGACGTCGCAGTACTCACGTGGGAGGAGACTAGGAGGTCCTGCTCCACAACACCAAGCAGGGAGGGGCACAGCTACTTCTGCGACGCCAAGATGAGCGAGGTGGTGTCGTCGCTAGGGTGGCGCGCGCCGGTGTTCTTCCTGGCCGCCAAGGCGTGTGGGCGTCCGCCTCCTGGCGCGGTCTGTGCACCCGACGAAGAGCTCGTCGATGATGGTCTCCACGAGTCCACTTCCTCGGCGCTGAGCTTGACGTACTTCTCCGTCTGCCTCCCGGCGCTGATGTGCTGCGCGACGCGGCTGAGGAAGGAGCGGTATGCCGGCACGCCGGTGGCGGCAATGGAGACGCGCAGCTCCAACTGCAGCTGCTCGTCGCTGACCACCCACGACCCCTACTTCTTGTGGATCTCGTCCATGGCGGCGTTGAACTGCTTGAACCACTCCTTGAGTATCGCTTCTGCACGTGCCCTTCACGGTGAGCACGGAGGTTAAGGTGTTTGTAGAAATGCCTAAAAGAAACGAGAAGGGTTAGAGGTTGAAGAAGAGAACATGTGGGCCCAGTAGCCTCGTGGGCATTGTGACATGGTAAGAGTTGTGTCCACGTCAGCCTAAACCAGAGATGGTTTCGGTCGGGGATGGAATGTGTCCAGTTTCGCAATTTGAAGGACTCGTTGTATCTGGTTTTTGAGTTTAGGGATGGAATTCGGATTCGATGAAGCGTTGAGAGACTTGAAATGGATTCTTTCCTTAGATAAACAGACGAAAGGCAAAGCATCATCCGACAATGCTGTGGGATTGATCCGATGCCTAGCTACACACAACTAAACCAGCGAACAAGTCTTTATCACTGGATAATCCTACGAGCGCTAGTGCTCATCATGCGATCCGTCGGATGCAACCAATCTGTGGTGGGGATTTCTATCTAAAAATCAATCAATCTTCGTAGGGAAACAAATATGTTGCGTGATGATAAATTGTTTGTTTAATCTTAACGTTGCACACCCACGCCACAGCTACGAAGTTGTTTGGTCTAGTGGTATGATTCTCGCTTCAGGTGCGAGAGGTTGCGACTTGCAAAATTCTTGTGGCACGGTGCTGAAAACCTACGTTTCTGTTTCACGTTTGGTTTTGCACAATGAGTAGCAAGATTCGGAAATAGCCTCAAACGCCACATATTCAATCGCTTGGGTACACAACGGAGCGAGTTCACAGAAAACACACGCGCACATGCTCCCCAGAAAACATACATTCCTTCTACTTGCTGCATCTAACGTTGCACACAGGCTATCTACTTTCAGAATGGAATCTCATCACTTGATCATCATACCCGTCCCGCTTACTCTAATCAATCAGCAGAGCTGGCAGCAAAATAATCGCTGCATACCTATCATTCTTCTCAGCAATGAACCCAACATCCTGATTTATTCAGAACCAATTAGAGTAGTCAAAGTCTCTGAGCTTCCCGAAATGCTTTTCCACATCTTGTCTCGATTTTGCCCACTCCTCTCTTCGATGACGGTGGTCGCATTGTCCCTTTTAGTCTGAGACAGTGATGGTATCGTTAGACAAGTTTACTACGGGAACCCACTTCAACTAAACAAGAGGCTTGAGATCAGAAGAAAGCAGGCTACCTTGTCGATTATTCTAAAAGACTCCCCTCTATCACGGATCAGTAGCAGGTCATTTCGCCTATCTCTTTTCTTTCCTTCAGGGACACTAACCTGCCATGCACGGATGGATATCAGTGATGATATAATAAGAAAAAAAAGGTAGATATTTTCTTCTCTCTTTTCTCTCACTTGCAGACATATTACAATTTTCTCACAGACAATTAAACAGATGGAGAAGTACTCTAGAATTCTTGATGGCACACAATTCATGGAACCCAAATGTTTCGAAACAGGTCTTGTTAGAATTAGCTTAAACAAAACTAGATTTTGATTCCCTTACCACAATTTTAGCCCTTGCGATTGACCTCGTTTTCGAGTCAATAACATAAATCTCCTCGAAATCAAGGAAAAAATCTGGGTCATCAGAGCGCCTGTTTCTATAGTGTTTTGTTAAGAAAACCTGGAGTATAGAACAAAATGGGACATTATATTCTGAATGTGAAAACCTCAGGCCATAACCACACATTTGTAATGTACCGCAAACATGGGGAAGCAATATACCAATGCCAGACCATAATGTACATAAACAATAAGAATAAGGCTGTAACACATGCTATGCATTAACAACAGTCATGCTTCGCATTACAGGATAGATCGAGCTAAAATTGGCCCAATAGAAGCTGGAAGAACACGGAAACCAAGGCGGAAATGTTTAATTCGGCTGATTTGGACAATCTGGAAGAAATGAGATACTAGGATCTTCATAAACAAAGATACATAAACTTCGGGGGTTGTAACACTTCAAGTGAATTCTCACAATGATGCAAAATACGTCTTGTCTACCTGCATTAACATGATGCTAATTCCTCATAACACACTGATACATCTTTGTTGTGAGATGTCACCAAAAAAACTACTAATACTACATGTTCCTCGAATTTTATGACAACAAACTAGGTAAAAGATCATAATCTTTAATCAACAGGATAGTGATTTGCAAAGCATATTCGCTGTGTTTATCTTGCATTGTGGCAGAAGTATAATGGGACAGCAGATAAAATTCTTAGCATACCTTCATGATCTCCCTCTCAGTCTTGTACAGGGGATCACGTAAGTGCTCAACCGGTGGTTCACTGATGTGGTAACGCCCAAAGTCTTTCTTCGTGCACCTCATGTACTAATTGCAATATAGGGAAAACAAAAGTTAAACCCCAAGGCTGGTCAGGTTCAGCAGAAAGACGACATACAGTAACTGAAACTCCAATGGGCAGGCACCTAGTGCGGCATCGGGGCAAGAACCCTCGGGATGGAGTAGATATCAGTGTCTGGAGGTGTGACATACATCTGTTGCACAGAAATGTTACGTTCAGCAAAATTGCACACGGAACAATATAATTGACTCATCAAAAGACATACGACAGCATTGCCAGGCACACGTTCGATGAAATGTGAACACAGCCCAGGAGCAACGTTATGGGCAGGTCTGACGAAATGGCGCAGTCAATCAATTGCCACGAGAATGCATATATATACCTCTCTGAAGTCGAAGACGTCGTCGTCGGGGTCGGGCACCTTGCGGATAAGGAAGTCGCAGTGGAGCAGCCTAATCTTGTGGAACTCGTCCTCGTCGACGGCGTAGTCGACGACGGTGTCGGAGGCGGAGCCCTGCGTGGAGACGAAGCTGTCGGCGGCGACCATGGCGATGTCCCCCTCCTCCTCCCCGGCCGGGCCCCGCGGCGGCGGGAATCCGGCGACGACGGGGGTCAGCAGGCGGTCGTAGTCGACGTCGTAGTCCACCTCGTTGTCGACGTCGTCGTCGTCGCCGACGCCGTCCGCGTCGTCGGCGTCGAAGTCGCCGAAGTCGTCGTCCATGTCGCCGTCGCCGTCGCCGTAGGCCGCCGACACATCGCGCGGGTGGGGCGCGACGGGCGCCGCCCGGCTGGCGCGCAGGGAGAGGGAGGAGGAGGAGGGGAGGGCGGGCAACGCGTCAGGCTTGGGCCTGCCGGGGAGGTGGCGGTGGCGGCGGCGTGGGTGTGGATAGGGCCGGCAGCGGCAGCTGCAGGAGGAGACGACCAGTGGAGGGGAGGTCGCCATGGATGCTAGGCTCTCGACGAGGCCGAGGCCGTCACGTACTACACAATATTAGGCTTCATTCGCTCTTAGGCCCACGGCCCATCAGGATACCTGCAAGGCGGCAGGCCAGCAAAACGGCATGGCCCAGCAAACTAGGATGTTTTTTTTTTATCTTTTTTCCAGGGGACGCCGCCAAAACCAAACAAAATTCACGAAATTTTTAGAGCCTCAACCAAATATATGGATTTTATAAAGAAATTATCAAACAATTGATTAGAACCTTTATGGCAATACACCTATTGGATAGAAGAAGATACAACACAGAATAGAGAAAATGGGCTTAGGCTACAAAAAAGAGGTACATACATATGTCTAATTTCAGTAATAATTTTTGGGTTTTTCTCTTGGTCACCACTAAAATTTGTGAAACGATTTCTTAATACCCAGCCTCATCTTCACCCTCAAAAACAAGAAAGCCCATGTGTAAGTGGTTCTCCTGCCATATCCACCTCCGCGAACTTCCCCATCTGGCCGCTAATGACCTCACCTCCATCTCTACTCAGCATCCTAGGTGGTAGTTTTGTGATTAGAATCCAAGTTGCGAATTGAAAAGATAGAGAAATCAATTTCCCTCTCCATTTCAAGAGTGGCTTTTTCATGAGCCTCAAGGTCCTCGAGCTTGATTATATTACTACTTTCGGAACGGCAATGAAATTGATTCGGTGAAGTTTGATGCCGGAGCAACGCCTAGACTTGAGGTGCTAGCTGCGTCTGCGGCTTCAACAGAATGCTAGCTGTTCTGGGCTAGAATATCTCCGAAGCATCAGAGAAGTACGGCTACGTGTTCGTGGAAACAAATCCGATGACATCGGGTGAGGAGGGAGCAGCTTGAGGGGCTTAACTATATATCTTCTGTTTCGCGTTTAATTTGTTGTGACAAACTCCACAACAAACTCAACACCTACGCTGCCTCTGTAACGTTCTTGTGTTGCTGTTCTCATTTCCGATTCACCGGATGAATAATGGATATGCTTGCGATCCATATTAATTAATTAAATTTCTCTTTCTGACGGTATTATTTGCTTCAGTGATTATATTTATTGCTTATATTTGGTTCATGTGATGATGGATGGGCCAACATATGTTCGTTGCACGTGAGAGGGACAGTGACTTTTTTTTTCTTCGTCCAACAATACAATACGACTGCTATAAAGAGAGCGAGCGAGGCTCCTACTGGAATACCACTAGCTTGCGCAGGCTGCTGCTGGTTCCAAATAACAATTGGGCGAATATATCGTGATTCGTGAAGGGTGCCGCGTACAGTGCGTGCGGTCGGTCGCATTTATACTGATTTGTTTGTTAGGTAAAATAAACTCAAATCCCATGCTCTGATGACGTTCTTGTGTTGCAGTTTAATTTTGAGATGCACGCTTGTGATGATCAGAAGGTACGGTGGATGGCTGGCATTGCTTTGCCAACGCTGCTCAGCACTGACAGGTGGCATTTGAAGGGAGCGTGCTATAGTCCTTATTGTTATTTGTACCCATAATTATATATGCGAGGTAGGAGTAAGTTGAAATTAATTAGTTTTGTTTGTCCACTATCCGGTACTAGAATATTTTGGCCTGTGCCGCCAAAGCTGGCAGACAGTGTTTCATCAGATACGAACGAACGAAGCATGCATGTGACTGGTTGTTGGAGCATGCACATGCTTGCACAAGAACCCATATATATGTTGAGGGCATGCGTAGCGTAGCGGTAAACCACAGCGCTGGCCGGATTCACTAGCACCACGAGCTCGATATATGTAAGAAATTAAAGCCCTCCAAATTAATTAGTTCAGCTCACACTATATCGCGTATTATTGTGAGCTGGCTATCTCAATTCATTAGTTCGTTATGCTAGCTCGCATCATCAGATATTGCACTGGGACTCTGGACAATATTGGACATATCTCTACTCTCTACTACCTATTAAGGCAGTAGCGTAGGCGTGCACCACTGCATGGCCTCGCCCGTCTGCCCCTCGCCTGCGCCGAACCGCACCCGGCCGCTGACGTCACCTCCACTCTTCCGGCACCCTCCCGCCGTAGATCTGCCTCCCCGCTCCGTGGTCCGTGCATCCCCTAACGTCGCACCGCACCGTCCGAGAAACTCGGCCGCTCCCACCTGCAAAACCCGCCTCTGCACGCCCACTCGCCCGAGATGCCCGCCCACACGCGTCCTGCACCTTACCCCTGCCCGCGCCCACACCCCGCCGCCGTTGCCCGCTGTCCTCGCGCTGCCGCTGTCGACCTCGCGCACGACCACCGTGCGACGCCGTCGCCGTGCCCTGGAGAAGAGTGAGATGCGTAGCGGCGGCGGGGCTGTGCTGGTGGAGCAATGCCGTTGCGGCGAGCTAGATCGACGTGAGGAAGGGCGGATCCGGTGGTTTGGTGTACAGGCCTGGCTTCAGCAGCCCGGCGGTGCCTCACCGCGTCACATGCGGCTCCGGCGGAGCGGCGGCGGACCGAGAGGCAGCACATGTGGAGCAGCGAACCTTCGCCGGCGGCCTGGCCGTATTAGCAGGCTAATGCCTAACTGCATGTGACCTCAAGGCGATTACTCCTGCTTTTTTTGATTCAATGCAATTCCATGTGACACGAATGTCTTGTTTGCATGTCTTCAAGGTATTTGTGGTAATGCTATCCCAAGGACCAAGGTTTTTGCAGATGAAAATGGTTAAATAATTACATTGTGTTGAAGAATGTGTAAAGGTACCGGTAATTGCTTCTCACATTATATTTGTTAGAATGCCTCTGATATCTAGCTGCAGAAATAAATATGGCACACTGCTGCATCTTTTTATGCTCCCGATCACAGTTAACTTTCTCACTAATTATTATCTTAAAAAACTTTTACAGATTAAGAAAAGGCAAGGAATACTCCTGCCCTGTGCAGTTTTGAAATTAATCCACCATAATTCCTGCAGATGCTAGCTGCCAAAGCTGCCGACAAAGACACGACGACGAACTCCTGCAGATGCTACACAACGACGAACTCCTGCAGATGCTACACGACGACGAACTCCTGCAGATGCTGATCGTTTCATGCCAGCTCTTGGTGCTTGGTCTTCTCAATTATCTGGAGCATATGAAGCAGGGCAGAACTGTGGTGAATTAGTCTATCAAAACAATAGTTATGACTACTGAGTCCACAATGTCTACCCTAAGATCTTTTCCCTACTAGACGATACAAAACTAAACCTGCGACTGTCATTAACTGACCCAAAAGATACCCATGTGTTGTTACTGCTTCCTACTTTCGTTTAATCGGTGGTTAATTTACTAGAGATGTTAACCTAGGAATAACACTCTGGATAATTTCACCTCTGGCTTGATGGTGTGGTTTCACATGAAAGATATCTCGATTTCTCTCTTCAAAATATTGTTTTCCTCTTACTGTATGATCAGTCATCAGTGTAAGGTACACATGAGCGAAAGAATGGTACTTTGAGGTATGCATGGATAAACTACAACAAATTCTGATCGTCCAAAAAGCGGCTAAGGTACCGCTGCCCAGTGTCCCTTTACTTTAAATTCTTTCGTTTCCATATAGATGACTAAACAGTTGTTGTGTTTTTATAAATGTCAGGGGTTATGTAGACGTTTCTCTTTTCTTCTGTGATAGTGAAGAATTTTAGCTATCCTGGTTAACATTTTCTATTCCTTGTTGAATTGGCTAGACTCAACAAGGCATCCACCTGGGGCATAGACCGTGATTCTATGTCTGCATGGAGGGGAGGAGGCAATAAGCTTTATCCATGTGACCATGTCTGCATGGAGGATCTGTTTGGGACTCTGTTTGGAGTGTGTCTATAACATGTTTTAGCTAATTATTAGTCAAAACCAATCTTTCAGGTCTTGTATTGCTCGTGCAAAATTCATGCTAATGCTTATCTGCTTGCCATGCTGTCATTCCTCCCTTGTCAAGATTGATTGTTGCACCGCCAGTGTACTAGACTCCTAGATTTGGATTCGGCATATCTTAAATTGACCTTTAAACTTACTTGGCATTTATAATTGGTACTTAGTATATAAAATAACATTGCAAACTTAGCTAATCACAGTAACACTATGCTGATAACATTGCTGGAGTTAAATGTTGGTTGAGTGCAACGATGCTTGTGTGATACAATGGAAATCTATATGTAATTATCCATTCATTCAATGGTTATATGATATTGACTTAGGCGCTGAATTGAGTTGGAACAAAAGTTGTTTACAGGATCGTTCCAAATCAGCATGGCTCAATCTGGTTTGAAATATTATATGCATTTGAGAACATTTTGTTTTTCCGTGGCAACGTACGGACATAGACCTAGTTATTATATATAATACTAAGGACCAATCGTCGACATACTGAGCGCGCTGGGGTGTTCAACTGCAAAGCCGTCGTGTCCGATCCACACTGGCTGAGGCCAAAGCCCGTCTCCCTTTGACGGTGAGGGAACTCATCAAGGATGCCGAGTGGTGCCGCCGCACACAGATGGCCTGGGGACGTGGTACAAATGGTCTGTTCTTCTGCACATTGCATGCACGCTCCTGGCGACGACGTGCATCTGATCTCACAGCCCTCAAGCGTTTTCGTTCTTCGCTTCGCTACGTCAAGGAAGGGCACCGTCGACTGCGGTCGTCTCCATCTTCACACACCAACACTTGAAAGCGTGTACACCGACGCTGACTGACTGGACAGGCTGCAAGCATTCCCAGACATATGCGCCTCTCGGCGTCAGGCTTCGTGGTCATTCCTTGGTTTGATGGTGTGTCATGGTCACCAAGGGTTCAAATCCTGCTTTAATTTTATATATACTCCGTACAATTATTCCAGAAAACATCACAAGTATCCGGCCATTCATCATGTAATTCTAATAATAATAGATGTTAGATCTATTATATTTTTAAAAAAAATTGTCCACCATACCATTATGAAAGATAAGATAAAATAACCTCCTAAATTTATGTAAAAGTTATCAACCATACCCTTATGAAAGATAGATATAATACCCCTAAATTTATATAAAAATCACACACCGTGTCATTATGAATACGAATTAAAATAACTCCGCTAAATTTGCATAAAAATTACCCGTCACGCCATTATAAAATATAAATTAAATTGCCCACTAAGTTTGCATATAAAATTTGCATAAAAATTACCTACCATTCCCGTATAAAATATGAACTAAATTGCCCACTAAATTTGCATATAAATTATTACTTACAATGCCATTAAAAAGATGAATTAAAATAATCCATATCTCTTGAAACTCTCGCACGGATTGATTGACTAGTGTAGAAAATCATGATATAGCCAAATTTCACGAGCACGTGAGGCTAAAACTAAAGGCCTCCTCATCTCCCATTCCCTATCTACTATTCCAACTATCCCTCACTCTGTCTACAGTGCACAAATTTATGTGTGTGGATTTTGGGGAGCTGTTGGCTATAGCCTGAGGCTTCATCATTTGAGGAGCAAGATGCAAACCATATTAGCTTCAACGGTTGAGCTCCTTGGGTTGAGCTTGCAATTAAAATTGATACGCGAGGACCTCGAGACTAGCGAGCACCAAGTCCTTTTTTTTAAGCATCAACCGAGGTGTGCAGCCAGCCAGTAGTAGTCTTCTCGCGACGCATCCAGCAGTAGGCTGTTTCAGATCCAATCCACGCAGACGCCCAAGAGAGCAACAAGCCATGGAGGCCACCGCGCTGAGCATCGGCAAGTCCGTGGTGAGCGGAGTGGTTGGCTACGCCAAGTCCGCTGTGGCGGAGGAGGTGGCTTTGCAGCTCGGCGTCGCGCGCGACCAGGCTTTCATCAAGGACGAGCTGGAGATGATGCTGTCTTTCCTGATGGCGGCTCACGAGGAGGGAGACAAGCATAAGGTGAACGAGACCTGGGTGAGGCAAGTCCGCGTCGTCGCCTACGACGTTGAGGACTCCCTCATGGACTTCGCCATTCGTGTGCAGAAGCAGTCTTGTTGGAGGTGGCGCACATTGCGTGACAGGCGCCATGTCGCCAAGTTGATGAAGGATCTGAGGGCCAGGGTTGAAGACGTGAGCCAGCGGTACTTGCGCTACCGGCCCGTCATGGCCTCTGCCTCCAATACTGCTACGTCTGGTGGAGATACTGATGCTACTGCAATAACCATGTTCGGCAACAATGAAGAAAGGTATGGTGCTAAGCAGAAGCAATCAAGATTGGACCTTACCCAACTCATCAACAAAGAGGGTGAGGATCTAGCCGTGGTTGCAGTATGGGGAACTAGGGGCAGTGTTGGGCATACGTCTCTCATCTGGGACGCCTATGAGAATTCCGATACCCAGAAGAATTTCCCTTGCCGGGCATGGGTCAAGGTGACCCATCCTTTCAGCCCAAAAGAGTTCATTCGCAGTTTGTTGGAGGAGTTCCGCACAGCTGTGGGGGTTAACTTTCTTCTTCAAACAGAGAAGACGGGGCAAGAGTTGGTAGAGGAGTTCAATAGGTATGTCAATGAGAAGAGGTGCTTGATTGTGCTTGACGACCTATCCACAGTTCAAGAGTGGAATCGTGTCAAGAAATGCTTCCCAACCAACAATAGGGGGAACAGAATCGTAGTGTCCACAACGGATGTTGAGGTTGCAAGCTTATGTGTAGGCCAAAACAGTGTGGTGTCAGAAATCAAGCAATTGTCTGCTGATCAGACCATCTATGCTTTCTACAAGGATCAGGAGGTAATATTAAACTTTGGAGCTATGTTAGTTTTTGCAGACATCTTATGTTTGTTCATCATCTAGTTCAAGGTACTAGCTTTGTCAGTAGGCAATAATAGGATGTTACAATTTCTAATTTCACTTTTTTTCTTTTTTTTCAACAATACTAGCCCATCGCCAGACCATCTGTTCAAATATCCATCATGTCTGCTACTGTCCAACGAACCGAAGACGAAGTTGGAAATACTCGTACCAAGGTGAGGGAATTCACTGGTCATCAACATTATTATGGTACACAAATCTTCATTATAAATGTAGTAATGCATTTCTTAATAAATTTATTTTTGAATATATATTTAATTGGTTAAGGGAAATATAAAGATTTTGTAGCTCACAAAACTACTACCAAACATGCTAGTACCACCAGAGTATCACCGCTGGTTATCCAAAAACCAGACATGATAATACTACAAACTGACAGTGAAATGGTTGTGCCACAAAACTGACAGTAACAAGCCACTCGTGACTGCCGGGTTGTAGTCAGAACATCTAAAATTATTGTTATGTAAACAAAATTATAATTTTTATATGAATTATTTTTATGCCGCTCATGGCTGAAGGTTGTTTATTTGCCTCTTTTTTTACAGGGTTCTCAAGATGTATCATATTCAATAGAGTTGGTATCAAACTCAAAGCTGCTCATATCTGATATTCAAGAGGACCAATCCAATGCTGCTGATGAAGAGATTGAAGGGCACACACGTAGAGGGATGAATGCAGGGGCTGTGGAGGAATCTCAGCTCGTTGGACGCGAGACAGATAAAGAACTTATTGGCAATCTAATTTTAGAACACTCTAATGAACATCTAGAGGTGATCGCAGTGTGGGGAATGGGTGGTATTGGAAAGACCACTCTAGTTACTGATGTTTACCAAAGACAAGATCTTAATGAGAGGTTTACAAAGCGTGCCTTTGTTACAGTCATGCGTCCTTTCAAGCTTCAGGAACTCCTGAGGAGCATAGCTATCCAGCTAGATGCAAAGGCACCTCAAAAGAAGAATGCCATGGATTTTGCCCATGACAACGAAAATAATTATGCATCTATGTCCGTTGTCCATCTCACTAGAGCATTGGATAGGCTTTCACAGAATATAAAGTGTTTGATTGTTGTCGACGACCTATTATATACAACTGAATGGGATACAATAAAAGTTGCATTCCGTGAAATTGAAAATGCATGCTGGACCATAGTGATTACGACAAGGCATAAGGATATCGCTGAGCATTGTTGCCACCAAAAACCGGCGGAATGTATACACAAGCTCAGCCTTCTAAAAGCTGAGGAAGCTCATAAACTCTTCATAGAAAAGGTACTGAAAAGGCTCATATTCTGTTAATTTCATTCGAGATAATGCCCACTTTTTATAAGCACAACACTACTGGATTTTGTTAAAAAAACGTGAAAAGGGGTAGAGACATACCTGGTGTACATCTCGTAGGAGGTTTGATATTCCACTTCAATAGAATAAAATGAACTAGGGCTCCTATCATGGAGGGTAGTAAGATAGAGCACTTGCTAACAAAAATCTAGCCATTTTACTTTCCATTTCCCATGCCGTATCCCGCATAACACCCGCTTTGACGAGGCACTCTTCTGTGCCTTTATCAATATTTCTTGTATTCTCTCGCACATGATTTGCTTTTAGATAAAAAAAAGCAATCCTTTAAAATAAAGATGGTGATGTTCTATAGTGATTCAAAATTTTTCGCACATCAATTATTTCGTCATTTTCAAAATATGTGTTTTTAAATATCATAAAAAATGTTAAAAAATTTCGACCTTTTGTTCTTTAGTGAAGAAAATGATATACTACTCTCATACTCTTATCATTAAGGACTGCCTTGCATGGCTGCACGCCATATATACTCCAAACTCTTGGCATGCATGCATGTTCATTGTTGACTATACATACATTAGTTACAAGCCACATATTACATTGTGTCGTAGTTTCTCAAACAGGTTGGGCTTATTTGTAGTTTTACTTTGGTGTACTCAATGTTTTGTACTGCATGAATTATAGGTATTCAAGAAGACTATAGATTTGGACAAGGAATATCCTGACTTGGTTGAACCAGCAAAATTGATCCTAAACAAGTGCGATGGACTTCCCCTTGCAATAGTTACCATAGGTGGCTTTTTGGGAGAGCAAAAAACAAAAAGTGCTGTGGACTGGAGAAAACTGAATGAACATATTAATTCTGAGTTGGAGATGAATCCAAAGATTGGACGTATAAGAGCAGTACTCAAAACAAGTTACGATGGTTTACCTTATTACCTTAAACCTTGCTTCTTATACATGTCCATCTTTCCTGAGGACTGTAATATTAGCCGAAGGCGTCTGGTGCGTCGCTGGGCTGCAGAGGGTTACACAGCGGAGGCACGAGACAAATCTTGCATGGAAATAGCAGGAGGTTACTTTGAAGAACTCATTGGGAGGAGCATGATACTACCGGCTTATGAATCAATTTTGTGCAGACAAAAGGCTGACTCTTGCAAGTTGCACGATCTCATCCGGGACATCAGCATTTCAATGTCAATGAAAGAAAATCTTGTTTTCAGGTTGGAGGAAGGTTGCAGCTCAAACACTCAGGGCACAGTACGTCACCTTGCCATTAGCAGCAACTGGGAGGGAGACGAGGATGAATTCCAGAGCATAGTGGACATGTCCCGTATACGGTCTCTAACCGTGTTCGGGAAGTGCAAGCCATTTTATATTTCTGACAAGATGAGGTTTCTTCGAGTGTTGGATCTTGAAAACACAAATCGTCTAGCTAACCATTGCCTTGAGCACATTGGGAAGCTTCTACACCTGAGATACCTTTCTCTAAGAAGGTGTGACAATATATTTTGTTTGCCCGATTCAGTGGGTGAATTGACTCAGCTTGAGGTCCTAGACATCAAACGGACGAGAATACAAATATTGCCTAAAACCATAGTCAGGCTCAGAAAGCTACGCTATCTCCATGCTGGCATAGGTATTATTGTTGGCTCAGAGCCGATTTGTTTTGGCAAGTGTGGTCAGCTTTGTTTGGTACAACTTCAAGCATGTCTAGGAGTGACACCTGACACGAGCGACTGGGATGCTGATGATGAGAGTAGTAGGCGTGATCGGTGCGCAATGGCTTGCTGCGCAGCATTGCCCCCTATAATGATGGGCATGGAATTTCCAGGATGTGTTGGTGGAGTTACGGTGCCAAGTGGGATGAGGAAAGTGAAATCGCTGCAGGGACTGCGGTATGTGCATCTTGCATGGGGAAATGCTGTTGTGGAAGAGATAAAAGGTCTAACCGGCCTGCGTAAGCTAGGAGTGGTCGGCATTAGCGAGAGAAATAGCCGGAACTTATGTTCAGCAATTTCCAAGCTCACACACCTCGAATCATTGTCGTTGTGGTCAGAAGAGCTAGATTTATCTGCCTGTATGGATGACATGGAATCACCTCCGGAGAACCTGCAGAGCCTCAAGCTGCATGGCGAGATGGCCAAATTGCCGGGATGGATCAAGGGGCTCCAGAATCTAGTGAAGCTCACGCTAAAAGGAACCAGTCTCTCGTTGGGCGGTGCAGCAGTCGTGCTCATGCAAGACATCGGGGAGCTACGGAACCTGTCGATTCTACGTTTGGATGAGTGGCGTCTCAACAAAAATAAGAGAGAGGTCCATTTCAAGAGTGGCCTTTTCATGAGCCTCAAGGTCCTCGAGCTTAATATTTACTACGAGCAGTGCGACCATATCGAATCGGTGAAGTTCGATGCCGGAGCAACGCCCAGACTTGAGGTGCTGCATCTGGCGTTCGGAGGGAATACTAGCTTTTCTGGGCTAGAATATCTCCGAAGCATCAGAGAAGTACGGCTCCGTTTTCTCGGAGACAAATCTGAGGACACGTTATCTCCGGTGATGAGGGAGCAGCTCGATAAGACAAAAAGGGGGCACGTCCTGAAGGTGGACTACTCGGGTATACGGTTTGGCTATATATTGTGAAGGAAAGGTGCGCGCCGCCATACAGTGCAGACTATGGAGGCGGTCGTCTCATCACTCCATTATTACTGGGGTCTAGGAGACCTGCCGCCTTCTCCACTCTGTTGTCTTCCGTTCCACATTTAATTTGTTGTGATAAACTAAGCACCTGCGCTGCCTCTGTAACGCTGTACGTATTATTTGCTTCAGTGATTATATTATTGCCTTTAACTTTCTGGTGGGATTGTCTGCACAGTACTCGATCGGTCGGTTGCGGTTTTTTTTTCTGTGTGTATGATCAATCCCTGGTGATCTGGCTATGCAACATGGCCGCACGCTAGCTTCTTAGTATAACTAGCAATAAGCCCGCGCAAATAGCGTGGGTCGCTAGTTCTTTTTACATTTTGACATTCCTCAAATTTAATATTTTGTATATGGTTTTCTTAGTTGTATGTTTGTTCTTTTAATTAGTCCTAAATACTACATTTTTGTCGTACATAGTATCTTTTTATTTCTTATGTTAAATATTAAAATATATATCCATGCCTTTAAAATTATAATTTTTACTTTAATTTATATGATTTAAACTATTATAGCTAATTAAAATTTATTTTAAACTATAGATACCACCTAGATTGTCTTGTATGATATTCAAACATGGCCTAAAGCATGGTGTTTGATAATTGAATAACCGCTAAAGTAGCGTGAGATGGTCATTGCAAATAGTCTTTTAAATAGAGTCAGTTGGTTCTAATTATAGTTCATTTTACTTTGTCCAAAATTATATTTCTATAAATTTGACCAAAGTTTTGAAAGCACATCCAACATCTATACATCAAATTACTTTAGTTAATTTCACCATAAAATTATTTTATAAATGTATTTGTTTGATATTATAGATATTAATATTTTGACTTGAGAGAAACATAAACTAAGTTCAAATCTATAATTTGCATCATAGCTTTGTTTGAAAACTTAAATAATTGTTTTTGAAACTTTCTCTTAGTGTCTTTTGTGTACATCACACCCCTCATGGTCTTTCCGTCTTGAATGGATGGCTTTCAGAATGGAAGAATCTATGGAATTTTTTGGCATTGCCCTCCCTAGCTCCGGCTCCACCATAGACCCTACCGTTGCAACATTCAATATCATACAGCAAGGTAGTAAGGACGTGGTTTGGAAAACTGAGAAAAATAAACCAAGAATGGGGTGGATCTAGCAAAGACACAAATTCGAGCTACTACAGAAAACGTGAGAAAATTCTTCGGTTTTTATAATTTCGTCGGGCTCAGGGCAGCCGACGAAATCAGATAGGTTTGGGCCGACGAACATAGATTAAGTTCGTCGGTTGATGCACATGACCCAACGAACTTAGGCAAATTCGTATGCAGCTAACAAACTTAATTGGGCACTACTTTTTTTTAATTTAATTAAATTAGTCGGCCTTCTTCAACCGACAAAGCTAACTTATGTTCGTCGGCCTAGTTGACGTGGCTGATGAATTTAGATGTACCCAACCCTTTTCCTGAGTTTGAACTGCCTGAACCCCAGATCCATTCTCCCCAACCCGACGAAAATTAGAGCTTAGCCTGAGTAACTTCATCGGCCTAGTGGAAACCGACGAAGTTAAAAGTAACTTGGCCGGGGCCGACGAAATTAATTACTCGAATAATTCATCCGCTTACATTCATCGAATAAGTTCGTCGGTGTTGGCTGGCGAACTTAAGCTAATTTCGTGGTATCAGCCTAAGTTCGCCGGTATCTGGCCGACGAATTTTTACCGTGTTCCTGTAGTGGCTCCAATATCTACATCACTGCTATGCTGGTAGAGCCAAAACCGATCAAAACTCTACCAAACAGGGTATATATTTGAAACGACTCGGATTCCGCGATGCCGAAATCCAAGCCTTTTGCTCTTCACGATAGTCCCGGGATACATAGTGCTATCGTGAATCACGTATATCAGTCGATATCACAATCAGAACTTCGATTATTATTACATTTATACAATATTGGCCAAAGCCGATACAAGTCCATCTGGACTGAAGCATTCTTACAACAGAGATCAGAGTATAAATTGCGGAAAGCAGGTCTTCACATCCATCTCCACAGGCATACTTGAGCGTAGCACAGCAACCCTCGTCGTTCTGTCCGTCATAGGTAAGGTCGTCATCTAGCTCATCTCCATCCGTCGTAGGGGTGGTCGTCATTCAGCTCATCTTCGTTCGTCGTAGGAGTGGTCGTCGTCCGTCTCGTCTTCTAAAACCTGCGCGCCAGTAGCGCAGGCCACCCTGAGACACTCCCCTAAGCGGCAGCATAAAAATAAAGGGACTGGCACAAGTGGAAGGCTCTAGGCTTCCTATGCAAGCGCAATATAAAGTAGCAGTATCCAGATTATTATATCACAGTTCCATTCGGGAATTCGGTCACACGACCGGTTCCTCTGCTCATCACTCATACCAACACATACACATCTCACCACCTTACACCTCTTCTATACACCCTCTCATCAACAACTATTTCTGCGGCATGGAAAGCTCCCACCCGCCCATTCTCAACGGCCTTAGCCAGTGTTCTATCACTCGAGGAAGAAAGAAGAAATCACATGCTAGATGAGGTGAATAGCTCAACCTTGGTCCGTCCGTGACCGTGGACGCTGGCTTTACGTAAAGATTTACACTCTGCAGAGGTTTGTACATCTGTACCCATACGAGATGGGACGGGGACAGTGCGTCCGCTGCCCTGGGCCCACCACACCGATAGATGAACTTCCCTTCTGGCACTTTCCTGCTTTCCTGAGCTAGAAAACTATGCGGATATACTATCCAGCGCACTCTCAGGACTGTGAGCTCGAGTAGTCCGGGGCCCCACGGGTCGAGTCTATCGGGGACGTGTGGCTGCATCGCAAGCCCACCATCGCCCCCTAACACTATCGCCTTACGCCTACAGTAATATGCCCTTCAGGGAAGTTCAAGAACCGGACCTGAGGTCATATGGTATGCACGTATCATATCCGAGGTTTATCACCCCTACTCGGTCCTTAATTGGCGAGAGCAAGCCTTCCATGGGTCGGTTGCCACCCTCAGCGGTAGGCCGCGCACCACCTCACACCTCTCTCCACTCAGGGCAGAGTTCTAGTCTCTCCCATTATTCCGGTGCCGACTCCCGCCATCCCAATCTCACACACCATCTCGCTCTGAACCCATCCCCTCCACACCCAATCTCACATCATATTCATTTTATTTAGTTGCAGTAGATTAATAGCAATAAGGTATGTGGCTAAATGGAAGTAGGCTCCCTATCTTTATGTTATCAAAGCAATTATGATCATAATTAAAGCAGCAGCAGCATATTTGCGTGTCTATAGGATTTGAAGCAGGGAAGTGTCTGAATGGTGACCTGGAGTAGAGCTGATCGGTCTCAAGCTCCGGTGTAGTCTCCCTTGTCTTCATGATCTCGTACCCTCCGATGCGCGTCCTAAGTCTCCAACGGTACCACTCGGCGCAAACAACAAAACAAAGAAATAAACACAACATAAGAACAAGACAAACAACACATAACAAAAGAGATTAGGATGATGGACGAAGGGGCCCGATTAGAATTAGAGGATCATTTGATAAGAGCTGCAGGTGGAATAGCGTGATATCGACCAAGTCCTTGGAAGCAAGGAGGTGCCGATGATTAAACCGAAATTATGTGGGTGGTATGATATCATGAGCCGTGTCGGAATAAGGCGTACTAACCACAAGTGATGTGAGAGAAGTCTCACATCACCCTTCCATGTGGTATCACCAGAGATTAAATTATTCATCGATCAGATGAGAGATGTGCGTCGAATGAACAGTGTGGATTTTCTGATAGTGTTCACCATTACTAAAGCATGTGAGGGATAACCGATTGGAGATCATTCATATAGGGCTGGTTAGGATCCAGATCTGAGCCCAATTAGTAATAATGAGCTAGGGACCGAAACCATTCCGATTAAATCCATCGCACAGGGAGCCATGTGGTCGCATTTAGAGAATCAGACAGATGATGGTAGAAATGTGGGCTATGGCTGAAGCGAGGAAACGCTCATGATTGAGATGTCACGTGTAGGCTAAAATTGAGTTAGAAGTGACAGCTACGGCCGAGGCGAGCTAGAGCTTGAGGCTGTGTGCAAGCATGAGTGTCTGATTATATGTGTGTCGAGCAATGGCCGTGGAGAGCGAGAGCTCGTAGCCGTGCATTGCTGAAAGAAAGCGTGACTTAGCGTCTGGAAGACGGACATCGGCCGTGACGAGCGAAAGCCCGTGGCCGTGCACAAAAGATCGAGTTGACTAGATTAAGTGCATTGGCGATGCTACGAGTGCAGCCCGTAGTAGCCAGAGAATCGTGGTTGTACTGACGATCTAATGTGCTAGAAAAGTTAGAAATTTCGGCAGCATAACGACTGAACCGAGCGATAACTCACGGCTCGTGCATGCCGTAAGAGATAGATTGGAGGTGTGTGTGCTACACGATTATGCCGTTGGCATGTGTGCCAGCATATCGTGACAGCACAAGGGAAACGTGCCCTGCAAAAGAGAATGCGGCTCGAAGGCCGGACAGGCATGTGCATAAGAGAAGGCTCGACGGCAACCACTGCCGGACATCAACAGAGTATGGATAGAAGGCATGATCGAGGTTCTCACCGAGGACTTGTGGCAGGAAGAGAGTCGATGCCGGAACAAGTTGATGCGGTGACGAGGCCACACCGTGCCGGTCAGCATCGTCCTCAAGCTCGCGGTTCAGTCCAAGGCCATGGTTGCAGTAAATTCCATCCTCATAATGGAACAGGTGTGAGATTCGGCACAAAATTGATATACGAGCGGAATGGAACTAGGAGTGAAGCTTTCACCTTAGCGGCATAATAGCAAACAGTGGGTGAACGCAGAGGGGCGTCATGGTTTGCAGTTCCGCTCGGTGTCGATGTGCATTCCCTCGTCATTGCAATGGTCAACCAAATCATCACAAGAGGGTCAGATTGGGCATGCAACATCTCAGGGTGTGAATTGAACCAAGAAGTGGAGATTTCACCTTTGAAACAACGAGGACCTTATGCTGTTGTGCCACTGCAGCAAACCATCGAGTAGGTCATGGGCATCATCCAAAACACGGTGGAGATGCTGCCTTGCTGCTGCTCGCGTGCCTGGCATTCAGTCGAACACCTATTGGGCACCTGTTGCAGTAGAGAGAGGGAGGTGAGCCGTAGCTAGAATTTGGGCTAGTGGTCAGGAAAAATTAGGAAGGGGCAAAGAGTGCATTAGAAGGAACTCGCCTTGGGGAGGAGCAGCGCCATGGAGATGGAGAGGATCGGCAGCGTTCTGAGCAGGAGAGGCGTACTCCATGGTTGAGGCCCGAGCGTCGATCTGCAAGGGAGGAGGCGTCAGGGTGCTTCCATGGCGGTTCCCGTGAAGAGGATCAGGGAAGAGGGGCTCCAGGAGGGGAAGGAAGGTGCTCACCAAGGGAATCGAGGAGGCCGGCGTCGCGGTGGGGAGCTGCTGCAGGGAGGCGGTGGTGGATGGCGGCCTTGGAGGCAAAAGGGCTGGCGGCGCTGGTGGAGAGGGAGCAGGAGCAGCGGGGCTAGGAGGTGGAGGCGCCATGGGAGACAGGAGACGCCATGGTTGCTTGCTGCCTGCTCTTGGAGTGGAGACGAGAGGAGCAGGAAGTTGGAGTTGTAGGTGCTGGATCGGGTGACGGGGATGATGGTGCTTGTGGTGGTGATGGAAAGCTGCTGCCCATACTTGGGGAGTTGAAGCACGGAGAGGGAAGGGAGGAGGGCTGCTGGTGCTTCGCCATGGGGAGGAGAGAGAGCGCTCGGGGGAGGATGGATCAGGGAGAGGTGGCGCCATGGGGAGATGAAGGGAGTTGCTGCCTGCTCTTGCCTTAGCGTGAGGAGGAAGAAGAAACATGCGGCGGCGGTGGCTTGGAGAAGGGAAAGAAAATGAGAAAAAGAAAAGAAGGGTGTGAGATATTTATAGGAGGGAGTTAGGATTAGGGTTATGTCCCAATTGGGCTTTTAGATGGGCTTTGGATATTGGACTAAGTTTAGACTGCAGATGCAGCACGTTTCGAAGATTAAAGTACAGATGAATTAGATTTATTTCCGGAACCGAATTAATTTAATTCAAACGTTCGGAGATTTGGTGCCGCAAATAATTATTCCGACATAAGGAGGGTCTGAGACATTTGGGTGTGAGATAAAGTCACTGAAACTTTTCTCTGAGGCTTTTCAGTGGAGCGATGATTTTCGGATTCGAATTTAATTGCGAAAAATTAAATTCGATAAGTCAAGAAATCACGCTGCTGTCCGAAAATGAATCCTTGGTTAAGGAATTAGCACCTCGCGAAATAAATTAGATTTAATTTATTCCGGTGCTTTGATATATTTGAGACGAGTAATAATTCCGAACGCGAAGTAAATTGCAAAGAATTAAATTCGGCGAGTTGAAAATATTACGTTGCCTCAAATATTTATTTCTTGAACAGAGGATAAATAGTCCAGATAATTTATCCCTGATTGGTTTAAAGTTGAGTATCTTGGGGGAAGAATACTCCAAGGTTGACGACTTTCAAGTTAAGTGAAAATCCTTCGAATTAACTAAAGTTAGTTAACTCGACAAGGGTGGGAATCAAGCCATTATCCAAACGAGAATTTCCGTATTGCTAGAAATTGATCCGATGATTTAGGATTACGAGCAAAGCCCTCATTCAAATCTCGCTATAGATGTAGGTTGATAACGGTATGAAGTCAGGAGGGTTTATGAGAGCGTATCGATCGTCGGGCTCCAGAGAGTCATGGACGATAAAAGATAAAAGAGTAGTTATAGAGTCGTGGACGATAGAAAGGCTAGATCGAGAAGATTATAGGAATAACGGTTTAATTCTCGAACTAGGGTTTGAGATTAAACCGACACATAATCAACCAATCAAACAAAGACACAATTAATTTTATTTTGTCGAAAATTTATTAACTCAAATAAGTTATTTAAGTATGAAACCATTATATTTTAATTAGTTGTAAACACTTCTGCATTGTTTACAAAAAGTTTTAAAAATTTCAGATTTTCGTGTTTTTTTAAAATCCGGGATGTTACAATATTAAAAAAATATTAACAATAGAACACCGTTAATGTTCGTGTGCCCATAGGACTACGACGTGAGATTGGACGTAACAACAACCAGCTAGTAGGGGAAGGCTATCTCTCTAGCATGGCTTGAACTTCCACCAAACCTTTAGATCAGAGTAGATGTAAAAATCATGTGTTTTACGAAGACGATGAAACCTTTCTATAGAAATTATTACATTCAATCCTTCAACCCAAATAGCATACTACATGTCATGAATCGAGCTCGTGCCGCATGCAGAGCATGGCAGCATGCATAGATAGTTGGATAAATGTTTCTAGTGGATGGATGATTGTTTGCAAGTTAGGTTACATGGCTCTAGGATTATGCACTACCCATGCAGATGTCGTTATGCTTTATTTAGAAGAAAGTCCAAATGGGTAGTTTCAGGGGAGTATTTCTAGAAATCTTTAGTTTAAAAACTCTCATGTTTACTATACATATTATTTTGATTATAAAACTATTAGAATTAGTAGCTAGATGATTTATTTATTAAGAATTTAAGATAATACCGGCTTTAATTATTTTGATTTTCATTAGTGATACTATAATTCCCGAGCTATGTGTTTACATTACATTACATTATATATATATATATATATATATATATATATATATATATATATATATATATATATATATATATACATACATACATCAGGTCCCTTTTTACATATTACTTTATGTTGTATTTTTGTCTCGCAGAAAGCTCCATGTAATATGCTAGTTCATTGATTCAAACTTGATGCCCTGGTTTTAGGTATCAATCCTTGAGCTTCAATTGAAGGCATGCATGATAATACTATCAATGGATCCTGCTAAGAAAAAAAGTCATATAGCCTAGTCAGAAGATGGTACAATTCGTTTCAGCCTAGGAAAAATTGTGAGAGACCAAGCTAATCTTATCAACTATGCCACTGTCATATTTTTTGGAACTGAGAATTATTTTTGTTAAAGTCAATATTTTCACCAAGCTTTTCTTTGAGTTTGATCTATGACGTGAAAACTCGTGAATGCTAGCTTACTATGTGTGCCAAAATATTATAGGTGGAAGAATAATTAATGACAGTTTCGGTCTTCTTTTTGAGTTGAATTAAAAACTCATGATTGTTTACAATTCTATCAAAATATCATGTATATATTTTTTATTTCCTAAAGAACAATACATATAAAAAATATATCTAGGATAACCTTTTAATTGAATTTTGACAATTAGATATTTATAAAATCTAACGGTTTCATTTTTTTCTTTTTATATTCTTAATATGATAATTTCTTGATATATCCTTGGCGAATGCTATGGTTTCTTTTAACTGTCCCTTAATAAAATGACAATGATGACAATAACAACAACAGATACATGGTGGAGAACTTTATTATTTTTTGGTAAAGTTTAGACTCTTTTGTTGGTACATAATATTTTGATTAATCTAGATTGTTATTGGACAATCACAGCGGCTGTCTCACCGCTGCCAGCAGCCGAGCGGCATCGGCATCGTGTCGTCCAAACGCCGCCCCGGTAGCCATCTCCCTGACCCCGGCGGCATCGGCGTGGAGAAGATGAGCAGCAACAACGCGGGATCATGTGACATACACGTAATTAAGAGATTGTCACGTTACGTTGAGAAGGCTTGGCGCATCTTGGACCTGGCATCGCGTGATGCCTCAATGGTCAATGGCCTGGCCTGATTTGTGTCCGAGACAGTTTCCGTATAGTGTCATAACTCATAATCGATCTATGTTAGAAATTGTTTATGTATCAAAATTTATGTTTCCTTATATGTGGATCTAGTATATGGACTTTAATTGAATATAGACCGTCAGATCTTCATAAAATTTTTTGACCCTCTCAGCGAATCTGGTAGATTCTTTTAACACTTCCTTATTAATATAACCAGTAAAAACGCACGTGCGTCCCGCGCGTGACCAAATAAAAAATATTATTAAATTTTATTTATTGAAATATCCGTTTAAGTAAAAAACCAAGGACTGTGTAAGAATGAATTGTCTAGGTCATTCACGCACGAGATGTCTAATGTAAGAAAGAATTGTGCATTCAACGTGGATTTATATATAAAAGAATAATTGGGATATATATAAATTTGTCATCACAGCAGTGCATAAAATGCTTCAATTTATATTTTATATTGCAATAAGACCTTGAACTAAGACATTATATTGCACTAAGACTTTGAACTTATTCGTAAACAAAGAAAAATCAATAATTGTACTAAAATATGGAAAACCTAATGGTTCACATCTTATTTTAATGTCATCATAAGTATTTGTAAAGCATGATTAAAACAACTTCAAATTCATGTAAAACAACTTGAAAAATTCTGAAAACAAAATAAAAACTCAAAAAGAAAATTAGATTTGGTGATGCTAGCCCGGCCCAGTCGGCCGAATTGAAGGCCCAGTTTTGCTCATCATCCTAGCCGTTCACTAAGATGGACGGCCACCGTTCATCTGAAATTTCGGATATAAGCCATCAAAATGCACGTGCGTCCCGCACGTGACTAAATGAAAATATTATTAAATTTATTAATTGAAATATTTATTTAAGTAAAAAAAATAAAGGTGTAGTGTAAGTTTGTACGAAATATTATGATATATTTTTTTATGGTCGTGATAAATAGTTTTTAGTAGAACTATTAATTTAAATTATAATTATTAACCTTGGTGCTAAATTATTAATTTTTCATGTGCATCAGCCCAGCCCACCAGCGCCCGCCTTCATCTTAACCGTTCATTCTGATCCGACGATTGACAAGCAGCGGGTTCATCAGTATATAACGCGCCGAAACCCTAACCCGTTCATTCCCTCTCCCCACTCGTCGCTCTCTCTCTCTCCTCTCGGCGGACAGAGGCAGGCGTCTCGGGGGAGGGCCGGCGGCGCTTCCCCGCGGCTCCTTCAACCACGCCGCCTCCCTCCTTTCCGGCCCCACCGATCCTCCTACACCGCCTCGTCCTTCCCGGCCCCATCGATCCCTCCTCGTCCTCCACCCTCCTGTGCTCGCGGTCTGAGCTCGTCGCGGTGGCCCGGATGCCGGCCCTCCTCCTCGGCCTCCTCCCCTCCCGTGCTCGCGGCGGCCAGGATCCGCCCTGGTGCGCCTCTACCGGGCTCGCGGCGCGGCGGCCGCTCTCTCCTTTCGGGCTCGTGGCGCCATCGACGCTGCGTGTCTCCGCCTCGTACGCCAGCCAACCCGCTGCCATCGACGACGCTGCGTGGTCTCCGCCTCCGAGGCGAGGTGGATCCGCCCCTGTCTCCGTAGACTGGCAGATGTCCCCGCCGCACAGGTAGGTGCCGCCGCCGCCGCCGCCGCCATCTCCAAGCCGTCCTCCGGCGGCGGCAGTGCAAATCACACTTTTTTCTTGCCGCCCCTCTTTGTTCTTGCCTGTGTTCCGAGTTCCTATTGTGAACTCCATTATAGAATCATATATGCAGGGATGGACATTGTAGAAATAACGATTTGGGATGTATGTATTATGTTGTTAATCCCTTTCTCCATGTTCCTACCGTTCTACCGGCCATGTGGAGATTATGTATTTAATAATAATTGGTTTTGGGCTGTATCTGGATATCATGATATTTGGTTTTGGGCCGTATTTGTATGATCTCAACGCTCTTTCTACCTCTGTAATTTGGGTTGGAATTTGGAGTATCTTTATTTGTGTGGGTGACGTGGGATTAAAAACAGGTTTGGCTGGGCGATTGGGGATTTGATGTGGTGATCTGCGGGGGTGGGTACGCCTTTTGTCGTAGGTGAGAAAAAACAGAGAAAATTGATCTGCCCAGAGCCGATTGAACGGCAGGAACTCGATTTCCGCCGCGTTCTGCCGTGTAACTCGGTTTTTGGTGGGCCTAATCGTTGTGGTGTGGGGACGCGGTAGATCTACGAGTCTAGGAGGGTATAAATCCATTGGATGAAAATTGGTTTTAGATTAACTCGCGCTTTATAGTATTGATAGATTATGGACTGATTCGGAGGTTCAATGACATGATATATGTCAGTGACCTTGGATGTCCTAATAATTAAGTTGTGTGCCTCTCCGTGCACTTCATGCATGCATGAACCTATTATTATTTATGGCGTACTTATATTGATGATGGATGGTCCAACATATGTTCATTGCACGTGAGAGAGGACGATGAGCCGTAGCAAAGAGACAGAGAGCACTAGGACCTGTCACAACACCTGTCCTCACACTACTGGGGATTTACATCACCATACGCATCGAGAACCCAAGGACCGGGAAAACGACTAAAAAACAATCAAAGATCCAAAGCCCAAACCACGGTTAAGTGAACATTAGATAAACAGATGAAATGCAAAGCGTTATCCGACAATGCCGCTGTGGGATCGATCCGATGCCTAGCTACACACAACTAAACCAGCGAACAAGTCTTTTTCACTGGATAATCCTACAAGCGCTAGTGCCCATCATGCGATCCGTCGGACGCAACCAATCTGTGGTGGGGATTTCTATCTAAAAATCAATCAATCAATCAAAGTAGCAAAACTACGTTTCTGTTTCACCTTTGGTTTTGCACAATAAGTAGCAAGATCGGAAATAGCCTCAAACGCCACATATTCAATCGCTTGGGTACACAACAAGGGAGCGAGTTCACCAGAAACACGCGCACATGCTCTGCTCTCCAGAAAACATACATTTCTTCTACTTGCTGCATCTAACGTTGCACGCAGGCCATCTACTTTCAGAATGGAATCTCATCACTTGATCATCATACCGGGCGCTTACTCTAATCAATCAGCAGCGCTGGCAGCAAAATAATCGCTGCATACCTATCATTCTTCTCAGCAATGAACCCAACATCCTGATTTCTTCAGAACCAATTCGAGTAGTCAAAGTCTCTGAGCTTCCTGAAATGCTTCTCCACATCTTGCCTCGACTTTGCCCACTCCTCTCTTTGGATATGACGGTGGTCGCATCGTCCCTTTTAGTCTGAGACAGTGATGAAATCGTTAGACAAGTTTACTATGGGAACCCACTTCAACTAAACAAGAGGCTTGAGATCAGAAGAAAGCAGGCTACCTTGTCGATTATTCTAAAAGACCCCCCTCCATCACGGATCAGTAGCAGGTCATTTCGCCTATCTCTTTTCTTTCCTCCAGGGACACTAACCTGCCACGCATGGGTGGATATCAGTGATGATATAATAAGAGCAAAAAAATAGATATTTTCTTCTCTTTTCTTTTACTTGCTGACATATTACAATTTTCTCACAGATAATTAAACAGATGGAGAAGTACTCTAGAATTCTTGATGGCACACAATTCACGGAACCCAAATGTTTCGAAACAGGTCTTGTTTGAATTAGTTTAAACAAAACTAGATTTTTATTGTCTTACCACAACTTTAGCCCTTGCGATTGACCTTGTTTTCGAGTCAATAACATAAATCTCCTCGAAATCAAGGAAAAAATCTGGGTAATCAGAGCGCCTGTTTCTATAGTGTTTGGTTAAGAAAATCTGGAGTATAGAACAAAATGGGGCATTATATTCTGAATGTGAAAACCTCAGGACATAACCACACATTTGTAATGTATCGCAAACATGGTGAAGCAATATACCAATGCCAGACCATAATGTACATAAACAATAAGAATAAAGCTGTAACACATGCTATGCATTAACAACTGTCATGCTTCACATTACAGGATAGATCGAGCTAAAACTGGCCTAATAGAAGCTCACTTATTAAGGGTAGACAAAGCAGGATAACACGGAAACCAAGGCGGAAATGTTTAGTTCGGCTGATTTGGACAATCTGGATCAAATGAGATACTAGGGTCTTCATAAACAAAGATACATAAACTTCAGGGTTGTAACGCTTCAAGTGAATTCTCACAATGGTGCAAAATAAGGCTATCCAGTCTGATGCTGATGTCCCTCCTAATCTGTAATACTTCTTGTCTACCTGCATTAACATGGTGCTAATTCCTCATAACACACTGATGTATCTTTGTTGTGAGAGGTCACCAACAAAGTACTAGTACTACATGTTCCTCCGTGAATTTTATGACAACAAACTAGGTAAAAGATCATAATATTTAATCAACATGGATAGTGATTTGCAAAGCACATTCACCGTGTCTATCTTGCATTGTGGCAGAAGTACAATGGGACAGCAGATAAAATTCTTAGCATACCTTCATGATCTCCCTCTCAGAGTCTCAGTCTTGTACAGGGGATCACGCAAGTGCTCAACCGGTGGTTCACTGACGTGGTAACGCCCAAAGTCTTTCTTCGTGCACCTCACGTACTAATGGCAACAAGGAAAAACAGCTATTACAGCTCAAGGCCGGTTCAAATTCAGCAGAAATACGACATAACTGAAACTGCAATGGGCACCTTCTGCGGCATCGGGGCAAGAACCCTCGGGATGGAGTAGACACCAGTTTCTGGCGGTGTAACATACATCTGTTGCACAGAAATTCCCAGTTATGAAAAATGCGCAGCACACAATCGACTAAAAATACCGATAAGTCATACTACATTATACTGCCATTTGGATAGCATAGCCAGGAATATGTTCGATGAAATGTAACGCTGCCCAGGAATAGCGTTATGGACAGGTTTGATGAAATGGTGCAGGAAATGATCACAAAAAGCAGCAGCCAGTAATAGTAACGAACTAACGACTGGTGAGAGAAATGGATACCTCTCTGAAATCGAAGACGTCGTCGTCGGGGTCGGGCACCTCGCGGATAAGGAAGTCGCAGTGGAGCAGCCTAATCTTGTGGAACTCATCCTCGTCGACGGCGTAGTCGACGACGGTGTCGGAGGCGGAGCCCTGCGTGGAGACGAAGCTATCGGCGGCGACCATGGCGATGTCCCCCTCCTCCCCGGCCAGCGCGGCCGGGCCCGGCGGCGGGAATCCGGCGACGACGGGGGCGAGCAGGCGGTCGTAGTCCTGACGTCGTAGTCCACCTCGTTGTCGACGTCGTCGTCGTCGTCCGCGTCTAAATCGCCGAAGTCGTCGTCCATGTCGCCGTCGCCGTAGGCCGCGGAGACATCGCGCCGGCGGCGGCGGCGCGGGAGCGGGGTAAGGGGCCACGCGCCGGGCTTGCTGGGGTTGCCGCCGGGAGAGTGGCGGTGTGGATAGGGGAAGCGGTGGCGGTTGCTGGAGGAGACGAGGAGTGAAGGGGGCGCGGTGGTCGCCTATGGCTGTGCCTGGAGGTGAGGTCCACGGAGTCCTGGCCCGAGGCCCTCACATACCATCCACCTCTGGCTCGATTCACGGTTAGGCCCACTACGGCCCAGCAAACAGCACATCAATTTTTTTTTAAAAAAAAGGAATATTGCTAGACACTCCTCCAAATTTCCCTTTGCTACAGTACAGGGGGTGGGCGAAAAGGCGAATCCTCGGCTCCGGCTTCAATCCGCCGTTTTCCCCTCCTCTTCGGCGGCCTCGCCGGCGCCAGAGAGGGAGTGAAAGTTGAATCAACCGGAGGCTATAAAGTTTAGGCCTAGGTAGGTAGTCTGGGGTCTAAATGAACGGTATCCATAGCACCGATGGCGTGTGCTTATGGGATGCGCATCCTCTTCCTCATCAGTTTCGCCAGCGGCGTGGGAAGGACCCTCTTGTGCTGGTCGGTGGCGGCGGATTTCTCTTCACCTCTTATCCTTGTAGAGTTGGTGGCCGATACCCGCTCATCATTTTCAATTCGTCTAGACGGGTGCTCTCTGCGATGGTTCTTGGGGCGATTCCAAGGTGTGAAGCGGCTCTGCGGGTTGCGAGGTGGACCTTGGCTTGCTCCGGCGTGTGTCCGTGTTGGCGGCGGTAGGGAGCGAGGACAACATGGGGCTTCTGGAAGATTGTGTTGTATTCTTGCAATTTTTAGCTTCGTTAGGGTACCTATGCAAATGTGCGGGGATGTACTGTGCTACAATGTTATTAATACAATCTCCACTTCGCAAAAAAAATTCCATTCTAGAAAAAGGCAAACAACACATCCAACTGTTGGCTTTGCAAAGGTGCAGTCATTGTTTTGTGTGAGATTATGGGCATGTTTAGTAGAGTTCTACTCTTAGATTCTCTGTCTGCGAGAGCTAATCCTCTAACAGAGCGATTCTAAGTAATTCTTTAGTAGAAGTGAATCTGATTGGCGAAACGTATGCTTGTCTGTGGAGTGATTGCTGCATGTACATATTAACAGTGAGGAGCGGAGTTGTAGGAGCTTTGTCAAATATCCCCTTTTACAATATTGTATTGTACGTACATATTCTCTATTCCTAATCTGGAGGTCGTTTGATTTTTTTTTTTAATACCAAGTTTATAAGAAAATCAAACAACATATAAATTGGGATGGAGAGAGTCATAGTGTGGAGTTGTCACGACTCGTTTCTCCACCACAATTTGGGATATGTAGCGTACGAGAGATTCATCGCGGCATCTGGAAGATCCACCGCAATGGCAACATCGGCAATCTCTTCGACCTCAGCAGCCTCTTCTCCAAGTGCCTCGCAAGATCAGCCCACCAGTCACTCAATAGACAGAAAGCATACATGGTATTGTTCGAGTGGATCCTCAGCATTGCCACTCGCATCGAGGAATGTCGCGATCGTTGCGTCATCTTCGAGCTTGAGAATGTGGCACCAACACCACTCCCCTAGCTTCCCATCATCGGCGTGAGAACAACGGAGGATCTTCGCATGTGGTCTCTCGTCACCGAGTCCCACCGCATCAAGCTTCTGGAGGTCGACGCCATCAACAGTGCACCACACTATCTGAGTGTGACACTATCTGAGTGTGATCTCTGAAAAAGAGGCTGGATGCATCTATGACTTGCACACGTACGCCATATGAGCCGCTTCATCGACCTCCTCGCAAAACTGACTGAGCAGATCCTCCCAGCGCAGTATCCACAGTTGCGGCACCGCCATCTTCAGGGTGCACAATGGCTCTTCTGGGTTGCTGCTCCAGTTCACGGGCTACTTCTCTGACAACCTCACTAGGGCTGCAAGACGAGCACTGAATACCTAGAACGATTACAATCTGTCACCCGTGTGGATTCATCACATCGCAGATCTGGCAGAGAAGGTTCCTGACTCCACCTTGTCTTCAAGTCCTAGCAGTGATTGACACATAACCAACCATAGTCGTCCGAGCATCTGATGATCGATAGATAATGGAAAAAAACGTATATAGCATGTTGTTCCAACTTCTTTGTAATGCTGTCATTCCAATTTAGTTTTCTTGTGTGTATGAACTTGGTGATCTGGTGGGATTGCAGCATCATCTGTATAGCATTAGATCGAATTATATGTTGCTGGCTGTTTTGCATGGTTCTTTGTTTGCATCTATCCATCTGTATGCGACTAAATCTTAAGTGTCAGTTCATCATATCACTTGCACGTGCACACATGCTTGTTGCTTGCATGTTTGCTTAGTGTTGCTGTTTGAAACTGGTGTCGTTTTTTGCCCTTCCACATATACCACATTTTAGTTCATTAGAATAATCTATTTGCAGTAGATCATTAGGGGCAGAAGGTGGGAATAGACTCATAGAAACTCACATTCCGTCATCAATCTTTTTTTGGGAGCAAATCTGCTATTAGTGGTGGTTCCCAACTAAACCAAAATGCCCCGGCAAAGTCACATTAAAAAAAACAAATGTTTATCAGTTTCTATATTACCGCTACTTTTGCAAATTTGTCAAATGTGTGTAGATTATCTAGCCGCTTTGTCTTGGAACCTCCAAGTAAAGGCTTATTTGATTCTTTTGTCCTAAATCGCAAGGCATTTGTATATTTATTTTGTTGAGAATTACCTATTTTGGTTAGTTCCCATATATGTGAGGGTGTCCTCTTATTTGTGTCATTGTGTGGGCACCATCGGCATCGACAAGATCTTTCGGCTAAGAATAAGATTATTCAAAAATGTCGGTGATTAAAGTTGTGTGTCCCATGTTTATGTTCTTGGAATCCATAGATCGGCAATAGAGTTTGGGAGAGGATGCCTAGTAGGAGGGATGGTGAGGTGGGAGTGGATATTGTCCTAGATTGGACACTAAAGATCTGTCCAAATGTTTGTATTGCTTCTATGGATTTGGTAAGTACGCACCAGATGTTAGGTAAAGATGATGTTTGACTTTGATAACATAAGCCCCAAAACTGATTTGGTTCTCTGAATTGTGGCTTTCCAGAAAGAGGTGTAAGGATTTGAGGATTCCTGTGAGATAAGGGTATTTGTTTGGGGCTATCATCCAAGCTAAATGAGTAACAAGGCTTTGATCGACAATGTAAATATTCTTTTTATGCCTAAGCCTTCCTTAGTTTTAGGTTGACAAATATCTTCCTAAGCTCTAAAAGTGGATTGGGTTCATTTTTTACAGTCTTCTTAGAGACATGGATATCGGCCCACCAGAATTTTTGAAACGATAGGATTTGTTTTTTTTCTATAAAGTGTTGAGTGAAAAGAATGTTGGCTATGTAGTACATGGGAATATGGAGGCAAGGACATTTAATGTGGGTGAGCCTGTCTGCATGGTTGAGGTTATTTGCCTTGAGGATGGTTTGAGCTTGGGACATTATGTTTGTGCCATTATTTTGACTACCATTGGCAGAGTAGTTTTTTTGGGGCTCCATGCAATTTGGACTATAATGGACAAATGGATAGTAAAGTGTATTCCTAATTATTGGTATAGACTACAAATGAAATAGCTTAATCTTTTGTTGTTCTGTAATCTATGCCTGTGTGCTAGTAATTCTTCCTCTTTTAAACTTTGGCATGTATGTTCACCCTTGGCAACAGAAAGCAACTTGGCAGTGTCTCTATTTAGGGGAATGTTGCTTTTGGTGTATCGACACCAAACATTTTATCAGTGAACAATGTTGTATATGTCTCTGTTCTCAATCAAATTTTGTACTTGCACTGCAGCCAGATTCCTTTTTACCTGAATATACTCCATCCATTCTAAATTATAGGCCGCTTAACTTTTTCAACTCCAACTTTAATTCACTCGTCTTACTCAACAAATTTCATATTTATCATTTATTTTTATTATGGTTTTGTTTAACATGCAATATGGTTAGACCTGAGCGTGGGTCACTCGACCCGACCAACCCGCCCGAAAAAAACCCGACCTGACCCGAGCAACATAACGGGTGGCGCGCAGGTCGTTTTTTTTTTTTTGACCCGCAACAATCGACGGGCCGGGCACGGGCCGTGATTTTTTACCCAAAACCCGCCCAACCCGAAAAAACCCGACCAAAAAACCCGATCCAACCCGAAAAAAACCCGTCCCGACGCGTCCGCAGAGGGTGCACGGGCTAACCCGACCCGGTGATAGGCACGGGTCGGGCGCGGGCCGTCCTATGTGACCCGTGACCCGACCCGAACCCAACGCGACCCGATATTTGCCCAGGTCTAAATATGGTTAAGTATGACTTGAATTTTTTTTCATATTTTCAAAAAAAAAATGAACAAGACTAGAGGGTCAAATTTAGTGTTAGAAAAGTAAAATGGCCTATAATCGAAACAGAGGAGTAACTCGCATTTACCTAGGACATAAGAGATTAAATATTTTCCATTCTCATCAACTAAGCTCGTAACTGCATTAAAAAGAGCAATGAGAGTCCAAAGATCGAAAAGAAGCTCAAGTGGCAAATATTCATCCATTTGCATACTCAACTATTAGCACATTCACCAAAATCTCGGCTCGGTCTTTATGCGCACATGCTCCCGTTAAACACATAGTATAGTACATTCTACTTCTACAACTAAAAGGCCCCTCTTCTCCAACCTCATCTCCCACGCCGCCTCCACCATCCACTGGTGACATTAAAATATAAGTAATGGATCAACTAACTATTGATCCATACTATCCAAACACTATATGGCTAATGGACATATCTAAACTTTAGCTATATCTAAACTTTCGGTCAAATGTATTCAAACACACCTTCAGTAGCTACAATTGTTAGTGATTTGGATTCGAGTCCCACACCCGCAGAGGGCATGGCAAGGCGAGTCCACGATGACATGGGAAGAACAACACTCTCCGCTGTATTTTTTTTTTTCGTTCTACTTGGTTTGGTGTCAAAGTGTGCTATGTCTTGCTAAAATTTTGGCATAGCACGTTTTGGCAACAAACCCTTTGAGACGAGAATGAAGAGTGTCATTGAAAAAAAAATGATTATCTAGGAGGTGAAATGACCTTGGGTGCCCTACTTATTAGCAACCGACGATGATAGGGTGATAGGGTAGAGGAATTTAGAAGAAGGGATTTTTGACAATGCCGTCAAAATTCTAATTGCAATCTCGATAGGTTGCATACGGGCAACCAGTATGGATAGGAACACGATGGACAAAGGACTATGATGATGCTATCGAGATATCAAATGCATGAACAATTGCAATATGTTGTGTAGAGGCAACAAACAGTGACGGGATAATTGGATATAGAATAGAGAAGTAAGTTTTTCGATTATGACATAGGGTACGGAGTAGTTATCAAGTGCACGAATCCTAAAGAGCACCAGAAGTCGTCCTTCCGCAGTCGGGGACGCGCCTAACGATCTCCGCGCCTAACCCTACCCAACCGCCGGCCATGGCGTCTGCGGCGGCGCCGGCCGCCGGCGATGCCTCCACCACGGAGCCAGCGGCGAAGGAGAAGCCCATCGTCGTCCGGGTCAAGCGCAAGCCCTCACAGACCCGCCCGGACGCTTTCTGTGAGCTCCCCTTCTCCCTTCCCTTTCCCCCTTCCTCCCTCATTTCTTCTATACTCCAATCCAATAAAGCTGGCGCTTTTGCTTCTGGCGTTTCTTTGTCTGCTCTATCAGGGCTAGAGATTAACGAGAGGCCAGCGAAGAAGGCGATGCTCGATTTGTCCAACCTCTCCATCTCCGAGCCTTCCACCTCTTCCTCCCCCGGGGCTAGAGGTGCATGAGCCAAACAGAATGTGACCTTGCCGTTGTCAATAAATTGTAGAACTTGCAAGATTAGTTATCGTGTCTGCTAATGCAAAACCTGGAACATGATGCTCTCCAGATTTTGATTTTTCCTTCCAAACGTTACTACCTCCACCTGCAAGCAAAATGTTTTACTTTTTTTTTTCCCATGCCCACGAATTCAGAGGAACCACGAGTTAAGAAGCTTCTTGTCCAGCACATCGAGACAGTGCGCCATTCTGAAGCTGTTCAAGATGTTCTGCACTCTCTTTTGGTAATATATGTTCCTGTCCTTTTTTCCATTCGTTCTTGTATTTTCTATTTCTTGTTAAACTTGCTTGACATACAGATTGTCATCTTGGAATGATATGGCTGTTTCTCAGCTCATGTTTAAATTAAAGTTCATGTTTCGTTTCTCATTGTTAGTATTGAAAGACACTCCTAATTCAGAGAACCTCTTGTCATTTTTCTTGTTCATGTCTATAGAGATGGTTTTTAGTCTTTATCACATCTTGAATGCCTTTTGGAGTTCAGATACTGCAACTTTTGAAATAGAAGAAATGTTGCCATTTGTACTTTAAACATCCACTTACATGGAAAGGAGTCAATTTCTGTTATGCATTCAAACATGGTTGCACGATGATCGACAATACTTGTTCCATAAATATGTATAAGATTTCTTTTTCCATAAACAATTCCTTTTGTTTTTTTTTCAGCTTGCTGACTCAAACACCAAAGAGATAAAGATCAAGACAAAGGAATGGCATGACATCATCAAACAAGACAAAGTAAGGCAAACCTTGCACCAGATTGCTAGTGTCTACTGCACTGTTTTTTGTTTCACTGCCTCTCATGAGGATTGTATGTTGATCGAGCCTTTAAGTTTTCCCCTTGGAACATATACAATTAACAACCTGGCAAATTGTGTTTTTATATCTATCTGTCAGCATGAATTTTAGTTGTTTAAATTCTAAAATGGATCCTTTTTTTGTGCCAACAGAAATCAGACCAGTTACGATCAGCAGCCAGACAAAGGCATGAGGTACACACATCCTATTATTCTTAGTGCGGTTAATTCTTTTTTTCCTTGATTTTATAAGATAATTAAGAAGGCAACGGATTTGATGGATGGTGTAGATTATGAAATGTGCCATAAATCAAGCACATAATCAACTAGTTCACGTTTTAGATGCATCACTCACCAATCACCATTATTAACTTGCAAAACACTTCCCTATTCTATGTCTAGTCAGATTGTCATAATTGGCTAATAGTGCAGGAGTATTTCCACAATTATGATATAATCCTCGGTCCCAAATCGTAAGGGGTTTTGGGTTTCGAATAGATTCATGCATTACTCCATGTATGCCTTTTGTATGTGTGTCTAGATTCATCAATATTCATATGAACATGAACAGATTGAGGGAGGGCCAAAGACCCTTATAGTTTGGAACGGAGAGAGCAGTATGTATTTTTTAAGTGTTTACACAGTCGCTACTTCTGCATTATGTTGTGCCTTTGATATGCCTCACCTCACCTACAAGTATATGTGTAATTGATTTTAGCTACATACCCACCAGATTGTCCATGTTGAGCCTGATTGCAACACAATGTTGTGGGAACAATCAGGTCAACTAATCTATGGTAACAGGGTTGCACCCCAAATAGGTTATTGGTTGGGACTTTTTGTGTATATTGCTGAGTACACTTGTGTATATTGCTGGATGGTTCAGGAGTCGGCACCCTTTTTGTGTTAGTGTTTTAAGTAATGTTGTCGCCAGGTTCCTTGAGTGCGGCACATTAGGTTGCTCACATGGTTATCCTGTTGTAAATGCCATAGTGTTTGTTCTGTGCATTCTTATGCATGGTTTTGTCCATTAATCCTGTGTAGGATCTAGGAAGAAATGCTCGCTTTGCACAAATATGGAGTCATCGAAAGAGAGAAAAGAATGAAGCTGATGAATCACTAAGAGAAATGTGCCAGCTATATGATGCTGTCCAAGTTGATCAAGATGAAGAGAAGCATCCAGCAGAACCGCGGCAAGTTTGGCTTTCTGATAATTTACCTGGCCTTTTGGAATCTAAAATTGTACCACAGCATGTTTTCTTACGATTTTCACTACAGTATTACGTCTTTCGAAGAGGGTGCTATTTTATGCAACTTTCTTCCACTTATACGGGAGTACTTGCCGTCGGCTGCTGTGGAAATTTAGTCAGATATTATTTCGTTGGCTCAGTCGGAAGGTATGCAAGTTTCTTGCCTATGTTGTCAACAGTGATAGAGGGATTCTTGGTGCTTTCATTAGTAATGGAGAGAGGTGCTTTCAAATTCTAGCGGTAATGATATGGCTCTAATAGTAAGAGTGAGCTAATTTTGATGGGTCTAAATTTGCTGCTGAGCAGATTCAGAGGTTTATGACATATATACCGTCAAGGAGGTGGATGACACAAACATGGAGGATACGGCAGCAGCTTCATATCCACGGTAAATATGAATGACTTTCCGCTTGCTATATCCCATTCCTTAGAGAGCGTCTTCTGAACAAAACATCTTACGTTAGGTTACAGGTGGACGATGGCGATGATGATGAATGCTACGGTGATGACTATCCATATGACACAGACGATTCAAATGGTAATGTTACATTCATTCTGGTTCCTTTTAGCTAATAACTGGTGAGACCATTGGTACTTGTTTGAATTAGCTGAGATTCTTCCCATCCTGAAAATATGCAGCCGAAGACAATCCACTCTTTGATTATCCTGATGAAGTGTCTGATGATGAGGACGGCGGTAGCGACGAGGAGGATCCTTTTGGAGACTTGGAAGGTTCTGATTCCGAGTACGAGAAGGAAGAGGTAGAGGCAGAACAGGATGAATAGCGATTGTGGTGAAACGTGTAGTTGTAGGTGCAGGGGAGGGTAGCGTGTGAGATGAGATATGTTCCGAGCTGATTGATGAATGTTCCTGTCGCTCATGCTGGAAATGAAATGAACTGAGGTCGACACTGCATATCGGCCGTTAAGCACTGACTGCATTATTGTACATCTGTGTATGGCATAAGCGTTCCCAAATAGGAGTATTTGGTTATGTTTGTCCAGGCACACTTAATTTTGCCATAAGTTTACTCCACTCTTGCACGGATTGGCGTTTCCTGCTTGTGTGGTCCTTTTTTTTTTTTTCTGTCACACTAAGAACAAAGCAACCATGCATGACCCTCTTTATTTTCTTGGTTGCTGCATGATCGATGTGAATGAATTAACCTCAAAGTGGATTCCATGGACCGTGTCTACTCGATGTTATTTGCAGACTGCACAGAAAGGAAATGATTGTGGCTATGGCAGATAGAAGAGCACGTACGTGATGGTCATGGGGCCGCCCAATGAGGCTAGGGACAAACAGGTGCATGCAGCAGCCAGCGTGGCAGGCACTGTTTGTCTCGGCCTTGCCTCTTTTTTTTTTCCCCCCCAAAAGGGCAAAAGACGAGGTAACCAAACAAGCAGAGCCATTTCAGGTATTTCGCAAAGAAGGTACACCGAGATCGACTCGGAATCGCCTAGTAGCCGCCTGCGTGCCTAGGTGATGGCCGCCAGACGCATGTACAGGTACTGGCACGTACGGAGTACGGTACTCCAGTACAGGTGACGTACGTGGGGCGTGGGTCCGATTCGAACTCGATCATCGTGTCGTCCGAGTCCGATGCGAGGTACAGTACAGTCTGAGACTGAGGAGGGCAGATCCATATGATCGCAAAGGGCAAGGCGAACACAAGCAAGGGGATCGGATCGGAGCTGAGGAGGGCAGCGCAGCGCAGCATGGCGGCGGCACGCGGCCAGCAGCAGGTCATCAGGCGCTACTGGCCCGGCAAGGCGCCCGAGTGGGCGGTGGTGGACGACGACGAGGAGGAGGATCTGCCCGTGATGGTGGGACGACGACGACCACGACAGCAGGTGGATCAGGTGGAGGCCGCCGGCAGCGATGTGCAGGCGGTGGAGGTTGTACTGTTGGCACCAGCGGCGGCGGCAGATGTGAGCCGCCACCACCGCCAGAAGCGGCAGCAGCGGCGGCTTGAGGACGACGATGACGACGACGAGGAGGCGAATTATTATTTTGAAGAGCCAAGGAAGAGGATCAGGGAGAGGATATTGGCGCAGCAGCCGCATCATCAGGAGGAGGATAAACTGCCGCTGGAGGAGGACGACGTGGTGGTGGAGTCTGAATCTGAGTACGAGGAGACAGACGACGATGACGACAAAGATGGCCAGCAGCACCAGCAGGCGGCGGCCGTCGGGTTCGTTCCAAAGTCGCAGCGGGATACCAACCCCGTCCTTGTGGTGGACGAAGAGGAGGAGAGGACGAGGAGGCTGCAGTATAGGAAGGCGGAGACGAGGCGGATCGTTGCAGAAGCCATACGGAGAGATGGAGAGATGCTGCAGCATGAGGCTGAGACGGCCGCCGACAACGACGACGACGACGACTGCACCACCGACGGCGACGGCGAGTTGAGTGCCATGGAGGAGTACGAGGCATGGAAGCGTCGAGAAGCAGCAAGGATCAAGAGGGACGCCGGCGGCGGCGGTCCACCTGCCGCAGCTGCTCCTCCGCCGCGCAACAAGAAGAAGAAGCTCATGATGTGGCGGCACAGCAGCAGATACCACCACCACCATGCAGGCTGCTTCTTCCAGGATGACCAGGAGGAGGATCACGACGACGACGAACGAGTTAACAAGAAGGAGCCGCCGCCGCCTCCCACCAGGGACAGCAGGGAGGAGGCCGTCATACAAGTCGTAGCTGATAGCATGGTTGGGCGGCGGGGAAGAACCAAATGGACGCGTCTTGTGGACGAGGACACTACGTTTGGGTATGCGAATTCGTCCCACCTGCTAGACCACCTCTCCCCGCATTGCTTGCTTGATTGATTGTATACACCACCTTGTTTGTTTTGATTGTGCCAATTGCCAACACGGCGCGGCATACCACCACTCCATGCCAGGGCGATGCGACGACAACGACGGAACCAACAAATTGGAGCACTCAGCGTGGAGAACCAGCAGCTTTAATTTTCCACAAGCCATGAAAGCAGGACTGCTGTGGCGACAACCTAGCTACTGATTAGCTTGGTGCTGCGTTACGTTACGTACATATACAGGGGATTTGGTCATTATTAGATTATATAAGTACAAGTAGCTAACAACATTGTTTCTCATCACGTCATCGAGTAGCATATCTATTGTTGATCTCAAATTGTAAAAAGGCAAAAATCATCTTTTTACGGGGGACACTATTTGGCGAACGCTCGCCCAACACGAACCGCGCGAGCGACGGCCCCCGCCCTCCACGTGTCCCGTCACCCGCGTCTCACCCACTAGGTGCTAGGCCCACGCCGAAAATTCTGCAAAAATAAGAGCGACAGAGGGATTCGAACCCACAACCTCTTGGCTCAGCGGCTTAGCATATGCTATGCTGACCAACACAGCTTCAGTTGTTTTGCAACTAAAGTGTAGTTACAGTATAATAAAATGATGATAATAACTTATTACGGTTAGTTATGATGATAAGTTATGTTTATATAAAGTTATCACGATAAATTATGTTTATGTAAAGTTATCTCATAAGTTATGTTTTTATAATTTTTTCATGATAAAATTATGCTTACATAAAATTGTCGGGATAAGTTATGGTTACATAAAATATTCATGATAAAGTTATGCTTACATAAAATTATCGTGATAAAATTATGGCTGCGTAAAAATAATCCTGATAAGTTATGTTCCATAAAATTATCCTAAAAAAAGAAAAAAACAAAAAATAAGTTATGGTTGTATAAAAATATTCGTGATAAAGTTACGTAAAGTTATCGTGATAAGTTACGGTTGCATAAAATATTCGTAATAAAATTATGTTTATATAAAGTTATCGTGATAAGTTACGGTTGCATAAAATATTCGTGATAAAATTATGCTTACATAAAGTTACCGTGATAGGTTATAGTTACATAAAAATATTCGTGATAAAATTATACTTACATAAACTTATCGTGAAAAGTTATGATTGCGTAAAATTATCATGATAATTTATGTTTCCATAAAATAATAGTAAAAAAGAAAAAACTCAATTAAATTTAGAGTAAATATGAAATGAAAAAATAGAAATAAAATAGAAATAAAAAAAAGGCAAAAAAAAACTTACATGGTCGTCCCCACGCGCGGCCCCACCACATGAATGTGGAGGCGTTCACGTTGTGCTGTAGGGTCATGCGGCCGGGGGAGCAATGAAGTACAGTGAGGCCCATTGGATTGTTTGCGGGACCTCGTTCGCTCGGAACGAATCGCGCAAGCGATTGTCCAATGGACATCGCGTCTTTTTACCCATACAACAACAGCACTCGATAGGCAAATGGTCTTGAGTCTTGACACCGACACGCTGACCGACATCTGTGCTCACTGCTCAACCTTACGCCAGCCTACCCCAGTGGGCTTCTCCCATTCTGGGCCTGGTAGCGAATGTTGGGCCGATCTTCACGTCACGAACCACCGGCACCGATGCGCTCCCTCGAATTCCCCTTCTGCCCATGGAAAAGGAGGAACCGCCTCATCCTGATCGATGTAAAATGCAGAGTTCAAACAGAGGAGAGCCAACAAGTTTGAGTTTAAATCACCAAGCAAAAACTCTACGAGAATTAAATGATATATCCATTGTACTTGAGGTTAATCTTAGCAAAAGAATTATTGGTAAGCCAACCAGTGTAATAGCTTCTACAAAATTAAAGAAACGCTATACATGTGAATCAATGAATGTGAATGAGCGGAAGGCAGCTAGTTTAAACGCGTGAACTTCTCCGTACTATACAATTCCTTTAGTTTATAAAAAAAAAGTTAATTGATACATGCCATTATAATTTTCACTGTTCTGAAATCTGCCATTGGTATTCTACTTATTGCACAGAGACTATTACAATTTTTTATACTTTTGAAATATGCCATTGGATACATATTTAGATCCACATGCAGTGTATGCATCTCCGTATTTACGAAAATGCCACTCCTATCTTTCTCTTACACCTTGGGTCCACTTGACAGCATCTTCTTCCTCCTCCCTTCTTCCCCAATCACCTCTCCTCGGCATCGAGTGGCAACGAGAAGTCATCCGGTGGAGCAGCATTCACCACGGCCCGACCGACGAGCTCCCTCTCACCAGTTCCTCCTCCCCACGCCGACGCCGTTCACCATGGCATCGACGTGGCGGCTCGTGTTGCCCACCTTCCACAAGCATCGCGGCCGGCCACCACATCGCGCCTCCCTACGCATCGCTCCTCTCGAAGCACCAGCTCCACCACTCCGACCTGCACCCTCCGACGCCACTGCATCGATGAACTCCCTCTCGCCGGAGGCCATGGCGTGTTCACCTCGGCCACGCACGGAGGGGAGGAAACTAAGCACGGAAGATGGGGGCGCAGCCGCGCGCGCGGCCACAAGACGTCGGCCTCGTCCATACGCGGGGCAGGGGGGCAGGGGGTGCGGACGGCGACGCCCACGACGCATCCACCTCAGCCACACGCAGATCTGAGAAGGCCAGCGACCATGGCGGTCGGTGGTGGGTGGGAGCTCGGACGGAGGAGCCGGTGGCCGGAGACGGCGGACGAGGCGTCGGAGGCAGCGCTGACGCGGCGGCGGCGCACGCGGCCTCGGTGAGCGCAGCGCAGACGCAGCGGTGGCGTCGGCCTCGAGGTTGGAGAGGGACGGTTGGGGAAGAAGGGAGGAGGAAGAAGATGGTGACAGGTGGGCCCATTGTGTAAGAGAGAGGTAAGGAGTGGCGTTTTCGTAAATACGGAGATGTATACACTGTCCATGGGCCCAAAGCCTATCCAATGGCATATTTTGAAGGTATATAAAGTTGTAATGGTCTCTATGCAATAAGAAGGATACCAATGACAGATTTAAGAACAGTGAAAATTATAATGACATATATCTAATTAACTCTATAAAAAAATAGTCTGACCAGCCCAAGATACAACCTAAAGGAATCGTAAAAGACAACACAACACAGCTGGTGATAATTGGCCTCAAACAACTAGCCACAGATAGGATGAACGCAATATTTATCCTCGCTAACTCAACTCGTGCCACTTAAATTCGTCGCCTTCACTCCTCAGTTACAGCACTAGCAGCTTCACCGATTTTATTGTTCAAATCTGCATTAGTCGTCATCTGTTTGCACCAAACACGTAACATTAAATTCAATTTGCCAACTAACAAAACAACAAAGTCAACAACATAAGTAGAGCGTGTTTATTTATTATCCAGCCAAGTCAGGTAATTTCATGGTCAGGGTTAGTCCACAGACACAGTGCTCCATACTCAACATATTTCACAGACTTCACCGAGTACAAACCACCTCTACTTTCTCTAAAAATAAAGTGTCAAGTATCAACCACCTTCTTTCTATTTATTCTTTGTATTTATGCTCATTCAATAGAAGAGGGAAAGCATCGTGAACGAGTTAAGACTTTTGAGGTGGTTCTCGCCCGCAGTTTGCTAGGAAATTTGTCCAGATGGCTGACTCGAGAGTGGAAATATTTGCATTACAGATGGCAGCCACAGAATTTCAATTTTATTTGTAGACTGCATAGAAATGATTGTGGTTATGGCAAATAGAAGAGCACGTGATTATCATGAGCCAATGAGGTCCATGATTATTATACGGAATTAAGTATATAGAAAAAACAAGACTAGAGACATAACAAGGGCCAAAGGGCCAAACAGGCGCAGTCAGCATGGCAAGGAGGCAGGCACTATTTCCTCCAATCCCTTCAACAGATCTAAGCCCAAGCATCTTGGTAACTGTAGCCATTTCAGGTATTGCATCTGCAACCCCAATGGTCCAAAGAAGGAAGTTCAAATTGTCCTCAATGTGGTGGTCCATGGCTGTCTGCATGATCCCACATAGAGCAGGAGGTCCTATACACACGTCCTTCGTATATGAAAAACACTAGTTGGAATTCAGTTTAACTGAACTGGGGGGAAATAAAGAAGCAAAAATTCAGGGACAGACACCAGATTTTCAAGCATATCAAGCAGTACCATTCTACACTACCATTTTAAACACAACACTCAGGACATTGAACAATGTACAAAATAAAGCCAATTTGGCAGTCAGACATCATAAAATGGGTTAGGGATTTCACAAATAACTTTTAGAAAAAGACATCAAAGATAGTGTGGTGCTTACTTTCAGTTGCAAGAGCATAGTCTTCTTCCTGGGAATTTATCAGCTTACGCCTGGCTCGAGCTGGATAGTTTTTTTTTTTTTTTTTTTTTTTGCGAGGCGAGCTGCATAGTTCAATGTCACTGCAGCATGTTTCTGGATACCATGAGACTGATGTATCTTGCTTTGGTCGGTTTCCGCTGAAATGGTTTCAACTGCCATATTCCTTAGCCTAACTGACCTGTTGTTTGGCTTGTAAGGCTCAAACCAGCAATGCCCACATATGCTTCCTCCGAAATTAAATGTGGCACTGTTATAATACTGTAGACCGTAGACGGAGAGAGGGGTAGTTGGAATAGTGATGGGGATGGAAGGATGAATTGTAGACTGTAGACGGAAAGAGAGATAGTTGGAATAGTGATGGAGATGGAAGGATGGAGGCATTGCTGGTTTCAGCCTAATCTCTGGTACTGCAAAAGAAACATGTCAGTTACAATACACAGAGATTTCTTGGCCTCCGTATTTGTGTTAGTCTATTGAACTCTTGATATTTGGATGCTTTTGTGCTGGAATATTGGATGTCCAGGGCCGATTGGAAGTCAGCGTGACAGATTCACATTGATCCTATGAAAATTCATATTTGCTATGAAAATTCAAAATTGCTTTGGCATCGTGCACAAGGAACGTCGTCTTGGAATGCAAGGAGCATCCCAAATTTAGGAACGTGATGTATTTTCCATACCAGGAGCTTTGATTTCGAATCCTGTGCAAATGCAGGAAGCGCGGAAGGGGAAGATGAGATGGGGGTGGCGGTTGCTATGTTAACATTGGTTAAGATATATGAAACATTGGGGGAAAAAATAACAGAAAACAAATCCAAGCGGGAGAACAAAGTAACTTACAGGTTATGTTTAATCAGATCCTAAAAAGTATGTGCTCGGGTTTGACATTGACATGACTATGAATTTGCGAAATGTGGTAGATCTCTAGAGATGAACACACGTGACCAACAACAAATTCTGTGTTGCTCGCAGTGTCGCTCACTATTTCTCTGTTTACGAAGCAACAAAATGCATGCCGTAAAGTAATCAACTCTCCTCCGTACCGTAGGGCCCTGGAAAAGTAGGCGATGGCATGGCCCATTAAGATGTTGCGACGAGTAAAGCCATGAGGCGGCCCATGACACGATTACATAAGGAACAGCTCCTCACCTGCCACGCCTCGCCTCGTTGCGCCGCCGCCGCCGCGTCTCAGCGTTGCTTTCGGAGACGACGAGGATGATCCGGCGGTTCGTGAATGTGGTGGCCAAGAGCCGCGATACCGGCATCTACTCGCTGCACCGCGTCGACGTCGCCAAGCACCTCCTGTACCCGTCGACGGCCGAGGCGAGAGCGGCGGCGGCGGCTAGTGGCAGCGGCGCTCCGGCATCCGCCGCCACGACAGAGATGGAGACGCTGCCTTGGCTGCCCGAGAAGACCATGAGCTTCCTCCCGAGCCGCACATGGAACCCCTTCTTCTCGCTGGAGCACTTCGGGCTCGTGACCCCACGCCGCAGCGAGGCCCGGATCCTCTGCACCAACTCGCGCGGCCACGCCTTGCTGTTCGACGCCGACGCGCGCGCCTGCCAGCACATGCCCAGCCTCACCGACAGCAAGGGGGACGACCCCAACCCCATCTCATTCTCCGTCCCGCGCGCCGGCGCCGGCGCCGAGGAGGCCGAGGACCTGTACGTGATGAGCGCGTGCCCCGGGTACGACGACGAGGACCCGCACGCCACGCGCTTCGAGGTGCTCGAGCTCGGCTCCCACGAGTGGCGCTGGGTGCCCCTCCCGCCCCCGCGCTTCGTCCACGACGACGACTACGGCACGGTGGAGCCGTCAAGCGAGGTCTGCGCGCACGCCGTCGTGGGCAGGACCATCTGCGTGTCGGCCTCGCACGAGGGCGTCGGCACCTACTGCTTCGACACCGTCACGCGCCGGTGGCGCAGGGCCGGCGGCTGGAAGCTGCCCTTCGAGGGCGGGGCCCACTACGTCCCCGACCGCGACCTCTGGCTCGGCTTCTCAGATCACAACGACGGCTACAACGACTACAGCCTATGCGCTGTCTCGGACCTCGCGACACACCTCACGGCTCACCTCATCTACGACGGCGGCGTTGGTGGCGGTGAGGAAAGAGGAGGAGGGCCGCCGAGGCTGGTGGGCCAGTGGCGGGAGGACCACCACCTCGCCGTGCCCGAGGGCCAGGAGTGGCGCTGCCAGGGCTCGCCCAGGCTCGTCAGCCTCGGCGCGGGGAGGTTCTGCGTTGCCAACATCTTTGAGGTTCTGCGTACTAACCCCCACCCCCCCCCCCCCCCCCCCCACACACACACACACCATCAGCTGATCCCATTTCTGGGGATATTCTGATTTCGATGATGGATATGGATGGCAGGATGAGCAGCAAGTCAGCAGCCGCCATAGGATTGCGGTGTTCACCGGCGTCGAGCTGGTGGACGATGATAACGATACTGCCAGCGCCGGGATGAGGATGCCGCGCATTCTGCCGCACAAGTCCGTAAGCTACGTCTTTGACTACGACTACGATTGCACCAACATCCAGTGGGTGCTGTGACCGGTGATGAATCGGTCCATCATTCAGGATTTCAGGTGGTGGACTCTGGTGGGCGGTGCCTATGCAGTCATTCAGCAGTGCATGCGCATCTCTCCCGTTAGTCTGTACCTTATCCTCGGCTCCTAGCTATACTAGCTACCAGAGCTTTTGTTAATTGTTATGCATCTCGATCATTTTCTATCTAGCAGTTGATGCACTATAGTAATAATTAATAAAACAGTTAATGGTGTGTAGAGCCTGTTTGGCACGGGTTCTCGAGCGGCTCTAGCTCCGCCCATGGTGGAGGCGTGCCAAACAAGATAAAAAAACGGCTTCTACGAAAGAACCACAGGAGGAACCAGGGCCTTTTTTTTTTGTGCTGAGAGTTACAGCCAAGAAAACGTGGTTTCTCACAGCTCCAACCTCCTCCGCGGCCCCTTCCCGTGCCTGCCTCTCCCCGTGGCCGGGTGCTGGGCGCTGCGCACGCCGTCGGGCCGGGACGCGCCGCCTGGACGCCCGTGTTCGACGCCGCGCCCGCAGCCAGGACGAGCCGCCGGACGAGGGAGCAGCGGGTGAGAGAGAGAGAGACAGAGAGGAGAAGAGAGCTAGCGGCGGGTGAGAGAGAGAGACAGAGGGTGGGAGTGAGAGGATAAGGGAGATGAACAGTGGATAAAATTGGTAATACAATTTTTCTCTAAACGAGAAAAACAAGAGTATTATTGACATTTCACTCCTTTAACTTTTTTTTTAAAAAAATAGGATGAGTCATTTTGCCAAACCATTTTCAAAACGGCTCTGCCTTCTTTAGAGGAGCTAAAAAAAACAGGCGGAATCGGAGCCGTTCTGCCAAACAGACTTAGGAAGCGCCCGGAGACCCCAAACCCCCGAGTCGCTTACTAAGCGCCTCTTCGTCTCTCAAAAGTGCCCGCGTGGAGGGCTCCTTCTAGGAGAAGGAACCCGCCTGCCGCCGCGTTAAATGCAGCGGACAGGTGGGTCAAAAAGGGCTTTCAGCACGTCGTGTGCAGCAGCGCACAAGGCGTGCAAACTCCATCATCGCCTGACATGGTGGACAAGACAGAACATGCCACTCCTCCAGCGTGGCACACAGTAAGAGCTACGGCGGTGTGCTCATTACGGTCGAAACGACTAGGCAGTAAAAAGGATTTGAGTACGGTACAGTCCTCCAGCGCGAGCCAGCAAAGTGGAGAGGTAACAGTGCCTCCACCTCGTACTCAGATACATGGCAAGGACACCCCAAGTCAAATACACTGTACTGCACGACATAATGAGCCATACGTACTAGGTAACGTGGTGAAGTTCCAAGTCCTTACCGGAACAGTGCATTACTCTAGTAACCATTGTAGCGTTACGGTGTTGCAACTCTGTACCAAGCTCTCTTCCTTGGACTATAAAAGGGAGGATAGTGCACCTATGGGGGAAAACCCCCAACTTACAGGACATAGCTTCAAGGCTCGCCCGAGCGCCCAAGTCTTTAGACACTCGGATTGTAATCTTGCTCTATTTCATAGTGATACTCCAAAGAGGACATTGGGTGTTACACCCCCAAGGTGGCCCAAACCTCTCTAAACACCTCATGTGTCTCACCCGAGCTCCATTGATTCCAGCAGTAGTGCTCACGTCCCTACATTTCTCTCTACCCTTGAGGTGCCTCGGGAGTGGCGCTGCCAAGACCCGCCCAGACTCATCAACCTCGGCGCGGGAAGGTTCTGCGTTGCCAAGCTCTTCAAGGTTCTGCGTAGCACCCCAGCTGATGATGATGATGGCGGCGGCCTTTGCTTCTCAGGAGATTTCGATGGATATGGCGGATGGTAGGATGAGCAGCAAGTCAGCCATAGGGTTGCGGTGTTCACCGGTGTGGAGCTGGTGGACGACAAGTCCTGGTTTTTTTTAATTTGGTCCTTTTTGCAAATTTTTTTCACAAACAGACCCCTGGAGAAACTTTGTCCAAAAATGGACCACGAGCTCGGCGCTTTAGGATCCAGCGCCGAGGTAGAACGTCTGGGCGCTCGGTCAAAGTGCGTCGAGGGTGCCACGTCAGCCGCTGGCCTGGCGGCGGGTCCATTACCTTGACGCACAGGCAGTTAGCGCCAAGGTGCGGAGGCTCGGCGCTCACGCAGCCAGCGCTGAGCTCCAGGGCTTAAAAGGCCCAGTCCTTTCTTCCTCCTCCAGCCATTCCCTTACACTGGACTCTCTCACATACCCACCTACGGTGGCCCAAACCCTAGGTCCTTTCTCCCACCCGCTGGATGCCGGATCGAGGGCGCCCGACCTCCCCCAAAGGTATCCCTCCCTCTCCTCTCCTTTTCTATCCATGTATTTTCGGTTGCATTGCTTTCGATGTGTTGAAACCCTTGGTATTTGGGAAACCTAAAAATCGAGATTTTTTTTTTGGATTTACGTTAGGATTAGCAAGTCATTGCTATTTAAGGTTGTCTAGTAGAACTGATTTACTATTTTGTACTGATTTTAGGAATCATGGTGGTACATTATTGATTAGTATGTACTTAGTAAATTTGTAATGTTCTGAATCAAACATTTACCAAATTGGGTTAACTTTGTGCTAGGTTGCAATGGGGTACACCCGTATGCCTATTCCTGCGGGTCTTGTGCCACCCATGTGCTTTTGTGGTGATCCTTGTAAGATGGAGATGTCCGACGAAGAGGAGACCTTTAGGCGGCGGCACTGGATGTGTAGCAACTGGGCCTTTAATCCACCGAAAAAGGCGGTGATGAGAGGGATACTTGTAAGTAATTAACTATAGTCTCACTTTTCAGTTATGGTGGCAAGTTGTGGTTAATGTCTATATGTTTGCTGATGGTCATAGGAGCCTCCACCGCTGTGCGATTTTGAGGAGTGGATAGACAAAGAGGTAAAGGAGAAGGACAGGGAGTGGTTCAATGAAACAAGGGATTGGAATGCCAAGATAAATGCGGGCATTGCAGCAAGGAAGAAGGAAGAGGAGCAAAGGAAGGAGCACATCGCAGAAGAGAAACGTAGGCTTGCGGCTAAGCGGAAGGCGGAAAGGGTGGTGAAGTTGGCTAGGGCAAGGCGGGCGAAGGCAGCTCTCGAGGAGAATCCAGATGCGCTGAGGAAGGGCGAGTGGCCTCGTTGCACGCAGTAGTAGCTTAATTAGTATTCATGTCGCACTGTCATGTTAGTGTTGAACCGTTTGTAAGTTGATGTATGTTTGAACCATGTTAGTGTTGAACCGTTTGTTTTTGAACCATGTATGTTTGATGTTAGTGTAAGGTCATGGTATTGTTGAATAGTTTGCGCGATTGAACAATGCCTGGAACATTAGTTTGGTGTTCGATACGTGTTTTATGTGCTGTGATGTTGGGTGTATGTGTTGGTTTTTTTATTACCTGCAGAGGTTGGCGCTAAAGGGTAGAGCGCCGAAGTTTAGTACCTCGACGCTTGGTCCTTTAGCGCCGAGGTAGGAGCCCGGGCCATGTAGGTACTGAGTGGTGGCTACAGGGCGGGCTGAGGGGCCGAAGCTCGGCGCTAAAGGGTTCAGCGCCGAGGTCGTGAAGGTCGGCGCTCCTTCCTTTAGCGCCGAGCTCCGGCACCTCGGCGCGCCACCATGCCACCACTCAGTACCCCCGGGAGCCGGGGCTCCTACCTCGGCGCTAAAGGACCAAGCGCCGAGGTACCTAACCTCGACGCCTTTTCCTTTAGCGCCGAGGTAGTGGCTTCAAAAAAACAAAACACAAATTAATACAGCAATGAGGTATAGCAGATAAACACAAAGGTACAGCAGATAATTCAACTGAGAGATAAAATAGTTCCAAAAATCCATAGCACAGATAAGGATAGAAGTCCATAGTTTAAAATTCCATCCTAACGACAGTAGTTCGAAACATCTAAACACATAATACATAGTTCAACACATAGTTCGAACATAGTTCAACACATGCAAACACATAGTTCACGACAGTAGTCCATCGACAAATAGTTCAACACATGCATCGCTCAGCCACCACGACCTCTCCCTCGACCACGGCGGGCTCTGCCACGACGCGGCAATGCATCGCTTCCAGAAGTGAAGGATGCCTTGGTCCTTTTCCCTTTGTTGGGACGTTCCGCCTGGGAAGGTGGTTGCGAGGGCCCAGGAGCATCTTGCAGCTGCGAAAGGTTGATCTCGTCATACGTGGGGTCTTGGTGCTCGGAGCCGTCACTGGAAGCTGCATCGTCGCTCGCAGCGCCTTGATCTTCCCCCGCATCGTCATCGCTCGAAGTGTCTTGGCGTGCAGCTGAGGACGACGTAGCAGCACCGGTGCCACCGCTACGTCCGGTGCGTCGAGACGAGGTAGCGCGCACCGGAAGGATGACATCTTGGGAGCGACACCCCACCGCCCGGTCAGCCTAGCTCGGCGCTGGCTGCGTGAGCGACGAGCCTCTGCACCTCGGCGCTAATTGCCTGCGCGCTGAGGCAGCGGACCCGCCGCCACGCCAGCGGCTGACGTGGCACCCTCGGCGCGCTTTGACCGAGCGCCCAGACGTTCTACCTCGGCGCTAGATCCTAAAGCGCTGAGTTCGGGGCCCATTTTTGGATAAAGTTTCTCCAGAGATCTATTTGTGAAAAAAGTTTATAAAAAAGACCAAATTAAAAAAAATCACGCACAAGTCCGTAAGCTACGTCTTTGGCGCTGACGACACCGACATCCAGTGGGTGCTGTGAGGAATCTATCATTCATCCATCATTGTGGTGGTGGTGGGCTGCACTGCATGGTGGCCATGCAGCAGCTTGCAATTGTCATGCATTCATCTCTCCCATTGATCTACGCATTCCTCCTTAGGCCCTGTTTGGTTCCATTAGCAACTAACAATTAGCTGGCTAATAGCTCTTAGCTAAAATTAGTTAGCTAATTATTAGCCGGCAACCTATTAGCTAGATGGTGTTTGGTTTCAACAACTAATATATTAGCTAATGGATACGAGGTTTTTTTTATGTGCTGTTAGTTGCTATTAGCTGAATTAGCAGACTTGGGCCAGTTAATGAGATAACTGTTAGCTGAGGTCTAGCTAATTATTAGCTAATTTATTAGCTGGCTCCGTTTGGTTCTTTAGCTGCTATTTTTTAGCAGCTAACTGTTAGCTACAAGGAACTAAACAGGCCCTACACTGAGTCCAGCAGTGTAAACGGTCAGATATAGTGCAAAATAACACTATAATGGATACAAGAGTAGGATATACGATCTGCTGGAGTCAGTCTTATCCTCACTATACTATAGCTAGCAGCAGCTTGTTATATTCATCTGTTGAATCATTTTCTATCTAGCAGTTGATGCATTATATCACTATAGTAGTAATAACTAATAAAACGGCTTATGGTTTAGTTTCGAGCTACTCCCACGTAATCTCTCGGTTCACAAAAAGAATACCATATTTATGTTTTTTTTTTGTTTTTAGATAAACTAGCAAAGATGAACCGCGCAAATAGCGCAAGTAGCTAGTTTTTGTTAAACATTTTAGTTTTGCTTCACATTAATCTTGGATAATTATTTTTATTTAGCGTTTTTTTTGTTTCTCTTCTATTGTTCCTAAACAATACATGTCGTTTTCTTGGATTTCATTTCATTGTATTCTTTACAACATATTTTTATAGTATTGAACTTTATGCATATACTTGTTCTGTTTAAAATATATTTTTATAACTTTGCTTATACTTTCTTTTTTTTCAGAAAGGGCACTAATGTCTATAAGATCAAAATAGTTATATTAGTTCTAACATAAAATATGTTATGCTAGCGCATTTGTTTTTATATTGAAGATGTCAACTTTTTTTTTGAAAAAAATGGTTTATGACAAAACCAAAGTTGATTATAGTTTGGAATGAAGGGATTACTGAACAATTTAGAAAATTAAATGGTAGGCCACTTAGACCATATTTGTTTCCCTGAGATTTTGGTGGGCCAATAACTCGAAAAGTATTGTGTGGTATTGTAAAAGTCTATACAATGAGTTGAAATAAGCATTCTTTACGCTGCTTAGGTATTATCATAATTAGCCCTCCCCCGTTGAAATTAAAGAAGCCACACAATAAGACAAAGTGTTTGTTGACTACTCAAGATTATATAAGCTGAATTATATACTGTAAGAGGTAATTAGACATGTCCATTAAAGATTATATTAGCATAGTAAATATGACCATACAATGCAATGGGAGAAAAATAGTTTGTACATCCCTAGTCCTCAATAAATATGGTCTAAAACCTCATAGGCTTCATACGCTCTAGTTTAGCAAGGTTTCAAAAATAAATAAATAAAATGATGTTATGTTTTTATTCATGTATGTCCTTTTACTTTCTAGCAATTTATTATATCTTCCCATATATAACTTAGGTCTCCTATATTAGTAATTCAAATATTTCTTATTTTGACTGATTAACATGGTGATTTTGAACCCTTGATTTAAAACATAGTGCTTTTATTATCAAAATGGTGGAGTTTTTCCTTTTTGTTTGCAAAATCTAAGTATTTCTATTATTTATATTTGATATAAAATAGTTGGATTAATCCAAATGGTTGGATAATCTTAGCAACAAAAGCGGTAATTATTTTTATTCTTTTAGTTGTACATGACATAATATTTTTGGGCTAACGTAGACAATTAGGCGTTCATAAATCTAATTTTTGCTTAAGTGGTAATTCATAGGCCCTCTTAGTGAATATGGTAACTTATTTTTAACAATCCTTGTTAAGATAATATATAGTGGAGATCTTTCTCTATGTTTGTTAGTGGTATTTGGTATAAATCTTTGATTCAATAGATGGTTAGATATTTATAGAATGATGTAGCTTTTATTATTTTTTGTTGCTATCATCGTAATTTCTAGACACCATCATGGTGGCTTATTTAATACCTCATTATTGAGATAATAGAAAGATAGTGGAGAGTTTAATATATATCTCTCTATAAAAGATGGCTTTTTAATTAGTAGTATCTTGGTATAAAATATTTGGATTAATCTAGGTCACTGGATAATCATAACGATTGGACAAATTCAAGCGTTTGGTCAGGTTAAGGTCGAGTCGTGTATTGTACAGGACGACCCAAACCCGATCTGTGCCCAATGTCAGGTCGGGTTGGCCCATGCGCTCTCTATGGATGTATCGGGTTGGGTTTTTTCAGATTGGGTCGGATTTTTCCCTTCATGCGAGTTTTTGGGTTGGTTTGGGCTTTGGGTCCAGAAATACGACACGCGCACACCCGCAAAAACAATTAGAGTAACTGCCTATCGATTATTGCGGGTTAAAAACACGGCATGTGCCTACCCGGCACCCGCCGCGTTGTTCTGGTTTGGTGACCAATGATCGGGTCTAATAACAATCGGTTGTGTGGATATCTTTCTTTTTTTAATTTAATTGGTATATGATTTAATATATAGATTGTTAGATATTTATAAAATATAACTTTTAGGTACTTTTTTTATTAATATGGTAATTTCTAGACTATCTTGATGAATAGGGGGGCTTTTTTTAACACTCTTATATATAAAGAGATGGAAGAGAGCTTTATCCCTCCCTCTTTCTTTCTACAAAATGTAGCTCTTTTGTCCAACTTAGTCAAAGTAGAAGAAGTACACTCTCCGTTTGAAATTATGTACTTTACCTTTATACTAATTTAATTTGTTTTATTATAACAACCAATGATGTAAAAAAAATACTTGTGCACACTTTTTTTAGTTGCATTTAATATATGATTTAATGAAGACTGTTAAATGTGCTTAAAATCCAATTTTATGGTTCTTTTGCAGTTGACATGCGTATGAATGATGCTTATCTAGGGGCCTGCGATGTGTTTGCACTGGACTCTTGCATGCTGCAAGCAATAGATAACACGTGATTTATTTATGAGATCTTTATCTAGGAGTTTAGGTACGTATCGGATTATTGGTGATGTGTTTGCGCTGGACTCTTGCAAGCTGCAAGCAATAGATAACATATGTTTTATTTATCTGGTGTTTATCGAGGAGTTTAGGTACGTATCGGATTATTGATGTGGGTCCTAATCGACGACCACATCTTACATGCATGGAGGAGTCCAGCTAATAACGTATGAGTACTGATCTAATTCCTAATCGTAGGATTCACTGGAAAGGGAAAAAATGGCGGATAGAACTACCTTTTTGGTATTTGTCTTTTTAGAGTATGTATATCGTGACGCTGGGGCAATCCAGAACTGCATGACTAGGGAGCCACCCCTTAGGAGCAGGAAGCTCGCTGCCCACAGGCTCACAAGTGCGCCGGTGGCCAAGCGTGGAGAGATTTTTTTGAGACGGCGTTTGGATTATGAGGATCCGGACGTGCCTGTGTCGACCACGGCAGCTAAAGACTATGACAGCATCTTTTCCAATGATCTTTCCGCCAGCCACAGGGAGGCGATCGCCGAGCTCTTCCCGCCATCGTCCTTCTTTGGACAAGGCGTGGAAGCTGCGCTTGTCGCTTGATCGCCCGACTTAGGTTTGCCTAGTTGTAGTTGTTTAGCTCGTAATGTTTACGGAGGGTCTTGGTTGTTCAGTGCGTGAGTAATCCTGTGAGTGTTTGCAGGCTATCTCAATGGTCTGCACTTTGTAATTGTCTTATTCATCTTCTTAATAGAAAGATACGCAGCTCTCCTGCGTATTTGTCCAAAAAAAAAAAGATTATGTATATATACTAATTTAAACCGTTGGATGATCATAATTTCTTATGGTGTAGATCTTTTTTATTTTTTAATCTATATTTAATATATGATTTAATGTAGACCGTAGATCTTTATAAAATCCGACGGTGAAGCGTTTTTTTTTTCTGATTAACGTGGTGGTTTATTTTAACACTCCTATATTGATATAATAGATTGATTGATAATGGAAGGAAATATTGCATGCACGTGCCCCTTAATGTCCTACCTAATCACGAAAAACACAAGGATCTTTAATGTCCCATGCATGCAACAGATGTGGACGCCTTTTTCCCCGGCTATGTTGAATTTTGATGTCTTGTGGTCCAATCCATGATTGTATTCTTTCGCGGAAAAAATTAAACCTATGATTACATTCTTTTTAAGGGCATCATCACGGTTTGAATACGTTCGTATCAGATTTGGTCGGGTATGTATGTATCCACCTCCAGCCCTGACCTGGTTGTCTTCATCACACTCACCCTATATCCTCGTGCCCCTAAATGTTGTAAGTGGTACGTAAGTGAGACGTCTCTGGGCGTGTTTGAATACAAGAGACTAAAGTTTAACCACTAAAGTTTAGTCCGTTTGCATCTAACCCTTGGACTAACCATTAGTCCATTAGTCCAAAAATGTGAGCTAAGTATGCCAATTCCTAGTGTAATTAATGGGTCGAATGACAATTAGTCCATACTAACATCCCATGACTAATGGCTAGTGAGCTAGACTTTAGCCAGCTAAACTTTAGTCCGAACTAAACTTTAGGTCTAAAATATTCAAACATAGTCCCGCCTATGTCAAGCTTCTCTTCGTCGACACAGCTTGAGTAGCAAGCCGGGCACCATGGGCTTGCTGGAAGCGAGTCGTTTACACTCCGCCGATAGACCGATCTACATAGTGTGGTAGGCTGCATTGACAAAACTTATTTTCTGCGCCTTCATCATCCTCCATCCAGTTCCCCTTTCGCCCTGGCATCGAGCGCCAATGACCGTCCTTTCCATATTAGGCCTTGTTTGGCAAACACTTACATATTGGCTTTGTTCCTACAAGATAGCAATGGCTCAAGAGCCGAAAGGTTTGCATGGGGCAACGCACACATTGAAAATGTGGCTTTTAATTTGAGTAGTGCCTTTTTTTTTATAGCATAATTGCATTGAACTTGTGCATATTCGTGTGGGGTTGGTGCAACTTCCCTCTTAAAAAAATAATCTGCTCGGTTGATTTATGTACAGACCGTTTGGATATTTACTTTATTATATGAATATAAAAGCTTGTATTACGTATTAAAAGTACGATTAACGATAAAAACAAGTCGAAACAGATAACCATACATAAAAAAATAGTTAAGCACACTGCTTTCTCAATAATAACACGACAAATCCGTAGGCATTAAACATTCGAAACTGGAGAAATCGCTTCTAAATAGAGACTAACAATACATTTCATTCTTAGAAGAATCAAAAGGAAAAATAATACTACACAAAAGTACTAGTACAATAGAAGTAGGAGAGAAACCAGTACAGGAGGAGGGCGTGGATCACGGCCACGAGCCTAGCGTCTCACCAGTCCTTGCTCGGACCACTTGCCCCCACAACAACTAGTAGCACTAAAAAGTTGCGGAAAAAAAAAAGAGAGAGAATCCAATTTCCATTTCTAATATATCCTGTAGTACGTACAGTAAAAAATTTCATTTCCCCCCGTCAATCTCTCTCTGCTGTCGCCTGCCTGCTTCCTCCATCCTCCATCCTCCTCCCGCACCGTGACGCCGCTTCCCCTGCTCCCCTTCCCCATTTCTCTCCCCTGCCAGCCAGCCGCATCCAAACCCTAACCCTAAACCCCTCCCCCACCAACCTCCGCACAATCCTCCCCGCCCCACTCACCTGCCTCTCCGCCCCTCCCGACCTCGCCACGCTGGCCCGATTCGATCGATGTCCGTAGGCGGGCAAGCAAGCTCCCCGACCGCATGATGGCTGCGGGCTGAGGTGAGGCGAGCCACACACAGCGCAAGCAAGCGTCCATGGCATTGGGAGATCTCATGGCGTCCAGGCTCGGCCACTCCTCGTCCTCCCCGTCGCCGTCGCCGTCGCCGGCCGCGGCTCCGGCGCCGCTCTCGAACCACTACCGCCGCCACCGTGACGGCAGCACCAACCACGTCACCGATGGCCTCCCCGTCGCCAACGGGCCGGAGCCCAGGAACGGGCTGGAGCCCGCCGCCCCCGAGGCGGAGGAGCCGGCGCCCGTGCCGTACCTGCCCCAGCTCGTGGTGTTGTGCGACCAGCGCCACGAGGGGCTCGACGAGGCTGCCGCCGCCGCCGCCGGGCCCTCCACCAGCGGCCTCGTCTCCAAGTGGCGCCCCAAGGACAGGGTAATGGATGCGATGCTGTTTGCAGATGCTGTTCCTAATGCCTCTTCTGATGATATTGTTACTCGACCTGCTGCTGGATTCGGTGCGTGTGAGCTCAGCTGGGGGTTCTTTATGATTATCTGGTTTGAGCTTGAAATGGTAAACTAGAGGTGTCGGGCCAAGTGGTTCCGTTACTTCCAAGCTTGGCGCCATTTATCGATTTCTGTTAGGAGATGCGATGCGATTCGGCTGCGATGATGTCAGATGTAATGAGACCCTGAAAGTCAGCGAGTAAGCAATATTACGCTCGCTGCTCTTGGCAGTCATGAATGCGTGGTGTGGTGGGATGAGTTGTCATCGTTTGCCGCAACCCAATATATTCTGCCTCCCAAGTGTTTCCAAAAGTTGTGGGGGTCTGAGGGGGCAGTGCTACATTTACACTTTTGCCGTATCGCACGAACCGTTTCTTTACTAGCAGTAACTGATACAAAATGGAAAATACCGTACTCAAACCCAACGGTGCTGCTATGATATCAGTCCTGCAAGTTCTTAATTTCATTTACTAGCTGAATGTAGTATGGTGATCACGAGTGCTTCGACCAGTGTGTTTCGAATAAAAATTCAAACTAGCAAGTATACAGTATAGCAAGCCAAAAAGCAGTGAGCGAGCAGGACGAATGTAGGTAGCACAGAGGAGCAACAAGAGTAAAACAACCAGAGAGGCCGCATAGCCGCCACCTCCTTCATCCTTGCTAGATTAGGCACCGTTGGCCGGTGCACAGAACAAAAACCTGGATGACTGGATCATGTCGTGTAGGAGCCATTAGTCAAGGTAAAGTTTGCTGACCTGAAGGTATTGGTATTCCTGACAGCTTAAGCATCTACTATAGCAAATCTAGCTTGCAAGCACACAGTGGTTTTAGAGATGCCACATTGTGTGTTGCACTGGCATGACGCACCAGATGGGCAATAGGGCGTTTCAGTTCATGGCAACGGACATATGATTGCCAGATAGGAGGTTCTGACAATAAAAGAAGATGCTGCTGTACATGGAGTGGAAATCATTGAACACTAAGTACTTGGGATAAAATAAGAGGTTATTGTCTTATTAATGTTCTTGGGCAAAGAAAAGAAAATTACTACCTCTGTATATACGTTTTCCATTTTTCTTAGATTCTTTTCAGAATTTTGCGCAACCACTGGGTGTAACAATGTATCATGTAAACTGATCTGTTCTTCAACCTTTCGGACAAAATCCCTTGGATGTTTGAATCTTATGTTTATTTGTCTGAGGGTCATGTTGACTTTTAATATCTCACTGCTGGCTTATTTCTTCTATTTACAATGGCCTGTCTGCTTCTTATTTTCTTTGTCCGGCCATGGGTGGTTCTCCAGTTTTATTTAAAAATAATTTTCCACGTCTTTTAAATGTTATTTACTAATTATGGATTTTGTACTGCAGATGAAGACTGGATGTGTTGCTCTTGTATTATGTTTAAACATAAGTGTTGATCCGCCTGATGTAATCAAAATATCCCCTTGTGCAAGAATGGAGTGCTGGATAGGTACACTTTTAGTTGAGTATATATTTCCAAATTTCAATTATTAGTTGAAAAGCATACAATAAATGAACTATCTTTCACCATCTGAGTGAAACTGTGTCTTTCTATTTTAACCTTGGCATTTCTGAATGCCAAATGTGAGCATTTTTTCAATTAGAGGTACACAAAAATAACAAAGTCTTTAAGTCCCAAGCATTCAAGCAAGCTGGAGTAGGGTAGAGATGAAACCCAATATGAGCTACCAATTAGAAATAAAATAGAAAGGAACAAAACTTTATATAGATATATATAAGGCATCAGTACTCAGTAGTAGTAAAACTATTAAGGGATTAAAAGAGTTGTTCCTGGCTCTGGCATTTGGATACTTGATTTTCACATGCTTCTATCCAAGGAAAGTTCTTTGAGTGTATTCCACCCTTTCAAGTCACTTTTCTTTCGGTATTTTGTTAATTTGAAGTAAATCCCAGCAAATAAACTACCTGGCACCTACTGTTCGCTCGCAAAAGACACTGTTAATTATATTCTGAAAATTACACTGTTTGTCTCCAATGCTCCATAGGAATCTACCCACTTTTGTAATTTAAAATTTACAATTGCCATTTAATTGTTGAGGAAGTTAAGTTTTCTATTGTAAGATACTGCATCTATTGGCTGTGGTCATGGAAGATATAAACTCAAGTATTAGTCCTTGTGATGGTTATTTGGTCGATAAATTTTAGACAGACATGGTAATATATATTTGTTGATAGGTTTGTACTTAAATACTGTTATTGCACTCGGTGCAATACCCTTGAGATCTGTTCATAGATCTTAATTCCTTTATTCCAGATCCATTTTCTATGGCACCTCCTAAAGCTCTTGCAAGTATTGGAAAAACATTGCATTCACAGTATGAGCGCTGGCAACCTAAGGTGAGTACTTGCTTTCCTACATAACTTCTGTGTTATTTAGGTGATTGTTATTTGCATCTTCATGTCCTACATTCTAACGGCATATGCAGGCTCGTTACAAGCTTCAGCTAGATCCAACAGTGGAGGAAGTTAAGAAGCTTTGTAATACTTGTCGCAAATATGCCAAATCAGAGAGAGTTCTTTTCCATTACAATGGCCATGGCGTACCAAAACCTACATCTAATGGTGAGATTTGGGTGTTTAACAAGGTAAACATTATTAATACACTGTATTACCTGCCAAATGTACCTATCATAGGTCTGATAAAATGGTCGTTTTTTTTGCAGAGTTACACGCAGTATATTCCACTTCCAATTACTGATCTTGATTCATGGCTAAAAACGCCTTCCATTTATGTTTTTGACTGCTCAGCAGCTGGAATTATTGTGAAAGCTTTTCTAGAGGTGTTACATGCTTCTTAGCATATATTTTTCTTATTCTTGAAGGTTATCATGAGTTAATGACTATGTGTTTGTTTTGTTTTTGTTCCTGGATTGTAATATTTGTTCTGACTTTTGATTGCTTCAGCGCCTAGACTGGAGTTCTAGCTCCTCTGCATCTTCACAGAAGGATTGCATTCTTCTTGCTGCATGTGAAGCACATCAAACTCTTCCCCAGAGTGCAGAATTTCCTGCTGATGTGTTTACGGCTTGCCTCACAACGCCCATCAAAATGGCATTGCACTGGTAAATGTCTCTCCCTCTTTATGCTCGTATGTGTGTGCATGCATGTGCGAGTGTGTTCCTTTTATCTCATCTCCCCCTTTTTTCAGCATGCTGTGTTTACTTGGGGACATGCCTATAAACCATGCAGGTTTTGTAAGCGATCATTACTCTGTGGTTCTCTGGATACTTCTCTTATTGACCGAATTCCTGGAAGGCAAAATGATCGTAAAACTCTTCTTGGGGAGCTGAATTGGATTTTTACTGCTATAACAGATACTATTGCATGGAATGTTCTTCCTCATGGTACGCTGTGTTGGAGATTTAAAAGTATTTTTCGGAACGAGAAAAATCAGAGAAGATGATTTAAGTTCAAAATAAATATGTTGGCTTATATTGGGTTTGTGATACACGTTTCACTGTGCAGATTTGTTCCAAAGGCTTTTCAGGCAAGACCTTCTTGTTGCTAGTCTGTTTCGTAACTTCTTGCTTGCTGAGAGAATCATGCGATCTGCAAATTGTTCTCCAATCTCTTATCCGATGTTACCACCAACACATCAACACCATATGTGGTAACTAGCCTGGCCTGGCCTTCTGTTTGTGCATTAACTGCTTTTTGTGCATCTCGTAACTTGCTAAATCCCAGGGATGCATGGGACATGGCTGCTGAGATTTGCCTTTCCAAGCTTCCTCAGTTAATTGCTGATCCAAACACAGAGTTTCAGGTTTTCAGCATTTAGCATTTTAAGAAATATCAAAATTTTTATTGGTGTTTTGCCATTTGAATATGACCATTTCAGCATTATTAATTTATTTATCTCCGTCTCAAACCAGCCAAGCCCATTTTTTACGGAACAACTGACGTCTTTTGAAGTGTGGCTTGATCATGGCTCTGAGGACAAGAAACCTCCTGAACAGTTACCCATCGTTCTTCAGGTAAGACATTTTGCTTTTGCCTTTGCATACAAGTCAATATTTAGAACCCGGTTTAACTTTGTTACCTCCTTGCCCATCTCTTTGCTGCTATAGTTTTAATTTGGTAAAATGTTTACATGATATCGCTATTACTTATCTGCTACTCCATGAGTGTTGCTTTGGGTTCAGTACTTGAGTGCAGTCAACCTTTAAATTTTTTTATTGATTAATTACTCTATGTGCGAAGGGGAGCCTTTGTGCAATGGTAAAAGCTGTTGCCTTGTGATCAGGAGGTCACGGGTTCAAGTCGTGGATACAGCCTCTTGCATAAATGCTGGGAAAGGCTGTGTGTACATTAGATCCCAAAGTGGGTCCAACCCTTACCTGGACCCCCCGCAAGGGGGAGTTCTTGCAGCGGGGCTGCCCTTTTAATTACTATATGCACGTTGATATTGAACATTTGAAGATGTTATGAGTAGATTTGTCCCTAAACATATATGCTTTTTCCTATATTCATAATCTATAACCTTACTATTCTTTATAAATATATTGTAGCACAAATTACTTGCCAAAGTTATGTTTTGGGGATCACGTAAATATCCAAAACGACACTTTTATGACTGTTTTATTTTCTGTTTACTTTCCTTCTTAGATCTTGTGTTTTGTGCAGGTCTTACTTAGTCAATCACACAGATTTAGAGCTCTTGTTCTGCTTGGAAGATTTCTTGACATGGGACCATGGGCAGTCGATTTGGTTTGTAGCTGACCTCTTCTGAATGTATTTATTTAGGAAGTGCTTGTTTTTTCTCTATACAGTCTTCAGCCTCTGAGTACTTATTGTTGTAGGCCCTATCTGTTGGAATCTTCCCTTATGTACTCAAACTGCTTCAAACAAGTGCAACGGAGCTGCGTCAAATCCTCGTGTTTATATGGACGAAAATTCTCTCTCTTGATAAGGTATGGATTCTTTGTTTGCAATCTTTTGAAGGTCCTTTGGTTGTTTTAGGTTCCGGTGTTTAACCTGCATATTTTTCTCAAATATCAGTCGTGCCAGGTTGACTTGATTAAAGATGGAGGACATGCATATTTTATCAGATTTCTTGGCAGTTTGGATGCTTACCCAGAACAGCGTGCAATGGCTGCTTTTGTTTTAGCAGTTATTGTGGATAAGAACAGGACAGGTCAAGCGGCTTGTATTAGTGCAGGGCTTATAGATGTTTGCCTGAGACATCTGCAACATGAGAATGCTCATGATGCACCGACAGAGCCTTTGCTTTTGCAGTGGCTTTGTTTATGCCTCGGCAAACTTTGGGAAGATTTCCCTGAGGCCCAGTTACTTGGTTTGCAAAATGCACCAGAAATTGTTACATGTTTATTCTCAGAGCCTCAACCTGAGGTATGATGCCTTTATAAGTTTATATTGTTGTCTGTTCTTTCTTTTGCCTACTTCACAAGATACATATCAAATATTTGGCCTTGCCAGGTTAGAGCTGCTGCTGTTTTTGCAATTGGGAATCTCCTGGATATGGGATCTACATCATCAAATGGTGCTGATGATGATTCTGATGATGATGAAAGGATGAAATCTGAAATAAATGTTGTCCGAAGCCTTCTGCAGGTCTCTTCAGATGGTAGCCCCCTTGTTAGATCTGAGGTTGCTATAGGTATGCACATTTGAAAATTTTCCCCTTAAGGCCTAGTTTGGCATGTCATGTATCAAGAGGGATTGAAGTGTATTGAGAGGGGTTGAGGGGGATTTTGATCTATTGTGGATTTAAACCCCACCCCAATCCCCCCTCAAACCACTTCAAGCAAATAGCACCCAAAGTCCCACACTAGCCCTAAAACAATCCTGTGTCTATTGACCATAGAAGATTCCTTTCGACCTTATGGCAATCATTTTGAATTTATTTGGTTTCTTTTCCAGCTCTTACTCGCTTTGCATTGGGTCACAACAAACATCTCAAATCTGTTGCTGCTGAGTATTGGAAACCTCAAACCAATTCATTGCTGAAGTCACTGCCATCTTTGGCAAATATAAGTAATCCAAGCAATGTTTATGGCCCCAACAGCATTCTACAAGGCAGCAGTGGCCTTGCATCTCATATTGGTCCTGTGCTAAGGGTTGGGAGTGATAACAGTACTGCTGGTCGTGATGGAAGAATTTCTACAAGCAGCCCAATTGCAACAAGTAGTGTCATGCATGGCTCTCCCCAGTCAGATGATTCTTCCCAGCACTCTGATTCAGGAATATTACTGAGAGAGAATGCAAGTAATGGTGGTCTCAGCTACACTAGGTCGAGGCCTGTTGATAATGTTATTTATTCTCAATTTATATCAACTATGTGTTCTGTTGCTAAAGATCCTTACCCAAGAATTGCGACTATTGGTCGGAGAGCACTGTCCCTTATAGGTGTTGAGCAAGTGGTTATGAAAAATACTAGATTTAACAGTGGAGGTGCACATCAAGGGGAGGCATCCACATCAAACTTTGGAATGGCACGCTCTTCTTCTTGGTTTGATATGCATTCTGGTAAGTTAAAAACTTGCAATTACTTTCCTTTCTATCTGCTTGTAAGTTGGAACACCTTCTGCGTGCTGGGGGTTCAGGGAAATACAAGACTTTTTGGATTGAATTTTCCAATATTTTGCAGGAAGCATCTCAATGGCATTTAGGACACCTCCTGTTAGTCCACCTCAGCATGATTATCTTCCAGGATTACGCAGAGTGTGTTCTATGGAGTTCAGACCACATCCTATGAATCCACCTGAGGGCTTAGCAAATCCGCTTTTAAGCTCTGCTGCAGCTCCCAGTAATTCTGAACTATCTATACTTCCACAATCCACAATTTACAACTGGAGCTGTGGTCACTTCTCTAGGCCACTTTTAACTGGTTCAGATGATAATGAAGAGGCGAATGCTAGAAGAGAAGAGAGAGAACGAATTGCACTAGATTGTGTTGCTAAGTGCCAGCGCTCCTGTACGTGGATGGATGCACTATTCTGAATTACATTATTGTTGTTGTTATTCTTGCTTATTTATCTTTTTTTGTGTGGTGGTTATACACCCGTGGAATAGCAGCTTGCAAGATGACCAGCCAAATTGCTAGTTGGGATACGAGGTTTGAATTGGGTACAAAAGCAGCATTGCTGTTGCCATTTTCTCCAATTGTAATTGCAGCTGATGAGAATGAGCAAATAAGGTGATAATCACTTTTGAAATTTAAAATCCTGGCTCTTCAAATGCATTCCTACAACTGTGATAATGTGACATGCCTCATTTCAGAGTGTGGAACTACGATGATGCACTACCAGTGAATTCTTTTGAAAACCATAAGTTGTCCGACAGAGGGCTATCTAAACTTCTGCTTATCAATGAGCTTGATGAAAGTTTGCTTTTAGCTGCCTCAAGTATGCCTCTCTCAGCTTCACTATGCTTTTCCTTCTATACTCGTCTTCTACTGTTGTACCATCTAATTTTTCATGTTGCAGGTGATGGAAATGTCAGAATATGGAAAAACTTTACTCAAAAGGGAGGACAAAAACTTGTAACTGCTTTCTCATCAGTACAGGGTCAGAGAGCTGCTGGTCGCAGTATTGTGACTGACTGGCAGCAGCAATCTGGTTATCTGGTAATAATCTGGTTTCCTAGTAGTTATGTACTTCTATTTTACCTACTGTAGTTTGTTCTCATACAGAAGTTGTTTTCTTTCATGGTTCAATAGTATGCATCTGGTGACATGTCATCCATCTTGGTATGGGATCTTGACAAGGAACAACTACTTCGCAGCGCCATTCAGTCATCTGCTGATAGTGCCATTTCTGCCCTGGTGAGTTCTTGTTGCCATGTGCTATCCATGTGTCGGAATCTTGATTTAGGCTCTACCCCCCTTTAGTTCCCCGCTTGTTTCCTCCTGCTGGTGACTCTCGTTGGCTTTCAACTCTAGTCTACCCCAACTTGCTTGGGACTGAAAGGCTTGGTTGTTGTTGTTGTTGTTGACTTCAAATAACTTCTTACTTGCTGATGTTCATGTTTCATATTAATTAATAACTAAAAAGTGTAAATGAACTACACTGCTATCCATTGGATATCATTGAATCCAAGGCTAGTATTTGATTTGATAACTATATTGTGACGAAAACGTGTGGTAGAAAAGAGTTTGAGCACACATGATTTCTATTAGAGGAGAAATGTGAACCCAATATTCCTTCAAGAAGAATGATGGTGCACATGTGTTCTCTGATTAGTTATGTGCACTGAAAACGGCCAAGTTTTTATTAGTTCAAGCGGATTTGGTGTTGCTTTCTGTGGGAAATTTGTCAATTTTCTGAAGTAGTTTGAACAATATGATGCAGAGGTAAAATGGGAAATTGACATAATTTACTCCTATATTTCATAAACTAGTATTTTTTTACTTGACCAAAAAAACAAGTGGTGTACTCCAGTGTTAATCTGGTTTCTGTCTGTTCTTGAGCATGATCATTGCTTGTTGCTTCTCTTTCAGTCTGCATCTCAGGTTTGCTCTGGGCATTTTGCTGCTGGTTTTGCTGATGGTTCTGTCAGGATATTTGATGTTCGCACTCATGATAAGTAAGTACAGTAACATCTAATCCTCTGGCCCTGTGCCGTTTGATGCCTACCATGCATATGTATAATGTATCCTTTCCGCCCTACTTCCTTTTTCTTTTCTGTCAACTTGTTTTTTTAAACTTCAAATCTTTTTTCCATACTGTAGGCCTGTCTATATGACCAGGCCACATGCCCCAAGAACAGAAAAGGTTGTGGGCATAGGGTTTCAGCCTGGGTTTGATCCAAACAAGGTAAATAGTAAACACTGCCGCTTCTTTATGTTGCTACGTTTTTTTTTTTTATTTTCAGTTGAAGCAACCAAGCTATTTTATATTTGTGTGGGTTTGCTTAAGCTTTACAATGGTCCCTTTTCTTTTTTTTTAAATTTATTGTATTGCAGATTGTAAGTGCATCTCAAGCTGGAGACATTCAGTTTCTAGATGTTAGAAGGGCAGCAGAACCCTACCTGACTATCGAGGCACACAGGGGTTCACTTACAGCGTTAGCGGTTCATCGGCATGCCCCAGTTGTTGCAAGTGGCTCAGCCAAGCAGATGATTAAAGTTTTTAGTCTTGAAGGAGAGCAGTTAACGATAATTCGCTACCAGCCATCTTTTATGGGCCAAAGAATAGGCAGTGTAAATTGCCTTTCTTTTCACCCATACAAATCACTCCTGGCAGCTGGTGCTGGTGATAATGCTCTCGTCTCTATCTATGCTGAAGAAAATTACAAGTAAGCTGAGGCCAACATGTCATGGCAATGCAGCCACAATGCAATTGGTAAGCCTTATGTTTTTGGCCGTGTGATGGCTCCACGACATGGTCCAGCTACAAGATCCAATTTGAAGTGAAGCCTTGTCACAGAGACGGTGTTGATGGCCCCATGGCTTTCGGTGCATACAGCCTGTTGGGCGATGTGTGCAATTTGTAAGATACAACCAAGATTCATTAGCCTCCTTGCAGAAGGTTCGTGAAGCCCTACCCTGGTCCGGTCATTGAACTTGGAGGCTCCCCCCCAATAATTAATCATACCTAGGTTAACCGAAATGTAAATAGTGATCACATTTGGGTTGCTTTGCCTGCGCACTTACTCTTCCAAGTGTAGAAAGGCTTGAAGATGCTTGATATGGTAAACCGGGTTTGGTAGGGGCTGCTGCCTGGGCAAGTTGGGTTGTGCATATGGGCCCAGGTAGAATGCTTGCACATGGCTCCTCACAGATGTTGTTGAATAGATAGTTGCATTTGTCCAGCTAATATAGCGCTAGATGGGGTTAGTATGCCCTGGGTGAATGAAGGAATGTTGTCGAGTCACTTGCATTGCAGTCATTGGACAGATTGTCCATTTGTATATATGAACCCTGTTTGTACAGTTGCCAGCTATCTACCTGGCCTCAAGTTGTAATCCGAGCAATGGTGTGTTTTACATGGCTATCTTCCATAAGAGAGATGAGAGAGATGTTGAACAGTTGAAGGCTTCACAGACTTGTGGTCTGTAAGCTCGTCGATATCACCGTCACCTGGAGCTGGAGGTGGCTTGATGGAAGATGTTGATGTTTGTATCTCTGGAGTGATGTATCACCTGCCCCATTGTCCCCATTGGCATTATCTGCTGTACAGAGAGAATGATGACCTACTGAAGATAGCAGCGCCCAGTGTCCATGAACTTGTTGCTTTAGACTTCAGATACCAAGGGGATCCATCAGAAAAGAAAGGCAGTCGAGGTTTCGATCATTCTGCATAGTGTGTTAACAGTTGAGCATCGACACACGTTTGTAGATGTGTTATTTTTCTTGGCAGTTGGCTGAGCGAAGATGAGATGTAATGTAATGATGATAATTTGTTGTGTGTTGATAATAAGTTCAGTTAAATTCGAGCTCATACTTTTGTTGGCCTTTGTACTTTCTGCCTTCACATTCACAATAATCTGTGCACTGTAAGAATCACTCAGACTGCGAGCAACCGAGCATGTCTTCCTCAAAACTGCAGCGTCACTGTCTCGTTGAGCATATAAGCTTGTCGTGCCCAGACAAAGAACCACACCAATCCCGTTCCGCGTGCGATGAGCGCGAGCCGGCGAGTCGCGGCGCGGCCTGACGCCACCCTCCCCCACCCCCACCCCCACCCCCACAGCATGCTGCTGCTGACCCTCGCGCGCCACGGCCGCTTCGCCGCCGCCGCCACCCTCTTCTCCGCCGCGCACCGCACGACGGGCGCCCTCAACTCCCTCCTCGCCGCGCTCTGCTCCTCTCCGTCCCGGGCCTTCCTCCGCATCGCCCCCGCCGTGCTCCTCCGCGCCGCCCCGCACGCCGCCCCCGACGCGGCCACCTTCCGCATCCTCACCTCCGCGCTCTGCCGCCGCTCGCAGCGCCCCTCCGCCGCCGCCGACCTCCTCCGCTGCATGCCCGCGCTCCTCCTCGACCCGGACCCGCGCAGCTGCCGCGCGGTCCTCGCCTCGCTCTGCCGCCGCGCGCCCGCGCGCGACGCGCTCGCGTTCCTGGACGACATGCGCCGGTGGGGCGTCCCGCCGTGCCGCCCCGACCACCACGCCGTCGTCGACGCGCTCCTGCGGGAGGGGCTGCCGGCCGAGGCGTACGAGGTCGTGTCCAAGCAGATGGACGCCGACGGGGTTGCCCCCGCGCTCCCGGACTTCGAGCGGCTGCTGCGCGCCTTCCGCGCGGCCGGCTCGTTCGACGCCGTCGAGGAGGCGTTCGACGAAATGCTCCTGCGGGGGCTCGTCCCGGGTGCGCGCGTCTACGCCCTCTACGTCGGCGCGCTCTGCGACAGGGGCGACCTGGCCGGCGCGCGCCGGATGCTGGGGTGCATGGAGCGCGCGGGCTGCGCGCCGGACGCCGGGACGTTCGGCGCCGTGGCGGCCGGCTACGTGGCGGCCGGGGACGTGGGCGCGGCGAGGGAGGTCGCGCTGGACGCCGTGCGGCGGGGCCTGCGATGGGACGCGGCCGCGCTGGCGGAGCTGGTGGGGGCGCTGCGCGCCCGCGGCCACCTCGCGCGGGCGCGGCCGCTGCTGGCGGACATCCGGCGCGACGGCTGCGCTGCCGGGTTGGATGCACCGGCGTTTGAGCAGATCGTGGGGGGAGAAGGGGCGTCGTGTCCCGATCCCGACGACGAGGAGGATCTGTGCACCGTGGACGGAGCCCGCCGGAGCGTCGACGAGGCAGTGGCGCCGCGCCCGCCCGAGTGTCGGTGAGGCTTTTTTCTTGCAGCCGACCGGGTGCCATACGGCCCTCCTTGTAGCACTATCATCACAAGTGGAATCGGCAAACAATTTTGTTCCAAGCAATTAGCATGCCTGTGTGTCTTGCTTGCTTGTGCTCGCCGTGGCTGGAGACGAACCGTATGCTACGCAGTGTCCGGCTCCGGGCTCCGGCGAGGGGGGTGGCACCGTGGCACTGGCAGGCAGACCCCCTCGCTTCTGGACTGGCGGCTTCAGCGGTTGATCAGTTCAGTCTTCAGTGGTCTGGGGACCTAGTAACTGACATGTGGGGCCAACTTGGCATCGAGAGAGCACGAATTGCCGTGCCCCACCGCGAATGAGCCGTGCACCCACGCAGGGAACCCCTAGAAACGAAAAGGAAAAAAAAAAAAAAAAAACTCATAACCCCTCAGGCGGCGGCGGGGCGGGATGGACTGCGGCGGCGGCGGAGGTGCGGCGCCGCACGATGACGACGACAACACCTTCTCCCCTGTGCCCCTCGACGTGGTACCGCCCCCCACCAGGATCAGTAAGTTTCGCCGGCCCTTCTCCCTCCGTCCCCTTCTCACCAAAACCAATCTGACCCTTGCCGATTCGCGCGATTCCTTCCCTAGCTTCGCACTCCTTAGCAATTTCTAAAGCTATTCTGCGGCATTTGGCTCCTTTCTTTCGCCCTTTCGTTGTTACTACCTACCAAAGCATGTCAGTCCATCCTGCCACAATGGTTCGTTCCAATATCCTTTTTTTTTTATTTTGCGTATCACCGACATTGCAAGCAGTACTGGGGCCGTCTTCTAAGCCGTCGTATGCTTCATTTGGGACAGGGGTTGAGAGCTGCTATGTGTTCAAGAGCCGCCTGCAGGACTACACGCAGAAGGCTGGCCTTCCGACCCCAGAGTACCATACGCTCAAAGAAGGCCCGTCCCACGAACCCTTCTTCAAGTCCACAGTGGTTGTTAACAACATCAAGTATGAGTCGCTGCCTGGATTCTTCAGCCGGAAGGTCGCGGAACAGTCGGCAGCGGAAGTTGCTCTCATGGAGATTGTCAAGTCCATGCCAGTAACTGAAACCAAGAGCATCCCAGCAGTGGTAAGTTATACTCTCTTGTGCAGATATTATTGGTAAAAATTCTAAGTTGTATGGAGATTGTATTGGCCTGACATTTTAACTTGGCATGGTGAAGCGTCTAGGGAATGTGTGGGAATAGTGCTAATAATAATACCTGTGTTCCTTGCTGTTATTAGCTAGCTCTATGCAAAAGTTTGTCTTAGGTTCATGGCATTTCCCAAACTCAATAGTGTTCTTTGGTCTGGTTATTTATCTGTATTTTTTTTGTTATGCTAAGTTCTCCTCTGAACACAGTAGGGTCTGGTTATTTGTCTGTATTTTATTGTTATGCTAATAAGGTCTTCTTTGAATACAGTAGGCCAGTAGGGTTTGGTTATTTATTTTTATTTTAGTGACATGCTAAGGTCTCCTCCGAATACAGTAGGGATGACGTATTTCTTGATACATCTTAATATGCTTTGCAGCAAGAAACTGGCCTGTGCAAGAATCTTCTTCAGGAGTACGCTCAGAAGATGAATTATGCCATCCCATCCTACATTTGCACTAAACAGGCTGCAGGTGTAGCTCCATTTGTATGCACAGTTGAGATTGGTGGCATACAATACATTGGAGCTGCAGCTAGAACAAAGAAGGATGCAGAGATAAAAGCTGCCCGAACTGCCCTTCTTGCAATCCAGGGTAATTTTTTATTTAGTCAATCCAGGGGCACTCATTCTGCAAATATTATCCCTCCTTTCTGTCCATGGTTTGGATTTTAGGTCATAAATGGGCACTATTTGTTGCAGGTCAAACTGAAGGTTGTGCAAATGGTGCCACAAAGTACATTGTTGTTCCTGGACAAAGACAGGCTAAGGAGGCAGAGAAAAGGCCTGCTGAAACCCCCGAACCACTTAAAGTCAAGAAAAGTGGTTCCAAGAAGAAACGGAACAAGAGGAAATTCATGAAGAAGACCGACCATACTGTTGATGGCGAAAAGGATGGAGGGGACGTTCACGATTCTGATGTCCCAATGCGGCCAACTGTAACAGAGGAACCTGCCAGAGACACTGCAGTGTTGCATCCTGGTGAGGAAGCTAGAACCGGAAGAGTGGACCAGGACCTTAGAGATACAGCAATGATGCAGCCTGACAAGGAGCACGGGCTTGCAATGCATCTACACCACAACAAAGCTAGAAGTGTAGAATCTGAGTTATCTAGCGATACCGCAACAGTTCAATCTAGCGAGGAAGTTGTAAATTGTAATGCTGCAACCTAGTGATGAAGCTATGATGGTAGCCTTGCAACCCAATGGGGATGCTACGTATGTGGAGAAGCCACCAAGCAATACTGCAATGATGCAGGGTGAGGAAATGGAAAGCGCAATGCAAGGAGCACTTCACAATGGTGAATTGGTGCAACCTAACTAGGAACTTATTTTGGAGAACAGCAAATATGTTCGAACAGGAAGACCACAATATAGGGGACACATTCATTGCTTTGCTGGAGGCAAAAAGGTCCACTGGAGATGTATCATATATGAGTGCAAAATAATTTTTGGTGTTTGACTCTAATTGTAAGGCCCTTCCAATGTTAATAGTGTATCAACATGCAAAAAGACGTGGATTTCCTGTTTATAGAGTATTGGTGGTGGGTTGTAGGTGTGAGTATGTGAACTGAGGTAGTTTATGTTTGCCATCATTAGCTGACCATGGTGTACTGGGCATGTTTTCACTGTCATATTAGTGTGCAGTATTTCGAAGCGCATTAAATTGGAAGTTGCCGGTCAAAACCTCCATTTGAATTTGCATGATTTAGTCACTGAATGTATGTTTGCCATAGCCGATTGTATACCTGGTATACTCGACAGGTTTTCACTGTCACATTAGTGAGGCAGTACTTCAATGTGCATCAAATTTGAGGTTACTGGTCAAAGCCTCCGCTTGAATTTTCATGATTAGGTCATGAATGATTATTTAAATATCGTTATTCATTATTTTATTTGACGTTCTCTATCTCAGTCTGCATTTGCATGCATTGTGCACCAAATGGCCAAACAACATCTCACCTAGCCTTTAAGGAGTATTTGAGTGTGGGTGTCACTTATCAGAATGCCCGAGAAAAAATATTCACTATTCACATACACTGCAATACAATGTCCTGTTGTCAGCACCTGCTGCTACTACCACCCCTGGTTCCTTATAAAGCAACATCTCTGAATATTAGATCTCAACAATGCTGTAACCTTGCGCCTTCTGCACTTGATTCTCAGCCATCTTCCTCCTGGTGTCCTCTGCAGACTGCCAGTCTCCATCTTCAGCGTATAGATGCGACAGCGACACATAAGCGCCATCACTGTTGGGTGCCATTCTCAGAATCTGCTCCGCCGCAAGCACACCAAGTTCTTTGTCCCCATGGATCCGGCAACCGTTCATCAGCGACCTCCACACTGCAGGCCATGGCTGGAATGGCATTGCCTCAATAATGCCTTTTGCTTCATTGAGGAGCCCTCTTCGTGCCAGGAGGTCAATTAGGCAGGCATAATTGGCCCTTGCAGGATTCATGCCGTGCGCAGACAGCATGGAGCTGAACAGAAGCTTCCCCTCTGTTACTAGCCCAAGATGGCTGCAAGCTGAGATGACGGCGACGAACGTTGCTGGCGATGGAGCTAGTTGAAGCTGTGCCATCTTTCGGTAGAGGCTAAGGACTTCATGGATCATACCATGGTTAGCATAAGCTGTCAACATGGTGTTGTACAGTATGGCATCATTGCTCACCAATGAAACATCAGTGAAAGCGCTTTCAGCTGCAGTAATATCACCACACTTTGCATAGGCATCAACCAAAGCGCTGGGCACACAGAAATGCTTACTGTGCCCTGTCCTGACAACGAGCGAATGGACGCATCTGCAATGCCTGATCAATGCAGCGTTTGCGCAGGCGTTCAACATGGTAGCTAGGATGAACTCATCAGGCTTCTCTGCGCAGTCGATTCTGAACAAATTGAAAAGGAAAAGGACCTCTTCATTGAAGTCATGCTTCAGGAATGCAGATATGGTGACTCCCCATGGCACTAAACCCATCTCGCCAGCGTCCTCAATGACCTTCAGTGAACCCTGAACTGAGCCAAGGGCTACCTTTGCTTTGATAAGCGAGGTCGACACAAACTGGCATGAAGCGAATCCATGTTTCAGAACACTTGCGTGGATCTGCTCATGGTTCCTTGCATCATGATCTTGTTGGAAGGCAGACAAAACAGCTGGATAGGTGAAGTCATCCGGTGTTTCTCTGAAGCAAACCATGCTACGGAAGATCCTCATTGCATCTTCAGAACAGCTGTGCAAACCGTAGCCTGCGATCATCTCGTTCCACGTCATAACGTTTCTTGCACCGAGAGAGCCGAAGAAGCCATAAGCACAGCTCAGCAGCCCACATCTTGACAGCATGTTGATGACTGCATTTGCTACAAGAACATTGTCACAGTAGCCATGGCGGTAGGCGAGTCCAAAGACTTGAAGACCGAGGGAGGCGTTCTCTTCAGCACCACTCAGCCTCAGCATGGCAGAGAAGGTAACTTGATTAGGTTCACAGCCAGATCGCAGCATGTCGACAAAGCAGTCTGCAGCTGCCCTCGCGTCCTCATCGTGCGCGAGACCTGATATCATCGTGTTCCAAGAAACAGTGTCCTTTCGCCGAATCTTACCAAAGATACCAACGGCGATCTCCTTCTGCCCCGCCTTGAAGTACATATCAACCAGCGCGTTCATCGCCGAGGCATTGGACTCAAACGCGTTGTGGATGACAAGGCCGTGAATCTGCCGCCCGAAACCGAACTCGGCACCGATCGAAGACGCCTTCAGAGCCCAAATATTGGTGAAGATGTCAGCCGCTACTCCAGAACGGTGCATCAGAGCCGCCGTCCTCATCGCGCCATACCCACAGCCACTGGAGACGTAGGCCTCCAGCATCGCGTTCCAGCACGCTAGGTCCTTGGAAACCACAAGTGCGAACACGCGCTCCGCGGCAGCAACGCGCCCGTGCCTTGCGTACGCCAGCATCAGCGAGCTCCCCACGTACGGGTTGCCGTCCAGGCCAGCCTTGGCAGCGATGCCATGGAGGGAGAGGCCGAGCCTGACGCTGCCCCCGGCCTCCACGGACTGGTGACAGCAAGCGCTGAGCGCGCTAGCGAGGGCGAACTCGTTCGGGCAGAGCCCGCTCCGGACCATGGAGGCGAAGAGCCGGAGGCCCAGCCCGGGCGCGCCGCCGCGCACCGAGCCGGACACCATGGCCGTCCAGGAGACGAGGTTGCGGCGCGGCATTTCGTCGAACACGCCCAGCGCGCTGGCGAGGCGCCCGCCGCGCGAGTAGAAGATGAGGAGGTGGTTCGCGGTGAAGGTGTCGCCGGACACGCCGCGCTTTATGGCGGACGCGTGGAGCCGCGGGCCCGTGGCGGGTGCTGGTGGTGCGGCCGCGGCGGCCGAGAGCTCGTGCGCGATGGCGAAGGGGTCCGTGGCGGCGCTGCTGCTGCAGCATCTGGCGAGCGTGGAGAGGAGGGAGGGGCTCTTGGCGGTGGAAGTAGAGGCGGGCTGGAGGAGGAACGTGGAGGAAGATTTTGGCCGGAGCATCGTCCCCTTCCTTCCACAGGCACCGCGCCTGTCTTGCCATGGATGGCGGCGAAGCAGTTGGAAGAACAGGGGAGTGAGAGTGAGAGGAACACGAGAGAAATAATATACGGCGGTACATTTGAAAAGGCTGTTTTGCCTCAGAACATGTTACGGGGTTTGAAAAAAAGTTATAAATTCATTGAAAAAATCGGATAACTTACATCCCTAGCTTTCAAAACCCCGGCAGCTGTAGCAACTCAAAGTAGTTTTAAGGATGGTTTCGAGTTTTTTAAGTTTAAAAAACATACGGTAAACAACGTGAAGTTTTTAGACCACGGAAATATATCTTGAAGTCTCTTAAATTTACTAGAAAATCTTAGATATATGTTGGGAGCATGAAGAACCCAACTAAAATATTTAGAGATCATGAAAATGTCTATGGATTACGGAAGCTTTGAAATATTTGACTTAACATCTAAAAAATTTAGGAATTTTGTAAAACATTGTGCTTGATGTCTACATACGTTTTGGAAACTGCCCTTTTGTATCTTAAATTTAGGAAATATTTGATTTTATCTTTTGGAAGCCTGAACCTTTCCCTTTTGTGGAAGCCCATTTTCTGCAAACATTTTTGTTTTTGCCAGTCTGTAGTCTGTTGCTGCGATCACGGACTGGCAGAATGGGGATCCAGAATGGCAGGCCGCTTGTCTTTGTACCTGGAGAAAGAACAGTACTAGGTAGCTAGTATACTGGTTAGTAGTAGAACCCAAGATTGACCAGGTGACAGAGTATTAATTAATTCTTCAGCACGCTAAGGTCGTCGTGGTCTACTCCAGTCGCCCAAGATTGATGGATTCACCCTCTCTCTCTCTCTCTCTGAAATGCTGCCGTGCCGTCCTCTTTCTCAACAAAAACCCAAGGAATGCCCGCACCGCACCGCATCCGTCGCGCCATGGTTCCGGCCGGCAACGACGACGATGCTCCAGGCGCCACCGGGGGCCATGGCCATGGCGCCACCATGCAGCACGCCCCTGCCCCTGCCCTCCTCAGCTACCGCGCCCCCACGCCGCCGCCGCCCCTCACCGAGCACCTCCTCCTCCACCTCGACAACAAACCGTCTCCTCGCTGCCTCGAGGAGCTCCCCTCCTTCTGGCGCCGGAAACATCAACCCAGCAACGACGCGGCGCCACCCCCGCCAGCGGCCGGCCGCGTCGACTGGGCCTCCGTCCGGCGGACGTGCGGAGACTGGATCACCAACCCCATGAACATGGCGCTGCTCCTGTGGCTCCTCTGCGTGGGCGTCTCCGGCGGCATGCTGGTGCTCCTCCTCCTGGGCCTGCTCGACGCCGCGCTCCCGTCGCCGGCGGATCGGGCACGCTGGGTCGAGGTCAACAACCAGGTCCTCAACGCGCTCTTCACGCTCATGAGCGTGTACCAGCACCCCGCGCTCTGCCACCACCTCTTCCTCCTCTGCCGATGGCGCCCCCGCGACGCCGCCCACCTCCGCGCCGCCTACTGCCGCAATGGAGGAGGCGGCGGTGCCCCCGGGGAGCGCGCGCACCTCGCCGTCGTCGTCGCGCTGCTCCACCTCACCGTGCTCTGCCAGTACGCGCTCTGCGGCCTCTACTGGGGGTTCACCAAGCCCGCCCGCTCCGAGCTCCTCGAGGACGGCTTCTTCGCGCTCGGCGTCGCCGCGCCCGTCGCCGCCGCCGTCTACACCCTCTGGAGCCCCCTCGGCAGGGACCACCACGACCTCGCCGCCCGCTCCGATGACTACTCCGCGGCGTCGGCGACGCAGAAGCCGCCGACGGGGCACGTCGTGGTCGTCGAGCCGGACTGGGCGGGCGGGATGCTCGACTGCGGCGGCGGCGAAGGCGCCGCGGCCGCCACCGGGTGCCTCTCCGCCGCGTCGTGCACGTTCTGCGTCTTCGGGTGGAACATGGAGCGCCTGGGGCTCGGCAGCGCGTGCGTGCACGCCGCCACGTTCGCGCTTCTCTGCTTCGCGCCGCTGTGCGTGCTGGGCGTCTCGGCGCTCCACATCCACGACCGCGCAGTCGGCGGGGCCCTGGGCGGCGCCGGCGTGCTGCTCTGCGCCGGCGGCCTGCTCTACGGCGGCTACTGGAGGATCCAGATGCGGCGAAAGTTCGGGCTCCCGGGCAGCGCCGCCTGCTGCGGCTCCAGCTCGCTCACCGACTACGCGCGCTGGCTCTTCTGCTGGCCGTGCGCGCTGGCGCAGGAGGTGCGCACGGCCAGCCTCTACCACGTCGACGGCGAGGTCTTCTACTCCAAGCTCGGTGACGGTGACGGCGATCACGCCGGAGACAGCAGGCGGCCGCTGCTCGCAGCAGCGTCCGGCGACGACGATCGTGACGTTTTCGTTGCAACGGATTCCGTTGCACTGTCGCGCGCGTCACCACCGGATGATCGTCTGGTATTTGTCCGTGACGAAACCACCATGGCTCCACCTATGCGGGTCGTGGTTGTGCAAGTGGAGGACGAACGCAGAGTCGATGTTAATCTCGGTGACATGAGCGATTCCTTGGTTCCGACGACATCGAACGAAGATGCAGCGTTGTTGGAGACGAGTCTAGCAATATAATGGCAGAAGATGATGATCGTAGTGTGTTGTCTGATGGAAGATGGAGGGCAGAGAAGGTGAAGAAACTGATCAATATGGTCACCGTGGTGTCTCTGCTCATTCTTTTGTACACGAGGGGAATGATTCTGTAAGGATGTGCAGTGGCTGCATCTTTTACATAGATTCTTTATGTGAGTTCATTGGCGTGTGCATGCCTGCATGGACACATACTTGTCACAGAAGTGTACAAACTTAGATGGAATTGTAGTTTTTGGGTTGTGAAGAAAAGGCATTTTTACCCGCTGCTTCTTCCTGTTTCTATTTATTCAGTGCATGTGTGTATCTTTGTGTTTCAGAAATGAATTAGGGTATGAATTTTATTTCGAAAAACATACATGAAGACGAAGTGACCAACTTCGAGAGGAGAGTGATTAAGCCACAAGATTAACCTGAATTAATCTTCTGCACATATTCATAACTCTGAAAAGTATAAAGAAATATAGTCGAGTATATCTATGAAGAAATACCGGCTTTTTACCGCCAGTTTTTGTGAACTTATGGATCTTATTACCACTGTTTATCTTCTCCTTTGTGTCGAAATTTCAAGACTCCAGAGTAAACGGCATCCTGCTCTGCGAGTCTTACATGGCGTGCTTAATGCATCTACTATAGGTTCCCTGATTACATGTAGCCAAACATTATTTTTTGGGCTTACTGAGTGCATCCAATTAGTCCTGATAGCATCTACTGTAATCACGTGGAACCACAAGACGTGCTTCTCCCATATGTTTGGACGCAGCCTAGTCCAGCCTGAACGGCAGTCCTGTGCAGCCTCCTCTGAATGTCTGAAACTTGATAGCATGCCAAAACTGATTCACGGATGAAGCATCCAGTCATCTGCCTCTGATGTAATCATCTGCCTCCGATGTAATCACATATGAGATCACTGCAGGAGCTGCATCTATCAACTGAGCCTATCTTTACACGGGCACTCGAGACTGAATTGAACCGGTCCATTCTCTGTGCCTGCCCGTCTTGACTTTCCCAGTGCTATTCTCTGCTGAAATCTTCTGACCGTTTCAAGCATGAGCAACGAGACCAGGATTTCAGTTTCATCAGCAACATAGTAGTACTAAATTTGTCTGGGAGTCATACTCCATTCTTGTACCACTAGCTAATCCCTCTCGTGTATATATGTTAACACCTCGCACAACAAATGGCTTCAGATAAAATAAAGAAGCTGGAGGGGTCACCCTACACACCTCTAACAGAAACAGGAGAAGCAGCTTGGAATTGGAACTTGTTGTATTGCCCACAATGGAATCGCAGGAGACACCAGGCAAGCAAATCGAAGGCCATGGCGCCACTGCCCTGCCGAGCGAAAATACAAGCAGCAGCAAGGAGAAGAAGAAAGAGCGGTTCTTGGACTTCCTCAGGGCAGTGCCTTCCAAGGAACTATGGCCGCACCGCTTCGGCGTCGCCGCCCCGCGCGCCTTCCTCCGCCGCGTAGCCACCCTCGGCGCCCGTTCCGCCACCGTGAACTGGCGCGCGCTGCGCGGCCAGTGCACGGCCTGGGCGCGGCACCCCACGAACGCGGCGCTGCTGGTGTGGCTGGCCTTCGTGTCCGCGGGCGTGGCATTCGTGTTCCTGCTCATGACGGGCGCGCTCAACTCCGCCGTGCCCGACGCGTCGCGGCGGCGGCGGTGGACGGAGGTGGCGAACCAGGTGCTGAACGCGCTCTTCACCGTCATGTGCGTGTACCAGCACCCGCGCCTGTTCCACCACCTCGCGCTGCTCCTCCGGTGGCGCGCCGCCGACGCCGCCGAGCTCCGCGCCGTCTACTGCAAGAACGCCGGCGCCGTCGGCCCGCGCCGGGAGCGCCTCCACGTGGCCGCCGTCGTGGCGCTGCTCCACGCCACGTGCGTCGCGCAGTACGCCTACTGCGCGCTCTTCTGGGCGTTCGGCACCCAGACGCGCCCCGACTGGGCCGTCAACCTCTGCATGGCGTTCGGGCTCGCCGCCCCCGTCGCCGCCGCGCTGTACATGGTCTACGGCCCGCTCGGCCGGAACATCGTGCTGCCGCCGCCGGAGACCGCCGACGAGGAGGCCGCCGCCGCCGCCGCCGTGAAGAATGGAGACGACGACACCGGCAGCAGCAGAAGCAAGAAGGGACGAGTGGCGGTGGCCAAGGCGGAGTGGGCCGGCGGGCTGTGGGACGTCGCCGACGACCCGACGGCGGCGGCGCTGTTGTACGTGCACGTCTTCACGTTCGCGCTGCTCTGCGCCGCGCCGGTGCTGGTGTTCGCGGTGGCCGCGCTCAACATCCACGACCCGGCGCTCGGGTCCCTCGTCGGCGCCACCGGCGCGCTGCTCTCCGTGCTGGGGCTCACGTACGGCGGCTTCTGGCGCGTGCAGATGCGGCGCCGCCTCGGGCTGCCGGCCGACCGGGCGCTGTGCGGCGGCCGCCCCGCCGCCGCCCACTACGCCAAGTGGCTCCTCTGCGCGCCGTGCGCGCTCGCGCAGGAGGTCAGGACGGGCAACCTGTACGACATCGAGGACGGCAGCCTGTACGCGAGGGGCAGCGATGAGGACGACGCGTCGTCGGAGGGAGAGCCGCCGGCGATGATGGCGCCTTTGGAGAGGGAGGGGCGCGTCGCGCCATTGACGGCCGACAAGGCAAGCGGTCGAGCCGATGAGCGTGTGGTTGCCGTTGTTGCACCGCCGGCGCCGGTGAGGGTTGTAGAGGTGGGCAGCTGAACGTGCTCAAAGGCGGTAGAACGGTGGATCGAATGCTTCCTAGTATTGTACATTCCACATTGAAGAGAAATAGGATAGGCTACTGATCATCTTCTTTGGATATATATGTATTTTTTTTTTGTCAAAGCTGTATTTCAATCTGTTATTAAATTCTAAAATTCCTAGTATTAAATTCTAAAAATCCAAATAACTATTGGTAACTAGTAGTAGTATATGAAATTAGGAAAGGATGCATTTTGTGATTTGTAACAGAGACCGGTTCGCTTGGCGCGTTTTATGTCGGGCGACGCCGCGGCGATCCGCCGACTTCTGCTCACCGGCATCAGCGCCAGCAACCACCTCCCGCCGCTCACCGTGAAGCTCATCCACGGCCGCATCCTCCGCCTGGACCTCTTCACGCGCCTCTCCCCGCTCCTCCTCCGCGCCATTTCTTCCTCCGGCCTGCACCTCCACGCCCTCCGCCTCCACTCCCTCCTCCCTAACCCGTCCCACCTCACCTTCCCCTTCGCGCTCAAGGCCGCCTCGCGCTTACCCGACCCGCTCACCGCGGGCGCCCAGATCCATGGCCGCTCCCTCAAGCTCCCTTCCCACTCCAACCCCCACGTCCTCACCTCCCTCCTCAGCCTCTACGCCAGGTGCGGCCTGTTACGCGACGCACAGAAGGCGTTCGACGAAATGCCCAGCCCCAGCACCGTTTCCTGGACCGCGCTCATCACGGCGTACATGGACGCCGGGCGCGTACAGGAGGCCGTTGGAGTCGCAAGGAGGGCGTTTGCGAGCGGCATGTGCGCTGACAGCTTCACGGCGGTGCGGGTCCTCACCGCGTGCGCTCGTGTCAATGATTTGGTGACTGGGGAGGCCGTGTGGAGGGCGGCGGAGCAGGAGGGGATCGCTAGGAGCGTGTTCGTGGCAACTGCGGCGTTGGACTTGTATGCCAAGTGCGGGGAAATGGAGAAGGCTAGGGGAGTGTTTGACAAGATGGAGAACAAGGATGCGGTGGCCTGGGGCGCAATGGTTGGGGGATACGCCTCCAACGGGCATCCGCAGGAGGCCTTGGATCTTTTCTTTGCGATGCAGGCAGAGGGAGCGAAGCCGGATAGCTATGCTGTGGTCGGGGCGCTCTCGGCGTGCGCGAGGTTGGGTGCATTGGATTTGGGACGGCGGGCGGTCAGAATGGTGCACTGGGATGAAGTTCTTGACAACCCGGTACTTGGTACCGCGCTGATAGATATGTATGCCAAGTGCGGGAGCACGGGGGAGGCGTGGATGGTGTTCCAGCAGATGAGGAAGAGAGATATCATTGTTTGGAACACGATGATCTTGGGGCTCGGCATGACTGGCCACGAGAAGATTGCGTTTGCGCTTGTTGGTAAGATGGAGAAGTTGGGTATGACGCTGGATGACAACACCTTCATCGGGTTGCTCTGCAGCTGTACACATACTGGACTTGTAAAAGACGGGCGGCGGTATTTTCGTAATATGACTCAGTTATACCGCATAAACCCTAGGATTGAACATTATGGTTGTATGGTCGACCTGCTCAGTCGTGCTGGGTTGCTGGAGGAGGCTCGCAAGCTGATTGAAGACATGCCAATGCAGCCAAATGCCGTTGTATGGGGGGCACTCCTTGGTGGTTGCAAGATCCACCGGAATGCTGACCTTGCCGAACATGTGTTGGAGCAGCTCATCCGACTGGATCCATGGAATTCTGGAAACTATGTCATGCTTTCTAACATATACTCTAACAGCGGAAGATGGGAAGATGCTGCAAAGCTCAGGTCAGAAATGAAGGCAAAGGGGGTTGAGAAGGTCCCTGCATCTAGCTGGGTTGAACTTGATGGCAAGGTCCATGAGTTCCATGTTGGAGACAAATCACATCCTCTCTCAGATAAAATTTATGCAAGGCTCAGTGAATTGGGCATGGAAATGAAGGCCATGGGCTATGAACCGACTACTGAGGTGGTGATGTTTGACATTGAAAATGAGGAGAAGGAACACACGCTTGTTCACCACAGCGAGAGGATTGCCATTGCATTCAGCCTTCTCAATACTGAACCAGGAGAGACCATTAGGGTCACCAAAAACCTCCGAGTTTGCAGTGACTGTCACTCCGCCATCAAGCTCATATCGAGGATTACCTGTCGTGAAATTATTGTTCGAGATAACAACCGATTTCATAGCTTTAGAGATGGTCATTGTTCTTGCAACGACTATTGGTAGTATACCTACCTATTCAATTGTGACCAGCATGGAGAGCTGGAAGTATCTCCATTCCATTTTTGTTTGATGTAAAACTTTAGTCAGCCAGAGTTGCGATCGGAGCATAGAAGAGGCAGAGTATGAGGTATTTCGATGCATAGCTCTTTTCCCATTGTCTTATTTCCTAGAAAGGCTCTTGTGTTTATCTATAATAGTCTTTAGGAATTAAAATGGCTAAACGCTGCTCAATTTTCCAGGTTACTCCATTCATTCAGATGTCAGATTGAACATTACCGCCTTTCTAGGAAAAGTTAATGCCATGTGCTGCATTAACAGTTCCCTTAATGGAATTGTTACCTAGAAAATGGAAGGTAATTCCATTTACTGAAGCGTTCAAGTTTCTACAGCATGTGTTGCTTTTCAGTTACTGGTGTTTGATATTTCTCCTCATATATCTTGTACCTCATGATTTAGTACCATACTTCATTCTTGTTGCAAACATTGAACACTTGCTAAATTAATAACAGTTCATCTTCCACATACATAAACCACACACTCTGGCCTTTGGTTTCTCATGCGCATTCATTTGCAGCAAGCTGTACAAGAACCTAAGCGAGAAACCAGATGACTATCAGATCATTTGGGAGCTGTAAACTCAAGGCTCAGCTCCACTAGTAGACTGGAATGTTTGTGGTGCGCTGGTCTCTTCTCCAATCCCATGGCTTCTCAGGGTTCTTTGATGCAAAAAGCCCTCGACGTGCAGCTCTTGCCTCTCTCTCCCACTGCAAAATACTAGAGTGCTACTGAAAAATTCTTGGTTTGGCAAAATTTGGATGGTTTAATCCAACCATAATTCAGACTGTGGACACAAAATGCATATATATGTATTGTTTCACATGTTCCCATAACATTATTATATTATCATAGCTCAAGGATGTTCATGTCTAACAGAACACACCAGGTTTAATTTCTCAGAGAGCAATTTGGAATGTTCGACGATGCATTTGGGGACAACGGAATTTCTTACCTGTGCAAACTCTGGGCGCTTGTCATAATTCTTGAAATGCCATACATGACCACTCTTCAGCATTTCCTCCTGAACAACTTCAGAGACACATTGATCACATCATATCTGAAGCAGTAAAATCATATCATGTGTGGGCTGCTAGATAGTTTATGTTTCACCTGGATGAACACATTATCACAATATATGTCACCCACGTAACGCCCAAACTGGTCCTGTCCATATACATATACTGTTACCCTTTTCCCGCCAATGAGCTTCACCAATGCATTCTTCGATTCCTTCCCATTATCCATTTTAAGCTCCGGTGCATCTACACCCCTTCAAATCACAAAAGGACATGCACATGAGAACAGTATTTCCAGTTATTACTGAATCTACAAGTGACATTTTAGAGCAACACATACCTCATTCTGATTCGGTATTTTTTCGCAAGTATTTCTTCGCCTGAAATGGTTATTATCCTGCCCATTGAAATTCTTGGTAAGTTGTGCTTCTGGTGATTCCACAAAAAGCAAGTATATCTGAAACTGTTTCCCCATGAGATCTATTAATGATATTTTTTCCTGAGTATTTAAACTGAAATGTGTCCCTGTGGCATGTAATAACAAAATGCTAAACTAACACAATATTTTATCCAACTTTTCAATTGAGATCCAGTTTATTATCCATATAACTGAATGTATCTACATTTTAAAACATTAAAAACCTTTCATGTTATAATAAAGGATTGTAATGGTTCAGTTTGAATACCTATATCCGGCTTTGTTGAGGCTCCTTAGAAGAGCATCAGCCTTCTGGTAATCCCTAGCGGTGCGTGCTTGAGTCCTTTCAATCACCATCTCATGCACTTCCAGTGGCACATTCGCAGACTCCCTTGGGTTGGCTGTGTCGACATAGGCACTAAAGCCATCTCCATCTCCAATGCACTTATTGTGAACCTAATATCAGTAGTGACAGATGGGGATCCGCCATTCGAAAATGTTCATCTAACACATTGTTCAAAATGTGACATTGTGGGTTAATAGGTTTGTTTGCAATGGTTGATCATATCTTACCGGCAAAGTGTTCAGCACAAACTTTACGCCCTCTGGTAGTGAGGGTGGATGGTGATCTGAGGATGCTGATGCTGCAGGTACTGATGGGACCGGGAGGTTGTAAAATGCAAGAATACCCTGAAAACATTGTTTTTGGATGAAACGTTATAATAATATATTGCAAATTGTAGTGAACTTACTAGGGCTTGTAAGCTTACTTCATTCTTACTCCACCCATTCATTTTATCAGCAGTTATAAAATTCCAATCATTATCAAGGGCTTCTATACATATCCAATGGCATCAATTTTATGCTATTTAACTCATATTATTTGGACTAAATTGTTGGCCAAAGTGTTTACTTGGACAGTCAAACTACATATTGTTCCAATGAATGGCGGACTACTCTGGTTTTGAAAATAGATTCACATTTTATTTGAAGAAACAGCTCAGAAATTTAGATGTTCTGCAATTTTAAGATGTATAACACTGCCAATCAATGCATTATCCCTGTGCAGTCTCTGTTACTATTTTTAGTAGAAAAAGAACAGGAAAAAGAAGGTTACCTCCAAATCAGCTCTCTGAATCCTGCTTAGGGCTGTTGCAACTAGTTGGGCTGCCTCTGATGGTGTTTTCGGTGGGGGGCTCGAGTTCTTATATGCCTCCAATATCTTCCGATACCTAGTATCATGCAAATTAGAAGACCAAAGTACTCATTAATTTTGCCCAACAGACATTTGAGCTGTTCAGCTGTGTCACATCTGCTTATTTCACTTCTCCTTATTGAAACATGGCTTGTTCTGATTTTGGATAAGTATGATATTAACAGCCTTGCGTATGAAAAGCCAAACAGCATTTGTTTGAGGGCCCCTTCTCTGTTTTGCTACTATCATATGCATTAGGCCCTTAAATCCTCAATTATGTTGAGCTTGGGGGAAGAATTAAAGCAACATTGACATTAGTAGGTACACCAAATGTACTAGTTATTAAAAGAGCGCTAAGTGCAGAAGCTTTTTAAAAGTGCTCCCTACCATTTAACCTGTGCTTTCTTGGATGATGTAACATTCTGTCCAAGTGTTTCAGGTACCTGAAAATATGACAGATAAAATTTATTTACTGATTCTTGTGATCGGAAAACATGGTGCCGAATTTTGGGGAAAAGAAGGCTCTAGAATTGCAATGATGAATTAACAGAATCAATATGCTAGTAGTTAGAATGTCGCTTTACAGCTGCAGTTCAGCCTCTGTTAATACAGATATCCATCTGAATGCTAAAAAAAATATCAAAGATCCAAATGGATCAAAACAAAGTAAAAATATTACTCCGATGTTGATTTGCAATACGTCCTGTGCCAAAACACCCTATTATGCCTATGAAATGGAAAACAATATAAGTGAAAATATTATTGCCTGAACTAGTGAACTGTCTGGTCTTAGAAACAAAAGATTGGTCCCGGAGGTTTGAAGGACACAACAAAACTTCATAAAAAAAATTGTTGGTAGTGTACTCCCTCCGTCCTAAAATTATAAGTGGTTCTAGTACTCTTTTTATCCATCCACATTTATAAGGATATTGATAAATCTAGACCTATATTTACATGCATGGAGTAATGGTTGAGACATACTAGGACCGGAGGGAGTAGATCTTATCTTAATCTGTTTGATTTAGAGAAGAAGCTTCTGTTATGGTGACATTATTTGGGAAAAAAAAGGGTCAAAGGCTGATCAACTTTAAATACAACTGCATGAGCTGACCTGCACAATTTCTCAGAGGATGATCATGCATGCTGACTGGCATCCCGTTAAATTAGAGTTTTGCTTGTGAAATTCCAGTATATTTTCAGGGATTGCAGTGCAGTGTAACTTTAGATAGCATTGAGGCGCAGTGTGAGTGTGTGACTATAGATAGCATTGTAAGTTAAAGGAAAAGGAACAACGGAGGGGGACAAGATACTAAAGGTAGCATTGCGGCATGTTACCATGGAGGTGGATTCGAAGTAGAAAAGGTCCTGAACCAAGGAGGCGACGCAGCCATGGGGATCTAGAGACTGCCGACGAAGCGGAGGCCGAGAGGTTGATGCAGGCTGATGAATCCGGCCGCTCTGTAGATGTATGACCTCTATGACATGAGGGGGCGTGGGCATGGAGGTTGGACGGTAGTAGGGGTCGCGATCATCGTCGCTATGGTCTCCTCCCGTGAAGCACCTGAGGAGGATGTTTCCCATGGAGGGAGGATCCCTTCCCTTCCCTTCCCCTGCCTTCCTTCTTCAAGCTAGCTCTCTCCTCTTCTTCAGTCACTCTGCTGCTGCTGATTCCTCCACTTCGCTTCTAAAGCTGAAGGTTGCAAAGGTAAAGGGAATAAGGTGAAGATGAAGCTGGTGGTGGTGGGACCGGGAACGTCCCTAGGACAAGTGGACAACAAAAAGAAGCAAAGGCTACGACCTAGACCTTCATTCAGGACAATGACCGGATTGACTTGAGATGACCATATGTCTTCAGCCCTGTGCGCTTTTTTTCAGGAAACACTCCATTTGGTGGTATGTACACAAGATACTAGTGCTAGATTACAAGGTGCCACAGAATTTTGCTTCAAGGATACTAGATTTCTCTCACTTCTAAGGCATACAAAACAATGGAACATTTGGCCTTTAGATACTTTTGTTTGGCCAGCATGAGAAGCATTATTTAACTGGAACTAAAATATTGTTAATGTGGAATAAAAAGTTTTATTGCTAACTTGTAGAAAAGAAATTTGTATTTTATGGCCTTCTTAACAAGAACTAGCCAAATGGATACCCCGCTCATTGCTACGAGGACCAAGTAAGTATTATAGAGAAGCATTTATTTGATAAATAGAAATATGTGTTTGCTATGGTTGATTTATGGAATCATAATCCTATTCTATGACGATAAATGAAATTTACGTTGAGAGCACGTGGAACAAAAAAATGGATATAGAACCAATAGTAGAGAAATGTTATTAGTATTAATTTATTGTAATGATAATTAATTTATTGTAATGATAAGTATACCTATGTGGAACAAATGGTTCCTATCACTGGAACAGAAAATTATACACTTGGAACAATAAATTTCACAATGAAATAGTAGATTAAAAATATGACAAGGTAAATATAATATAAATTATGATAATTAAACTATATAAGCATAACTATACATGGCAGCTTCATTGGTGCACTGCGCCTTGTTGGCCCAAGGAGAGTTTTTTTAAGAACGTGCTGATCATATTTTTCATTAAGAAAAAGAAGAGTCTTACAATGACCAATGACCAAAAGAAAGAACATAAACGAAAGCCTCCAACGACCTACCACGAACACAAGAGAAGAGGGGGGGAAAACCCCACCACCACCGCTCAAAGACGGAGAGCTTCTACCTAGCTACACAACACTCAAACGAGAAGAAGACAGCGACGCCTAAGACCATCCCCAACCCTGCACTAAAATGATTGCCTATAACACTATTCTTCCACTGTTCTAACTACCACTCTCTCTCTGTCTACAGTAGCGCTACAGTGTCATATAGCGCTAAAGTGCCAAACAGTGTTATAGGCAACCATTATACACAAGGGTTGGAGATAGCCTAACCACCTGCAAGCCAGGGTCGGCGCCAAGGAGAGTTGTTTGACGAGTGGCGCCAACGTGAATGAATGTTGTTTTGCGCTGCTTTCAAAATGTAGAGTAATTGACCGTTGGATAGATTACAGGAGAAACTTTTCCTCTCAAAAATTAACACCAGCGTAAAATCACCGACTGATCTCTATTGACTACTAAACGGTGGTGTTCTTGGCCGGCTGCGGCTAAATGACTCCAGGAATTAAAATGGCCAAACGTCGCTCAATTTTCCAGTTTACATCATTCATTCAGATGTCAGGTTGAACATTACGGGCTTTCTAGGCAAGATTAATGTCCTGTGCTGCATTACCTTGTTCCCAAAGTGTCAAGAAAAGTGTGGCTGTGCCCCCAAGGTAATGGCATTTACTGCAGCGTTCAAGTTTCTACAGCTTGTTGCTTTTTAGTTGCTGGTGTTTGGTATTTCTCATATATCTTGTACCTCACGAATTTGTACCAGACTTCATTCTTGTTGCAAATATTGAACCCTTGATACTAATTAACGGCAGTTCGTCTTCTACATACATAAGCCACACGCTCTCGCCTTTGGTTTCTGATGCGCATTCAGTTGCAGCAACCTGTACAAGAACCTAAGCGAGAAACCAGATGGCTATCTGATCATCTGGGAGCTGTGAACTCAAGGTTCACCTCGATTAGTAGACTGGAATATTTGCGCTACGCTGGTCTCTTCTCCAATGCCATGGCTTCTCAGGGTTCTCTGACGCAAAAAGTACTCGGCGTGCAGCTCTTGCCTCTCTCTCCCACTGCAAAAATACCAGAGTGCTAGTAAAAACCTTCTAGGAGTGAAAATTTTGGATGGTTTAATGCAACCGCATTTCAGATAGTGCACATGAACCACATATAGCTACTGTTCAACACATGTGCCCAGAACATTATATTAGCATAACTCAAGGGTGTTCATGTCGAAAAGTACACATCTATCGGGTTCAATTTCTCAGAGACCAATTGGAATATTCCACGGATGCATTTGGGTACAACTGAATTTCTTACCTGTGCAAACTCTGGACGCTTGTCGTAATTCTTGAAATGCCATACATGACCACTCTTCAGCATTCGCTCCTGAACAATACCAGAGACACACTGAGCACATCATCACTGAAGCAGTAAAATCATAGCATGTGTGAGCTGCTAGATAGTTTATGTTTCACCTGGATGAACACATTGTCACAATATATGTCACCCACATAACGCTCAAACTGGTCCTGTCCATACACATAAACTGTGACCCTTTTCCCGCCGATGAGCTCCACCAATGCATTCTTCGATTCCTCCCCATTAGCCATTTTAAGCTCTAGTGCATCTACGCCCCTTCAAATCACAATAGAACACGCACTTGAGAACAACAGTTGCAGTTATTACTAATCGACAGGTGCATCTTAGAGCAACACGGTACCTCTTTGCCTGAAATTTTTATCATCCTGCTCATTGAAATTCCTAGTAAGTTGTGCTTTTGGTGATTCCATAAAAAGCAAGTATATTCGAAACTGTTTTCCCATAATACCTATTAATGATATTTTCCTGACTAGAACTATACTCCCTGTGGTGTTATATAATAACAAAATACTAAACTAACACAATATTTTCTCCAACTTTTTCAACTGAGATCCAGTTTATTATCCAAATAACTGAATGAATCTAAATTCTAAAACATAAAAAACCTTTTGTGTTATATATGGATTTATGATGTATAATAAAGGACTGTAATTTTCAGTTCGAGTACTTATATCCTGCTTCGTCGAGACTCCCTAGAAGAGCATCAGCCTTCTGGTAATCCCTAGCAGTGCGTGCTTGAGTCCTTTCCATCACCATCTCATGCACTTCCAGTGGCACATTCGCAGACTCCCTTGGGATGGCTGTGTCAACATAGGCACTAAAACCATCTCCATCTCCAATACACTTATAGTGAACCTAATATCAGTGGTGACAGATGGGGATCATCAGTTGGAAACGTTGATCTTACACATGTTCTAAATGCGACATTGTTGGTTAAGAGTTCTGTTTGCAATGTCTGACCGGCAAAGTGTTCAGCACAAATTGTACGCCCTCTGGTAGTGAGGATTGATGGTGGTCTGATGCTGCAGGGAGTGATGGGGCTGGGTGGTTGTAAAATGCAAAAATACCCTGTGAGGAGAAAACATTGTTTTTGGATGGAATGAGTTGAATATACGTAGTCATTGGTAACATTAATGACATAATGCAAATTGTTTCAACTACATGAAAACAGTTTATTGGTGTTGGCCCTAGGCCAACACAAATAGGCCTTTTGCTGATGGCTGACACAGAAAAAATCCACCCCTAAAAAGCCTTTCGGACAGACCCAACCAACACAAATAAATGGTTAGCAAGCCAAGTATTAGCATCGGCTGCAGTGCCTGACATAAATTAGTTTTATGGCGCTGGCCAGGATATTTGGCCGACAAAATACTGCTTTTCTCTTTTCTTAACAAAATATAAGTCATACATAAATCATATAATTCAAAGAAAAACTATACAATATCATTGAGAATCATTATATACACCATGAAATATTATATACACACACCAGAAATTCCTTTGTGACATGCTATTGGAGTAAATTGTACTAGTAGAGCTAGAAGAAACTTGAAGCATAGCCAAAGCAATACAATATATGGTGCTAAGAAGATCATTTGCGAAACTGAAAACAGTGGAATAAGATGACCTTTAGAAAAAACAACGCATCTGTACTACAACAGCTCCTAACAAGGCAAAGATAACTCCTTTGATTGTCATGGCCTGTTTAAACAACTTGGTAAGGGTAAAAGTTAGCAGAATATATAACAATATAAGGAAAAAAGCATGGTGCAGTTGTAATTTGTACCTTCGCCATAAGTAGAAACAAAGAAGCAAAGAGAAAGGCATGCATCTTAACTGAGACAGCTCCACTGCAAAGGGAAAAAAATGATAACTAAATTTAAGCAGCTACTTTCTAGCAATGGCCAGTTTGTCAGTTTAAAACAAATAAAAAGAATTGTTTCTAGATGAGTCCTCATGATAGAATATCAATTGTTTGCTAAATAGCAGTGGGTATGCATGCAGGTTGTCTGAAACTATTGTACATTCTTTGTCTGAAACTTCTAGTAATATTGTGGCTTATTGACATTTTGTTCCTATTCGAATTTAACCCCAGAAAGCTAGTCTTATAGAAACAGAAGAAAGACAAGTCAAATTCAATTCAAAGTCTTGAATTTAACCCCAGAATGCTAGTCTTGTACAAAAAACATGCAGCACATTGTTTCGTTGCTACGTACGTGCATATAAAAAACAGTGCAAACAGGATTTGAAACGGACCATCTTAGTACAAATCCCAGATTGTACAAATTAATGTCTATTGTACGTAATGAATTAATGACCAATATAGAAATAGTCCACAATAAGACTCTGGAGTACCTACTTGAACAAATATTCCATGTAAGAAATAGCATGGCATGAAGAACTACAGAAGCACAAATTACTTGATGTTTACTCATTCATGACCAGTTCTGAAGCACAAAAGTTTTAGGATCCATCTGGCCAGGCGGCTGTCCAATTCCTAAATAAGTTGAGAAGAATTCTTGTCCAGCGAAAGTAAATGAATTCTAAGTGCCAAAAGTGTGGGAAGCACCGATTCTTTAATCGCCAAAAATCTCGCTTCCCACAATGCCATAGATGCTATAGCACCTACATTAGTACTGAATACGCATGATGAAAAATTTGATGAATCGGTACGATGAAAAACTTGAGATCCAAATACTCATGATGGATATGAGCTGACAAACTGAATGGTATGAGCTCAGCTCTCACTGACAAACTGAATGGTATGAGCTGCAGGAAAAAAAAGTGCCATGGCAGTAACACAAACAATCGAAACGAGATCATCCTGTCGACAACAGACCTGTCGCTTTTCTTAGGGGGGAAATGACAAAGCTCAGCATTTCACTGAAGTATGTCGATTTATCTGTACACTGCAAACAACGCATGAGGACGCACAACAATTTGGGGGAGGAAGCTTACCGGGGATGGCGCCCCCTTTCCTCCCTTGGAGCATCAACCCGGCGGCCGGAGGTGGCAAAGATATTGTCCATGACAGGCTCCTTTGACTCCGAGGTCACGGGCATGCAGCAGGCAGCGAGCAGCGTATCCGCCGCGAGTTTGCTCGGCCCTCCCTGTCGAGCACAGTCGCCCCGGGACGGGGGAGGGGATGAGGAGGAAGGTGACCACGTCCCCTGGCGGAAAGGGTCGCCGGAGGTCAGAACCCCGGCAGGGAGGGGAACGGCTGCGGCGGGCGGGAGGGAGGGCGTCGGGTGGTGGCCGGAGCGGAGCCCGGACGGGACGGCGGCAGGTGGTGGTGCAGACTGCAGAGCAGGATACAGTGATTAGACTTCACTGAAGCAAAAGTCACTGCGTGCGCTCATCCAAAAGTAGAGCGGGCCCACACTGCTCCGAGACTGACACTGTAGATGATTGATTTTGTGTTTCCAACCTATACACCGCATAGATGATTTTTTTTTTTAACTATACTCGTAGCTAGAAGTACAGTATATTATCAAACCTGTAGATCATTACATGTTCAATTGTTCATTCAAATGAATAGCCGTAGACAGGCCCTAAAATGTGTTTGGTAGAAACAACCATCATCAGTGACAGTGAAGCAAGCCAGAGCAACACCGAGAAACACGCACTATGCTGCTTGTTGGCGCCAAGCAGAGCTGCTTGACCTGTGGCGCCAACGTTGCTCTGCTCTGCTTTGAAAATGCAGAGTAATTGGCCAATGAACAGATTTTCTAAATAAAAGAATTTCCATTTCCTCTCTCAAATTTAACACCTGCATAAAATCACCGTTGGATCGATCATCTACTGAACTGCCGCTAATCCTAATCGTCGTTGATGGCGCTTCCACCGCCGGCAGCGGTGTTCCTGGCCGGCTGCTGCCTGCTGGATGACGAGGATGGAGACGACCTTGGACGCGAGCGAACTCCGCGGATGCGAGCATGTCCCGGAGCACTCCCAGCTCCGGGAACTCGCTCCACTCCGACAGCCCACTGGTGAGCGTAGCGCCCAGGTACGGCGTTCACGATGCGGTCCGACGGCGTCGGGTTGCCACCGCCGGTGCGGCTCCTGCGGTGGGGCTTGTTGAGCACGGACGCGTCGCGGCCGACGAGCTCCGTGAGGTGGAGCACGATGAGTGACATGGGGGAGCACGATGAGGGGCTTCATCGTCGGCTCCAGCGCCCCCGACGACACGTTCGCCACCGCCGACGTAGCTTGTTGTTGCCGATTTCCGTACTTACAGAATTGGATGCTAATCAGTAATCAACGACGCAACTGATGGGGTATGGTATGCATTTGGTTGGATGCTGGATCTCTAGCTTCTTCGATCTTCTTTCTTGGCGTCCATATATGTGTTAGCTTGAGGTTGGAAATGCGTACGCGAGTGCGGGTGGGAGAGAGAGTGAAGTTGGATGCACCAACGAGCTGGAAATGCTAGTATCTATTTTTAGGTGTGGACCAGATGTGGAGAGGGACGACCAGGGATTGAAATTTCAGTCATTTTTTTTTCTGTTTTCGGTCTGGTACATAATTGAAATTTCGGTTCGAAAAATTATATATTTTGATTTTAAATTCAAAAATATAAAAGTTAAACTTTGGTAAAAAAAAAAGAAATTTCGAACAGCAGAAACGAAATTGTGAGTCATGAGGACGACACAGAGATATTCTCATTTTTGAAATGCATTGCAGTTGCACTGGCGGAGTTGATGAGTGAATGTAAGAAGGCGTACGTGTCAAGTCCGGCCGGCGGGAGGGAAAGAGAACGACGGTCGACGACCAAGTCAACAAGAAGCAAGCGTGGACGAGGGGGAAATAAATCCTTGGACGAGAAAATGGGCTGCACATAATTGGGCGTCCCTCGTCTTGGCCCAGAGACTCAGTGCTCCAGCTCAAGGTACGGTCATTCAAGCCCACCCTTGTATACGTACTAGTTACAACTTATAACAGGAGCTTTGCAGTTTTAGCACCGAGTGAAAATAGACACGAATGGGATTACCGCGCATTCAACAAAAGTGCATACACTCCCTCATATAAGTTACTACTAATAACTTAATAAGTACTCTCTCCGTCTCAAATTGTAAAGGGTTCTAGTCCACTTTTTATTTATCTACATTCTTAGTTATATTGATAAATCTAGACACATATTGAGCACATATATATAGAGAAAGGAATGAATCTAAGCTAAGGTCTAAAATCTCTAACAATTTGAAACGGAAGGGGTAGTACTAAAAGTACTATAATCCTTCACATAACAAAACACACAACCGTACGCGGCATATAGAATTAGTAAAACAGTCGACACATATCTTCCACATCTGCGAATTTTCAAGCACTATTAAAAAGCGGAAACAAATAAACATCACTATATATGGTGAGGGTGTATATACGAGAGAAAAGAAGATGGCCTAGTACCTCTACTACCATGCCTCCCGAAATACAGGCAAAAGCGTTGCCGTCGTTTGGGTTAAACTTGACGACGACGACTTCCCCGTACCAATGCGACATTTCGACGGTTTGATGAGGGAACTCCCAGCCAGCCTTCCAGTTCCAAAGCTTGATACTCCATTTTTCGCCCCAGTAATCATGACCTGCTGACAGCACAAGTGGCTCGCTTGGATGAACGGCCAGTGAGGTCACGCTGCTCTCGTGAGCTTTGACTTTTTGTTGTACCTCCTCCATTGTTGTACCGCATGTATACACGTGGATGTAACCCTCCAAATCCCCAGCGATAAACAATGATCCCCCAGCTATGAATTTAATCGAAAAAATCTGTATCTCAGTTTCCATTGACGCTATTTCAGCCTGAGCACGAAAATAAAAACATATTTTGTTCAGCAAAACCATATATCGTTCTTGATAGCAGGCAAATGCATTGGTGCTTTTGTGTGTGTGTGTGTGTGTCTTTACTCTTTACCTTAAACTGGATACATCCAATTTGCAAATATACAAAACTTTTAATACCATTGCCTATCCCGTCCCATTTTTTTAATATTACTATATATAAACGAGGGCCTCTAATGGAAACTACGGTGGTAATAACCCATGAATTTGCGATGATTTCAAGTAACTCCTAAATTTGCATTTAAATTACCCAACTATACATCATTATTGGAGATAATTAATGTATTCTTTTTAATTTCAATCTAAATTATAATAACTCATTTATATAAGCTTGCGTGTAAATTAATTTTGCCATTGCCAAATTCAAAAAATACCACCTCAAATCTACATCTATTTTACTATTGGTAGTTATATTCCTTCCAAAAATCTAAATACTGGAAGAGGGCGGTTGAGTCAACATACCATGGTCTCGTAGTTCCAAATACGGATATGATTATAATCAGATTCACTCCCATATCTATATTCATATGCGTACGCCAAAATCCTGTGTAACACGGGATATTTACATGAATAATATATTAAAACACTATGAACCACTCATAAATAAGCTCTCACAAAAGGCCTCGTTTTCCAAGTTCGGTAACCTTGACCAAGTTGAAGGCAGCTCGTTTTCCATGGTTAGTTCAAGTGCGTTGAGATAGGGCTAGTTGTTGGGTCTTCATTTTTTTCCAAATGCGTGTCCTATTGTAGTTGTCGGGAGATATTGTGGTACTCCTCCCTAGCTAGCTGTGTTTTTAGTTGAATTTTAGGTCATATGTTTATAGGGTGTTTGGTTTGGAGAATGATTCGGTGCATCATCTTCTCACTTTTTGTTTGTTTGGTTTGTGGAATGAAATGGATTGACGATCCATCATACCTGATTTGTCACAAGCTCATAATTGGTATAGGTATGGGGAATGGATTAATTCTGTTTAATTTTGTGGAATGAGTCGATCCATCGATTTCCACTCCATCCTTTGTGAGTTGATACCCCAAACCGAATAGCCCTTTAGTGATTATTCTCAATCCTAAATAAGTTATCATAGTTGTTAGTGGGGAGTGTTGTGCTAGACAATGTGGTTAGTTGTGTTTAGTGTTGCCTTATTGAGTGAGCTGCGGTATATAATTGGCGGGGATTGTTTACACTCTTTGTTTTAAGGTTTTATACACAATTTTGTGGAAAGAATAAGCTCAAAAATTGCTCTATGGACTGCTATCCAACTTGGTATAAAGAACATGAGGACTTCAAAGACATGTGAGATGCTTCAGATGCATGGTTCATCAACTTGTTTTGCAGGAGGGTGATGTAATTTTTGTGGTTTTTGACCTTTACATTTCGTGGTACACCATACACGAGGATATGTGCAACTACATTATGCCTTTTTCAAAGTTGGGTTGATAGATAGTTATTGAGCTACATGTTGAGTGTGATATTCTAGTTTGTTTAGAGCATTCCATGTCTCTTTTTCCTTTGTTTCTGTCTCTCTATCTCTGGCTTTTTTTTTTTAACTTTTTGTGGTAGGCTGACTAGAGGGTTGTGTGCTGTGCACGCTGTCTTTTTATTTTTTTAATTGATATTTACAAGGGCAAAACCATAAAGTTAAAAATCAACAAAGATATATTTAACATCACAATGTAAGTTTTTTTAGACATGTACAGGACACACATGACAAGTAGTAATACTAAATAATTAGTAGCATTAGAACCATACACTTACCAAGGCTCCGTTGGATGCAAGTCTATCAATAATACTTCGGGCTTACCCGGTATGACCTGTACAATCATTGTCACATTGTGGGTGAGGGACCTTTCATCACCACAAATAAGTCAAGATATATTGAGCAAGAGAACATGAGATGATTTGTCACCTCACCTTGATTCCATGTTGGATTATTGGCTGCCGGTCGGGTACACCATGCACAGGCCAAAATAAAAAATGAGAAAATGAAGAAGAAATATCACATCAATTCAGATGTTTATATGATCAGTTTGAACCGTCGGAGAAGGCTATTTTCCTTAGCTAGTATAAGAAAATAAAAATGAATCAATAAACTAACCTTATCCGACGATGTCGTATCACCTGCTGGATCGCAAACGATAGCCTTTAGTGTTGTCTTGTCGATTTCTTCGCTGGCACGCCGGAAGCTGGTGCCCACGTTATACTCACCTTCGAGCGCTACACAGCTCCGTAGGATCATGTCCATGTTCGCTTGCGGCTCTTCTTGTGGTTCCAGCCTTACAAGGTAGGTCCAAGTGGTATTCGGCGGCAGTATGCCGGAGACCTCCATCTCCTTTCGTGGGCGGAAGTAACCTGGTGATTCGTTGCCAGGACGAAGCCGAAAGGCGACACGCTCATCATCTGTGTCATTGGTAATGTGCAGCAGGCAGTGCATTGACTGATTGTTTGGGTGCAAGGTGAAGCGGAGCTGGCGGGGATGGATGACCAAAAGGTCAGTCTCAACAGGATCGGCGAGGTCCATGTCCATCTGCAAGCAAGGACACCCAACATAGTTACTACTAATATATGTATACATATATAAGTATAATAAATATGACTTAAAAAGATTAATTTGTGTGGTTATATTTGGTTATCACACCTTGATCGTCGATGGCCCTGGTAGCCAATTCTTGCCAGTGACATTGACACTGACCCGGACGTAACCAATGCCTTGGAGCGGGGACAGATAGATCTTGTCCTCGTGATCATCAAAGGAGAAGTCCAGACCTTGGAAAGGGATGCTGGTGCTACTGCTTGTGCTTGTACCCCCTTGCGACGACGACGAGATGGGAGATGTAGCTTGCTGTAGGACTACCTTTATCACAAGCGGAGAGCCGCACGGCCAAGCAAGCACCGATCGAGCTAGTGGGATGGTGGAGCCAGCAAAGGACGACGTCGACTGGATGACCTCCAATGCCTCCTCCTCCATTTCACGTCTGAAGAGCAGTATGTTGACGTCGTTCTTGTCACCGTTGTCATTGATGATTTGACTATGCGCGGTGATTTCACCGTGGACGCGGATGGTGGTGCGGTGGCATGAGAAGAGGCGCTGCATGAGTGGGACGAGCCGGTCCTCCGATGATGGGACGACTGGTGAGAGGAGGAGATCGACCTGCACGGTGGCCTCCACGGCGCTACTCAGCACCGCGTAGGACATTTGGAGGCCTTGTGTGATGTCCTTGGCCAAGAGCTTGTCATACTGAAACTCCATGCTGCTTTTGGTATCGTAGGGGTCCCATAACATGGCTTCGACGACATTGCTAGATTGGCCGGAGGGTTTCGTGTCTTGCTCCTCCTCAGGGCTGTCGCAATATTCAACGGCGACGCGGCCGTCTGCTGAGATGGCTCGGTGTGGTCCCGTCAGTACCAAATTACACTGCATATATGAATAGTATAACCATCCCTTGCACAGTAGTATCAATTAGCAGCTATGATGGATGATGTAAAGACAAGGAACAACAACCAATGATTCTCTCTCTCTCTATGTGCATCATACTCATACCTGGCTGTCCTTTCTGGGAGCGTCGTGCCCATATCCTTCGTCTTGGTAGATGACTTGACCGCGTCTACCGTCGAAGATGGCAACGGTGCCTACAGGGCGGAAGTCGGCATCGGCACGCAGGGCAAACACCTCTATCATGGGTTGGCCATGATCTGAATGGCATGTGCGATGCCGCTGGTGCTGCTGTTGCGGTGCGCCCGTGGGTTGCTGCTGCGGGAGTTGGCCACCGCCGCCGCCGCCGCCGCCAGTAGGTTGAGGCGCCGTGGAGGTGTCGTCGTCTGCTGCTCCTGATCCTGATCCTGATCCTGGGGAGGTGGGTGGGGGTTAGCCACTACCTGATCCACCACCTTTATGATCAACTCCCTTCGGGGAGTTTAGAATCAGGCGGACCTCATCATTACGTGCGTCTTCTATGGTATTGATGCCAAATCTTGGGAACCAATCTTCCGACCCCTTCAATATCTCTCTTGATATGTTCCCCCAGTTTTTGAATAAACCATCAAACAACGTCTCGTCTATTGTGCTTGTCCTAGTGGGAGCAGCAGCATCAGCGTTGCGGCTCAGACAACCACCATTTACTTTATCGAAGGGCTTGCGCATCCGTGCAGCCTCAGAGACGATCACTGCTAGTGTCGCCAGAAACTTTTTCGCTCTGTTATAGCTAATGTTTTTACTATTGGTTGTTCCCAGTTTGGCGAGATGAGTCACTGCCCATGTTATACACTTCGATTCTATGTCCAACGTCTTCTCACCAGAAAGCAAGGTCCCATACTGTTCATCGTATCCTAGAAACGTGGAACCTGGGATGAGGTGCACGCTGCTTCTTCTAGTGCCACCACCGTTCTTCTTCTCCTTGGCCTTCTTCTTGTTGCTCTTGTTGTCGTTGATGCCAAACTCAAACCAATTCCCCTCTTGGTTCTTGAAGCCGATGAGGTACACGTTGTCATGCCGGACTGCGAGAGTCGTATGCACATCGTCCACCAATACAAGCTTGATATATATCCACCTCGGCGGTTTAGGTTTCTGCTGACGGAGTAAAGGAAGGCCCCGTATGTGTTCACCATAAATTCGGACGTTGGACGCATCGTCTGGGTGCTCCAGCAGCTTCGTACGGAGGTTTTTGATAAATGTTCCATAATCATCAATATCCTTGTGCCATTCCTCAAACAATGGCCCCTCTGCCATCCTACAAAGCCTGCGCGCTAGCTCCTTTCAACTGTATTATATTAAATGTGTGTATGCATCTTTCTATTATTTTGACTAGTATATCATCCCGTGCTTTCGCATGGATAGATAAATCCTTCAAACATATATATTAAAAGTTGATAGATAAATCTAATACTAATATAAGTGCATTATTTAAAACATACATATGTCCATTTTTAGTTAATTTCTTTAAATAATATATGCTGGTAGTTTAGATATAGGTTTAAAGGTGTTAATTATTGGAATCGGCCGCTGACACGCACATGGTGCCGGGCCGTGACACACGCGGCCGAATACACAACAATAGGTTTTGGTCTGTTGGGCCAATACCCCCCTCCCCCCCTCCAAAAAAAAAAACTAGCCCATTAGGAGGTTGTGTCCTTATCCATATAAACTATGCTTGTCCACCCATAACTCACCACGTGGACTATTTCCAATAATCTTCCCCACACACATGGTGAGCTCCCCTCACGCATTGGAGCCAAGATTTCGCTTGGAATGGATTGGGCTGACCTGAGCTCTGATACCAATTGTTGGAACCGGGCTGCCGACACGCACACGGTGCCGTCCGCCGGGTCGCCGCACCACACGGCGCACACCCCAGGCCATCAGGCCGCGACACGCGCCCGAACGCACAGCAGCAGGTTTTTGGTTTTTGGGCCAATACTCCCCCAAAAAACTAGGGGTTGTGCATTCATATAAACCATACTTGCCCACTCACAACTCACCACGTGGACTATAACCAACATTAATTTGTCTTTGCTCTTTAGTAATGCCATACATAGATAATTTCAATAAAAAATAATTCGGTTATTTTAAATATCTTTTGTAGTTGTAACTGTGGTTCTTTTAGATATATATTTAAAGGGGTTATACCAACTAAAAGTAAAAAAAGCACAAATTACAAAGCGCGCTAGAAAAAAGTAAATTCTAGGAATTTCTAAAAAAATTAGAAACATCTAGCAGTCTATCAAATTGTTTCCATTAATATTAGCCATTGGATCTATTATAATTTTTAAAAATTTACCCACTATACCATTATGAAAGACCATTAAAGTGATCCCGTAAATTTGTATATAAATTACCCACCATGCCATTATGTAAGATCAATTAAAGCAAGCGCTAAATTTGCATATAAATCATCTACCATGCCATTATGAAAGGTCAATTAAAGAAACCCCTAAATTTGCAAATAAATTACTCAACATACCATTATGAATTAAAATAACCCTCTTATATTTGCATATAATTTACCCACCATGTCATTACGAAAGATGAATTAAATAACTCATATTTGCATATAATTTACTGCTCTATTGTGAAAGATGAATTAAAGTAACCCTGAATTTACATATAAATTGCCACTATGCCATTACAAAATACAAATGTTAATTAGCTAGAGTATGTTCAAGATAGATAAGATAAAAATTATGTATATATACGTACATTATATTTAAAATATCAACATATTAGAGATGTTGAATAATATTAATTTTGATTAGTTGGGGTCACAAATTTATATATAAATTTCTAATATTTATGTGTTATACTAGTCCGTGTTTTGCACATCAACAGGGTTGATGTACTAGGGGGTCTTTTTTCATATTTCCTCTTATTGATAATTGTGACGTAGATTCGAGAGGTCACCTTATTTTGTTTTCATAATGGTAGATGTGAGTAACTATTAAAAAATAGATCCAATCTATCAATTAATGGCTACATACTTGCAATTATTATGAGAATGTCTATAATTTATATTTTTTTTATCTAACGCATCTCGTAAAAAGTAACTTCGAGGCTCCAATTAATAAGTAGGATATGAGAGTTAAATGATGAAGCTACAACATCTGCCAAAACATCTTGAAACTGCCACGTTAGTAAAAAAACTAAACTGTTCAATTTTATGGATTTCTATCATCTATGTCAAATCAAAAAGTTTACTTGTACCAACAATCTTAGATCAATCTAAGTAAAAATATATCAAAAACCTAAGCAGAATAGGTGTTATGAGCTATAGTTCATATGTGGGTGTGGAGTTGGCTTGGAGGGTGAATAGATAATTTGGGAGACTTGAGATTAACTCTTCGTATCTTACCTTCAATTGATATATCTCCCCTCTTTATATAGAGATATTTACCTAACTCCTAAAAAATAGATCTACTATACTAATTCTAATATTATCTTTAACTAATCATATGCTTATCTCTAACTGACCTTAAGGGATCCATGCTACAACACACAATGTTACTATTATTATTATTTTTCAATATTATGTTATTAAATGAAAAGTTACAGGGGACCTTGTGGTTTATGCAAGCAAAGTATGATTATCAAATAAGCCATACCACTACTTTAGCCACGCATATAAGCAAATGTGGCAATACCATTTGTGATTCTTCTCATACAGAACATAAAATAAAATTTAAAGCTAATCGTAATACAAATTACCTTGAAATCAACTTTTCGCAGGCAATTAAGACTTCACACCTTAGTTCCAAGTTTTACAAACCCCTGAACATTTGAAAGAAATACTCTAGTCAAACATATTCTACTTTTATTGCAATGTTTACCAAAGGGCAAAGGTGATCAAATAACATCTCAATGGATATAGACTCGACCCAACTCAGTTCAAAAGCTACATAAGGGCGTTTTTAATGGAACTAGCTATTTAGGGTCTGTTTAGAGATGAAGTATATTTGTAGTTTCTAAATAATACTATGGTATCAAAGAATACTGTAGTATTTAGTCAAAAAGGTGTTTGGTGACACTTTGAATAACTCAGTTTTGAAAACCATAATATTTTTGGAGTATTACATCATAGGTCTGGACTAAAGTTCACTTAACAACTTCCATGATGGCTCATCAATCGTCATCTAGAGCAGCCACATGCCTCCCTATCTTTCCTCGCATCACGTGCTGCTTTGTCCTGCTGTGCCGCCCTAGCATCCTTCGGCGTCCCTCACCATTACATGCCACCACATCCTCCCTCGCCATTGGCGCGGCACTGCCCATGCCGCCCTCTCCTTCCTCTTCATTCTGTGCCGCCCCATCCTCCCTTGCTGTCGGCACCGCCCCAGAGTTCCTCGCTGTCGATATCTTCCCCACCGCACTGGTGTCCCTCACCGCGTTTCGCACCATCAGTGCTTCCCACGGTGCCCACGGCACCGCCCGCACCGCGTTGGTGTCGCACACCGGCCCGTCCTCCCTTGCATGGCCCCGTCAGCGCTGCCCCAGTGTCCCTCACCACCGGCACTTCCCCCGCCGCTCCATCCTCCCTTGCTGAGGTGTCGTTGGTGCCGCCTCAATGCCGGCACCTTCCTTGCCATACCGGTGTTCCTCACCATTCTGTGCCGTTGGCGCCTCCCACACCGCCCTCAGCATCCCTCGCTGCCTTTATGTGTCTGCACTGTGTGCACTAGCTGTTACTTGGCCCAGCGTCTCCCCGTGAACCAAACACTCTGGTTTCATGCAATACAGTGGTTTTCAGTAGGTAGGTCAAAACCATAGTATTTTTGTCACAACCATTGTAAAACCATACCATGGTTTCCATAAACATTGTTTCCAAAAGGGTCTTAGCTACTTGACATGGAGGTGAGAGAAGAAAAAAATGCTTTCCATTATCTATAGTACTTGGGCCCATCTATACATATTTTAGATTCTTGATTTGCATTAAATTTTGTGTCTATTTATTCATCGCTAGCTAATCTCTCTCTGCACATAGGACATTGCTAGCTACATAGATAAATATTGAAGATTCCCAACCAAGGTCAAGGCTGCTCGATGCCTTGATGTATGCTCCAAGAAAGCGCCTTGAAAATTACTTTGGAAGGTGCCCTACAACTATGCCTAGGTGTAGGACTCTGGAGAATCACCGAATGAGTGAATGACCACTCATTCGAGGCTCCAGCGCTAACGACTTCAACATCATGGTGGTTGTGGAGCTGGATGAACTCTTCAAGGTCATGTTATCTCTATCGTCAGTGCCAATCCATGTATATGGTTGTGCTTTTGCGTTTTGCGCTGTCCATGTAAATGGTTGTACTTTTACATTTTACATATGTTGAGAGGATTATGCTTACATATAAATGGCAGTGTAAAATGAGGATGAGACAGGGATAGCCTTGGACCCATCTAGAGGGAACAGACACATCAAAGATGGCGCTGTTAACCACTATCAATTCGCAGTGTGCTATTGGGATGCCATATGATTCAACATCCCCATGGGGTTCACGCGAACCTATGCTGCATCGACTGGCTACAACACATACCAAAAGCAGAATTCTGCTAGTAGATAGATTTGGAGGCTGCTACTATGTTACTAGGAGCTTGGGACATGTAGGATTGACTTCACCTTCGGAGGGGAAACCGTGACTCATATTTTCGGTTCTTTTAAGTGGACTTGAGTAGATCCATGTGCAGTACGCATGCCATGAGCCGCAACTTAATCTGCATATTTGATGGTTTACATGGTTTGTGCGAAGAACGGAAAACATCGAGTGAAAGAAAATAGATGCCGGGCGGGCAATCGAGGAAGGAGGAAAATGAAAGAAAAATAAGGAATTAAAAAGAGATTCGTTTGATTGTCGTCCTTCCTTCTTTATTAATTCTAAAACAAGAAAACTATCTGCTGAGTATATGTACAAAACGAGGTGAGAAAATAAAAGACTAAATGATCCGTGTTTCTAGCTAGCTAGGGAAGGCTAAGGATAGCTGGAGTGTTTCTCCAAGGGTTTGAGCCTTATCTTGTAAGCTGGTTTCCCCAAAAAACTGTGTTATGGCTTTCAATATAAGCTGGGCTAGGGGCTTCTGGTCTAAAAAAATAAAAGACTAAATAAGGGTGCTTTCAATGACTATCTATTTAACTAGCTAGATGTGTTGTCTCTCTCCTACAAGTAAAAAATGGGAAAAAAGAGAACATCTAGCGATACCAAATAGACAGGAGATATTACGTATTCTAAGAAACTGAGAGTATTACGTGTGGGAACCAAATCATAGTGGTAAGATAAATTAATATTTTTTATTGTTCTTTTAACTCCACGTCAGCTAGATATTTGCTACAATTCTACAATTCTATCGGTTTTAGAATATTTCCCACTATTCTAATATTTTCCAACGTGTGAAGTAGGGCAAATGTGAGGGATACAAAGGTTTTCGTTGCGTCAAAGATGGTTTTAAAAAACTTATTTTTTGTAATGTAGATAGATTTAGTTAGCCCTACATGGCGTTTCTCAAAACAGTGGAAGTTGTAATAGATTCAATCCAATTAACCCTACATCTAACTAGGCAGGATCCAATGGGTTGTTTAGACGGTTCGGCTTTGATTGGGATGATCCAATCGTTTGCCTAGTTAATTTAGCCCCTTTGGCTTAGATTACAGCCTGGAGCAGGATGGCGAGCTATTTCTTGGAGGAGGCGAAAGGGGGAACTCGGCTTTGGCTTAGGCTAGTTGGTGGAGGCGGGGTTCGGCCTTAGGGACCGGCAGCGGCGGCGATCGCCGTGTCCATGTAACTAGCACTAAGTTCACACTTGTATCTCGTAAATACTTGAGTGGTGAGAAATACAATGTGTGTGTGTGAGAGAGAGAGAGAGAGAGGAGTAATCTAGCGAGGTTCGTGACAAGATTTTTCTTCCTGGCCAGCAGTTGACCGCCATGCACGCTAGATCGCGACGAGTTGACCTGACGTGGGGCCTCGCTCGATGGGTTGCAATCTTAAGAAAAATATTGTGGTCAGTAAAGTTGCTTGTTTGGTTTCAATTGATTTTTTGTTTTGGGTGCAGAGGAGTAATCCAGTGAAATGGAGGAGGCATAGGAGTAATTAATCCGGTGCAATGGAAGGGGAGACCAAGTGGGAATTTGATGGCTGCCATTTATCCGATGCTATGTAAAGTATATGGGGGATGACTGGATTGGTGCAGGGTAAGGTGCTATAAATTCCTGCGTCTTCTTCTCCATCATAATTCTCCCTGGCACGGTGAACCTAAACCTGGATCTTTTGCAGCCGATCGACGACGGAGAGATCGAAGGGTGGTGGGACATGGGTGAAGAACAAGCAGGGGGGAGCAACTAGATCTGAGGTAGAGACACTAATTAAGAAGCACCGCATGCAGATACATACGATTGATAAGGAATAATACATAGATATATATATATATATACATACCCTTTGCTGCAGCGCACAATTTCCCCCAAATCCCTGGCGTCCGGCCAGCCTCGCTCCGAGACCAAAAAGACAAGGGGTGTGTTTAGATGGTTGAAAAAAACACTGTTCCGAACTGAAAAGCACTGTAGAACCACTGTAGCACTTTTCGTTTGTTTGTGGTAAATATTGTCCTACTATGGCCTAACTAGGCTCAAAAGATTCGTCTCGCAAAGTACATCTAAACTGTGCAATTATTTTTTTATTTCATCTACATTTAATATTCCATGCATGTGCCGGCATTTTGATGTGACGGGGAATCTTTTTTTTGCATAGTGAATTTTGTGAAAAAGTTGGGGTACTAAACAGGGCCAAGGCTGTGGCAGCATAGCTCGACCGACGGAGCTCCGCCACAGCCTAGCTCGCCGGCCCCTCTGATTGGATCCAGGCCCCAACTGGCCAGGCCAAACGTAGGCCAGGGCCAAAGTTGGGCTAGGCCAAAATTAGGCCAACTTTGAGCCATTTGGTTGATGGCCGAAATAGCCAGCCAAATTTTGGTCCATCCATCGTGCACGTTTGGTTCATGTCCAAATAGGCTGCCGACATTTGGCCTGGCACTTTGCTAGCTTCTTGGTCAGATGCAAAACAACTGGTTCTTACCCTTTATACATTCATAATGTTTTTTTAATCTCACGGACAAGCATCTACTAAATGAATATTACAAAAAAAATCTGATGTAGCTACAAAAGAAAATGAAAGAAGCAATTTAATAAGCACCTTGATAGCAATATACAGTACATTACTACCACCCAAGGCACCTCCGTCAGATGTCATCAGAGGTCCACATGTTTCAAACAATCACCTTCCATGTAAAATTTAAAAATAAAATAACTAATGCATTCATCATTGCTATCCATGAATCTGTAGAAATTCAGCAGACAAACATAGACCAATATTTGCAAGACATATGCACAACCATAATTATAAGAGTTGTTTCCATATAATACGGACCCCAAAATAAACCTGCTACATACAGTTCTTCAGATTACCTTACATATCTACTATTCGATTCTAGAATACTATTCAACAGCCTACATTGAGTCCATATCAGTAAAATATAATACCAATATCATGGAGGTGTCATATTAGGAACCACACTAGTTCACTAGTAAGCAGGTCCCATATATTTACAAAAGTCAAGCCTGCAATATGGAGGTGTCAGCTCCAACATCATACGGCACACACAGGAAGCTGCAGAAGCACCTTGCGTCATCAACAAAAGACGGCAGCGCCATTGTCCTGCAACGATTCTAGTTAGGACAGGCCACCCAAAAGCATATTTTTGCCCAAGTCACAAGTGTGTTGCTGCCCATCATCCAGTCACACCAGATGATCAAGCCATACCATATTTCTGGCCTATAAATTCCATAACCCAAGTTTGGAAAGTTTTATCACTTGCAGCTTTAAGGAAACCACAGAATTTTTCTTGGTTAGGTTGGGATAGATATGTTGCGATTGCAATCTTGTCTGTCTCTGTGATTACGAGATCATCAATGCGCTTCCAAAGTGAAGCATTTGGGTCCGATGGCTCCTCCCTTATCACATTGTTCTGGACAGTTGCAGCAGGATTAGCACACATAAGAGCATCACAAAGCCGCATGATACTAGATGATACCTCGTCATTCATATTGCCACGGCACCTCTTTCCTTTCCAAGCGTTCTTTGATGGCACACGCTTGCGCTTCTTACTACAAATAGTGCCTTCAGTACTTGGGCTATGTCGAGGAATGGTGTCAAAGTCAACCCCGCCATCATCTTCTGTCATTTGATAGTTCTCCAATTCTTTCACACCCTCACTTTCATCACTATCGCTTGGAACATTAACTGTGGATTGATCTAGTGCAAGTGATCCATCAGCTAGTGAAGAGTTCAAAAACAGTTCCTCCAACAGATTGAAGAACTTTATAGGCCTTGTGAGGTAGTTGTACTTTGTTGGCTGCCATGTAGTGAAAATAAACATAGTTAGGCAACATGATGTGGGGTGCACATGGATTATTGAAGGCAATTTTCAATCATAAAGACATCAACCAAGCTGAAAAAAGTTTGAATTTGTTGAAAAATAATTACATGTCCAATAAACCAGTACTTACACCAAGCTTTTTAGGGTCTTTCTCCGATGGATCAATAATGAATTTGTGTGTTGTTGCATCAAAACCATAGCCACTCTTGGCCCGAGCACTAGCTATCCAACTCCATCTCTCCTTGCAGGCCTTGAAATGCCTATGGACTTGGTTTCTAGTAACTCCATTCCCAAACCTTTCATTCAGAGCATCTGCACATTGAAGGTGGTAACTTTACTTCCAGGAAAAGGTTGTGGGTTTATCCTTCTGCACCCCAATGTACCATTCAAGCATAAACTTTGTTTCCTCATCACTCCAGGCGTACTTATTACGAGACACTCCCTCCTCAGTCTTCAAAACATCCTGTAGCTTCGTCATCCTATAACACAATTATGAAAGTAACAAAACAGCACCAACACCTTAATGAGATCATAAAACCTTAGTGTACAACAAGTCAGCATACCAAAAATATATAATAGGGAGCTCATCTGATGCAGAATTAGGGAATTAAAATAAATAGGACAATTAGTATGAATTACATAGTGTAATAGTACGGATAGTTTAGACAATCCAAAACACATAGAAGGCATTACAACCAATCAAACAGTACTACCACTCCTCTCCTTACACACACCAACTCTATCATTCCACATCTGCTGAGCAATCAAATCACGCTTAAGAGCCCACTCACGCACATCTCCGTCATAATCTGAAACACGGTTGGCACTTCTTGGCAATTGAGAATACCAAGTGGCCTCATCAAGAATCAACTCATCAGGGCCATTGTCTAGAATCCAATTATGAACGGCGCAGCAAGCAATTGCAACCTTGACCTGTGATTTGAATGGTATGAATGGCTTATTATTTAGAATCTTGAACCGATGCTTGAGTGTCCCAAATGCCCGCTCAACTGTAGTCCTAAGTGAGGAGTGCCGATGGTTGAAGAGTTCTTTTGGACATTTTGGTTCATGGGGCCCAATGAATTCTTGAAGGTGATAGCGAACACCACGATACGGTGGTAGTATTCCTGGCCTAGCTGCATACCCAGCATCAGCCAAATAAAATTTCCCTACAACCATGTAAAGCCATTACCAGATGTGAAAGTTAATATGGGGAGGTCACGTGTTCATCAAGAAATGTCTAAATACCTTGTGGTATTTTCAGGCCATTTGTTCGGGAAAGGGCATCTTGTAAAACAAGGGAGTCATGAGCGGAACCCTCCCACCCTGCTAAGACATACGTGAACCGAAGGTCGAAGTCAACAACGGCTAATACATTTTGTGTTGGATAGGACTTGCGACATCTAAATCTATCCACCATTTTAGCGGGCACGCAGGCTCTGATGTGGGTGCCATCTAGTGCTCCTATACATCCCTATGAAAAAAATGAAAAAAAATAAAGGCAATTGTCAATTTAGCGTGCCTGACTATAGTAAATAACAATGCACCAATATATTAATTTTTTAAGTACCTCAAAGTAAGGGTAAAATTTGTTTGGGCTGCTAGCAATCTTATCATGTGTATCAGTGGATCTCACGTAGATGAGTTCACGAGCCAACTCCCCCATTGCAAATAGGACTTGATTGAAATATCTGCTCACTGTCTCACCAGACCGCCACATGGAAAATCCTACAGCTGCCATTGTATGATTCTGTCCAAGAATTTTCAGAAACATTGCAAGCTGCTCCTCTACAGAAACATGACAGGTGTCCTGTAGCAGCCCTTTTTCCCTAAGGCGAGCAGACAACTTGTAGAACAAAGCTCGACACATCCTCAACTGGCTAATGCATGTCCTATCCGAGGTGTCAATGAGCCTAATTAGTTCAGTTTGCCTCCAGACATCCCTAGGAACTAATGGCGCATACTTAACTCGCTTCCTACCATCTCTGTTCCTTCGCCACAGGAGCAATATAATAACAAGAACAACTAGTGCCTTTTGCCTCCACATACAAATGTTAAGGAACAACTGATGATTATTTTGCATCTGGGTGGGATAAACAAATGAAACCAAGTGGAAGAAAAAAAATCAATAAAAAGAGACGTACAGGAAATGAAAAAAAAAGAAGACATTTAAAGAAATTTTAATCTATGGTAAACACATCATTTTGTACAATCGTCTGCAATCTTTGTAGTATATCAGTGAACAAAAAAAATGCAGAACTCATTACTCGTTGTGCACGGAACTAAGTAACTGTGACTATAGTACCCAAAACATTCACTGAATAAGTAGGTTGGCATAGGCATACCTGAATCGATGAAGGGAGGCTGCGAAATCACAGGTTTGCCGACGGATATGAAGTTGAGCGAGTCTGGGCGACTGACGATTCGACTGGGCAAGGCCCCGTGAGCGGCACGGACAGGTGGTGGTGGACAACGCGAGCACGAACTGGTGGGCGCTACCGCCTACCGACGGGGCTTCCAAGCGCAGGAGGCGCCCGCGAAACTCGTAGCTAGGCGGCGCGGCAAACGGATCTGGAGAATGGATGCGCGGGCGATGGGGACTAGAGAGGAGGGAGCCGTCGGACTGTGGGGAAAGGACTTGTCCAAGTTTGAGCCAGTTGCGCGGGTAGCGGCCAAATATTGGCGGCCGTCGGCCACTGCCAAATATTGGCCGTCAACCAAACGCGGGCCAAATTCATTAGGGATGGCCCATAATTGGCCTGGCCAGGTGGGGCCTGGATCCAATCAGCCCCCAAGTGCCCTAGCCCCAAGCTACCTCTAGGAATTTTAGTGCTACTTTGTTGCCTGCCGTCAGAAGGAACCTTGGCCGGTTGCTGCTCCCAGAAGAAGATGAAGGGCATACGGCAGAGCTATCTGCAGGCCCCGATCCGTCGCTGTTAAGCCTAATACAGTATATATTATACCCGCCGATAGTAAAAGTGCTACAAGTACACATTTGAGCCAAAACCAAAAGCATAATATATATACTTAACTGCCTAGGTATTCTAAGTACTGTACATGTATGATGACGCACAGCAGGCAAAACAAGCATTTTGAATATTACGAAATCAAATGGATACTGCAGTGAACCTAGTCTCGTCGTACCTGATGCAAATATATATGTAGCTACAGGATGAGATGCCGATCGAGGCCTGTCTTCCGGGTTTGCATGCACATCCAAATCGAGTACATAGTCGGGCACCCGGGTATACATATATAGCCGGGGAAGCATATTTGGAGTTGAAAAGGACCACTGGGTGCAAGTGGGATGCAACTAGATTATATCTATTATATCTATTATATTAATAAGTGGGTGTTAAAAGAAGCCACCACATTCGCCGAGAGGGCTTAGAAATTACCACGTTAATCGGAAAAAAGAAAAGATCTAACGGCCCACGTTAATTCATATATAAAATACAAACAAAAAAGAAAAAGATATACATGACGTTGATTAGTAGTAGGACTCTTAGCTTCAAATCAAGTGCATTAACGGTAAAAAGGTGTGCAGTCCAACAATCCAAATCTAACTCTCATGTATGTTGATTAGTAGTAGGATTCCAACTCTTACCCCAATAAGCTAACATATAAAAGGTGCTCGGTGCAACATATCAAATCTGTCATGAAGTCCATCTATCTATTCCACGACCGCTATAATAATTGAGGTAAAAAAATAGTAAGCAAGATTTATATGCAGGAGTGGAGAAAAGACTAATCCAGATTCGATGGGGTTACTTGGATTAGTTTAATAATATAGATACATCTATATGTAAATGCGTAGATGTGTTGTCCGAATACAACATAGGTTACTTTTCAAATGTTTTTTAAACATAAATTAACATCCAGTTCGATACCTAAAATGCTATCACAACATTCAGAATGTGTCACGACACAAAAGAAAGATCATTCAACATGGCACGTTTTCTTTCATGTATCAATTATGGTAGAACCGGTCTACTTATTTAATTCCTTAACTTACTATGTAAATTCTCACTTTTTAATGGGGTTTGGGTGCTCGCGCTCAATAAAGTGGTGAGCTTCGCACCTATAATGTGAAGTTTTGAAAGGAAAAGATGTGGAAGGAAAATCAAAATATTCACATATAAATACAATTTGAAATGAGTTTAAAACATTTAAGAAATGTGATATAAAATAGAACCATAAAATTTAAACATATACATAAATATTATTTAAAAAGTAAATGCAACTAAAATTTAATATGATGTCAAACAATAGAAATTAATAAATCTAGCTATAAAATCTAAACATATAAAACACAAAACATTAGTTATAAATCAACTTAGAATGTATGATATTACAATAAATATATCCATTAAAAATATTTTCACACCAATTTTTACAAAAGTATTAATAAATGTATTATATATTAATTTTATATATATAAATGGTAATCATATTTTAATAATATGTCATTATCATTGGGCCTCTTCGGCCGGCGGGCAGTGGCTGCCAACGGCTGCAGCTGCAGGGGCCTGCCACCTGCCATGGCACTGTAGAAAGCTAGGAAAGGCAGCGGCGGCAGCGGCAGCCCGTTGCCCTCCAACCAAGCAGGCCCATTATATATTTAAAAATAGTATAGGGCTAGGCTGAGCGAATGTGACAAAAAAGCGAAATGATGCAAAAAAGAGAGATAAAGATATACACCATAATTGTAAAAGAAAAACCCTATTAAACCATGGGATTTTATGAACATCTAATGTTTATATTAAACCATATGTCAAGCAAACGAAAAAACGAGAAAAGAACTACATCATTGGTTGTTATAGTCATCAAATGGTCTAGACTAATTCAATGTTTTGTACCAAACATTAGATATAGGTGTTGCAAGATAAAGCACCTGTTGCTTTAACAAAAAAAGTATAAAAGAAAAAATTGTTTGGTGTGTATAACGTAGCGGATCATCAACCTTAGGACCGATTGAATTAACTTCCTCACATTCACCCTTTCTTTCCTTTCCTTACCCTATGTGGCACGGTATGGATCAACCTAGCAAATCATCATCCCTTATGTTCGATTGGATTGACTTACTCGCCTTCACCCGTTCTCCATTTTCCTTGCCATGCCCTACTGTATACATTGTTCGCCATTTCAATGGTAAACGGTGCACGACTGTGTTGTTTAGAGTGTAAGCAATCAATTAAATGGTTCACCATTTAAACAGTAAAAGAAGGTGTTAAATGGTATAAACGGTCTAAGGGAACGGAGTTAAATGGAATTAAATAGACTAAGCGGCCGTTTAACATGTTGTTTAGGTGAACAATATTGTCATATTCACTTGAGTTTTTTCATGCATAAATATAAATATCTTATATTATACTTATATAAATATGTATATTAGATTTGCTGAATTTATAGATATGCATATTTATTTTTTATGCACAAATATTTATACTTACTATGATATTTTATTTTTAAGTAGAAATGTGTATATATTAATGCTATAGTACAGAACCGTTTGGACCGTTTAAAAAGGTGTTAAATGGCATAAACGGTCTAAGGAAACGGAGTTAAATGGAATTAAACAGACTAAACGGCTGTTTAACATGTTGTTTAGGTGAACAATTTTTTGTCATATTCACTTGAGTTTTTTTATGCATAAATATAAATATCTTATATTATACTTATATAAATATGTATATTAGATTTGTTGAATTTACAGATATGCATATTTATTTTTGATGCACAAATATTTATACTTACTATGATATTTTATTTTTAAGTAGAAATGTGTATATATTAATGCTATAGTACAGAACCGCTTGGACCGTTTAAATCTGTTTAAGCACCGTCTGAACGGTCTAAGCACTAAACGAAGGTTGACCAACTGTTTACCGTTTAGCATTTAGGTTAACACTGGCTATATATGTTGCGGGGTGCAAGATGGAGGAAGCAACCAATTCATTGTCGTTAGTATCCTTACAAGAGGAGCAGAGTATCACAGGTCCCATAAAACTTTCTCAAATGGACTAAGCATTAAAAGAAATATCTAGAGTATTGATTATTATTGATTATTACTATAATAATCCCAAGTCTAAATTACAATTTTTGTAAAAAAACTAACAAAAGGTGCAAATTTTGTAAAAAAAAATAACATCAAATATGCCTATTATTTTAATAAAGAAGTATTGAGAGAAAAATGGAGTGTTGTAGACAACCCTAGCATAGCATCAACCTTAGGAGTGATTATATCAACTCCTTTGTCTTCATCATGTTTGGCACTTCCATCCCTACTACAGTGCTATTCGCGGCGTGGAAGGCGTAGTAGGAACATATTCATTATCATTGGTTCTCTTCCAGAAGGAGCAAAATAGCCCATCCCCATATTTCCCACACAATTTTTTTGAAGTAAGAGCACGTTCTATGTTGTCTTTGTTTAAAGATGATTGTCTCCAGTAGAATACATAAAATTCACGACCTCACATATCTATGCCCTCCTATGCAAATAGGTATCCATCTCACTGCACTGCTTATACGGATGCACAAAATAGGTATCCACAGTTTCACACCTATATATACGTTATATAATCTAAGCTATTAAGCTTATAATGCTACTCATGATGGATTTATAATCGAAGAAAATCGACGTGATCTGAATATATAATATTTAACCCTCTACATTAAATAAAAAATATTTTAAGTCAAATATTAAATAAACCACAACATTTATTATTAGCGTGATCCAACAATTAAAATAAATATTTTATATCAAATAAAAATTAATATTGAATTTTATCTTTAAAATAATTGTTAAAAAATTCCACCATATTCACTAAGACGACCTATAAATGACCACATAACTAAAAAAGGAAAACCAAACACTAAGTTGTAAAAATAACAATTTAAATGTTTAGGTGGACCTAATATATATCTTCGTAAGTTGTTCAATAATAGAAAAGGATTTAGAGAAAATGGATGTACTATTTTTTAGGACCAATAAAATATTATAAATAGAAATAGTTGCCAAAAGATTAACTTCTGGTAAAACTAAAACTTCAAAAAAGGAAACAAAAACTAGCTCCCGCGCAATTTGCGCGGGCCAAGTCGCTAGTTAATATATATGAGAGTGTTAAAAGAATCTACCACGTTCGCCAAAAGTGTCTAAAAATTACCATGTTAATTAAAAGAACTCTCCACCGTCTGATTTTATGAACATCTAAAGGTACATATTAAATCATATATTAAATAAAAAAGAAAGATCCACACCTGGTTGTTATGATCATCCAACGGTCTAGATGAATCTGAATATTTACAATAAATAAAACTAACAAAACCTACATAATATAGGAGATCGACGCACATGTATGTTTCTATTACTCACGTGAAGGTTTCCTCTCTATCCTGGTCAATCTATTTACTTCTGATGGCAGGATCATCCCAAATAGCCATATAAAAGGCCATTCATATAATAAATTAATAACTTAGTGTTAGTACGTGCTATATAATTAATACAAGTGTTAATGTGGTGTGGAAAAAAAGAGAAACCGTCCATCAGAAAAGATCTAACGGTTTAAAAATAGGTGGTATCACGGTATCAAATAGGAAGGTCTGATACTAAAAATGGTGAGATTTGTACCTATTTTAAAAAAATTAATTTCACAAGAACATAAAGACCATTAAAAATAAAAAAAGGCATGGTACTTTTTGATACCGATGTCTACCTTTCCAACCGTTGTAGAATCTTTTATTAATACTTGGTTCATATCTTTTTCGCACAAAGTAATTTAGAGTTTGTGTTTCGGTTGGCTACAATTTAGTATTCTATTCAGCAAAATATGATATGACAACTTTCGCAGCAAGGGGTGTGTTTAGATGGTTGAAAAAAACACTGTTCCGAACTGAAAAGCACTGTAGAACCACTGTAGCACTTTTCGTTTGCTTGTGGTAAATATTGTCCTACTATGGCCTAACTAGGCTCAAAAGATTCGTCTCGCAAAGTACATCTAAACTGTGCAATTATTTTTTTATTTTATCTACATTTAGTATTCTATGCATGTGCCGGCATTTTGATGTGACGGAGAATCTTATTTTTGCATAGTGAATTTTAGGAGAAAATTGGGGTACTAAACATGTTTGTATGGGTTCGGCTACACTTCTTGCCGTTGTACTGCAGCTAAAGCTGCAACCATGCAGGTACCATGCAACTTTTGTTGTACTAAATGCACAGAAAAAAAGTTAAGCTGCAGCCAGCGGAAAATAGACAAATAGTTCAACTCAACCCATGCGGTGTTTGGTTCTCTTGGTTTTACGTGAGAGATACGTACTGAGAATCAAGTTGCTAGTATCCCTTTTCCTCAAAAAAAAGTTGCTAGTATCCCATGACAATCCAAAAGACTGGAGTAATTTTTTGTCCTGGATAAATGATGCTGGAGAGAATCTGTTATCACTTATCAGCGTTGGGCTTGAATGCTTGTTATCCTTGGATAGCGTGCATGTCTTTGATTTTAAAAATTTGTAGTAACCAAATCATCCATTTGCACTCGAGCTCACTGAATAACAATTTGGACCTTGATGATGCTCGTTGTATTTTATTTTCCTTTGCAGTCTTCATGCAGAAAGGGTTGTGCTGTTCCATCTTTGAAAACAGCTTGTTCGGGACAAAACAAGCGCAATTTTTTTTTAAAAAAAAACTTGCACCTGCACCGTAACATCGTAAACTGCGCCTCCAATAATATTTGCACTTGCACCATCACATATTCACATCGTAGACTGCGCCGGTATTGAACTTGAATTGGTTGCCATTGCAGTGGCCAAGTGGTTGCTGGTTTTCAATGTTAGCATGTGGCCCTTTTTTTAGATAGCAGCACGTGGCCTTTGGCAGCGAAGCAGATAAGCAGTGGATCTGATTGTCATAGTTGTTAGAAGCACTGAACTGGGTCTGATTGTGACGAGAGCAAGGTTAATAATGAGTCCAGTGTGGATTCTATGGCGTTACTGTATCACACTAAGTCAGCTAAAAACTCACTCATACAACAGTTCTATCTTAGTGTACACTATATATTTAATATCTGGCTCATCTTTTTTTCTCACAAAATGTTTCGGAGTCACTGAGGAGCTCACTTTCACTTTCTCTTCGTTTCTCTCTTCCACTTATCACAAATCTGATGTGGCATCCTTTACAACACATCTGCTTCACTTATAATACTTATAATACTTGCTCTCTAAGGGCGTCGAGCAGACATCGCTAGCTGAGACGGCGACATAAAAAAGCGTTTTCTACTCTCTCCTGACATTAGGTAATTGGACCCACATGGTCTCCTCAGATTTTCTTGGGGCGTGAGGAATCTAATCTCTATCTCTTATATATCAGTGGCGGACCTAGAGAGTTGCTATATATGCCACGGTATATTCTGAGAACGCAAAACACTATCTATCCTATTACTATCCTATTAGGTAGGTAGTGCTGCTTTATACTTCTAGAGCTGAGTTGAGTCCTGATAAAAACGTATTTTTTTTGCGTTTGCTTCTTGGCATACCCAATATCTAAAAGCAAGGTCTGTCACTGTTATATACAACAACTTATAATAACCCTGTATACGTAAGGACGACGTCTACATCTTCCCTCGCTCCCCTACGGATCTGTTTGGTACAGCATCTTCTAGCCGCGTATTTTTTCATAACTGTGCAAATAAGCGAAAAGCGCGGTCAAAATAAACTGGTTTGATCTTGCTTCTGCATTTTACAAATAGGTGCTGTGTAAAAAAACGTAACTAGAAAAAATTGAAAAACATTAAATAACGTCGTCCTGGGGGAACCCTGCGAACCGTTCCGTCTTTTACTCCTCATTCACCCGCCTCGCCAACTGCACCCCTCCTAAAATCACGCGGAAACCAATCTGAGGGCGCAGCTCCTGTTCGACTCCGCCACGCTCCCTGTTTTGGTGGCGGGCACCCAGTAGCTTAGGCCAAGTGCACAAGCACAACGTCAGGCTTAGGGTCTGGTGCGGACGTCGCTGCTCTTCTAGGCTGTTCACGAGGTTAGTGTTTGTTGGTTGTTGGATCCGCCTTCCTTGTCAATTCCGTTGTTTAGATTTCAATTTTAGTTCTGCTATCCATTGCTCTCGCCATGCATGTGCTTGCGTAGCTTGCGTGAGCGTGACATTAAATCCCCTGTCCCGATTTATAGATTGTTTGATCCAAGTTTAATTATTTTATTTAAAAATTATCATGAAATTGTAAAAATTAAAGTTATATATAAAATATATTATATGTTAAACTAAATCACAATAAAAATAAAAGATCATTATAACTTTTTTGAATAATTTATGTGCTCTCAATCACTAGTGCATAATGTATTATTGTCCGACTGATTGAACCATCATACATTTTTAACTAATCTGCTGAAATTAAAAACTATAGTTCATTGGCATGGTTAAATGCTGTCATCCAAGTTCCAAAATCAACTGAGGTAATTTGTCTGCCTTCTAATCAATCATGTGAAACTCAATCTACTTAATCAAGCCGCCAAAGATAGCGTCCACGGCTTCATTGTCCGCTCAAAAAATACCTGACCTGAGCTGATCCGATCAACGGTACAGGCTGTATTTTTTATCCCCAACCATCGAAGGGCTACATACAAGCGGCACAATCCAAAAAAACACGATTCAAAGCCAAAAAAAACCCTGACCTGTCGTGTTTGCGGGGAATGCACAAGCCAACTCGATCCGGCAGTAGGCACGAGCCATTCTAAACAACCCGAGGCCCGAATTTGATCCGGCCCGACGTTTGGACAGGTCTACACAGTATGACTTCTTCTCGCGTGTGGCACATTTGAAACTCAGGCGGGCTCATGCACCGTGGTAACTACTGGAGAAAGATCATATACATATTGTTGTTTAAACCTTGCATTGTTAACTCAACGCACAGACATCAATCTGTAATAACACTAATAAGCATGCTATCTATTATTATGCCCGAGCGTGCCCGCAAAGGGCACAATCCAACATTTTGAAGACCAAAGAAGGATAAATCAAATACTTGCTATATGCAGTACATGAAATGAGTCGTCGTACCTGATCGATGAAGAGAGAGCAACAGGATCGAATGCCGCCGGGGCCTGCTGCTTCGTTCAAAGGTTTGCAAATCAAGTTCGAGTACAGCTAGCACTGCATCGTATCCATTGGCACACGGACACATACACATATATATCCACATATTACCGCATCCCCACGAACGGGAATACAAAATACAACTGTATGGAGCGCACTAATCAATGTTACTGGGATGCATACTACTTTTGCTTATCAAAACCACATGACCATAATGATTTGTACTATTTTTATTACTTCTATGCACAGTAATAATTAAGAAGGTAATAAAGTAGCTAGCACAGGCGGCGAGCACCACATTACTATTGTAGTATTTACTCTCTCCGTATTCTAAAAGTGTGTCGTTTTAGACATCGACACGGTCTCCCAAACATAAATTTGACCAATGTTTTTATTAGAATAAAAATAAATATTATAATAAATTTATATTTTTATAAAAATACTTGTTAAGACAAATCTATACATATGACTTTTAATGTTCAAAACTAAATAATATAAAAGTTATACATAGTCAAGGTTCTAAATGTTTGACTTCTATCTTTTCTAAAACGACATTTTTTTGGGACCTTGAGAGAGTACTAAGAGCAAGTATTATAAGGTGATGTAGGCGGACTGTAGGGAATGACACATCATATTTGTGGTGACATGGAAGAAAAAAAATAAAGAGAGAAAGGAAAACGGGCTGTTCAATTACAGCCAGTTCAAAGTGGGCTATTCACAGACTCCAAAGCATTCTATGAGAGAAAAAAGTAGACCATACATTAAATGTACAACTTACACAAAGATAAAGTTATTGTATGAGCGGGTTTTTAGTTGGCTGTATATGATATGACAATATCATAGAGCTTGCAGCGAGTTTTATTATTAATTTTGATCTAAACTAAAATGGGAGGGATAGGTGGCAGCATTCTTTCTAAAAGTAAAGTAAAAAAATCCAAGCGTCAGTGGTGGCTGGTGGCCGGTGGCCGGCCGCCAACAAACCCTTGTTCGAGCTCTTTCGGGTTTTTTTTAAGCTGTAGAATGGTATTTTTTTTCGCAATCATTCAGTTGAAATAGTGTTTTTAGTTTTTTTCAGCTGCAGCGAACAGACCCTTGGCTTGAGTTGGAGTAAATGCGGAGCGTCTTGTAGTTTGGGACAAGCCGTGAATCACGACTAGAATTGTGAGGCCAAAGCGCGGCAGCGGCGGCCTGGTCACGAGTGCGGCGTCGCCGGGTGAGGCCAAAGCGCGGCAACGGCGGGCGCTCGTGGTGGGTGGTGGGGGCTATCTCGTGGAGTGGAGCAGAGCAAGGGAATCTTGCACTGCCAACACTGCTGCTAAAATGGCACGGGAAACATAGAACTACTAGAATTGTGGGACGGAGAGAATAGCTTTTCAAACTGTTTTTAACGCAACGGGTCAATATATAATATATATTGACTGACTATAGGACAAATCGATGCTGTAGCGACATATAGCGCTACTGGAAACAGAGATGAGCGTAGTTGGAACAGTGATAGACAATCTTCTGACTATAGGACAAATCGATGCTGTAGTGACATATAGCGCTACTGGAAACAGAGATGAGCGTAGTTGGAACAGTGATAGACAATCTTTTTAAGTATTCGGTTGGAGACCGTCTTAGAGTATCTCCAACCGATTACCTAAAACATCTTGCCTATCACTATTTTAATCATCTCCATCTCTATCTATAGTAGCGCTACATGTCATTTTCTACTATTAGCATAGATGTACGTGCAACATGCACATGTTCTGAGATAATCAAACAGTCCATACGAAGGAAAAAAAAATAAAATTAAAAGGAAAGAGTTCTGATTGATTAGCGTCGTTCCTTTTTCATTAAAACTAGAGAAGGAAAGTAACGGGTTGGTATGGGTACAAAATGAGGTGAGAAATAAAGAGAGAAAGTGGATAAAACACTTTGCATCTATGGGTTTTGGGCCTTTCCACCTATTTTCAACATTTTCCAAACTACGCAATGGGATCAGCACGAGGGGTATAACTATGCCTTTTAAAGTAAAATATATTTTTAGAAAACTCGCTATTTTACAGGGTAGATAGGCAGTCAATATAGCCTCTTACCACACGTGATAGATCTGAATCAGTACGTCTCATGCGAGCCACAGGCTACATTTGCAAGCAGTTGTAAAGTAGATCTAGATATCTCAATGTAAGACCATCTTCAATAGGTTGTCTGTATATGGACTGCTCATAGGAGGGAGATGATTGAAATAAGCACGTATAGACAATCGGTTGGAGAAAACCTAATATCCAAATGAGAACTCCATCCAGTGTGGCACGTAAAGAATACACAAAGGTTGAGGATGTAACTATTAATTAGCATCTTCCCCTCCGTTACCTGATTCTCAACCAGTAACTGATAGGATCTGGGGCATGTTTGGTTGTGGGCCACAGATGGCCAGGCCACAATTTAACCACGATTGATTTCAGATTAAAATTTATTTCAACAACAAAATTTTCATTCACATGGATCATTTGGACCAAAACAAGGTATGTGATTGAAAAATCATGTTATTTGGATAAATTATAGTACAAAGACAAACGACATATAATTAGGACGGAGGGAGTACTAAAATGACTCTACATAAATTGAATAGTATTATGTTGTTTTGTAGAAATTAGTGTGGAATTTTAGTAACCCTTACTCATGTGTAAAAGTTGAAAAATACAAGTTTGTTGTTTTAGTTGCAACGCACGAGCACTAAAACATATTTTCTATATTTTATCAAAATTGTTATTTCAATCAAATATTTTGTGCCTCGTAGCGACACACGGGCCACTGCTTTATAACCGGTTTTCTATCGAAGGAATGAGTGGCAACCACTATAAGACTGAGTCCAGCAGCTAGTGCATATCCCCATCTATCCACTATTCCAACTACCCTTCTCTCTGCGAACAATGTCGTTTTGTACTATACCCGGCCTTTTATCCAGACTGCTGGACTCGGTCTGAGCGCAAGGCAGATGGCGACGGGCTGATAGAAAATCAAGAAAAAGGAATGGAAACAGTGAGATAACACATGCAAAGCAAGAACCAAAACTGGGTTCAATACTGTCCCCTAGGGCTGCGTTTTAAAATTTTATTGGAACCGACTGAATTCATTGAATATGCTCAATATGACAGGCAACAACTTCATGCAATGCAAATCATAATGTCCAAATCTACATATGGACCCCGCTTCAAAAGATAGGCCCTAGAATTAAAAGATTGTGTTCATACCTTACATATTAATGAAGTAAAAAACTTGTTGGGACGACTCAGTATATATAGATAAACTATTTTGTGTCGATTATTCTAGTTACATTAATATATTAAAACCTCACGTTCAAACTTTCAAATTTTAGCTAAGTAGGAAATGGCTCAGTTGTTTTTTTCAGGCAAGATGGCTCAGTATGTTGATTTTTTTTTTGACACGAGAACACTCATTTCTATTATCATGATAACAGAAATACATGCAGATATTGTTTAGAACAACCAGAAAGAAAACTCAGACAGCGAGAGACCAAAACGCACACCAAGAAAACTACGCACATCATTGACCTAGATCAGATTTGCCGTGAATAAGTTTTTCGGAGCGAAAGACTGAAGCAAAGAGGCAGAGGAAATCTGTCTTCCCCCAGCGTTACACGGTCTACTACCCCCAACAAAAGAGCAGAGATGCCTAGCTACTGTACCATCCACGAACTAAAGCAACTCAGATTACAGTCCAAAAGACCAAACAAAGCCTGACCAAACATGCAACTGCAACATTCAAATCCATCAGCCTGCACAGATCTTCCGCACATGTAGAGATCACTCCTCATCTTCATCTCTGGAAGTTCGCCTTTGTGTCGTCTCTGGAACCTCTGGTTTTGAAGCCACAGCAACAGCTTGTAGAAGCATTCGGGCCCCCTCCTTGACCAAAACTTGCAGCTCCTCTTTACTCAACCCTGCCCAAAATACCATCAGCGCACATGCATGACAAATAATCTCCATCGGAGACTTAATGATCTTTTTCTCAAAAACCGCAGTGTTCCTTGCTTTCCAGATTGCCCAACAGAATGTGTATACCCCGATACAGTGTAATTCTTTACATTGTGAGAGGTATAGTTGCAGCCAAGCCCAGCATTGCTCAATATTTTCAAGAGCGATATTCACACCTATACAAGCAGCTAAACTCCCCCACACCACTTTGGCAATGGGACATCCAAAGAAAAGATGACTGATTGTCTCATTAGGCTGAATCTAGCGGTAACTGCATATGGCGAGCAAAATTAACTGTGGTACTGTTACGCACTGTAGCTGTGAGGGTGGGTAGTTAGAATAGTGATGAGAGAGAAGATAGAGGAAGGGGATGGAGGTGACTGTTGGTTTCAGCCTTATCAATAAAAAAAAAACAAACAGGACTGCCTCTCCACTTCTTTTTAATCATGTTATCTCTCATTAAAGTCACATCCTTCTCAATGAAAATCAAGAAAATCTTAATCTTTGGAGGGATTTTTTCCTTTCTAAATATGTTTAAAAGACCTATTACCTCTCCTGTTTGCTAAACATTTATACATAGATTTAACTGTAAATATTTTCTTCTCCCCCCACTTCCATCTAACTTTATCATTGTCAGTCTGAAGGTCAAAGGAACGTACCAAATTACATATATCAAACCATTGAGTTTCCAATTCAGAGTATAACCACCTCCTGAATCCCAAATTCATCTATTTTTTAAAAGCCTCCTCTACAGATATCTTTTTCTTTACATAAAGTATACAGTAAAGGAAAGATTTCTTTAAGAGGTTTGTCTTTTAACCAACAATCAGTCCAAAATTTGGTTTTATCCCCTCTCTTCATCTCCACCTCTCTCCCTTGTAAATAAAATTCCTTAACTGTAATTAGATCAGTCCAAACAGGGAAGTCTCCTAGCTTATGAGTAATCATAGTGATATCATTTGGTAACTTATATTTTTTTCTTCACAATTTCCTGCCAAAGACCTTCCTCATTTTCTAATCTCCACCACCATTTACAGAGGAGACTTACATTCAGATTTCTTAGATTTTTAATACCTAGCCCCCCATGAGCTTTCTCTGTACACACCTCCTTCCATCTCATAAGATGATATTTTTTCTTAATACTCCCACCTTGCCAGAGAAATTTTCTTCTGTACATGTCAATTTTTTCCAGCTTGACACTTGAAAAGGTCAGTATATTCCTGTTCAAGTTCTGGGTCACCATTTATCACAATCACTTCACTCTTGCTGAAGTTAATCTTCAGCCCAGACATCATCTCATATGCATATAACAAAGTTTTCAAATTTCTGGCTTTTTCTTTATCATTTTTTTAAACATAAAATAGTGTCATCAGCATACTGCAAAATGCACACCCCTCCAGGTATCAAGTGTTCTATCAATCCACATATAAGATTTTTTTTTTTTTTGAGCAGTAACTATCATTTGAGCCAAACAGTCAGCCATAAAATTGAAAAGAATGGGTGACAGGAGGTTCCCCTGTCTAACACCCTTGTAACTTTGAATGTAAGGACCAAGCTTATCATTTAATTTTACACTGACAGTTCCTCCTACCACAAATTGTTTCATCCAAGAACACCATTGAGGTCCCAAACCCCTCGTTCTAAGGCATTCAAATAAAAAAAAACCCAATTTGCTTTGTCATAAGCTTTCTCGAAGTCCAGCTTTAGAATAATCCCCACTTCTTTCTTCCTCTTAGTTTCATGAAGCACCTCATGCAAAATCATTACACCATTCATTATATTTTTATTTTTCAAAAAGGCCGTTTGGCATTTGCTAATCAATTTTTGTGCATAAGGCTCAATCCTCAATGTTAAGACTTTGGTTATCCATTTGTATAAGCAATTCAGCAGACAAATTGGCCTATATTGCTGTATTTTATTTGCCCCTTTGATTTTTGGTAAGAGAGTAATAATCCCATAGTTCAACCTTTTGACTTCTATCAAATTTTGATGAAAGTCAGCAAATACCTCAATCACATCATTCTTTATAATGTTCCAGCTTTTTTTGATAAAATTCAATGGGGATACAATCAGGGCCGACGGCTTTGTTATGTTCTATTGAAACAAAGCCCATTTGATTTCTTCTTCTAAAAAAGGCTCAGTACGTTGATGATCAAGCATTCAGCCCAAACACCTTTTTTTAGGGAAGGAAAAAGTCTGCCACGGGTCCTTTAACTTGTAGCCGAGTCTAGGTTTCGTTCCTAAACCGCAAAACCAGGAATACTGGGTCCTTCAACTTGTGAAACCGGCCACGTTTCATCCTTGGCCGAAACCGAAGGTGGTTTTGTCCCACGTGGCGATCCTACGTGGCACTGTGGGGTAGGACCCACCTGTCAGCCTCTGTGTCCCCTTCTTCCACCCTCCACCCTCCACCGATTCCTCTTTCTTCTCCCTTCCACTTGGTGGAGCGCGTCCGTCCTCGAACTCGGCATCGTCGGCGGCCATCCTCGACATCAGGGGTGGCGGCGGCGGCTATCCTCGACCTCAGGGGCGGCATCGTCAACACGCGGCCATCCTCGACCTCGGGAGAGGCGACGGCCATCGCGTCCGCGGGAGGGGAACGGAGATGAGGTCGGAGTAGGCGTCGTCGCGTCGTGGATCTGCGGCGACAGCTCGCGCGCAGCACAGGATGGCCTCCACCGTGGACCGCGTGGAGACAGCCGTCCCTAGACCGCCGTCTGCGCGCCCAGAATCGCCCCGCGCCTGCTACACCGGCCCTCGCTCATGGTCGTCCTCCTCCGCGAAGAGTGGCGGCGGCAGCAGGAGGACGCCATCTCCTCACTGATGATTTTTCCCTTCGACTTTCCTCTCTTGGATCCTCTCCACATCGTGGCAATGGCGGCGCCCGCCTGTGGTCTCGGTCGCGGAGGCCTCGACGCCCGCCCGAGAGCCGGCTCAGTGGCGGCGCCGCGGCCCGGCACTCGCTCGCGGCAGTGGCCTCGGCGCCCGCCCGCGAGCCGGCTCGGCGGCACCGGCGCGACGCGCACGGTCCAGCACCTGCGCACGGCGTCGGCCTCGGTGGTGCGGCGCCGGGACCCGCTCGCGGCGGGGGCCTCGGCGCCCGCGAGCGCGTGATTGAGGCGGCCTCGGCGGCAGCGACGCGGCGGCAGGGCCCCGACACCTGCTCGCGGCGGCGGCCTCAGCGCCCCCTGCGCGCCTTCTCATGGCGGCCTCGACGGCAGCGACGCGGCGGCCGGCCACCAGCGTGCTGCTGGCCGGCGACACCATGGCGCATGAGGTGCGGCTGGGCGCCAACGGCCTCTGCCCATGTGAGAGAGTGGAGTAGAGGAGAAGGATGTGAGGCTGACAGGTGGGTCCCACCCTCACAGTGCCACGTAGGATTGCCACGTGGGACAAAACCACCTTCGGTTTCGGCCAAGGATGAAACGTGGCCGGTTTCACAAGTCGAAGGACCCAATATTCCTGGTTTTGCAGTTCAGGAATGAAATCTGGACTCGGCTACAAGTTGAAGGACCCGTGGCGGACTTTTTCGTTTAGGGAATTCAGCCCAAACACCTGACTTATAACACCATCCCTACTACGACATGGCCCAATGGCCCAAAATCTTTACCTGGCCTTGTCCTAGTGGCCCAAAATCATCACTCTGCACGCTGGCGGCGCGGAGCTGTCTGCCAGTGCCAGGGAGAGATCATTCCGCTCATCTGCGCCTGTTATTACACCCATGCTCAATCAGAAAAATGCAACCGTCTCCTTTCGACTTTCAACTTACTAATTAGATCTGTGAAAGAAAAAAAAAAGTTCAGCAAATCACAATTGTCGATCATGCATGTCCATATGCTGTTTGTCAGAGATCCTAGCGACAGACGGACACTCGGACAGAGTCACAATGAGACTGTGAAGTGAAGCCATCCAACCAGATCACACACCAACAATAATCATGCAGCGCTGTAAGTTATTAGCTCCAGCCTCCAGGACACGATTTCAGGAACCTAAACCTACCTGAATGAATGGGGACATGGCATTACGTCAACCAAATCATGAAACTGTTTTCTGACCACCGAAAACGCCTGCAGTCATGCTCATGCACAATTTCACGTCTACCGGCCATGAAAACGACTCCAGACTCAACCAATCAATCCCGGTCGTCGTCGTCGTCGTCCAGCGAGCTGGACCGCCTTCGCCAGCTCAACACGCGGCCGATGCGGGGGAGCCTGATCACCGAGTTGGCCCGCGCCACGCCCTCCAGCGCTCGCCACGCCGCCGCGCCCTCCTCCGGCGCTTCGCCGCCGCCGACCATCATAGCCTTGCGGCGGAAGCTCCCCGTGAACGGCGCGGCCGGCGCAGGCGGCGGCTTCATGGCGCTTCGTGTACCAGTGACCGAGGCTTCGGGAGAGGCGGCGGCGGCCCGGTTCAGGAAGAGGCACACGACGGCGCAGTCGTCGACCATGGACGTCGGGTACTTGCGCCGCCATGCGCGCACCGCCCGGTCGATCAGCTGCATCGCGGCTTTGGACGGGTCGGTGGCCGATGACACGATCTTCACCACCTCCTTGTTCGACAGCACGTCCCAGATCTGCACCAGATTTTTGGCACGGAAAAAGTTCAAATTTTGCTGCTCAGGCTAGCGTAAAACTCAAATCATCATCAGCTGAAACTATCGTGTAATACATGGCAGATGTGTCAGTTTCAGTCGCTGGCAGTTTCTTTCATGAGTCTAATCAGAAAGGGAATTTGCACTCAGATCATTTGGACGGAACCGCGGGTCTTTCTTCATAACGAAACCAAAAGGAAAGGAACGAGAGGGACAGAAAATCTGAAACTGCCAATCAAATAAATAAATTTCCATTTTCCTCACCCCATCAGTAGCGAGCACCAGGAACTCATCTTTTTCAGACAGTTTCCTGTGGTAGACTTCAGGTGTGCAGATAAGGCCGTGGTTCTTGAGGCAGAAGTCACCGAAGGCCCTTGCCATGGCGAGGCCCGGCGCGTCCTGATCCGGCAACCACATCCTAGGAACGTCCGGCTCGTCGTCCATGGCGAAGACTCTTCCCTTGCAATTCAAAATCCTCGCGAGCTCACCTGTTGCAAGCGCACAAGGGAGCGCAGAATGCAGTCAAGAAATGTAGTCATGTGCGCCGATAAGTGCTGTGAAACGGGAAGTGCAGACGCTCACTTGGAAGATCTGGCTTCAAGTCAGTGGTGAGCTGGATTGGGAGCGGACGGCCTTTGCTGTCCCGGGTGCAAAGAACAGCACGCGAGTCGCCCAAATTGGCGATGAACAAGTGATCACCCTGTACATAACAAGGACAGTTGTGCATCAGAATAAGCAGTGAGATTTATGCTCTGTACGGTAGATGTTAGCCTTCAAGGTCAAATTCAGATAGTAGTTACAGCACAAGTGAAACACAAGCCTGTAACAGTAATAGAATCAGTACCTGCCTAACAACAGTTACTGCGGTTGTGCCACTGCAAATGCAGTCAATTCCTGAATGTTGCCTTAGCTCACCATCCACTTCCTCGAATGTCTTTGTAAATATGTTCTTCCAGGTGCACAATAATTGGTTCTCATCGATTGTATCACTGGATGAGCTGCTATCTGACTTGTCAAAGGAATCCAAATCTGTATTATTACTTGAGGGGTTTTCTTCAGTTCTGAGCTTCGAATTATTGCTTGAATCCTCTTCTACAGCTCCGGTCAGCTTCAAACTATTGCTTGAGTGATCTTCTTCAGCTCCGAGCTTCGAATTATTGCTTGAGTGATCTTCTACAGTTCTGGTCAGCTTCAAAGAATTGCTTTCATGATCTTCTTCAGTTCGGAGTTTCAAAGTATCGCTTGAGGGATCTTCTTGTTCTTCAGTTTTCGGCTTGAAAGCCGATGACAGTTTCATGGGAAGGGTGTCACGAACATAGCGAGCGACGTCCCGGCCAAGAGGGCCATGGCCATCAAATACGCCGCAGAAGATGTGGCCTTTGTGCCCAGCAAAGTCCTAAGTATCTTGACGCAATCGTCACACATCATGATCAATTGAATTATTGCACACATCAAGTAGAGAAGGTAATAATGTACTTGGCTACATGCACAATTCAAGCTTTCAGGAACTGGTGGGCAAATAAAGGTAGTGAAGTACTACATGGCTTCAGATATATTTCAGTTTACAAAAATTGCAATTTCCTTCGTTTTTTTTTTTTTTTTTTTTTTGCCTAAACATTTCACCAGGTTGTAAGATCGCAGTGTAAAGATAGATCCGGTGCGGTTTGCTCAACAGAATTTTTCAATGCAACCTGTACTAGGCAGACAAACTTGCACAACACCCTGAACAGCTTGCAAAAATTTTGAAGATACATATAAGAAGCAGGCGAGCAGAAACAGTTGCATTGGAGATGAAACAGAAGTGGGGTAGACGCTAGAATACTGAGCATGGCAGCTTGCGCGTGGTGCCAACAACAGCAGATGATTCGTACAAGAAGGCGAAGGATCTCTCTAGAACTTCTACGAAGCAAGAAGCTAATGAGGAGAGCTAAGCGGCGTGAGGCAGAGGGACGGCGGGATGGGCACCTAGCTCACCTGGCAGACGGTCATGGCGTCCTGGTTGACGCCCTTCCATCCTTGCTTGGTGTGCATGGAGACGGCGGCGCTGGTCCAGAGTTGGTGGTGGAAGAGGTCGTCGTGCATCCATGGGAAGCCGCCCTCGTCGTCGTCGAGGCCCCCTTGCGCCGCCTTGCTGCAGCAGATCCCCATTGTTGCTTGCGCTTGCGCGTGAGCTCCGTCCTCTCCTCTCCTCCAACTCCAAGCAGCAGGGGAGGACTGCAGGAGCAGTGTTGTTAAATTTATCTGTTCCTTTGGTTGGTTCGTAGATGTAGGTGGGTGGCATTAATGAGGATCCACCACCCATGTCATGAAGAACCCCGTGTGCCCGTCTCTCCTCTCCTCTCCTCCGCAACGGATCGGGACAATGCCATCCCAACGCCATGGACCATCATGGTATGCGATGCTAGGCTACCTGCAATCGATCTGCTCCAGCTTCATCAGCATTCAGCAATGCAGGACAGGAGGCACAGCAGTTGCCCTGCCCTGGGCGCAACGGCGACACCGCAGGTAGAGATGGAGACGCCATGCGCAATTACTCATGACCATCGCCAGCCGCGGTTGGCAACTACCTGTCTGATGCCAAATTGCCAACCAACGTGATGCCTGCATGTCTTGCTTCGCGCGCGCTTGGCAGCTGCCTGCCTCCAGCCTCCTTCAATGCTAGCTGAGCTGCCCATGGCCGCCTGCCGAGTGCCGACCTGTCTGTCTGTTTCCCATCGCAAAACGCTAGCTGCCTCACTCTTCGCACCCTGAATTCTGTGTCGTCGTCTCTCAATTCCATGGTTCCGCCCACCAAATTCCGGCACCTGCAGACTTCACGCGTCTTCGGCACCTCCTCCGACAGAGGATACAATATACAACCAAGCAGAGATAATCAGCCTGTTCGCTTCATGTCCTGCTGACTCCGATTATCAGTCTGAATGTATAGACTTCACACTTCCAGCATTCCGAACATAAACGCAACAGCCAACATGAACACAAAGCGCTGTAAGGCATATGTTGTATCACGCAGAATTTCAACTCTCATTTCTTCAACACCCAAAAATCATTCATTCAAATCATATACCTTCATCTACATGCTGATATGGTATACAACAAGACAACTTCCTCCAGGTATGGCCACTTCACCACAAAAAAGGTAACAAATGTTGTGGGTTTGTGGGATTGGATCTAGTCATCTACAGTATTATACAGCTACACAACTCTGATCAAAATCAGTAATGCTACAGTGCCCGCCAATTACAGTACAAAATTTTGGGCTCCTTCAGGCTTCACTTCTGAATGCCGGTCAAGAACCCATCCACCAAGTCGTCCACTCGATGCATGACCTGGTAACCTGCACAAGCCTAGTTTCCAGGATAGCTACAATTCAGGTCTTCTCATCGCACAAGCACATCTTGTGACTGTTGCTTCCATACATCACAAGGTTCCACTTCAACCTGCACAAGGCCACACTGTTATTAGACACTTTTGACTTTCACAGGTTTGTAATCCAGTAAGCACAAAGCCACCGATGGACAGTACAGTTTATAAGAGAACCATGCTATGGTCTTAGTCTAAGGCATTTTTTCCCACACTAACCATAACCAAATCATGAGTTGCATGTGAATATGGCAACACAAACATAGCTAAACAGAACCACAACTTTTCTGAAGAAAATTGCATGTAGCGTTTTCAAGTTGCATATCAGGCAAGGAACTCAAGCGTGTTGGTGGACATAAAGGTTCAACATGCGTAAAGCAACCAAGGGAGCAGTGCAATACCTTGAATGGTTTATCAATCCACTGGAAGCCACAGCCACGGGCCTCCACAGCTTTTATCATATGAGAAGGCATCATGGATTTGAATGCTTCGTGAAGCTTCACTTTTCTCAAGCCTCCACAAACCATAAGAGCAGCTATCAAGCCATTAGGCGTTATACCCGATAAATGTACGATGGTCATGTTCTGCAAGCCGCATATGCTAGAAAGGGAGAGAAGTCCAATGTCGGTGACTGAACAGTATGACAAGTTTATCTGTGACAAGACAGAGATGGTATTAGCACAATCGTAAAGCATCCATGTTACCACTAGATTTAAGTTACAGAATAAAAAGGATAATACCTGACGGAGACTATGAGAGAACTGGGAAAGGTAAAGCATGGCCACATCATTAATCTCAAAGCATTTCTTAATATCAAGTTTGGAAAGTAGCCTGCACCCCATAGCTATCTCTGAGAGCCCAGTGGATGAAACCCTGGGGCAGCCACGAATCTCAAGAGTATTCAGCTTTCCGCATTTTGAGAGTGCCATCAGTGAACGGTCTGTTATTTCTGTACAGTAAGATAGGTTGATAGACTCTAGCATTGGACAACCCAGCGCAATTTGAACAATTCCATCATCCCTAATGCCTCCACACCTGAAGCAAAAGATACAAGTTAGTTTAGTGATGGAAACAACCAAAGAACGAAAACCACAAGGCATGTCAAATAAGGACCTGTAGAGATCAATGTCTCGGAGTTTTGGGCAAGACTTTCCAATGTGGGTAAGACCTTCGTCACTTATCCTCAAGCAAATGCCAATTTTCAGACTCGAAAGTTTGCTGCATCCAGCAAGAGCTTTCAATCCTGCAGGAAAGATATTCACAGTCAGCTTCATGTCCACTTGAAAAGGTATAATTCAATAGCCAGTTAGGCAAGTACCTTCATCATCCAAATCACTGTCGGTAAGGTCCAGCTCTTCCAACTGAGAACAATGCTTTCCAATCAGTTGGAGTGCTCCACTGGAAACACGGCTACAGGCCTCCATCCTCAGAGAGATGAGGGAAGCACATGAGCTAGTGATGGCAGCTAGTGAAAGATCAGTGATATTGCGACAGCAAGTAATGTCCAGCTTCAGCAGATTCTTTAGTCTTGAGACAGCGAAAGAAAGTTCCATGTCCGTCACTCCAGAGCACTTGCTCAGACTTAACTCTCTGATAGAGACACAAGAGGTTCCAATGGTCTTCAGCCCATCAGCCACAAATTTGCATCCTTCCAGCTTCAGGGTCCGCAGTTTAGTGATGTTTTTGAAGCTTCTCGCCATGGAAGGAGTAACCTGCTATGTGGAGAAGGATGTAAATTAGGCTGCGAGGGCTCTCAAGTTATACCCAGGTGATACAATAATACAACTATGTGAATTGGCTACTTACAGGACAGCAGTATGAAAGATCCAGTTCCAACAGATTCGGCATCGACTTTACTATGGATGAAACTCCCACATCAGTGACATTCTGACAATGAGACATATCAAGCACCTGCAGCAGGTACAAAAAAAGCGAGCTTAGTGACCAGAGTTTTGTGCTGTGCTGCTATCAATCAAGCACATGTTTTAAATACTAAGGCATGTACAGAGTTTATAATCTAGTATTAGTTTAATCTCAAGCAGAAAGTACTACTTTAGTGATTCATATGAAGGTGATGTATTGATAGTGACAGGTGAATAGAAATGGCCAAATAGGGTAATCGCCTCACCTGCAGTGATTTACTGCATTCATTCTCAAGACTAGCAAGTGCATCATCATCGATTCCGATACACCCCACCAGTGTCAGCACCTGAAGATTGGGTAGCTTCATGATGAAAGGAAGTGACTCCTTTGTGATCTGCAAGGCAAGGTGATTTCCATTAGTCCAGCCGGCCTCCAGCATGATAGATAAGCGCGTTGGGTACTCAATTCCGCAGGAGGAACACAAAATCTTGGGGGCTAAGAAGACGAAGGCAGAGTTAGGTCCTAGTGGTTCTGATCCTTAATTTGATACAAAGGTCGACTGCTACATACTACTAGTATATCGGATAAGAGCACCTGCAGATCAAGAATAATACTAGTAGTATAAACTGAAGTGGTCCAGCGCTCTCTCTAAGCCAGTAGATCATGTTCAGCGAAGGAGGTAACCGAAGCCAGTAGATTTGGCAAAGGAAAAAAAAGAAAGAAAGCGAGATGCTTTTGCTCCGATGAATGAAGGAGGTAACCGAAGCCAGTAGATTTGGCAAAGGAAAAAAAAAGAAAGAAAGCGAGGTGCTTTTGCTCCGATGAATGAACTAACTAAAGGAAGAGATCTCATGTCATGGCACGGCTTGAACTTGAAATCAAGAAACAGGAGAACTGAAGGTGCACGCGGGACGGCAGGAAGCGCTCACCATGGTGTAGGAGAGATCCAGGCTGACAAGCTTCCTGCACTTGAGCGCGAGCAGCCGGATCCCCAAGTCGGTGACCCCAAGGCACCACTTGAGGGAGAGGTCCCTGAGCTCGGCGCACCCAACGGCGACGCAGCCGAGCCCCATATCGCTGACGGCCTTGCACCGCGCGAGGGAGAGCCTCGTGAGCCCACGCATCCTCCCGACCTCGGCCGCCGCGGCGTCCCCGAGCTCGACGCCATTGGAGAGGTCGAGGTCCTCGAGCCCCGCGCACGCCCCGGCCACCGCGGCGAGCCCCGCGGCGCCGAACCCCGCGGAGCGGGAGAGGTCGAGCGCGCGGAGGCTGGTCGCTGCCCCCGGCGCCGCGGCGACGGCGGCGAGCGCCGCGTCCGGGACGCGCGCGCAGAGCGTGAGGTCGAGGCGGGGCGCGCGCGGGTACCGCGCCAGCGCGGCGGGCAGGAGGTCGGCGCGCAGCGGGCGGAGCGTGCGCCGGTGCCGCGACTCGGCCGCGCGGCACGCGCGCGAGGCGAGCGCGAAGGCCTTGAGCGCGCGCGGGTCGGCCGACGCCGCGCGGTCCAGGATCAGGAAGAGGAGCTCGTCGGCGAGCGAGTCGAGCGGGGAGGTGGTCGGAGAGGGGGAAGGGGAGAGGCGGCGGCGCTTGGGGTCGCGGCGCGTCGGCGCGGTGGTCGCCATGGCCATGGGGGTTCTTGGTGGGCGGGGGCGGAGGAAGGCGGTGGACGGATTCTTGAGCAAGGAACGGAATGGGGGGCGGCGAGAGAATTTATTAACTAACCAAAAAGGGGTAGGAGGGAGGAGGGTGAGCGGCGGGGAGATGACGAGGCTGCCCCTGGAACGTGCTCCACTGGGAGCGGCGGGTTCTGCGCGCGTTTCCCAATACTACCCCTGGATCTTCTGGAGCGCCCGTACCGTGGGGGGAGGGGGGGGGGGGGCAAAACGGGAACTCCTCGCGCGTATGGAGTGGTCAGGTGGACAGGAGGTACGGTACGGCGGGTGTACTAGCGAGAGGCAGAATCGGAAACGAAAAAAAGGGAAGGGAGCGGGGCAGGTGGGGAGGGTACGATGCGGGGGAGGAACGGAAAGGACGGGCATCGTACAGCCTGCGGGTGCGGACCGGTACGAAATGTCCAAACGGAGCGTACCGCGCGCTCGGCGTACCCAGCTCACAGACATGCGGGCCCGTCGTCGGTTTGCGTGGGTGGGTTCGGCGACGAGACGACGACGCCGGGGAGAGTTGCAGTTGGTGACTGGTCCCGGGCTCCCTGGGGGAGGGGAGGCGGCGGCTGCGGCTCTCTGCCTCTTGCCTTTCCGTTCCGTTCCGTTCGCCTGCCGTATGTGTGTCGTCTTCCCTGCGGTGGGCCCCGCGCCGTGCCAAGAGTGTACGGACACCGTTTATAGCCACAATAAACAATGGAAACAAAACGTTGCCGACCTGACCCCGCCACGTTCCCCGCCCGCAAGGCCACAACTCGTTGTTTCTCCTTGTTGCTGCCTTGAGCTCCACTCATGCAAGCGTACTCCCTCCCTCCGGTTTTCAAATATTTTTGATGATTTAAACATGATCTTTTTATACTAAAGAGCGATTATCTTTTTTATAGTACCTCTAAAAAATAGGATATGGTTCGTTACTAGCACACAAAAGGATGATAGCCCATATGGTTGTGACGCAGTTTAATCACCGTTAGACTATATGCAGTAGAACGTGTAGAAAGACTGTGTATGCATCGTTAGCACTGGTGTACACAGAGAGAAAAGTGGTTCGAACAGTAGATATACAAACCATTTAGGCAACCTGGTGCACATAGTCTTAGGCTCTAAACGTGTTGCGGTTTAATCGCCGTTAATTAGCTGGTTACTGCTACTTAGCTAAAATTAATTAAGTAGCTAATTGTTAGCTGACCACTTGTTAGCTAGATGGCGTTATGTTTCAACTGCTGATTGGTATAGTTGCCATTAGCTGAATTAATTAGCTGAGGTCTGGCTAATTGCTATCTGATTTATTAGCTGATTTTTTTGGTTTTTTAACTGCTATTTTTTAGTAGCTAACTATTAACTACGAGGAACTCCTCAGTGGTTGAAGATATGGAGTGACCAAAAGAACGTTAGCTATTTGTCAATTGAAGACCTAACTAGAGATGTGATGGTTCCACGCACACTTATAGAAGAAAAGGATGACATATACGAACAACCGAGAAATAAGCTCTGGACCATACACTTCATCGAGAGAATATGCCCAAAAAAAAAGTGTTTTCTCATGCGCATACCTAAAACTAGGTCCATTGACCCATCTTTTCACCTTAGCTCCCCTCGGCACTTTCGTTTCGTTGATTGATGTTTCGAACAACTAAATTTACTTACAATTTCGTATGTATTGTATGAATGAAATATCGCGGAATGATTTTTAATCAGGCTTTGGCGTAGAAGAATAATGTGTGATACCGAACGGGCCGGGTCCCTACTAGAGCTGACCTAATATTCCTCCACTAGGTCTAGACTAGAGTGAGTGCTGTTCTTTCTTTTCTCTCTCTCTCTCTCTCTTTATATGCCGGGAAAGAAGAAAAAAAAAAGCAATGAAAGACGCGTTGGTTGAGATGCGGGTGGTGCGTGCGTTGCCGTACCTAAAAAGGACGGAGCCGTTCGGTTTCCGTTCCGTTCCGTGGGTGGTCCACCGTCCACTAGTCCAGCCCAGTACTCACCCCACCCTGATAAGCACTCCACTCCACCTCTCTCTGATTATCTTCCTGGGGAGGCCGCATCTGGGGACAGCACCTATGCTATGTACTATCGGCTCCCAATCGATCTGCAGACAGCGCGTGTCCGCTGCGCAATATTATCTTCGATGCCCGGTAGTATTTGTTTCATCCAAAACCCTGACCACTGAAACTAGCACGTAGTAGTGTGTTGTCAGTTGATAATAAAGCATTGTAGGTATGTATCCCTATAGTACTAATCACACACGCTCTAAAGAAAATTTCTAGAGAGAAAGCAAAGAAGCAAAATTCTAGTTGCACAAGAATTAACAGATCACTTCGGTCATTTAGATTATTTAGGGCAATTTAGACCGTTGATAGCTACTCAGTAGGTGGTATAGACTTGTCTGCTTCGTTTCTGTTGTATTTGATATGTATATATACTTACATCCATAATTTGACTTTGCTTGCCAGCCAAGGTTAAATCTTAAAATGGTGTGCTACCTGCAGCTGCAGCGTCAAGTGACAAAGGGGTCACTCGTTGACTTGGAATCAATCGCGGTGCCGTACGAACGTGCTACGGGAAGGACGGAAGAGGGATTGACCCTGTGCAGGCAGGCTAGAGCAACCCTCCTTTTTATATATCATTAAGAAAAACTAAGCTGACTTATCAGATAACAACTTGTGTTGCTTCGCCCGAGGGAGGGGAGTCATTCAGTCGTTCATGGTCACCATCAAGAGTATACGTCAACCTCAACCACATACATAATCCTCGGCTCGGTTGAGTTCCTTCCAGTTCCAGGCGTCTTCTCGTCTCGTCGCTTTCTTGCTTGCCAGTTGCCCCCTTGCGGCGTTCTGGGGAAGGCTCCACCGCAGCAGCTCCGTCCTGGTGTACTGCCCGTCCGGCGCCGCATTAACCCGGCACGGCTGCACTGGAAATTTCCTCCTTTCATTTTCAGTGTGGCCACTTTGTCTTTCCCTTCCCCATGTAAATCAAATCCATAGCCTCCTCTCCTCACAAACATCAGCAATCTTCAGCATCTTAGCATGAACCTTCTTCTGTCCAACAGTTACTGGAATAAAAAAATGAAAACATACAAATAGCACGTGCATGACAGCATGGCGTGCTCTCATTTCCCATAAGCAAAGGGCTACTCAAGGTTGCCCAACAATAATTACATCACATAGCAATGGTAGCGTAACACACTGCAACTCAGCCAACCTGACCTGTTCCCACTCCAGCGCACCAGCAATCCAAACTGTTTCTGAAATCTCATCTCTCCTTACATAAACACAACATTGTTCTGCCATCCCCAGGCGCCGCGCACCTTCTACGCAAACACATGACCTCTCGCTCTGCCCAACACACCACAGCCTCGTCCAATGCACACTGTCAGCCCCCGAACTTGGAACCCTCTGGTGTCTGATACTACTACGATATAGCACAGCATTAAGGCAGTACCCCCTGCAAACCAGTTCAGACGAACGGTCAGCGCAGAATGACTTAGACCTGTGCGGCACAATGTGCAGACAAGATGCTTATCAAATAGCTACTCAAACTTTCGCCGCTGCTAAAGTTAGTGTGCACCACCCAGACTGCCGACCCAAGTGTCCAGTGTAATAAGTGTGTAACGAACACATGGTAGCAAGCGCATCCAAGCCATACTATGCAACAGAACAAAGATCGAGCTGTAAGCTGTTCTTGATAACTTGGTATGCACCAAGCATCAAACAGACCTTAAAGCATAACATTTCCGGTCCATCTACTTAAGATCATGCATCCTCCCTCATACTCTCATGAGAGTAGCTAATAAACAAGTGATAGCTACTAGCTGTGCACTTAATAAGTGCGTGGAAAATCACAAACAGCATCCAGGCTAACTCCACAAAAAGCAAAATCAATAACAATCACACCACAATTTTCAAGGATCAGGTCCAGGTAGCCTGGCACACCAAGGAAGGGATCAACATCCACTAGCTAGCACACCAATAGTGGTGCAGCCTTTTCAGACTGCATATCATGTCTCTTAGCTTCAGGTTATTTTGAAACTTAATTCATTCCCAGCAATTTATAGATTAATCATTAATATAATTTAGCATTAGGCTAGTACACACTAGATTATGTTTCTTTATAATTTCAGAACTAATATGAAGGGCATTGCTCCTACTATTTCCTGTCACAACTTTTTTAGTACGAATAGCTTCAGACTTATTTGATTACTAGACCAAAAGCAGTCAATCACAAGACAGTAAATGACGCATAATAAAAAACTTAAACTATCGAGATGGGAATGAAACTTGGAACCAATACACATTTCAAATCACTACAAATTTGCATGACATACTAAAAAAAGAACCCCTCAGCATGGGATGCATACCTTGCAGCTAAACACTCTTGGGTCTTACTCCATTCCTGCATATCTGAACCTCAGCAGCAGGTTGCGATTTTCCTACGAAAACAATATGGACAAAAAATGAAAAAAAATCAACTTCAGAGATCAAAGAGTGAAGTGAAAGAACAGATAGCGATAGCTGATGAGCATATGTCCCTCGTTGACTCAGTAACAGCTGAGGAAGGGCCAAAAATAATAATGCGATCAGAAGATAGGAGCTTAAACTTTTTGCTGCAACAGAGGGTTAATCTTTTCAGAGAAAGTGACTCGGATAACAATGTAGAAGAAAGATCAAGCACTTATGGCAGTCTAGGAATTCAACTCCAGCCAAATAAACCATGTGAAGCAAAGCTTATGGGATAATTTCCACAGGGTCCAGTGGACAGCAAATGTAAAGAAATAATCAAGTGGATATATGTAAGAGTCTGAAGCCAGATAAACGGAACCACCATCACTTGCCATGATCTCTATTTCTCCAACTCACTATCTACCACACTTGCATGTCATGAAGGCCTGAAGCCTTGCCAGAGTTGTTTAACCACCACCTCACGAAATATTTTATTTTTATGGTGACACACAGCGCATGCATGGAAGCTCCCCCTAAGACTAAGCAGTGGTGGAGAACAACCTAATGAACCTATAATTTAGGTATGGCTAGATTAACTAATGCTAGAAAAAAACAAAAATGAAAAGAAAAAACAAAAAAGAATATTGCTGCGATCAAGAATTGAACATATGACCTATTATTTATGGTATATACGGCTGCATGAACACCATGCGCCACACATGCTTTTGGTTACATAGGGAAGATATGCAGTATTAGAAATCATGGTATGGCAGCTGCAGAGTGAGTCATAACAGGTCCTCCACCACTGAGACTAAGATTGCTATGTAATGACTTCTGAACCCAAGCTGGATTGCAGTTTATGACTACATTTTGGGTCAGTCATGTAGGCTGAGGTTTCTTGCTAAATACAATCCATAATACAACAGGTGCAGGCTGATGATGCCCCTATAATGTGACTTAGCAAGTCACCAAGATTCTAAGAGTTCTTGTCTTGAAAAAAAAAAAGAGAGAAGAAAATGCACAAACTATCTAATTGATAGTGCCTCTGCCTCTTAGCCCGTTATTAGACAGTTCAATGTTAATCTATGCAGCCCGTTACTAGACAGTTTGATTTTAATCAATGCAGCTGGTTTGAAACAAGGAGTGTATGGGAGATTTCAGGCAACCTGCTGTGAATGTTAAGTGGAACCCAAAACCGGCTTCAGCTAAACGGCAACATTTGATGTCACATGACCATTTAGGCAAGCATGAATATGGATTGCGGTTACAAACAAACGCAGTTAACTGTTGTCAAGCAGACCTAATCAACAAACAATAACCCCCTTTAAGGTATTCTAACTCACTGTATCCAACCATGCACATTTGTATTTTAGCAATACAGTCAGCTTAACCATTCGCAGTGAACCGCAGCTGCGCACGGATGAAATGAAGAAACATACCTGCTCGAGCACACGGCGATTGCTCGTCTCGACCTCCCTGGCGAGCTTCTCCAGCTTCCTGAGCATCCCGGCATACATGCCATCCATCTCCGCGGCCTGCCCCACCGCAGAGCCCAGGACCCCCTGCAGCCTGCCGACCCCAAACCCGTCCACCATTTCGTCCACCGCCTTCTGCTCACCGATGCTGTGCGCGTGGCCTGGCGCCGGCGCCGCCGGCAGCCAGGGCATGGGCGACTCGGCGGAGAAGGCGTGGTACTGGTCCCGGAAGCCGGGGCCGACGTTGACGACGCCGATCGAGGCCGGTACGAGGCGGTCGCCGAGGAGGAGGAAGGCGCGGTAGTCGTAGGAGTGGGTGGAGAGGTTGGGGGAGGCGGACGGCGAGACGAGGATGAAGAGGAGCGGGTGGGTGGCGCAGGCGGCTAGGGTTGCGGAGAGGGAGCGGGCGAGGGCGAGCTCGCGCATGGAGGGGCGGAGCGGGGTGCGGCGGCGGGAGGAGAAGAAGCCGACGGCGGCGGAGGGGGAGGAGTCGAGGTCAGCGGGGGGGTTGAAGTGGCCGAGCGGGTCGGAGAGGGAGGAGGGGTGGGAGAGGGAGCAGTGGCCCGAGACGGAGATGGAAAGCGCGGGGGCCGGCGGGGCCGCGGCGCGGTCGTCGTAGTCGGAGAGCGCGGCGGGCGGCGCCGGGACGTGCGCGGCGCGGCCGTAGAGCAGGCCGTCGCAGTCGGCCGCGGCCGCCGCGCAGCGGTGCAGGAGCGCCGCGAGGGCCGCGCCGGAGATGGAGAGCTTGGCTGCCGCCGCCGCCCCCGGGGTGGCGGTGTCGCCGATGGCCATCGGATTCGGGATCGGGGGCGGTCGCTCGTACCCTGATCTGCTTTGTTGTGCTCTGCTCCTCTCTGCGTCGACCAGGCAGTGAGGCTCGCTTTTGTTTGTGCAGACCCAGCGCTGTGCTGTGTTCACTAGCAAAGGACTGAATTCAGACACTGAATCACCGAACGAACCATTTGATTCAGAAGAAGAAAAAAAGATACCCAGCCATAGCAACAACAACAGAGAGAACATCAATTCAGACATATAGGAACTGAAAAAACAAACCATCACAGGTACTGAAATGCAGACATGGTAAACACCACCAAACACAGAGTTGCTGTTGCTGCTCAAGCAAGCAACACAAACTGAACAGTGGAAAGCTCGACAGACAGAGCCAAATAACCACCATCACAGGGTGTTACCGAAGTAATTATCATCCACGCAGTTCTCTTTTAGCTCTAGTTCAGTACTAAACTTAGATTCGGATCCCGTGTTGCTGCATCATACGTCCAGACAACAGAACACAGCTCAATGTTTTACAGTTCTCCGATTCAGGAACGAGAGGAAGGGCCTCAATGTCTACAGCAGCTCTAATTCAGACTTACGGAGAGCTTTGTAAGCTCACTCTAACTAGCACTCCTATCTGTTTCCCGGTCACTTTGATTGTCAGAAGCTATGTAAATCCACCAATGTCAGTAGTGTTGTAGGCAGTCAGAGAACAATGGCGGAGCAGTAGCATCTCCTGCCAATTGCCTTCAGATCAGTAGTCACCCAGCCACACCCTTCCTTGTAGCGCTCCACCTGACACAAACACAGCACCGGGAGGCTTTAGCTGTTAGCTGAGCGATTGATGCATTATAGACAGCAAAATGGACAAGGCAAGAATTCCGGCATTTCGCGCACAGCCACCTACCACATCCAAGATTGTATCTGCTTCACCTTTAACCCCACCAAATGTGAATATCGAGTCACCAAGCACAGCTGAAGAATGGTATCCTCTGGTGTAGTTCATGGGTTCGACCATTACCCATGACGGCATCCTTGGCTCATACACCTCAACAGTAGCCACCATTGCTTTTGCCCCAGTATCGTAACCACCAATCGAGAATCTGGTACATGGCCAAATTACATCAATGTACGGGTAAGAAAATCCACCTTGACGCAGACCTACATTTGATTTGCTGGGTGCGCAGTATGAAATATATTTTTGCTACAAATCTCAGTTGAATGTTTTGTCATATAAAGAAAGGCCTACAAACTTACATCTTCTCACCAAGCACTGCAAGTGTATGACAGCCCCTTCCCGCACTCATCATCGGGAGCATTTTCCAATTACGCTCTCGAGGATCAAGTCTCTCAGCAGAGCTGGCAACACACTTCACAAAGTTAGCAGAAAAGTTTTCTTGTGCTCCTTCCACTTCCAATAAATAAAAGCTTCACTGCCATGATGGCAATAGAAAATAGGCTAATGAATATTTGTTGAATGATTCAATTTATTCACTTTTACATTTGAACATGGTTTCAAATTTTCATAAGTTAATGTATTTACATCAGATCTAAAACTGAACCAATCAAGTACTAAGTGCTAGCAGGAAAAGGACAGCACCTCAGGTATTGAATACCGTTGAACCCACCAACTGCATAAATCACACCGTTAAGTGCTCCACCAGCTAGAGCAAAGCGCTGAAAAACAAAGTGACAAAAGTCATTCAAAAATCATGATGTTAAGTTAATATTGATGCATCAGAAGCAAATAATTCCCCAAAAAAAAACAGTACAGGAACGTGAGATGGAATCAGGAATTGTTTTGCATCATTGTAATCTGTAGAATCACACACTTTTCCATGAGTAGATGGCTATTACTTGACCTAGTTGATTTTGTCCTAGGTAAATTGTCCATGTTTCACTAACTGCTTCAGTCATGTATTAGAAGAAAAGCTTTATGAATGGTCAAAACCAGTACCTTTTCAAGCATAGGCTGATTCTTTATCCACTTCCCATGAGCAGGATCAAATATCTCAACGTCAGAGAAACATTCACTTCCATCTCCACCACCAAATGCATAGATTCTCCCATTGACGTTAACCCCAGCAAGGCTCCCTTTATCATGGGTCAATGATGGGCATGTGGTCCAATCATCACGGCTTCGATCATAACAGTCAACTTCATACGAAAGATAAATACATAATCAGGACAGAAACTGCAATTAGAGAACTCAATAGGGAATCAAACTGGAAAACACAATTACTAACCTGTATCAAACCAGCAAGCACCATCACCACCACCAAGAACAAATATCTTGCCATCTAGTGCAACAGTTGAGGCATATGACTTCCCAACCCCCATTGGTTTGAGAGGTGTTAATATGTCCAATGAAGGGGAAAAAGAGTCTAGTGTTGGCAAAAATGAGAAGCCATCAAAACCACCAACTAGATAAATAACATCTTCTGAACCCAAACATTGTTCAACAAACTGGTTAAGCGAATTGTCTAGGGTTAAAGGATCTATTTTTGAATTCAAGGTCTTCACCGTGCCCTTCAGCTCCACAATTCGTTTCAGTAACATCTCATTGACCCCTTGTAGGTATTTGACTTCTTTGTTGGACCAAGCCTGCATTTTGATCACAAAATAGATTCAACCACCAAAGATAACGATATTCCTCACTGTAATATAAGTATAATTATTAGGTAAAAACTAACTAGATGTGAGGCCGATCTAGAAGGATAATGGAAAAAATCATTTCACTTGACTCATGTTTTAAAATTGGGTAGTCATGAAGGAGAGCACTACAAGCATATTATGATTCCTCCCTATGAAAATTATGTAACAAGTTTAGCCATTCTGGAGTGCAAAATTTAGCTATTCCAGTCTCTTACACATGTAATCAAGTCTAATATCTAGACAAATAATATATGCCGCTTGATTTATTCTCTTGGTTTCCACTTTTTAGTGCCTTTCCATGCTTAGGTACATCATCAAATCTTTTCCAAAGTGCAATTTCTGGTTATTCTGTGCATACAATGCACGCTTTATAAATCAAATTCAGGATTGCATGGTTCAGTATAACAGATGTAAGGCATTTCAAGAGGTTATAGCATATCAGAAGAGACCTGTTTCTTCTCCATCAACTCTATGCGCCCAGATAACTCTTTAACTGCCTCTATTAGCTGCACCAAACAAAATTAATGTGAAAAAATTAGAATCGATAGACAGCAGCTAACCATACTAGTAAGACTGAATGAAGAGACACACAAAACAAGGATGGTAACATATGGGATGAAGATATCAGTTAGGTGCAAAGTTTTAACCTTGGCCTCTGTACATGTTTCAGAGTCCAGTAACTGCAACAGCAAATCAGAATGTCCCCGGGAGAGCTTATCAACTTCAGTGTCTAAGGTTTCTGGCAAACAAGAGTGCCCATCCAGAATTGCAGATTTGACCTCTTGGACATACTTATAACTATACGCACTATTATCTTCAGCTTCAGTTGCATTGGCATAAAAATCAGAATTCCACTGCTGGCCAGGCAAATTCTTGTGCCCTTGTAAGATCCAACTGAAGTCAAGCACTTTTTCCTGCTCGTGAGGGTATTGATGTTGCTGCACTTTAACTGCCATATCTGATAGTGCATTATCCTCCTTCTCCGGTGGTGTTTCTCCACAATCCAAGTCATCAAAACCATTAGAAGATTCCTTACCTGAGCTTTCATGTTCCTTCACATCTCCTGCCCCAACTTCCTCTAATGTTTTCTTCTTTACTATGTCTGCATATGACTTTGCAACCTTTTCCGATTTGAGGTCATTGTTTCCCTCGCATTCCGGTGCCCATCCAGGTGACAGGGCTAATTCTCTCACATGCTCATCAGCCGGTGCTGCAGCAGGGGGCATCCAGAAACTGTTGGGAGGAGGAGAAGGAGTATACATATCCATCAAAACACTTGTTTGAGCATGATCCAATTCAAACATGAAGTAATGAAGCTTCTGGCCGGGGAGATGATGGGGTGTGTTCTGGTAGTAGTTGGCTACAATAGCATTTCTGAACTGATTTTCTGCTAGTGGAATACACCACACCCTTATCCTCATTGCAACCTATAAACAAATAAAAGGGCATAGAAGTCATTTCTTGAGAGATGAGCAAGAAGATGGCATTCAAAGTACAGGAGATCAGGGATTGTACTTGGGCAGGATAGCTTGTCTTTCCCATGCCATCATGTGACCATGCATTTGATTCAGGACAGAACTTGCCACTGCCTGCAGCTTCATAGATACCATACAATCTGCGATCATCATAATTGAAGAGGAAGAGGGGCAGTCCTTCCTTAATGTTTCGAACATAGGAGATATGTGTTTTTGGCAAGCCTGAAACATGACACAAATGGTGACTAAGTTGGTGGATTGCAAAACAAGTTGCTATGCTTTGGGAGGTGTGGAGTGATATTTCCCCCTCACAGGGAAAAGAAAAATCAAAGGTGTTTAATTTGTAAAAGCATAGGAGCTAGAAAAGAGTTGCGATCAAGAGAAATCAAGAGCATACCGAAGAGTTGACGTGAGTGACACTCTGCGATGGTACTGTTAGTGCAACCAAATATCACAGCTCCAAGATCTTGTGGTGGGAGGTTTCTTGCTTTAATGGACAGGTTTGTCGGCCTGGTGCTTTTCACAACCTGGCTCCACGAGGCTTTGCTCTTCACCATTATACCGATGCTACAAGATAACAATCAAAAGGAAACATATAATTAGAGCTCAGTGTGTCGTCGATAAATGTATATCCAGTTCCATGCTTGATGCATAAGGCAACAAAATGTAATCATGCAGATACAGCTACTTGATTTTCGATTCGGTATTATTCTATTATCAAATCATTTGACTAGGTTTTTGTACGCTTAAAGCTCAAGTACGCTCTTACTTGCTGCTGCACAGTATATTTCGAGACTTGTTTCTGATTGTCAACAAAGAAGAAGGCAACACAACAAGGCACACCTACTAATCAAAGCGAGCCGATGACCCTTTCTGAGTTTTTTTTTTTTTTATACCACGGCGCACAAATGGTTTGGGAGTGGCCCAGCTTGCACAATTTAGTGACAATTAAAAGCTCAACGATAAGAGATATGAAGCTACATTATACGGTGAGGATCTCATGTGAGTAATGGACTCCAACAAATACAGCAGGTCCCCTTTTTTCCTGACTGACTGACAGCTCATATGTGCAGTACATGGAGATAAAGCATGAGTAAACACGTTGATGGAATGGAGTCGCAAGGAGTTGAATAGATGGCTATCGTCAGTACAAGGCCCAATCTTCCCCGGACGATTTCCTCGTGGGGGAGCAGCAGCAGGGCAAGAATCAATGAATGAACCTTTCAAACGAGTTGTACATGAAGGCAGTACTAATAATTGGGCAAAGATCACTCCACACATGCGAAATCAATGAAGGCCGGGGTGCGATGGATGGGGGAAAAAAATTAAACCTAGATGGCCACTCGATGTGTAATCGAGATAGCAACTGCAGTTACTGCAGGGAAAAGAGAGAGGGAGGGGGGAATAAAAAAAAAAATTCCCCCACCGCAAAAGCAAAACCCTGTTCTGTCGAGTTTACGAGTCACTAATCAGAATTAGCGGTCAGCTAGATGGCTGACGCGGCTGCATTATTATTGCATTATCGGCCATCCCCAATCATTGTCGCACGCAAACGACACGGCAGGAACCAATCATCAGTAGTTGATTGCGGGCGGGCGGGCCATGATCGATCGATGGTATCTATTCTGTGATTTTTTCTTTTAAAAAAAAAAGTAGTACTAGCAGATAGCAGCTCACCCAGAAGGCAGAATCGAAGAAGCATCGCACGACGGCAACAGAAAAGAAAAGGAATCCCGAGGTTGTCTTCGGCGGAGGAGACGAAATCCGCTACCGCTAGATTGTGGGGGGTTTGGCTGGCCAGCGGAGCGAGCAGGAAAGCGTGGGTTGAGGAGAAAAAAAAAAGGGGGAAGGGAATGTGGTTCGGGGTGGTGGTGGTACGGCTCGTACCTTAGAAATGGCGTCGCTTGGCTTGTTCCGATGGATCCAAGGAGGGAGGGGGTGCGAGGCGATCGCACTGGAACCCTCGGCCAGCCAAGTGGTTCTCTTCTTCCTCCTCGCCTCGCCTCGCCTCTCTCCTGGCCTGGGAAAGGGACCAAGGGGAGAGAGGTAAATAATGGTAATGGTGGTGGGTAGAAAAAAAAAAAGGGGCCCATGAACTGCGCGCCGTATCCAAAGCAAGCACTGGCCCATCCGACAGAGGCAGTTCCTGCCGTTAGAAGCCAAGGAGGAAGACCGATAATGGGCTGTGGCCCGCCATCGGCCCAACGTTGCCTTTGGCTATGGTAGCAAGTCATACATATATGAACAAGAATGTACTGCTACATATTACAGGCTTACAGCTAAAATTTTGGTCTGAGTCAAACACACGATCAACAAAATCATAGCCAAAGTTTGAATTGGGCGTTGGGTCCTAACCAAACAAACGGCCTGCTAGTTCAACACTAGAACTAAACTCAGATGAGATCTCTTTTCCGGCCTGATGTGGAGTTTTATGTATATCTCTTTAGGCTTCAAGGAAAGGGCGCTCATCCGCTATTGGACCGCTTCCCCGTCCGACGCATGCCCTTTCGCTCCGCGCTGGCACCCATCCCCGCGGCGCGCAACCCCAGGCCTCTGGACCAGGGATAGCCCGGGTGTGCCCTGCCCACGAAATCGGTGGTCCTCGGCCTTCTCGTGCCCACACGAAATCCCGTGCCACACACCCACGCCGTAGCCCTTTTCTATCTCCTCTTCGCCGTTGCCCTGTGCTCGCCTCCTCTGCCTCTTTCCTTTACCTCCGCCGGCCCCGACACTGCTCTGCCGGCCACCGCCGTCCCTCGGCCGCCCCCGCCGCGCACCTCCTAGACCGCGCGCTGCCTTCGTGGCGACGCAGCCAGGGCCGCCACCTCCGCGGCCGCGCGCCGTCCCTCTCCGCCTCCTCCCCTTAGAAGCCAAGGAGGATGGCAGATAATGGGCCGTGGCCCGGCATCATCGGCCCAACGACGAACCACTCATCGTCGTCACATTTCGGCTATGGTAACAAGTCGTATTATATATAATTGCAACAAGAAATGTACTGGTATAGAGTCAAACACACGATCAAATCATCGCCAAAGTTTGACTTGGCCGTTGGGTCCTTAAACCAAACAAACGGCCTGCTCGTTCAATGCTAAACTCGGGTGATGTGGAGTTTCACAAGTACATACTACGGCTCGACGACATTATTTTGATTGCACTTGTCGTGTATATTTAGGAACAAGAAGAGCTTAATTCACACATACTCTTTGTTAAATTGTAAACCGGCTCCAGTATTAACATTATTACATCGTAACAAGATTACATATTTCATTCTAACTGCACGGACAACGTACGTACGTCAAGGATCGACTGTGGTGCATATATCATCAGGCTCCGTCTCATCTTCTCTACGTATGTGCTGTTGTTGTACATAGCATGGCCTTCTTGGATCGTCGTCGCCCTCTTTTTGCTCCTGCGCTGGCCACGGCCTAGCTATTGTTTGGTACAGCTTATTTGCTGTTTATGGTCAAAATAAGCCGATACTAGCAGCCAAACAGGGCGCTTTTTTAGTTTTTCTTGGCCGCGCTTCTTTTCGCATCACTCATTTGTACTTAAAAGCAGAAACAAGATCAAACCCGCTTATTTTGACCGCGTTTTTCGCTTATTTTAATAGCTGTGGAAAAAAGCGCGGCCAAAAGAAACCGTACCAAACAGGGCCGTAGCATGTATCATCGCTACTGCAATGCAAACATAGGCTGTGTTTAGAACCCCAATTTGTCTCCAAAATTTCCAAAATTCCCATCACATCGAAGCATTAAATGTACCAAAAAACGCATGACCGGAGTATGAAATGCAGGTAAAAACAAAAACTAATTGCACAGTTTAGATGTACGTTACGAGACGAATCTTTTGAGCCTAGTTAGACCATGGTAGGATAATATTTACCACAAACAAACAAAACGTGCTACAGTACTTTTCAGTTTAAAACAGTGCCAATTTTCAGGGTTCTAAACACACCCATACATTCATTTGTCAGAAAATTATAAGTAGCAATATAAAATAAAACCATGCATGGTGCATGCACGTTGTGGCCTTTTTTGACACTTAATTAAGCTTGGTATAAGATAGAGGGGATTTGGGCATCATATATACCTCACTTACTGAATGATATTACTGCTAGGCTGGTAGATAGACCCTCGTTGCCAATATGGACCCTCACACGTATAGATGTCCAAACGGACCGCCCGGCACGGGCACGGCAGGCACGGCACGAATAGGGCCGGGCCAGGCACGGCACGCTATCTACACCGTGCCGTGCCGTGCCAGCCCGCGTGCCAGCCACCCTGCACGGGCACGGCACGACCAGGCCTTATCGTGCCGTGCCGACCCGGTGGCCCGGCGTGCCCCAACGGACCATGCCGTGCCAAGGCCGGATCCGAAGTTGCACCTCAATCACTAGATCATCACAGGCAGAAGATGAAAATTTCTAAGTTTTCAAACTAAAATCCATTAAAAGATGACAATTTCACAAGCAATATCACAAGCACACAGAGACACGTGAATATCAAATATGTTGAGCTGTTCGTGCAATGGCCGCCTCATTAAAAACATTTTTAGATAAAACTCACACCTCGTGAGAAACCCTAAGAAGGAAAAAAGAGGGCAGCCCAGCTCCTAAGTCACTAATCAGATAATATATAGGTTCATAGGTTTATTACAGTCCAGCCATTCCAGGCATGATACAAGAATGCAAAGACAGATAGATAACAGACAGACAGGTAGACAGATGCTCATCCTTCATCTTCAGCTGCATCATCAACATCCAAGTACATGTTCTCATGTACCTCTTCTAGTTCTTCTGTCTCTTCCTCTACAGTGTGTTGCAGGTGAGTATCAGCAAGCTCCCAATCTTTGATGCAGCTCAATACCTCTACCATATCAGGAGTTAGGCGATAAGATTAGCAATATTAACTCCAGAATGCTTACCATCAATGAGCCTAAGACCAAGCAATCTTTTCTCTAGTTCCCACTTAGAATTAACAAAATGACCAACTATGCTTAAAAAGTCCTCCTTGGCCTTTCCAGCCCAGATATCAGAGGTTAAACACACAGATGAAACATCAATTTTCAAAGCATCAATTAACTTCACCTTACGATCATTATATAGTTTAATCATGTCCCTTGCAGTTGTCTGCCTAAAAACATGAACAAATCTAGGGTTATGGACACGATTGATGTATTCTTAAAAAGCAACAGTAGAGCCATGCCACAGAGGCAGATCATCTCTAGCTATCAAACGAGCAAGTTCAGTCCGTGCTATAGCAGGAGAGTACTGTAAGTGCTGCAATTTACCATCGGCATTCATCTTAAGCACGGACTGAATTTGGCCAGAGCGTTCATATGCTTGCTTAGCAGGGCAATTGTGTCGGAGCAAGTGGCCAGTGCCATTATTAGAGTCGGCACTCAAGTTACTCTTACAGTACTTGCAAACAGCACTATACCTGACCGTCTTGCCATTCACCACCTTAGTCAACTCATCGAAGTCATTCCAGCATTTGGATCTCTTCCTCCGCCTGGAGGGGGCGACGGCGGCACTGCCAGTTGGTGCTGGCGAGGCCGTGGACGTGGAGCCAGTGCCAGTGCCAGGGTCAGAGACTGGCACACCATCGAGCTCGATGGGATCTCCATGGGTTTCACCGAAACCCATGAAGCCTCTGGCATCCGCCGCCTCGTTGTGGTCCTCGAGCCGACGCTCCTCCTCCTCTGCAATCGGGTCAAGATCCATGACCTCGACACCGACCGCGAGCCCGAGGAGCTCGGCCTGCTCCTCGCCCTCTCCCAGACGACGCCTCCGGCTCCTCAACGACTGCGCGGCACCGACATTTCACCGACACCTAGGAAGAAAATCAAAAAATGAGGGGTTAAACCTAGATCTAGTCATCTAGATCTAAAGATTTGCAGGAGGTGAGGAGGAAGAGGGGGTGAGATGAACAAACCTTGCACTGCCGGAGCACCAGAGACGTCGGCCGGAGACGAGGAACGAGCAGTCGAGGTCGAGGACCACCGGGACTAGGGTTAGGGTTAGAGACGGCAGACGGGGAGACAGGGAGAGGAAGAAGAAGGTACAGAGCCGGCAGCCCGGCACACGACGACGACGGTGAGCCGTCGGCCGTCAGGTCATCGACTCATCGTTGTCATCGGGGGAGACGAGAGGCGAGGAGAGGAGGTCGATGTGATGCTCCAGCATCTCAAGTACATTACCATGTCTTAATCATGCATTAGGCATCATCAAGCATCATGTGTTGCATATAGACAAGCTAGGTTTTTCATTGGATGAGATGGAATGCTTGAAATATGATTTTTATACATGTGCTATGAGATGTTCTTGTTCATAAATCCAAATCTATTGGGATCTAGGGGAAACTCATATTACCAAACTTGTAGATAATGAAGTTTTGAACAACTTTCATAATTGGGGTTTGGCCAGATATTGAAGGCTACATAGGGTTTGGAGTCTTTCTTTGTCAGTACAGAAAACCAACTCAAATCAGCCTTGTTTAAAAACCCTAAGTTTGCTCAAACCTACAGCCACTTTCATGCAACACTCCCATTGAAGAAGTTGTAGGTTTTGAAATTCTAAGCAAGTTATACAAAAGGCACCTTGGGTGAAAAGGCTTAGAAATAGGGTTTTTCCTTTTTCCAAACAATAAAGGTACCCTGTCCCTAACTAGGGCTGATTTCAAAATTTGAATTTAAACCACATTTAAACTTGGATTCTGGAGTTGGGCCTTTTGACAAACTTGTAGAGTTCAAAGAGTAGAACATTTCTTCCAATTGGGCTTTTTCCAAATTCGGCCTCCAAATTGGTCAAAATCGCAGTTTACAGTAGGAAGGAAAACACATTTTAATTTCCCTAAAATCCACAGTCGCTGACAGGTGGGGCCCGCGATCCGGGACGCGCCCGCGCCGCGAACCGGCGCGCGCCGCGTGGCTCGCCGGCGTACAGGGAGTACGGCGAGCCCCGCGGCGGCCGTCCGAGCGTGTCAAAAGGGAGCGGAGTTCCCCCCCGTCCAAACCCTAGCCGAACCATTTCGCTCCCGTGCCTTCTCCGCGCCGCCCCGCCCGTTTCTCTGCCCGCCGCCATCGCCGGCCGCGAGCTCGGGGCCGAGCCCGCGCCGCCGCCTCCCGACCTCCTCGAGCCCAACCGATCCCGCCACTACACTCGCCACGCCGCGCCGCCCCTTCCCCGCTAGATCTAGTCGGCGGACTCCCCTCCACCGCGGAGATCAAGCCGGCCCGACGTCGCGGCCGCGCCACCGACGCCGTCGCCCACGCTGCAAAAATGTTGTTGTCTGACTCTAACATATATTTAAATACTTGAATAATAGGTGTTATCGTCGGAGAAAAAATGATCTCAATGTCAATGTCCTATGTCTTTTCATTGTCTGACTCTAATCTGCAGCCATAAATCAAATAAAATTTGCTGTTATCTATTAAGGTACAACATGGATTCATCGTACAAATCACATAAGCAATTTGTTGTTAAGGATTCAGTATTTCAGTGTCTACTGTCTACCTCCTTGCCTCTTTGCCCACTGCTGCAGCCGCCTAGGCCAAGGCCGCAAGGCGCCTAGCGGCCTAGCCAAAGGCCAAAGGCCCAAAGCCAAGGGGCAAGGGCCGGGGGCCGTGGGGAGATGGGGACCGGCGACGGCGAGCCGCGGAGCTGGCGGAGGGCCGGAGCCGAGGCAGAGCCGCAGTCCGCAGAGGCACGGACGGCGCGGCTGCGCGACCGCTGCTTCCTCGGCACCGGCGGCTCCTCCTCGCCTTCTTCGGCCGCCGGCGCGGTCGTCCTCTGCGCCGCCGGCGTCCCTGTTCGCGGCCGAGGTGGCCAAGGAGGAGGAAGCCGCCCGCGGCGGCGTGGAGGTCTCGCTGGCACGCTGGCGACCTGCGCAGCGGGGGGCGGCGGCGGTGGCGAGCTGCTCGGCGCTCTGGTGGAGGTCAGGCACCAGGCACGGACGATGCGGAGGCGGAGGCGCCTGGTGGCTGGCGCAGTGGCGCGGAGGCGCGGAGCCGCGGACGGCGGGGCACGGCGGCGCGGGGGCCAGGCGGGGGAGGACGGAGGAGGACGACGGGCGGCAGCGGCACTGCGGGTGCGAGAGCCAGGACCGGGAGGCTGGCGGTGCGGCGCAACTGCGGAACGGGGAAAGCCGGAAAGGGCCGAACCGTCGAAGGGGCAGCTAGGGCATCGGCTCCGGTGGGCTACTGGGCTGGTGGGCCAAAAATTTTAGAGGGGGTAAAAAAAATTTTCGGCCAGGCCCCGGGCCATGGCCCGGGTGGCCATGGGCCTGATTCCGCCCCTGCTGTTCTGGAAATTTGTCTGGCACCATCTGTAGTTCAGCCGTGTGATGTATCTGATCACACTTATGAGCTGAATAAAGATATATAAAATGCCCTGCCCCTGTTCAATTATATATACACAAGCACATGTTAGCGACTAAAGGAGAAGCAGGCAGAACAACAAACGGGTGGAAATGTTATGCGAGGTAGTACATACCCTGCTCCAAGCTGTGCAGCTTTCCCTGAAAACATTTCAGAAAAAAGACGAAGACGACATGAGAATGCTAGAATAGGTAACAGTTTATTGCACATGCATGCTGTAAGCGATATATTTGGCTGGTAGAGAAACCGACCGTAGAATGCATATGGTGCAAAGAGACCGCCAGCTTTGTGTGCCACGATCGATCGAGTTTCTTCGACGGTCCTGAACCTTTCTCGTGCATGCACACGGTGGAATAGAACATGACTGAGAAAAAGATTGATGGACATTCAGTTAAGGCCAACACAAATAATGCAGATCTAATATATGTTTCATATATAGGTGAATTAATTAAGTTTTTGAGGAGGATATACCCACGAAGCAAGTATATATGGCCGGCTTATGACCAAGACAACAGCCTCGCTCGATCTGCTGCATGGCATGGCAGTCCTGGTCACCCTTGCAGCCACTGCCATGCATTTTGGGGGGTTTCTCGTTCCACCCATGCCAATAATATATATATACATCGATCGGCAAGCTAAGGAAGATGATGACCATGTAATAGATATATGTACCGATCGAGAGCAATGCAAATTAACGTAGAACCCGGCCGGCCTGGCTCGCGCGGCCCCTACGTACAGAAGAAGAAATATGCATGGTTAATAATACTATAACTGATCTGCTCCCATATATTATTAATTAATTATTGTCAGCACCATCATATCATCACCTCCCTCCGCCTGCATCATGCATGCATGCGTGGCTCCGTCTAGTACAATCTAATAACAAATAAACAAGTATACTCACAACATATAATGCCGGTCGGCGCGGCGGTGTTTCTGGCAGCTGAATATATTAATTGGCACTATATATATATATATATATATATATATATATATATATATATATATATATATATATATATATATATATATATATATATATATATACACACACTGAACGAATGCAAGATCTCGAGTAGTAGTTGTGTTGTGGATCGATCGATCTCGATCGATGGATGATGCACTGTCTACTAGCCGGAACAAGCAGCGAGCTATATTTATATACAGCTAGCTCGCTTTGAATGAAAGGCATGCACGCACTAAGTGGCAGCCTGATGCATGTCAACAACACCCTTGCATTGCATTATTGTTCTCTGCATGCATGCAGTTTGTTTGGACACGTCACACGTACGTACGCACACCTGACACCACCACACACGTCTAGTGCGTGCACGCGCTGCTATATATATATATACAGCTAGGTCGCTTTGAATGAAAGGCATGCACGCACGGCCCTGTTTGGAACGCAGGAATTTCACAGGAATTGTGTAAGAATTTTACAGAAATCAGTTCAATTTCACAGGAAAAACGCAGAAACGGGAAGAAAATCCCACGTTCCAAACGGGCCTAAGTGGCAGCCTGGTGCATGTCAACAACAACCTTGCATTGCATTATTGTTCTCTGCATGCATGCAGTTTGTTTGGACACGTCACACGTACGTACCCACACCAGACACCACCACACACGTCTAGTGCGTGCGTGCCCTGCTGTACGTAGTGCATGTGGTACCTTTTTCTCTGCTGCCGTGCCGGCCCCCTTGACCCAGTCCCTTCCCTTCCTCCCTCCCTCCGGCAGCAACATCTGAATGCATATCTGATATCTCAACACACAAGAGCAACAAACAGGATGAGGACCAAGTCAAGCCATCCATCGCAAACACCCGGAGTATCTAAATCAATAATAAAATAACAAACAGGACCAATCCTGTCATCAGCAGAGCTGATAAAAAAAAAAAAACGCTCCGCTACATGAGTGCTACGTACCCATATATTTGCTTGAAGGTATGGTTTTATAGAGACTTGTGTGATTAATTAATTATATAAATAAAATGGAAATTGTCATAGTAGATACCGTGGATGATGCCCCCGCTTCTCAAACGTTGAGGTGAATGAGTCATATACGCGATACCACCAATCCACGGTACATACATACAAATTAAAGGCACCATAAGCGACATGTCACTTAAGGCACATGCATGCATTTTCATTGCTTTTTCCATAATTGTGTCATTTCACTTTGTTACCGTGTCTATATAGAACACGTGCAACGTCACTTGCTTCCATCGTAGCCTTTTTGGAGGAATCTCAACGAGATGATCCAGAAGACCGCAACATATGCTATTTATTATGGGGTGAATATTTTCGGCTCCCTAGCAACCCTAGCAATAAAAAGAAAATATGTATACAATAAAAACATGAACCCAAAATTCAAACTGAAAAAAAGAAAAATCTGAATAAATGAAATAGGAAAATAAACGGGAAGAAGCACCGGGCCGGGAGCGGAAGAATGGGCCGCCCGGCTCCCTGCGTTCTTTCCATTGATGAAAGCCCAACCCCCTCTTTTTATTTTCCACTCCGGTACTGTGTGTCGCCCCCAATCTAGGGTTTAGACTTGCGCGGCGAGAGAGATGCCGAGGCGGGGCAATTCGAATGCTCTCTCGGCCCGCAACGTTGCCGAGGGGGGCCGGGGCCGCGGTTCCATGCGCGGCCGCGGCCGATCAATCTCGATCCCGGTGGGTTGGGCAGCCGCCTGCTCCTTCATGCCACCAGTGATACACCCGGCGCTGAATGATGCGCTGAGGGTCTGGCCACCGCCGCAGAGCACGCGCGACAATATCGTCGGGGTAATCGCGCTGGGGGTGGTGGGGCCCAGTGGCTACACCAAGCGCTTCGGCGCCGTCCCGGATCTCGGGCTGGCCAGGCGCGCCGTCGCCGCCATCGAGGCCGAGGGCTTCGCCCGCACCTGCGTGTCCGCCGCCCGTACGTCCCTCGACTCCGCCGCGAACCAGTTCGGCATGGCCAGGCTGTACGCCAGGATGGTTTTCACCCGCCTCGACAAGTTCGGCTCCACCTACACCACCGACCCCGACGCCGCCTTCGCCGCCTTGGGCTTGCGGGGCGCGTGGCGGGAACTGAAGATCAGCTCGTCCTCGTCAGCGACGGCGGCTCCTGCTTCCGAAGCGGGGGCCTCCTCGTCGTCGCCGGCGACTGCTCCGCCACCAGCTGCCGCCGCTCCTTCCGACAAGTGAACACGTACTATTATCGTGGGTATCCGCTGTCTATTTAAGATTCACCCGATCCAGAAGAACAACTTAATCTATGGTCATTACTATCGTATCTGCTGTCTACCTAAGTTAGATTAATTTCGCGCGATCGAGAATCGCTTATGTTCGTTTCTACTCTGCAATGTGCCTAGTTAATTTTTAGTATCAACCCCAGTTATATATTAACGATGGTGCATCCTTGGCATAAGTTTATTTGTTCAGGACTTTTATGCTCAGGTATGGGGGTTGCATTTTAACTTTTTTTCAGTTATTACTACTATTGTATCTTTCTAGCATATCTGGTAATTATGCTTGTCCATGACTAATTAATTGTTTGTTTCCATATTCTGAAACATTATGGCATGTTCAAATGGTAACACATCATATGTAGTTTAGCAATGCAGTTTATCGCCAGTCCACAGTCTGTTAACATGAGGCTGGTCAGATCATTTCTAGATGATGATCATGAATTAATTAATAACAAAAATGCCCAACCTGTTGCTTGTGTTGTTAGAATCTGAAAATTGGTAATGACCAACACAGGTAGGAAGCCATTCATCATGGTTGATGGGTCACTTTTCTTGTAAGTACTTTCCTGCTAATGCAATGCTTGGAAAGCATGTCAAAACCAAAAGTGCTTTCTGTGCCATCATAAGGATTAACAAGAGTTAATTGATTTGGTTGTTGCCAATAGAGGTGTGAAGGAGATTGATTGTGCTGGATTTGATTTGGCCATGTGATAGTATATACATGTGTTTAGCAGTTCCGAAACTGAAATATGATAGGCCCTTTAAAATAGGTTTTTGTGGTAGATTGAGATTTCAATTTATAGGATGCCTGAAAAGGCCGCCCACTCGGGGAGTGGGTCCACATCACCATCTACAGTCGCCTCATCCCATGTCTTCCCGCTGTGAGTTCCCCATTGCTATCTACGGTCACCTCACCCCGTGTGTTCACGCTTTCTGTTTAACCTATGCAAGAAGTGTTTTCATCTGCTATCTTTTTGATGAGTGCATTCAGAAGATACAGAGTTTGAAAATGATGGAAGGGATATTCATCTATGATGATGTTTATACTTAGCTACCTGAACTCATTGAACAAAAGCCAATGGGGAGAAATAACGAGTGGATTTTATCTGCTGAACATGCCCTTATATATAATCTATTGTTTTAAGATTGATGCTTAGAGAGAACTTGTTTTGCTAGGATTCTACCGCAAGCTGCAGCCACCCTTACTGCACGGTCTCCTCCTGTTGGCAGCTTTCAAGCATACTGAATTGGCCGTTGCTGGCCTGTATTTAATGATGATGGTGGTAAAAGAACATGTATGGGATACCACATCCACTAAATTGTGGCATTTTAGTTCTAATTTGTTGCATGTTCTCTGCCCTACATTTTTGTTAGAGTTTGGTTTAATACTTGGCTTGAACATAAGATTATTATACTTTGATTCAGTCACTCATTGCTTATGTTCTGTATTTCCAGCTAGATTTTTATTCAGGCTCTAAAGGTACTGCCTGTGGAAACCTAGCTGTCCAGTTGCACACCTGAAGAGCTATACACAGGTTTAACACGCAAAATGAAGAATGTTTAAAATATAATTTGGCAAATAGACCTAATAAAAGTTTCAGAATTTGGCAGGTGACCGTCCTCAAGTCTATGCCCGTGCAATGCTAAGGAGTATTATGTATTCTTTTGATATCTAAATTAATGTATAAATTGTGTATTTGGTATATAGAGGGTTCGATTTATTCTGTTGTGATTGATCTTGGTTAATATGGCTCGATACAATGATTGTGTTTAGATATTTTTAGCTTCCGTAGCAACGCACGGGCATAGACCTAGTGATCTACACTAAGGGTGTGTTTGGTTCGAGAGCGGACAGGGATGGAGCGGCTCTGTCCTTTGTTTGGTTCAAAAACTTGGAATCGGTGGGAGCAGAGCCATCCCAAAAAAAGGGAATATTCCTTGTTTATTCAGGATGAGCTCGCTCCACAGAAAAGAGCGGACGAACTCGCTCCCGACTCACGCCATCTCGCGTGTCTTCTCTCTCGTCACTGCTTCACCGCCGGCCGCTGCATGCCCAGCCGAGCTGGAGCGCCTCCGCCGCCTACGCACCTCGCCCCCACTTACCGGACTTGGAGTACCGCCGCCGCCTCCGCTCCTCACCCACAGCCACCAGATCTAGAGCCGCACCCCCACCTCGACTCCTCTCGTGCTTGCCTGCCCGTCGGAGCCCGTGACGATGCGCGGAGGCGGAGGCCGGAGACGGAGAGGGCGGCGGCGCGTGGAGGTGGAGCGGGCACGACGCGCGGAGGCGGAAGCCGGAGACAGAGGGGACCGCGGCGCGTGGAGGTCGAGCGGGCACGGCGCGTGGAGGCGGAGGCCGGAGATGGAGCGGGCGACGGCGCATGGAGGTCGAGCGGGCACGGCGGAGGCGAAGGCAGAGGCGTGTGGACATGGAGCGGGCGGCGGCGTGTGGACGTGGAGCGGGCGGCGGGCGCGGCGACGAGGAAATTGGAGGCGGAACCGAGGCGGCGGCCATGGACAAGGGGAGAGAAACAGAGTGTTGAACATTGTTCCTATGACACGTAGGCCCCACAGTTAACGGTGTTAAACGGAGTTGGTTCGTTCCATTCCCATCACTCCAACCAAACGTAGGAACAGAGCCACTCCATCCTTCTACCAAACATGGGATGGAACCATTCTATCCTAGAATTTTGGAATGTAGCCATTCGATCACATTTCGCTCTCCAACCAAACGGACCCTAAGTATGCTTTAGCTATAGTGTACATATAAATTTTCATATATTTAGGGCTTCACGTGAATTTCGCTCCTGAGTGTGTTTCGTACCCCACAAATGATGGATGATTGGTAAATATTTAAATAACAGTGGTATGTGTACATCAGACGCGCTGCATGTTCTATCGTGTCCAGTGTTTCTGTAATTATATTTAGTAGCGCTGCCCGAATTTGCATCTGGTCAACAGTATCTAGAGGTGTGTGACAGATTAACGGCATGACACAAGTATGCTCCTCCTACATATACCTGGCCTGCTTGTATCGATTATGAACTTAGGGTTGAATGCTTGTATCAATTATGAACTTAGGGTTGAAGGTGAGACATAGGTGCACAGGAATCTAATTTTAAACTTTTTATGCACTTAACATAAACACATTGCTTCACTTTACCTGTGAGAAAATTGGAAAACTGTTAAAGTAGGAAGTGAGTTTCGCTGCTATGCCATCCTACAGATGGATTTTGCTTTTAAACCATCGTCAAACATTGCCCAGTTCCCCAAATGCCTTTCTAGGGTATAATAAAAAAATAACAATTTTTATTAAATGAAGGCGGATGATTTACCTCTTTTACCCCTGCCTTATCCTCTCAATCAGAGGGTAAATAACCAGCCTTCATTCAATAATTTATTTGTTTTTTTATTATACCCTGGAAAGTTGTTTGGGCAATTGGGGCAATGTTTGATAATGGCCTAAGAGAGAAATATATATGTGGGATGGCAAAGTGGCGAAACGGGCCACTTTTGATGATGTCAATTTTCTATTTTTCTCCTTTAATTAGCTGCTGCTACTAGCTGCAAATAGGTTAACAGAAGCGTTGAGTTGGTATTTACTGCAGGGTACCACCGGCCACTGGTCCAATCGCGAGTCAATTGCCATGCCCATTATAATAGGACGATGGTGAGATGATTGCCATTTCGTATAAAAATAAATAAATTAAGCACACTGGTTTATCACACAAAAGGTCGTTAATAGCCATTGAGGAAAAGTATATAAAATACAAGGCACTTTGTAAATTAGAAACTAGTCCTAAGTTTGTGATAATTTGTTACACCATTAATCCATTAACTTCATAGATATTCAAACGTGCCGCCCATAACAGCACGACACGGGTATGGAAAAGGCATGACACGAATTGGCCATGCTAGCCATGGCATGGCTACAGTTCCATGCCATTCCGGACGCACAACGCACCTGCTGCTAGGTGCAGGCACGGCACGGCAAGCCCTCAACCGTGTTGTGTCGTACCGGTGGCACGGCTGGCAGGGCTGTGCCGCCCGCCAGCCCGGGGAGTTAAAAACTACTCAAAATCCCTAGGATTTCAAGCACATCAACAATTAGAAGCAAAAGATAATCATAATATGGAGTAGTTGTGTGCAATGCAGCCTCATTAAAAATCTTTCTAGTTAAATACTCACACCTTGTGAGAAAACCGTAGGATTAAAAAAAGAGTGTAGCCAACTCCTAAATCCTAAAGTCCAAAACATAAATTCATGCCCATTACAAGGTTCTGACAGTTGCCTAGAAGAATAGAATACAAGATGACATAGTGCAATTATGCCTCCGAACAGAAGTTCCACAGTTCAACTTCAAACTAGGTTTTAAATTTTGATGAATTTTTTAAGAGTGATTTTTGGGACGATGTTACAAAGGTCCACCGTACACAGAGCTGAAACACATAATCAGTGACGAAGGAGCCCACAAGTTTAGCAAAGATAAGTTGATTCAAGGCTTCAGGCTGATTTTAATGTGTTGACCAGGATCGACCAAGGTTCCATCCAATTTGCCGCATTGGCATCGCTTCGTTGTTCAATATAAATGCTTGTTAATCTTGTAGATGAAAATCATCAGTTACACATGCACGTCTCTAAGCTAAGTTCACATTGGCACATGGCCTCCAAACCAATTCGGACCACTAGGTATGCTCCATCCATGTCACGTTCCCGTTGTTGACCACGACTTGAGAAGACCGTACATAAAAATAACGTTTTCGAGTACTAAGTTTTGTGAACTCAACTCATGATTAGCTCAGACACATGATATAAAATATATACTGGTACTATTTTATCATCAACAAGCATTAAGCTATTGGTACCATTAAAATTCAAAGAAATTTGCAGTATTCCTGAATGGAATCAGGACACACAATTTAACCACCCGTGATGATGCATCGTGCGCCAAAAAAAAAACACGTACAACCTTGTACTTATTATAATATAGTTGTCTAATTTGCAACCGAGAACTACACAACCGGTCAACAATCACTTCAAATAATCCAAAACTGGAGAAATACCCATAGATGGTTTTGAGGATGGTTTTTGGATGCGATAGCAGTGGAGAAAATACCCACATGTCAGCACACCTGGGTGGGCCTCATCACCTCTCTTTCTTCCATCTTCCTTTTCTCTCTCCGGCGAAAATCATCTTTAAAACCGATCTCAACAACGCTGATTTATGGGACCCATAGAGCCATGATAGCGCTAACATGTGGGCCACCACACCGCATTAGCAAAAAACTACCCTCAAAACTGCTTAAGGGAGTATTTTGTCTAGCTTATTTTGGATATATAGTTCGAGATGTTCATTGTTTGATTTTGTACTCTTAAGTTGCAAATTAGACAACCACGACAAGTGTATAGTTGTAAAATAGACTTTAACTTAACATAAAAGGTGGACATAACGCCACATTGAACAATAAATTATAGCATCATGATGGACACCACATTATTTATTTATTTTTGCAATCAAATCCATCAAACTTGTGCAGCGCAGCCTCCGGGCCCTCCATAAGAGAACATTCCACCCTGAATAGTTGTTGCGGAGTAACAACTACTCTTGGTTTCTATTCTAGTTGTACCCACATTAATTGGTGTGGTTCTGCCATCTTTTTCGATTAAAGAAATACCACTCAAGGACGCTGCTTTATCCGAAGGAAAATATCCACTGCCCATTGGAGGAAGCGTCCTAGTGTGACTTGTGACAACATCGACGGCACCACCAAATGCAATACGGGCTGCATTTTTGTTTAGGCTCGCAAATAGCTTTGCAGGGTAAAACCCCACAGGCTTTGGTGGGCTGTTGAAACCATAGTGTATCCACCAATCCCCAGTCGACGGGTCCTGCATGCATGCCATTTATAATTATGCATCGGCGACATACCAATAATATTTATTATTTGAACAAACCAAACAAATAAACTTATTTCAGAACATTTCTACCTTGAGGATTTTAACTGTAATTTTTTGCCGGGACCCATTAACATCGGAGACTGGCTTTATGACAGCTCCAGGGATTATTTGCGACCCACTCACAGGCTGGAAACCTGGACACTTCATGTTATGACACCATGTATGGCGATACGAATCTCTCTGTATATTCAACAATTTGTATCGTCAGATGCCTCTATGTGTGAGCAAGCTCCATTCATTAAAGGTCAGTGGCTATATAAAAACACAAGAGAGAAACATGAGCGCACCGTCCATTCTGTGTAGAAGTGAGCAAGTGAATCCCCATATTGACTTGGATAAACCTGCATAAAGCACAAGATGGCTAGATGATGCTAAGTTTTTTTAAAAATGTATGATCATATAATAATTGCTAGATGTATCCTTGCAAAAGAAAAAAAATATTGCGCAACATATATTCCCCAAGTTGAACACATCCAAATTATAAAACAAATGGAAAGCTGGACAACGATTAACTTACTTCCCATCCGACAGCAATTGATTCAACGTCTGAATTATGATCACTGGCAATCCAAATCGCCGTCGCAGTGGCTTGGCCATCACTGAAACTGTGCGCGTAGACATCCATTGTAGCCACCATTCCGAAGTAGCTACCGTCATACGTCTTATGCACAGCATACTACAAAAAGGACTCAAATCAATTAAAATCTAACTTGCTAGGGATGTCAACATCGTCATGAAACTCAAATCGGAGGGGGCAACGTAACTCACATATGGTATGTGTGTGCGAGCGTCTTCTGATGGAAAATGTTGTGATTGTGATCCATTCCATATCTGAAGGTGAGATGGCCCCAAAGTAGGTGCACACAGGGAAAATGATTTATTTCATTTTCTCTTTTTTTTACATTATGTATATCTAGTAAAGTAACAGGAACTAGGAAAAAAACTAACATGTTTTGATGTGACATATAACATGCTAACCTCTGGATTGAAAGGATGAAATTGACCTCCTTGGGCTTGATATGCAAGCAGACTTGCATACAGTAGAAGGATGTGTAAGCTTGTATTCAGTCCGGCGGCCATTCTGATCAGAATGAAAGGCGAATACAAACATGTATGCATCTTTCTCAAGCACTCAGCTCCTATATATATAGGGAGGGAGAGAGAGAGAGGGAGAGAGAGAGGATATCTTTTCATTTATTGCAGAGGAGTAAATAAACTATAGAGACAAAGATACGATAGACTAATTACTGCACAAAGAGGATATCTTGACCGTTGATATGCAATATATATGCATTGATAAATATTGCTACATCCTATCTCTAGTTATTGAATACACAAGAAGAAGAATCAATAAATAAAAGTGAGAGACTAAGACTGCACACTGCAAGACCACTTTGGATTATGAAATGTTTGAGTTGTGATATTTCCAATGAACAAACTAAATGTTTCATCATATCTCTATTATTGATATAACTAAATAGTCAATAAATTAAAAAGTAACTATACCCCACTATGATGTATGAAGACTTCATTTTTTAATTTCGTAATATCTTCACCAGATACATGTCCCATCCCATATTCAATACTAAACCTATTGGAACTAAACTGATGTAAAGGAAACAATCAAATGTCGGGCCATGTGCCATAGTGGTGTGTCAGCATGGCAGAACCACCATATCTGAAATCGCTCAAGGGTTTATTTGTCCAGTTTTACAAAGTTTATTGTACAAAACCTGATTTTATAAAGTTGATGGGGGTATGATGTATCTCATGCTATGCACTCCAGGGGTTATATTGACTTGTGAGACTTGCAAATAATGGATTCCTTCCTATCTCTAAAATTAAATATATTACAATGGTCATATAATGTATACGGGTTGCAACGGGGAGCTAAGGTTGCCAACCAATAAACATAATAATTAATGCTCACATATCCATACTATGATACTAGTATTTCCTGACAATTATGATGGTTTCTTATTATCCAGGATGGTCAATAGATCTTTAGGGGCGGATTCATTGCCTGACCAACCTGGCTAGTAGCCCAGCCTAATTCCAATTTGGCCTGGTTTGATTGCTTGACTAGCTATTTAATACTTTATTTTCATTTTCTAAAAAATATTCTAATATAAGTATATTACTGACGGCAATTAGGTTGGCAGAATTTTAATACCACCAATTGAGCTGGCGGAAATAAACAAAACGCCACTTCATGTCTTCATCTCGTGTTTTTTCCCATGGCATATATTTGAAAACTCATAACTCTTATACAAGAGTTTTGAGATAGAAGACAGAAATTTATATGAAAATTGCAGAGATCGAAAAGATATATAGCTTTGTGGTTAGATATATTTTCAGCGAAAGGACATTCGAAGTGCTTGTGTGGGCTGGGGCTGGCCGACATTTTTGAGAAACACAGTACAAACGGCATGCACACTCACCCCGATGACCGTACGCACGCACACTCTACCCCTATGAGCACCTCTGAAAGACTGGGTCGGCAGATTTTGAGATTCACGAAATCACCACAGGCGCCTCGCTGTCGATGGGAACGTCGCCTACCACGGAATGAGCAAAATGTTAAATCCTAGAATAATTCGCTCCCAGTGGGAGTCGAACCCAGGACTTCAGGTGCTGCTCGAGCTCCGCAACCATTAGGCTACGTGCCCTTTGGCAGGGCTGGCTGACACGGGCTGTTCCTTCGACTTCTTTCTTCACTATTTCATCGAGAAGTCCTCTCATCGAGATTAAAAGGTGTGGTCTCAAAAAAAAAATCGAGATTACATACTCTCGGGGGAGGATATTACATAAGGAAAGTTACCACCTGCTACCGCAGGGCGCGGGCTAGCGTCGCCAGCCGTCACCGGCCGATGCCGGGGGTGGGCAGGCCGCAAGCGAGGCCAGCCATCGCTGGGCACAGCCGGGCATGGGTGTGAACAGGCCGACGACACCAGGCGCGAGCGTGGCCTGCCGGCCGGGCGCGGGCATTGCCGGATGCCGACGGCCGCTGCTGGATCTAGGTTTCTTGCCCCTAGATTTGCCCCCCCCCCCCCCAGCCTTGTCTTGGGCGCTATGACCTCTGGGTATCTGCGGTGCTAACTTTCAAGGCGCGACAGCGTGCGCCGCATGCGGACCGCACCGTTTGGTTGAACGGCCTTGTAGATGTCCGCTGCGTGGCGATTGTCATAAGAGAAAGGTGACTTGTGTCTACTCCACACAACTGTGTTTTCATAGTTTGCTAGTGTTGTTCATACATACTTTGTGAATTATCTCATCTTAGTATATATTGGAGGCTTCGCTTTCTTGGACGAGGCATCCTATCCTTACATAAATTCTTGGGACTTGATTGGCTGTCAATTGGCTTGTTCGCGAATCAGTCATCATAGAGTTGCACATCTAAGGATTTGTTGTCCATCGTAGAGCCATGTTTGCCTAAACGTTCTAAACGGTGTTTAAAGAGTAAACATGAGCAAACTTTGTTATTTAGGGTGTAAATGGTCCATTAAACGGTTAAACCATTTAAACATTAAAAAACGTTATTAAACAGACTAATCATAACGAGTTAAACGTTATTAAACGGGCTAAACAGTCATTTAATCTATTGTTTAGGTGAACACTGTCAAATTCAGTTGAGTTTTTCATTCATGAATATGGTATATCTTGTTTCATGCATACATAAATATACAAGTTTGATTTGGTAAATATGTATATTAGTTTTTTCGATTTTAGGGAGAAATCTCTTGGTCTGACTTTAATTGGCTGTACCTGGCAATCGTCTTGTTGAATTCATTGTTTGAAATTTTATGATTTGTTCTCAATCTGTGGTGAGAACCTGAGGTCTGGCTTTAATCAGTTGGACCATGACAATGGTATTGCGTGGGCATATTGTGTTCTCCGTGGAGGCATTGATGTTGGTGAACCTTATCGGAATTCAAGTGCTGCTTTGTGTGGACGGTTTTGAAGGCTAAGTTGTGCGATGTGGTTTACTGTGATGTGACAGTGGTTGTCATGTCTGTCATGTATTTGTTTTTCTTTTTCTTCACTATGTATAGCTTAGTTGTGTAGAGCCCAGAAGTCATTTAGTGTTTTGTATCACTAATACACTAAGATTAACAAAAGTTTCCTTAAAAAAATGTTTCTCCAAGCACCAACCAACGACGAAGCAATAGAATCTCCCATGCACCACAAGCACCTTGGTCAAGTTCTCAAGAAAATGAAAATGCCGTCAGGATCAGGAGGCACGTGCAACAGCACAACTCAATATCCTCGAGCAGATACTCTAGCCTGCCGCGCGAATGCTGGCGCCAGGGAGCTGAGCCGAGGCGGCAGCGGCACTGGATGAGAGTATAAGAGAGAGAGACACAGAGGGGTAGAAGCTGATGTGATGAGTGTGGCAGGTTGCGCGTCCTTGGTTGACCAAGGCAACGCATAACTTCGTCGGTTCTGGTAGTGGGCCGACGCAAATTACCTATAGTGCGATGTCCATTGGTCCAATTTTTGTGGACCCCTCTTTAACCGACGAAAATTATTATTGTTGTGGACGGCCGACGAAATTAAATTTGACCGACGAAAGTGTTACAATTTCTATGTGCATCGGCCCGAAACGGACCTGCTGATCCTCCCTACTACTGCACTGCACTTGTGCTTTCCATCCATCAGACCAACACCTGCAAATAAATTATATATGCTTCTTGTTTGGAAGGACTTTTATTCACCAAATTTTATAATTTAGAATGTCCGTTGGTCTACAACTCTACATGGTGCCTCATTACACATGTTGCTCAAATATTATGAAGTTTGACTATTTTAAATACATGCGGCCTTCGATCTAACTACCTTTATGCATGGTGCGCCAACGAAAAAAAAAAAACTTTCAGAGTCAACACAGCGCCTTGGAGATTACTCACTGTCTGACCGCTGTTACAACCAAAATCTTGAAGATCACCCAATCCATGGGCAATCGAGCGAACCTGATATGAAACAGAATAGAGTAATGGTTCAGCTGTTATAGGTAAGTGTGCCTGCAATTTATATATCCATTATAATAAACTAGCATAGATGTACGTGCAACATGTACGTGTTGTGAGATAATCAAGCAAACAATAGAAAAGAAAAAAAAATAGAATTAAAAGAAAAGAGTTCTGATTGATTAGCGTCATTCCATTCTCATTAAAACCAAGAGAAAGAAAGTAACACGTGGGTATGGGTATAAATTGAGGTGAGAAATAAAGAGAGAAAGTGGATGAAACATTTTGCATGTATGAGTTTTGGGCCTTTCCACTCTTTTCCAACCTTTTCCAAACTGTGTAATGGGCTCAGCGTGAAGGGTATACCTATGTCTTTGTAGGTAAAAATGATTTTTAGAAAACTCGTTCTTTCATAGTGTGGATACAGTATTATCTAGCTTTCCCACAAGATATTCAGAAAGGTGCAGACCTATGCAAAAGGTGCTGGGGATGGTCGACTCATTGATATTCTTCCTAAATGAATGTGCTAAATCAACATTGCTAAGTATGATCCCGATTCTTTACAAATCGAAAAAAAAAAATCTTACTTTTCAAGTTTCCCCTTCTAGAATTTAGGCCGCCTGAATTGTTCCAAATAATGGTACGCCACATATTGCTTGTGAGCATAGTATCGTATAAACCACCATGTTCAGTCACTTTCATACTCAGCTAGATCTGGTTTGTGCATGAATCGTCAACACAATATAGGGGTAGTTTACAATTCTAACATATACATATTTAGCACGTAGGATGCATGGAGGGTATAATCAAGATTTATATCCGACCATAAGTTTATTTCAACGACATATTGATTAGTTTGTGGTTTTTTATCAGAGGTTAGGGGATAATCACGTTAATATATTTTTTTCCATCTAGAACCATTAATTTGGCAGATTTTTATTAGTTAAATTATCTTTTTTATAATGACATAGTGGATAATTTATATGTGAATTTAGGGAGTTAATTTAAATTAACTTTCAAAATGATATAGTGGGTATTTTTAAAAAAGTTAAGGTAGGTCCAGTGGATATTATTGGTAGATCAGAGGCTATTGGACGGATGGTGAGATGTTTCTATTTTTGTGTTAAGTTCTAAGATTTATCTTTATTTCTGCCACGTCTTGTAAATAATGCTTGTTTTGGATCCTTCAATTCATTTCTAATAGTAAGATAGCCCACCATCAAAAGTGGTTCATGTTCGGTAGAGTTATGATATAGCGTAAACATTTGGCCAACCTCATCACTTCTTGAAATAGAAATGTGGAGTTCCTGCTCAAGCTTAATCCTGTCGAACTTGGCTATGTTTTGACTCAATTGCATGTAGAAGTTGATCAAGGTCGTTGTTATTATTATAAAGAAAACTATGGACGCAGTACAAGGCTATAATTCTTGTATAGACGATGTCTTGGGCCAAAAATCGATGGATTAAGATAACAAAGGTTCTGGTCAGATTTTGTAAGAAAATAGTTTTAGTAAAATTTGAGTTTGGTTAGCTCTACATTTGAATTATAAAACAGAGTTTATGCAGGTCAAGAAACCCTGTGCGTGTGAAGGATAATATATAGAAATTAAATAAAATTATTGGTTTGGGCCTTGGACAAATTGTTATGCAACGACACTTAGAGAAAATACACTTGGGTGTCAATGTGCATCTTTCCAATTTGCACACAAATCAAATTAACTTCAACGGTACAAGTAATGTTACCAATCGTCTATCACATGATGTCACGTTTACTAAACATTAATGGTTCGCCTGTTAAGTCTACTAGGTTGGTGTGCACTGCAATTTCTGCAATATAAATACAGAAGTGTACATGTGTATATCTATCTTGCAATACTGTCTAACTTGCCCACTGCATAAGTCTCACTATCTATGAATGTGAGTAAATAAAACTAGTAAAAGGCCCCGCCGACCACCCGCGCTGACGGAGGTGGTGCAAGCCAAGCCTAGCTATCCCTCAAGGACATGTCAAGACTACCAGAAATACATCATCTCTACGTAGACGCTTCACCTGCAATTAATCTGATATGAGCGTCGTTTTCACTGGGCCATCGATCATCCCTGGTCTGATATGTGTGTCATGCATGCAACTTTATTCAGATCAATGATCTCTGAGTAGACGGCCGGCATGACCAAGCTGCGTAGTAATACTAGTCGATCTATATAAACCCCATCGGGCTGCATCATCGCGATCGGCATAGCAATCGCACAAGCAATCGTTCTCCACCGTACCAAACATCCACACCCACCACTATACTGCGAGCTTCTACGGGCGGAGCACCTAGCTCGCTCGGCGCCGGACATGGAAGTCGTCGGAGGCGGCCTCTCCCTCTCGCGGGGGCACAGGACCTGCAGGCGCGTCCGATCCGCTGGTGGCGATCACCGATCATGATCATTATGTCGTCAGTAGTGCTGCTGCCTTCTCTGCCTGCAGGTAGTCGTCGTACTTCAACGTCCACGTGCATGTTTTGATCAACTTCTCAGACGATCGAGTCGCACTTACTCTCTTAATTTGTTTCCCTTTATGCTACAAAGCCTCGGCGCAAATGAACCCTATGGTGAACGTGACTTCTCCTCCACCAGCACCACCTCCACCGCCGCCTGCTATGCCGACATGGCTGGAGGTGATCATCGTGGCAGCTGTAATCGTGGCACTGGTGGCCGTGCTTCTGTGCTACCTTCTCGGCGGCTTTTACTGCATCGCCCGACTTATTCTCACCCCAGCGATTTTGGCAGTAAGCACCAAGGTCCGGACGAAAACGTCGTAATCGAACTTCCGCCAGTGCCGCATCACGATCCCAACCTCCATCGCTGAGCACCTACGGCTTCTGATACAAGGTGATTGAAGGCGAGGGTTTTGGAGGATCGGAAGAGAGAGAGAGAGAGAGAGAGAGAGAGAGAGATCAGGGTGTTCTACATGTAGACTCACTTTTTTTCTTTTGCTCTTCCTTTTTACTCGGTTGCCTGAACGAACTTAATTAAGTCATGATTTGTAGCTATCTCTGAACTATTCGCACATCATTCTCCCCGAAAAATGATATAAACTTGGTAATAACTGCTAGGATGGTGTTTAGCCAAAATGCAAGATGGAATATCTTTGATGAAATACCAGTGTAGATGTATTATTATTGTGTCATAGCTTCTCTGCCTTTTTTTCCCTCCTGATAACTCTTTCTTTCCATGTGTCCTTTTGCCTTTTAGCTTAAATAAGGTTATTTTGTTCTGCAACATTTGAATTGTTGATACGTTCATCCTGAAAAAAACTGGTTAAGTGTTAATGAACTATTTAATTGAAATGTAGAAAGTAGTAGTTTTGTTTCCAGAGTACTTGATTTTTGAAAATCTTAATGCACATGTTTATCTATTTGCGCTACTTTCTCTGGATAGACGAAGGCCTGTTTTCGTGCTCATTGTTACTGATATATTCTTTTTTCTACAAAAAGTGTGTACTGTCATATACACGAGTGAAGTCCAAAAAAATTGTAAGAATTCAAAATACAATATTTTTTTGCCCATTTCTGATTTGTAGACATCAGACATGTCCCTATCTACTGTTACTTTTGTGGCTTAGTATATGTATACCCTGAAACTTTGCTTATTTTGCATGGAATGTAAATAGAAAGTACATTGAGATGCATGAGTATAGTTTTCTCTAGCCAACCTTTCTCCACCCCTTATGCTCTCTTCTACAATTGATTTGATGTAGCAATTACTACCAAGTAGAAATTCAGAGGCGCGCGGAATAAATATACGTGGAAAAATCATGTCCTCTGTCGAGTACAACACGATACGTGCGTGTTTGTCACTAGTTGCCAACTACATGCAAGAACCACCGCCAAGTGCTTGAGCCTGATGATGTAAACGGGACAGGCAAGCTAGATGAGAACTTCTATAGCAGACTTACAGTCATGTAATCTTTTATTGCAAGTCACACCAATAGGAAAAAACAACTGCGTGGAAACATTAAATGAATCAAAAATGTTTTCTTCGTTTGTATCTCATCTTAGCGCTGCTTCTAATATTGTCACATTGAGGGCTTATTCGGTTAGCCCGGTATTGGAGGGGATTAAATCCCCTTCTATTTAAATTTAATTCGCAAGGGATTAAATCTTCTCTAATCCTCCTAAAATTTTCTCTAACCGAACAAGCTCCGATGAAACTTCTGTACATTATTGGTCGCGCTGTCGTGAAGCATTTGTGTCAGTGCGTGGCAAGGGGTTGACATTGCCGGTGTACACACGTTACTACGCAGCTAGAATTTTGTCAAGGAAAGAGTGAGAAAATGTTCTTGGTTTCACTCCAAAAACCAAGCGTGGTTCATGGTACTCTGTTAATCTGCTGTCCAATGTTTTGTGTGCGTCGTTGTGGAAACATACCTTTTTCCTATAGAAAGAAAAAAAAACATCTTCCATCGCTTTACTGAGCTCTAACCAACATCCAACAATAATAAATTGGGCATCTCAAACATCGACGGCACCACCAAAAGCAATACGGGCTGCATTTTTGTTTAAGTTCTCAAATAGCTTTGCAGGGGAGATGGAAGGAGGAGCGACACGCAGGCACGCGTCGCGCGGTGGGTGGCTGAGGACGTGCGGAGCGCTCTGGTGAGGGCGTTTTCTTAAAAGATAAGGAGGTATATGTATGGAAACTGCAAAGTGAGTTCGCAGTAAATTCGATTCCTGCAGGCATTTGGGCCTCATTGCCTCATCGGCCGGGAAACACGAGGGGGCCTCTTCCCCTTTACCTGGGTGGACCGAAACCTCTGTCCACCCGCCCCCTCTCTATTTTAAGTTTGTTCATTATTGGATCTAATTTCTGATTTGACACATATATAATTTAAAATCGGCCCAATTTATTTTTATAAAAATAATATTTTTATATTTATAAAATATATTTTAAGTACGTAACTGATGTTCTATGTGAACTAGAGAAATATTCTAATATCGATATTGAAATATTCTAACTTTATAAGAAAATATTCTATGTTCACATAAAACAATTTTTGAATTCACAAAATAACTACTTAAGAAAAATAAAAAATGTTCTAACTTTGTGAATGAAATATTGTACCTTAACAAGATGAATATTCTAGTAAAAATATAATTAAATTATATTATACCTTCACAAGAGAAATATTTATATTTTATTAAAAAATAAGAAATATTCTATCTTCATGAATTAAGTATTCTGCATTCCAAAAAATAATATTCTATCTTCATAATGATAATATTCTTAGTATTAAAAAATCAAAAAATTATACATTAAAATATATGTATTTTAAGAAACGAGGTAAAAATAAGAAAAAAAAGTTAACACGAAATAAAAAAAACAGTGAAAAAAAAATATAGGCCAGATTAGGCCCGACAACAAAGGCTAAAATAGAAGAGATTGATGCTGGGTGAATGGTGGATGGACCGGATGATTTTCGAAACACGAGGGCTCTTCATAGCCGCCTGGGTTGGGTGGACAGGGAGCGTCCACCCACCCTCCGGATTCCCTTTGGGCTGGTCTATTCGACAATTTCAGCAGCCCAGCATAGGATGTGAGATCGGCCCACTTCGATTTTTGGCGCCAAGAACACACACGTACTATCCTTGTGTTTACGGTTTTAACTGTACGTGCACGGACCAACATGGTGCTACTCCTTCCTCCGTTTCATTCATGGTTTATCATGTCTAGATGAAAAATGTTGAAAGAATATTGTATTCTTAGAAGAACAACATTCCATGTTTATGTAATAAAATATTCTAGCATTCCTCGTCTCAATAAAAAAACATACTAAATTTTGAAGAATGATATTCTATATTCGTGAGAAATATATTCTACCTTCACTATTAGAATATTCTATCTTCAAAGAAAAAATGCTCTATCTTCACAGGAAAATGTTCCTGATTCAAAATATATTATTCTATCTCCTTAAAAGGAATGTTCTACTTCTGCAAATAAAATATTCTATGTTAGTGTTGGATGGAAACAATCTTTATATGAGACTTATTACACTCGATGAGAATTTTTTTCTTTAAGAAAACTATTAGGTAGTAACAGTGCTGACTCTTCATCTTGTATTTTTGAAACAAGTCATTATGGTCAAACCAGCTCGTCTTATTCAAAAAAATTCACAATTATCATTTATTTTTATTGTGGTTTAGTTTAGCATATAATGTACTTTAGCTATGAATTAATTCTTTCTTCATTTTCGCAAATGTTTTGAATAAGACAAGCTAGTTTGATCGGATACAAAAAAGTCAAACGACCTATAAATTGAGATGGAGGGAGTAGAAATCATCATGATATTTTGAGAATGCAGTTTTCTGATGTCTTTAAAAAGCGTTGCCAACCAGGAAGTGTTGTCAAACGACCTAGAAAGTAGCTAGGATTGTTTTATTTTTAAGGCGGAGGCAGTAAAACCAAAGCAGAGAACTACAGGAAGTGTTTGCTCTCGCTCAACCTAGGGTGCAGCGACCAGGCCCTTAAGGTCGTGTCGGCAGAGTGGGCAGGTTGATCCATTGAAAAACCACCTGACCATGCACTGCGAGTGGAACGCGTGGGTTCACCGGCGGCGTCTTGGTCGGGCTCATGAGGCCTATTACTGCGGGGTCCTGGATCTGCATGAGTTGCTCACTGCAGTAGGGGAGCAGTGCCTTTGGCTCGCTGAACACAAGCATCGCCTAAATGTCCATGCCCACAGCAAAACGCCTTGTTGTCGTTGTCTCGCACAATACGAAGAATTGTGTTGGCGACTATATCAGGCCTGAATTGCTTGGTGATCGAGAGGTCGAGGTCAAGGCCACTGATCCCTGGCAGCCTGATCATGAACTCGTGGCAGACGATGTGCTTGGCTTCACAGATCCTTACTACGGGCTGGATCAGCCTGCCGGACGTCGAGGAGGCCCCTGCCTCCGAGCCGCGACACTGCGTACTGCACGGCGATAAAAACGAACATAGGAGGGGCCCTCCTCCAGCGGTGCGCTCGCGTCGTGGCCGTCCATTTGCGTAATGCACTAGAACCATTGGACGGCCCAAGTGCGCGCACGATTGGCCGGCGTAAATAAATGGAGATCAGTCCTGAGTTCTTCTCGGACTCGACATGATCGGCCGCTGTCACGTATTGATGACGCCACACGCCGGCGTCCCTATTCTCCTCAACGCGCCGCCAGCTTCTCGTTTCCAAAGAATCTCGCCTAGTGCTCAGGCCCAGTTCGTTGGAGCACGCCTCGTCGTCGCTGCCGGACGGAGCCCCTGCCGCTGTCCTTGCAGGCGCGTGTTAGTATTAATCGTGACATGGTTAGCATGTTAGGAGGTGTGTGTGTGCGTGTGCGTGCACGCGTGGCGTGCGTGGCGACGGTCTGGCGCGGGCATGCAGGCGAGCTGCGGCCATGGCGCGTCGGTGGACCGAGTCGAGGCCGCATGTGCACGGCGCTGCATAGGGTGCGACCGGTGTTGGTTAGGGAGTAGCGAGAATAGCGGTGGCTGGCCGTTGGAGCGTGGGGTCGTGGCGTGGGCGAGCGAGTCGTCCGCCATGACGCCGGGCGCTGCGCGGGGCCGTGGCGTGGAAGCTGGGCGCATGGAGGGGAGCTCCGAGCGGGCTATAAGAGGCGCCATACCACACTGTAATCATCGTTGCTCGGTTGATTGAATAAGAGAGCCAAGATACAGGCCGGTAGACGGCCGCGGCGTTCATCGCCCAAAATTCCACTGTTCATCTTCAACCTCGGTGCACCGGCGATCGTGAGCGTGTGAGGGCGTGAGAGACCGATCGGGCGTGAGCAGAAGCTGTTCGTGGTTCCAACAGCGCGGTGGTGTCCATCATCACCGCCGGCGCCTCCTCTCCCCTCCCAGTTCCACCGGCTCTCGCGCCATCCGGTTACTACTGCTGCGTGCGCGATTGCGGCCTTCGTCTACCTACATACAGGCTCCAGCAGCAGGCGGACGAGACGCCGCCGATGGGTAAGTACGCTGCACACAGGGCGGCGTCGCGATGGGACAGCCGCACCCGCAGGCCTACCCGCCGCCTCGCCTGTGGGTTACCATGCACCTCCCCCGTACGGCGCCAACAAGCAACAGCCTGCAGACACAGCTTGAGCTTGCTTCACGTCGGTCGGTCCTTGGCCACCAGCTCACCGCCACCTCCTCTGGCTCTCCGCAGCCCGTCCTCTCCGAGCTGTCCGCTGTAGGGGGAAGCCACGATGATGAGTGCGTGCGGCGGCACATCTTGTGCTGGCCTGTTCGTTTGGATGTTTTGGCTAGCTATGGCTGCAGCTGCGTGAATACTAACATCTAGTGTTTGCTGAAGGCCCATAGGGAGAGGACGTTAAGTCCTGCACCGCCATCGACGAGGACGTGCTTCAAGCACGCATTGGCAATAGTAGGAGAGACCATGAGCGGGAGCTCCCCTGCCCCTGCCATGTTCTGGGGTAGGTCACTGGCCTATTTCAGCGGGCATCGCGACTCGGGAAGAGCAGCGACGGCGATAACCTGTCTCCTCAGCTGTTTGACCGTTCGATGAGATGCCGCACTGCCAACATTACTGTGGATCACTGCGATAACTCGCTTCGCCGTTTGAAACTGCGCGGCGTCCCCTTCCTTGTCGTTGTCGTCATCAGAGGTGCTCCCGCGGGACTTTTTGTCCCCTTTGGGGTTCTTCTCTGAGCCGTCTTGCAGTTCAGGATTTTCCCACCTCAAGATCTTCACCTTACCCCGGTCTGGGGTTGCCTTTGGGGTCTTCTCCTCGCGGCGGTGCTTGAGTCCCAGGCTGGGATTCCCCGGCAGCGAAGACGACCCCCTGTTCGAGGGCTTTCTTCTTCTTCTTTTTCTTCCCCTAGCCGTCTGGCTCAAGGGTTTGGCCTGTCAACCCTGGCTGTGTTGCCTGGGGGTTGTGCCAGGCCCGGCCTTCTGCCGCTCGGGCACATTTGTCAGCCAGGGTGAGGAGCTCCCCGACCTCGTGCACCTCGTGCGTAGCCAGTTTCTCCAGCATCTTCTCGTCGCGCACCACCTGGCAGAATGCCACGATAACTGAAGCTGGGGCGATACGCGGTATGGTGTGCCGCACTTGACAAAACCGCTGGATGAACTGCCGAAGAGTTTCCCTCGGTTGTTGCCGGACCGCGTGGAGATCCGCTTCGGATCCCGCTCGCGGGCATGACCCTGCGAAGTTCGCCACGAACTGGCGGCACAGGTCTTCCCAAGAGGAGACTGACCCCTCGGGAAGGTTCATTAACCAGGTTCGCGCAGCCCCGCTTAATGCCACATGGAAATAGTTCGTCATCACGTCATTCGCGCTTTCAGCGGCGATGATGGCAGTAGCGTAGATCTGTAAGAACTCATTTGGATCAATTGATCCATCAAATTTTTCCGGTAGGTGAGGCTGAAATTTTGTCGGCCATGGCGCCCTGCGGAGATGTGGGGCAAGAGCTCGGCAGCCTCCTCCGAAATCCATCCCCAGCTGACCCGCAGCCGGCTAGAACCCTGGGGGATGAACCCCGACCTCGGAGTCATGAACCCCGAAGTGGGGATTGGCAACCCCGTACTGGGGGTTAGCAACCCCGAACTGGGGGTTGGCAACCCCATAGGCTGGCTGACAGGCAACCCCCTGGGGGTTGACTACCCCGATCTGGGGTTGACCCCCTAGCCCGGGGTTCTGCACAACCTCGGGCGCAAACTGCCCATCAATTTGTAGGGCCTGTACGCCGCCGAGTTCCTGACGACGGCGCTCTCGGCTGCGCTCAATATCGAGTCGGCATCCTCCGCTGCCCTGTTCCCGTCCAGCACCTCTCTGAGGTCGTGCGGCTGGTGCTGCCGCTGGGGTTCCCGGGGCGGCAGGTCTTGTGGAGCCCTCTAGGCCCATGCGAATGAGTCGACGGCTGAGGCCGCTGTCTCTCTGGAAGCCCAAGATGGGTCAGGAGTGACCCGGCCTGCAGCAACAAACCTGGCTATATCATTCCGCCATTGCTCGTGGGCTCCAAGTGCCGCATTTGGCGCTGGCGGATTACGCAGCAACACTTCTGCAGCATCCAAAGCTCCGAGCGCCTGCTCTGAGAAATCCAGTCGACGCCGCGCTCGGCGCCCAGGAACCGCTTGATGCGCAGGTTCCGGGCTTCGCACCGACCGCGACCCAGCCCCAGGCCGCGTAGATAGAGCCTGAGGCCGGCGTGGTGGGGCTGCAGCAGGCTGCGTATGCTGAGGCTGGTATGAGTTTATCTTCTGTAATTTGATATTTTAGGGCCTGTTTGGAATGCGGGAATTTTTCCCCATTCCTGCATTTTTCCTGTGAAATTGAACTGTTTCCTGTGAAATTCCTGTACAATTCCTGTGAAATTCCTGCGTTCCAAACGGACCCTTAGTGTCTCTTCTTTTCCCATGTTGTTATCTCCAAGTCTTATTTTCTTTCAGGATGGAAAATGCTGCCCCCCCCCCCCCCCACCACGTTTAATTTGTTTGTAGTTTGGGCTTTTAGTTATATATAATTGAACCCAGCTGGTGGGTAAAATGCTAGATGACAATTGGTAAATAATTGGCTAATACACACTAGCAGTATCGATTATTATGTTGCGTGCGTTGTTGAATTTATGCCTTTTCGACTCACGACTCTCTATATCCGTGCGCGTAAGAGTTCACACAAGAGATCGAGCTTGCTAGCTGTTTACATTGATCCATAGAAGTATTCAAATGTTGTTTGCTGAAACATATTGTCCACATGGGAGTTGTAGTTTACTTTATTCTTTCGCTGTGATTGGCACTTTATTAGTTACCGGGTTTGGGCATATTGTTGTCTATTTTCTAAAAAGAATCTGCAATGGACGTACGGATTTGAATTGAAAAGCACTGTTTTATGTTGGTAATGTTTATTATCCATGCTAATTTGTTGGAGCAAACCTGTCTTATAGCATAGAAAGCAGATCTGGTGGCACATTTAGTTATTGGATGATTGAATGTCGATCTGGCACACAACGAATGAGACTAGTGAGAGGCTATACAAAGAATTCAAAGGTGCTTGTTCCTGCTAGAAGTTTGGACATATGGTCTAGTTTTTTGTTCAACCATGGATTTGTAAACCCATCACTAACACACGATAAAATAATGCAATTCTAGTTTTATCCGAAGTGAAACCATATCTATATAATTAGCTACAGCAAACAAGCAATAACTGAAAGAATAGGTTATCAATGGTCCTAAAGAAATACTGTAGGTAACAAGCTGCTGCGAGAACTGCTTTGGTCGTTCTCTATCTGGGACGTTTTTATTGCTCATATTGCTTATTCTCATAATCTTAAATGCTAATCTATAGTCATTGAACATACTTTGGGAGAGTAAACCATATCATATGGTAAATACTAATACAAGCGTTTGAGGTTATGTGCCCACCCGCCCAGCTGTTGCAGCATCAAAAAGTAGCGAAAAAAATATTGAGCTGTAAAATGTCGTCATCCATTAAACAATGTAGAATAAGAAGTAATGAACTAATGCAAAAAATAAATTAAAGTGGCTGCCTGCTGCGTAATAACCACCCCCAGGTCGCATGGTGTCTATCACGGTGCATAAACATGAAAAGTATAAGAGAACATGCACTCATCAGCTTGATTACACCATTCAAATGTTCACTGCTCCATCCAGAGAAAGCCAACGTAATAAATAGGGATACAAAGTGCAGCTAGTTCTTGGAGTGAAGCAAGCAGGGCATTACAACAAATAAATGGTCCAAATAAGTTACAATAAAATAACAATCTTAAAAGAAATAGCGAGCACACAGAACACAAATCATGCATACAAGCAAGCACGTGCAACCACAAGCTACTGGGGGTGGTACATATCGGCCCCTCCATGGTCTTATTAATGGTTCCATATATGTTGTGCTATCCCATATCTGGTGAGAGCAACCATCTTCACGAGCTTCCTTAGCAATCGCTATATCTCGCTTGTATGGATCCGTGTTGGGGCGATAATGACCAATTTTGTCACCAGCAAAGCTGATTAAAAAGGCCCCACTACATGAGTACTACCCTGTGTTTGCTTGAAGGTATAGTTTTATAGAAACTTACGACATGGTTAATTAATTTTATAAATAAAATGGAAATTATTATAGACATACCGCAGATGATACTCCCGCTTCTCAAACATGGAGGTGAACCAACGTCTTAGGGCCTCTTTGGGAGGGCTCCACTCCACCTTTTTTAACTTCACTCCAACTTTAACATGCCAATCAGGTACAACTCCGCAAACTCCAACTTCAAAAAAAACTGGAAGCTAAGGGCTAACTCTAACTATACTTGGCCAAAAAGCCCGTGGCCCGCCAACCCGGCACGAAGCCCGCTAAATAGGCCCGGCACGAGCACGGCCCGACAAGCCCGGTAGCCGTGCCGTGCTCTGTGGCAAAATCAAGCACGTCGGTGCCACGGCCCGTTAACGGACTTCGGCCCATCAAGCCCACTCCTAGTGGTATAAAATAAAATCCTGAAACCCTAGACACCTTCCCCCAATTCCCCAACCCCGCAGTCCGCAGCCGCTCGCTCGGCGTCCTCCGCTCCTGCTCGGTCCTCCTCTTCGGCCTCCCGCCCCGCTTGACTCGGTGCCCTCCTCTCCCAGCCTCCCGCCCGCTCGACGCGCCCTGCCACCCTCTGCTCCCGCTCGGCGCCCTCCTCTCCCGGCCTCCCGCCCGCTCGACGCCCTCCTCGCTCGGCGCCGTGGAGGGAACGGGAGGCAGAGACCCCGGGGGAGGCAACCTGGGGGCGGAGGCTGCTGCCGCCGCCGCAGACTGAGCAGGAGCACGCGGCTTGTGATGGCCCCGGCATCTCAGAAGCCTGAACACACAATTATACAAAAGCTAGTGATGAATTAGGACTAAATCACGCTTAGAGAGTAATTAGGTTTTGGTGGAGAAACAACTAAGTCAAAAATTTCTGCCTTTTCCTAAATTCATTCTGAAATTACTTTTGATTTGACTAAACAACTTCAAAATCTTCCTATCTATGAAATGAAATTAAGCTTATCACCGTTCAAATGCAACTGACCTAGAAGTGATTGGACCTCATTTGGTCACTCAAAAGTTTGAAACAAGAAAGGCTTTACTTAGGGAAAAACTGCTGTTTTACGAAAAGCCTAAACGTGATTGTGTCTGTATTTCAAAATCCGTTATGATTTAGAGAAAGATCATATTATCAAAGTTGTAGGTAATGACCTAGGAAACAACTTTGTCAATTTGAGTCTGGTCATAAAATGAATTCTAGTTGGTGTTTTGAACCATTTTCTGTCAGCCTAGAAACACACTTTAAATCTGACCAGTTTGGTAGATTGAGTTTTACTCCAACCTACAGCCATTTTCACGTGAAGCCTTAATTGAGAAAGTTGTAGCTTCTGAAATTCTGAACAACTTTGTTAAGAAGCTCTTTGAGCGCATGTAACTAGAAAATAGAGTTTTGGGATTTTTAGGAAAAAAGGGTCTGCTGGTCAAACAAGGACCAGCAGTTTGAATTCAAATTTTAAACCATAATTTAAATATAACATGACCTCAAGCCTTATGACAAAGTTGTAGAACTAGAAGTGTACAACATTTCATCCAATTGGAGTATTTTCAAATTCGGCCCCTAGGATGTTCAAAATGTCGATTTACAGAGAGGGTACAGGCAGTCAAACCCTGAATTTTTCCATTTTCGGATTTTTCAATTCTTTTGTCCCTATGACACGCGGGCCCCACTTGTCAGACCATTTCGGATTCCCGCTCAGGCAGACCGAAACCACCGTTCGCCCACCGTTCCGGAAAACCGTTTTCGTCTTCCGTAGACTCGATCCCATAGACTATTCCTTCGTCCTTTCACTTGGCCCCACATGTCAATGACTCCGGGTCTATGGACCGCGTCCACCATCGCGCCGTCGTCCTTCTTCCCCTCTCCTTCGCCTCCACGCGGCGGCTACGGCCTGCCATGGCCGTCCGGCCGTCCTCGGCCGAAGCACCGACGCGCCTCCCCTCTCCCTCTTTTTCCTTCAGACGGAAGGAGCCGAGCGCCTCCATTCCCTGCCTTCCCCACTCGTCCTTCCTACTCTCTCCTTCTCCCCGCGCGCGAGATGCCAGTGCGCCGTCCGCCATTGGAGCGAGCTCGGAGCTCGAGCTCCCGAGCCGCCTCCGCTGCCTCTCGCGCCCCTAGGACCCCTTCATTGCACTCGCCACCTCATCGCGCACCCGAGGGAAAAGCTCTCACCCCCGCTCCGCCCTCCTTTCGCCAGATCGAGTCCGCCGCGCCACCAAGCTCGCCGCGCCGCGCCGCCGGTTCACCACCGCCGCGCCCCGCCACGACCCCGCGGACCCGAGGGGCAAGGTCTAGGCGCCGCTCCGCCTCCCCATCGCCCGGTCCACGTCGCGCCGGTCGCCGCCGGGCACCTCACCGTCGCTGGCCTTCCTCGCGCCTCTCCTCGTCGACCAAGGTAGGGGGTAAGACTGCCCACACTCCCTTCTCTCTCCCCGACCGCCGCCGGCGAGCCGCCGAGCCCCGAAGGGCCGGATCCCGCGTGCGCCGCCGTCTTCTTTCCCCCGTCGGGAGGAAGAAGAAGAGGAGAGGAGGAAGACGATCTTTTGCAAGTTAGCCCTCGTTGTTTGGTGTTTTTACAGATCCAACCCGAGCGCTGTGTACTGTGTCTTGCGGATCTCACGAGCTAGCCCCTGGAAGTTATAGATAATTGCGTTTAGGTCCTAGATCTATATTTATTTTGAGCTGAAACTTTGGAAAATCATAGAAAATGAAAGAAAAATCCAAAATGGGTAAACTCAGTTGCTATGGACTCCCCTTGAGTAGATCTACAGAATGGTTTAGATGTGGACTCATGAAATGACCATTTTGCCCCTGGGTTCTTGCATGCATGTTGAAAGGAAATAAATAGGAAAAATGGACCAAATGGTCTCCAAAAATTGTAAAACTTGGTCAGAAGCATTCTTGTGGTATGATAGCACTGTGAAGATTTTTATAGCCATAGATCTTGCTGTTTAATTACTCTTTTACCATTTTACATGTGTTATGTGCATCTATTCAACTTAGAGAGTGGGGGCTACATAAAGTAGACTTAAAATGGCTCTCTAGTATTTTTCATACACTTGGGACAGCACAAGTAGCTCACTGATGAAATTTGAGACCTTGCATGTCAAGTTTAGATAGTGATTTGAAAATGACAAAAAGGCAAAAGCTAGGAAAGAAAAAGGGAAAAAGGGCATTAAAACAACTAGGAAAGTTAAGGGATAAATTTGGTGATCTATTTAGGACGTCAGGATTCAAAAGAGCATTCTTGAACACTTTATTACCACTGTTTTGAACTATGTGAATTCTTTAGTAAAGAAAAATATGGAAAATAGATGGCCTGAAAAACTAAAGATATTCACTTGCCAATTTTTGTATGTGTAGTTTATGATAGGTTATGCTTGCTTTTAGTGATAGTTTATACGATTTCTTAGGGATGGTTTGTATGATTTCTTAAGAAAGCATGTAGTTTTACCTAATAGAAGAAACGGGTATGGTAAATGTTGTTTAACTGCATCTTTGTCCTTTTGCATCCTGTCCCCGACATATGCTTTACTAGCACTCATTTGCATATGATGTCATGCATATAGATCCCGCGAACGAGTGGTCGACGCAGGAGCTACTGTTGATCAAGGAACCGGACGACGAGTTGCATCAGGTGCAAGAAGACGACGTGTCGCTGATTTAAACCGTCCCTGATTCAAGGAGTTGCCTGGGGCAAGGCCCTACAACTCGGCAAACTAACTTAGTTTAGTTTGTTGGTTTTCTTATTATAATCAAAAGGTAGGCAGGACCATGCAAATCCCAGCAAACAAATTATTTTGAGTTACGCATATGCATTAGGATTGATTGAAACCAATTGCATTAGACTTCCCGGCCGCCCTGGCCCTAGCACCTATACTTAGGGTTCGTAGGACGGGTGCCTAGAATGGTTAGGCGCGAGTAGACACGAGTGAGCACTGTCACTCGTCTCGTAGGGTTTACTTTCGAATGATGAATCTTCATTACTATGAATTTATTATTGCTATGTTATGCTTTCAATTGAGACCGGGCGGAGATATGGGATTACTATGTTGAAAAATGATGTGATGATATGGTGGACTCCGCCCGAGTCGCATAAGGCCCGTTCGCTGTTCGCCTGCTGATCGGCATAACATTGCTAGAATGCTTATCCGGAAAATGGGACCGGTGAAACCTTACTTGTGCCATCCGAAGAACAGAAACACGTTCCTACCCACTGGTTGAGAGGAAGGTGGCCCGGGGGAGCTTGGTGCTCATGACGGGGAGACCGAGATGTCGGCAGGCTCGTCATGGGGGCACAACCCGGGAGTCAGGCGGGAGTGAATTGAACTTGGGATGGGATAAGTGGAGAAGGGGAACTATATGTGGGAAATCCATCGTGTTAGTAAGCATATGGGCCCCTGGCATTTTCTAGTTATTCCCGGGAATATAAAAATCGATTCGAATCGCTGATGCTCACCAGGTGTGAGAATGCCAATATCACTGACGGGCAACGTAGAACTGTTGAGGCAAGATGTTTTATGGAATTGATGATTTGATACGACACAATGGTTATACATGCTTTACTTCATGCAAATTACTCGCTTTATATTACCAGTGAGATTCAGGATAAGGACTGGCGGCTGTCAAATCCCGCTATAGCATGACATTAAAACATAGTGGTTAATCATGATTAAAGGATAGCGACTGTCAAATCCCGCTATCCTATGGTAACATTTTACAGTTTAAAACCCATGGCTAAGGACCTACTCGCTAGTAAGCTGAGCTTTGCGTCAGCCGTAAACCCTGTCCATTAAGCCCTACTGAGTAATTAGTACTCAGGGTTTGCCCCCACTTTTGGCTCACAGGTACTGGCGGCATTTGGATAGCTGCTTGGAGAAGGGTAGCACCGGTGGGCTCGGTGCTTCTCGCCTCGTTCATCTGTATGAAGACTTCTTAAGTATTTGGTTTCCGCTGCGAGATGTTTTGAAAACGCTTCCGCATTATATATATTTTGGACATGTATTTGACTATATACATTCTCGGTTTGTAACTAAGTCTATCTATTCTATATTTCAACTGCCTGTGATGATGTAACTGTTGTGGCTCCATCGCGAGTCGGATGTGTGTGATGTCGGTTCCTCTGGGATTTGGTGCAAATCGAGAGCCGAGGGCTTCTCGACGGACGACCGGGTTTAGTACGGTCTAAGTACACTGTAAGCTAATGGTGACAGGTGTACTTAGCCCGTATTAAATCGGCGGTTCCGCCACACGGCTGATTTGCCTCTCTCGTCTTTCCCCTCCCCGATCTGGATCTCGTCGGCCGATTTGTGCTTTTTTCCTTCTTATTCATCTTTGCCATGAAATTTATGATTCATAGAGTGTTTTTTTAGACCGAGCCCAGGCTGGCACGACCTGCTAATCGTGCCGTGCTAACCGTGCCAGCACGACACGGTTGTGCGTATGACGTGCCGTGCCCGGACAAAGATTTGGGCACGCGGGCGGCACAGCACGGCACGGTTAGCCAACCGTGCCTAACTGTGCCGTGCCCTACCGTGCCATGGCCGGGCTCGTGCCGTGCCGTGCCGTCCGTTTGGCCATCTATAACTCCAATAAATTTCTGGAGCCCATAAAAAAGAGCTTCCGAAATAGTATTTTGGAACGTATTGCTTCTTCATGGAGGAAAATATAAATTATTTTTATCCTAAAGAGTAAAATAGATATAAGACAACTCAATTGTACCTGCCGGATGCATGATACCATAAACGGTCTCGTATCATCTTGCCAAGTAGAGCTTAGCACCGTTGGGCTGAAGCAAATGCGGATGAGACAGTTGTGTACAAAAAAAAATAAGCCACGTACATATGGATCAATGTTAACAAAGCAAACGAAAACTCATCTAATGACTTTACACGTTTAGATATGCATGTACGTACACACACATCTACCTGCAAATAACTTATACAATCGGCGTGCATGCAAGTACTACCTGCCGTAGTAGTACGTAGTAGGCGTCAACCATTGCGATTAAATCATGTAGCAGCCTACTACTACAGTTTAATACATGACGCCGGCGTGCACATTATTATATGAGAAGAAGAGTCAGGTCCAGCGAGACGAGGCAACAAGGAAGCACTCTGGTGTTCCCGCATGTGTTGGCGAGGAGCCAAACACAGTGCGTGCAGGTGGTGGTGGTAGCCTACGACTGCGCAGGCGCGCAGTCGATTGGTCACAAGGCGTGGGTGGAGGCTGATCGCCGTGTGGCCGGCCGGCCTCTGGACGCATGCATTTGACTTGTTTCTATTATGGAACCTTGTGACTAAGGTTGTTGTACGAAACTCAAGTACACTATTACCGTGTCCGCAGTATATTTTCAGAATTGTTTATGATTGACAACAAACAAAAAGAAAACATAATAAGGTACACCTAATTATCAAAGTGAGCCGATTACCTATTTTGAGATTTTTTTTTATATCATGATGCACACAAGCTTTGGGAGTGGCCCAGCTTGCACAATTTAGTGAGAATAAAAGCTCAATAATAAGATATATGTAGCCACATTATATGGTGAGGATCACAGGTTAATAATAAAAAATCCTGACTGTTCATACAAGAGTAAACTCTTTGAGTACCAAAGAGTTGAATAAATGTATCTCCTCAGTAGAGCAAAGGCCCAAATTTTCCCAAGACAATTTTCTCGTGAGGGCAGCAGCAAGGCGAAAATCAACGAAGGAACCAAACAAATTGTACATGATCGAACGGCAAAGATCACTCTACACATGTGGAATCAATGAAGGCCAGGGGAGATGGATGGCGGAAATAAACCTAGATGATGTGTAATCGGGAAACAACTGCAGTGCTCACGAATCAGAACCAGTGACGCCCTGTGCTGCATAGATGGCTGACGCGGTTGCATTATCGGCCCCAATTACCCGCCGCAATTTGTATTGTTATATTTATGTTGCCTTTCTCTCGGTTGAGCAGTGAACATTAATCAAGGAGATGAGTCCTTTATCATGTGCAAATACTACTTTGTTTTTCTAGTATTCAGGATTGTGCATGGTTATCACAAGGCAAGCACGCAATCTATTTTTTTTATCATTTCGTTACTTTTTTTATATATATTGTTTAATGAATGACGATAGTTTATTGCTTGATATTTTTTCATTACTTTTTGATTCTACAACAGCTCATGGTGGGTACACAATCAGAACTAATGGATTTTAGGGTTTCCCCAGCTGGCCAGGCACGCCGCCGCCGCCACAGAGGCCGAGGGCTTCGCCGGTGCCTGCGAGTCCGCCGCCTGCACGTCCTTGGACTCCACCGCGAACCGGTGCGGCATCTTAAAGGTGTACGTCAGGATGTGTTTCTCCCGCCTCACCGACTTCGGCACGTCCTATGCCACCAGTGGCGGAGCTAGGATTGGATAAAGCCCCGGGCCAAATTGTGATGAAGTTGTGGCAAAAGTACGTTAAAAAGTACATCACAAAACAATGTAAAGATAGATAACATACGGAAAGTGCCACTGCGAAGCAATATCTTCATTCTTATAATCTTATTCATCAATTGTTCCAGTTCCGGAAGTAGAACCTACTACGAGAATGAAAAACATATATTAAATACTTGAAATAGGTAGCAAAGAGAATATAAATCAAATGTTAGAACAAGGATTTTGTAAATACCGCTTGAACGAGGTAGATTAATCCTGCGATTTCTCATATCTTGATAGTGCATTAATATCTTTTCATCTTCAATGGAGGTAAATATGTCTCTCTCAATATAGCACATCATACGGTGATTTAGCTAATCATCAGCCATCTTACTCCGTAACTCAGTTTTGATGATATTCATAGCTAAAAAAGCCCTTTCTACGGATGCAGTTGCCACCGGCAATACCAAAACCAGGTCAATGAGTCGATGTACCAAATCTAACTCATCATATTTATCACTTTTAATCATCAACTCCGCGATCCTACCAAGGTCATTACAACTTGACCATTCAGGATCAGCTCTTGCCAGACGAATGAATGTATCAAGTTGCTCTCTCAACACTTCCAGATCATATGGCTTAAAGTCTTGGTCATATATTCTAGCAAGGTCAACCAACTTATTTATATCAAAGTTGGAAAAGGAATTCCTAGGATCAAGGCATGCCATGCATTTCAACAGATCTGTAGACCTTTCACCAAAGCGATTGTTTAACTCCACAATAAGTTGGTCAAGTACCACATTATAAATTTCATGATGGAAATGATGTTGGTAAGTTACTTGCTGCCCTCCACGACCCCTCGAACGACCCCTAACAACAGTTGTTTCCAACATATTTGGCACTAAGATGTTATGCTCAGCACAAAAAATTTTTGTGCCTTCAAATACCCCTTCCCAGCCATGTTTTCTAAAGTCATTCACCTTCTGTAAGGTGGCAGCAATCAATGATACAGCATGGACTATATTTTGGTCTTTTTTTTGCAAGCATTGTGACAAATCATTAGTCTTACCCAATAATTTTATCATAAGATGCATAATGAGCACAAATTCAAAACTCTCCATTTGTTTTAGCAAACCTGCTGCACATGTTTTTGTTGACAATGTAGGGCCATCATCACATATATTCTCTAACACCTCCAGTACTGCTTTCCACATAAGTTGAAGACGGCACAAAGTTTTATGATGTGATCCCCAACGAGTATCCCCAGGTCTCGCAAGATTGGTTTCTTGGTTTTGCCCTCTTCCAGAAAAAAATTTATCATTTTCTAATCCTTTCACTAGATTATCATGGTGCTCTTGGGCCAATTGGTCATGCCTCTTACAAGATGCATTTACAGTGTTAACAATCAAAGTGGTGTAGTTGAAGAAATCCGTAACAGAAGAACAACACTTAGCAACTGAAACAACCACTAATTGTAACTGATGGGCAAAGCAGTGTATATAAAAGGCATAGGGATTTTCATCTACTACCAATCTTTGTAGTCCATGGAATTGACCTCTCATATTTGATGCCCCATCATACCCTTGTCCTCGTATGTTATGTATAGATAAGCCATGACTAAGTAGCATAGCATCCAAAGCTCCCTTTAGTGCCAATGATGTTGTGTCAGAAACATGTTCAACACCAAGAAATCTCTCAATCACTTGCCCTTCATCGTTCACATACCTAGTACAACACAAAGCAACAATTATAAAATGTTAGCCATTAAAAATAGAAAGACAACACATAAAGGAGCAAGTGAGCAACTAACCTCAATACAACAGCCATTTGCTCCTTGATAGATGCATCACGAGACTCATCAATAAGAATAGAGAACTTTTTATCCCCAATTTCTTCCAATATGGCTTTGGTTGTCTGTTTAGCACAAGCCTCACACATATCTTTCTGTATATCTGGTGAGGTAAGTAAATTATTCCCAGGAGCACTGTCAAATAAGTTTTTGGCATCTTCATCTCTTATTTTCAACCAATCAAGCAATTCAAGAAAGTTTCCCTTGTTGGAAGAGGTACTAGACTCATTATGTCCACGAAAGGCAAGAGCTTGCAATAAAAGAAATCTCACAATAGCCAGTATAACAGTAAGACGCCCCAAATATTCCTCTTCCTGCTGTTCAGTTATAGTTGACATCACATGATCCACACTTTGGCTTTGATTCCTAAAAGCCTCACAATGCAGTCTAGCTTTATTATGCAAGCTATCCACTTTACCCATATGCTCTCTAAATATCTGTGTTGCATTTTTCCAGTTAGAAACCCCTATGCTTGTGAAAGCATCAACACCATAATTATCAGGTCTTGATTGCTTGAAAAGGTAACAATAAAAACAGAAACCTGCATCTTTGCTAACACTATATTCTAACCAAGAATATTTTTTGAACCATGATTCAACAAAGCTTCTTTGTCGCTTACCAAATGCCTTTTTGGGATATACATGACCAATTGGCTGACATGGACCCCTTAACAAGTATTCTCTTCTAACTGCATCTCTAATGTTGATGTGATACTCCTCAATTGGTTTTCGAAGTCCAGGATCAACAATTATTTCTGAGGAATTAAACTCCACCTCTTCATTGCTAGCAGTAGCAGGAGTTTCAATAGGAACATCAACATCGATTGCAGCAGGAGCATCAAAGATAGGAGTATCAACAATAGGAGCATCAACAGAAGCTTCAGCAGAAGCATGAGCATCAATACTAGCACCTGTTTCTACAGGCTGTTGAAGATTTATATTGACATTTTCTTGTGATGGTGCTAGAATAACTGGTGTTATCGCTGGTGAAAAAAAAAGATCTTAATGTCCTAGGTCTTTTCATTGTCTTAGGTCTTTTCATTGTCTACTTTCACAGTTTCACTCTGCAGAAAGCATAAATCAAATTCAATAATTCATCGTACATTGAACATTGAGATACAATACACAGTATACACAACAAATCGCTAGGAATTTCTCACCCAAGCACACGACCAAGCAGGCAAGCTGCAGTGGAGGCGGAGCAGGCGAGCGGAGCAGCCAAGGGCCCGAGGCCGAGCCGGGCAGCCGGCCAACGGGGCGACGCCGTGCCGGTTAGCCCAGCTGCGGAGAGGCGGAGAGCCCACGGCGCCGGCGGCGGTGTGCCGAGCAGCCGCCGGGGGGCTGGCTGCCGGCTGGCCCCTGCCTGCCTGCAGCCTGCACGTCGACGCGTCGTGCAGCCTGCGGCCTGCCTGCCGGCCGCCGGCGCGGATCTGGCGGCCTGGGCCCTGCGGCGCGGGTCGGCCGTCGCCCGTCGGCGTCCGGCGGGGGCGCGGCCTCACGCCTCACGGGGCTGGCGGCTGCGGAGGGCGGAGGCCGAAGGGCGGAGCGCGGAGGACGGAGGAGTCGCAGTCGCAGGTCGCCGTCGGGGTCGAACGCCGCGTGCGGCCGTGGGGACTGGGCGGCGGCTACCGGATAGGGCAGTGGGCAGGCCAGGCAGGGGTGTTACTGGGCCAAAATTGAGGGGGGGTCAAAAAATTTTTTGGCCCACGCCCCGGGCCATGGCCCGGGTGGCCCGGCCCCTGCCTCCGCCCCTGTATGCCACCGACCCCGATGCCGCCTTCGCCGCCTTGGGCTTGGGGGTCGCGTGGCGGGAATGGAAGAAGAGCTCGTCCTCCTCTTCCTCGTCAGTGACAGCGCCGCCACTGCCGCCTCCTCCTGTGGCTCCTGCTTCCGAAGCGGGGGCCTCGTCGGCGTCGGCGACTGCTCCGCCACCTGCTGCCGCTCCTCCTTCCGACAAGTGATCGAACACTTGCTCTCGACTCACGTACGTCTATGGTTAATAGTATACCACTATCATATATGGTGTCTATCAAGATTGCCCAATCGAGAACAGCTTATGTTTGTTTCTGAATCTGCTACTCTGCAAACTAAACCAAGTTATATATTACAGGTGCATCCTAATTGGTATATGTCTATTTGTTCTGGAATTCTGTTTTAAATCTAATAATCTAGAGCGTTTGTAGGTTACTGCTTAGTGTCCCATTACACATAAATGCATTACTGAGCACAGCACATAGGGCTGAACCAAACACTTTGTATCTTAGTAGTGTAGTGTCTTTTCTTTTCCCATGTTAATTTGTTTCCAGATGGAAAATGCTGGCCCCGGTTTAATTTGTTTGCAACCGTTTGGGTTTTCTAGTTATAATAAAACTGAGCCCAGCTGGTGGCTAGGTCAATTTTTCTTTGACAAAATGCTAGAGGACAGTTGATAGATAATCTGTTATAAGCTTTTTTTTTACTGTCAAATAACATTATTACATCGGAGAGTTTGAGAACACAATTTGCCATGCTTCTCTGACGGCTTCATCTTTGCTCTTATGTCGAAACGCCCATGACCACGCACGCTTCCACTGCACAAGCGCGCAGGGTTTGCGAGATGGTTGCATATGATCTTGCCTGAACATGAAGTCGCCTCTTCCAAAGCCCCCAGCAGCACAGCAAGATGAAGTTGAATTCTTGAACCGGGATAATGTGTGGTGGTCGCTCAGCTCGATGGTGTGCATGCAGGTCCCGAGCCTGAAAGTTGGGGGTGTATGTATGTGCACTCTGATAGCTGCCCAGAACAGCTGTGTTAAAGGGGCATTGGAAGATATTATGTGAGATGTAGTTTCGGCTGCCAATCCACAGATGTCGCAGCAGTCACCTTCCAATATTTTCCCTCCTTTTCAGATTGTACTTACATTGGATACGTTCTTGCTGCAGTAACCATCCAGAGAACTGAACCCGAGGAGGGGCACGGTTTGCCTTTGCCCAAACGAAGGAGGTGGCGGCGTCTTGCTCGCTCCTATTTCCTTTCAGAAGTTTATATAGCAGACTAGTCACTAGCACCGTTTAACATGTTGCATGCGTTTTATTCTACGCCTTTATTTTCGACTCTCTATCTTTGCCTGCGGGTAAGAGTTCACACAAGAGAGCACGCTGTTTGATCCATAGAATAATTTAAATGTTGTTTGCTGAAACATCTCCACACATATGGGAGTAGGGGTTTACTCTGAGAAAATTCCTTAGTTGATACTTCTGAAGTTTTTGGCTTATTCTTTGGCCTTAAAAAAAATAAAACTTCCATATTTGATACTCAGTTTTTTTGTTCCTATCTGACAGACTTCTGTAAGTTCTGACACTGGCCTATCAAAGTTAATTAACTAGCATGCGAAATGATAGTTTTCCGCCCTGCTGCACTTCGCAGCCAAAATTTGATACAAAGTTTAATGTATTGCCAAAATATTGTGTACAAGCACTGTTTTAGGACACAATATAAAATGTTAGCTTGATTTTTCTTATTTCCGTTAATAATTTTCTGCATCATATATTCAGATAATAAAAGAACGTTTTTTTCTTATTTTTCATGAATAGTTTTCGGCATTATATTATTGAGATAATAAAATAAGAATAAATATATGTCATGTCATGTGCCAATGGTCACAAATGCATCTCATATTAGCAAATGGATGCATACATCGGAAAGTAATGAAAAAAAATCAAGCAGTAAAATGTCGTCATTCATTAAATAATATAAAAAAGAAGTAATGAACTACTGATGCAAAAAATAAAGTGCCTGCCTGCTGCGTATAACAACGCCCAGGTTGCATGGTGTCACTATATGACCGTGCATAAACCTGAAAAAACTATGAAAACGAGAACGAGAGTAGTATTTACACATGATAAATCGCTCATCAGCTTGATTACCGTTTCAAATAATGTTCACTGCTCGATTAAGAGAAAGCCAACATAAATAGGGATACGAAGTGCAGCTAGTTCTTAGAGCGAAGTAATTAAGGCAGTACAACAAATAAAAGGTCCGAATAAGTTACAATAATACAATAAAAATTTCCAGAGAAATGGCGAGCACACACAGAACACAAACCATACGAGCTAGCACATGCAACCACGTACAGGCTACTAGGGGGACAGTACGAGGGCACCATCTGAATTGGCGTCTCTCATCGTCCATTTCACGCCTTGTTAATTATTTTCTTCAGCTTCTCATCGTCCATTTCACGCCTTGTTAATTATTTTCTTCAGCTTCCCTAGCAATCGCCATATCTCGCTTGTATGGATCCGTGTTGGGGTGATAATGAACGATCTTGTCACCAGCAGAGCTGATAAAGAAAATGCATGACCGACTACATGAAAGTATGAACAAACGTCTAAGCGTCATGTACGAATTGTCATATACAGTACATACCGCGGAAGATACTCTCATTTCTCAAAATGTGGAGGTGAACCAACGTCTAAGCGTCATGTACGCGGTACCACCAATCTACATACGTACGGTACACATATAAATTAAAGACACCGTAAACTAACCGACCAATGCAAATTGAAGGAAGGAAACGAGAGATGCAATGCCCGGGCTGCATGCGGCTAGCTCTCAGGTCCCGGTCCTGGAGGCTGGAGTTGAATGAATGGACAAGTCACGGTCTGTAAAAAAAAAGTTACTGTGCCACTGCCTATTAACAAAGAGGAAAGAAGCACACTGTACGTATACATATAGTATGTAGATGAGGCAGCCCTATAGTACGTAGGAGCCTAGAGCAACCACTATTGCGTGTTGTCATGTACCAGCCTACTACGTACTACATACAGCTTTATACGTGCATGATGATGCATGTATGTATGTGCACGTACGCTTCCATACGCCGGGGCCTCTTCACATGCATGCATGCATGCGAGGTCAGGTCATTCATCACATACAAATTAAAGCCGCTGCCGACTAGGTGCATCATGCATGCATACCTCAGCTCGTTGTATAAAGTCATTCACATTCATAGCATGAAGCAGCTAGCTAGCAATACTGGTGCCTGCCTGCCTGCCTGCTACGTACGTGCATGCATACCACCACCACCAGATAGTATCGTACTTTATATTTTATCATACGAAGCCGGCCATTCACAGGGGAGTAGAGCAGCAGCTGCTACTACTACTAGCTCCTACGACAGGGCCGAGGCCCCAGGACAAAACCTACCATGGGCAATTGCAAAACTGCCCTTTTATTCCTATTTTTTAGACTTTGCATAGTTATCTCTATTTTTTGAATATGAAGATGGCCATTACCCTTGTTCTGTTAAGAGTATGTAATGGTGCTAAACAAATGAGAAAAGGACGAATATGCCCTCGGCCTCCTTCCTCCTCCTACCGCGGCGAGCGGGCGGCCATGCGCAGGCAAGCACGCTGCCAGCGCCACCGGGCGGGCGGGTCGGCGGGCGTGCCACCCAGCATCGGCGGGCGGGCGGCTCGAAGGGCGCGCGGCCCAGCGCCGGCGGGCACGCGGCTCGGCAGGGGGGCGGCTCCGAGCGGCGGGCGCACGACGGGCGGGCGGCTCCGCGCCGGCGGGTACGCGGCCCAGCGCCGGCGGCTCGGTGGGCGCCGCTTCCTCTACGCCCCCCTTCTTCGCTGTTGCCTTTCCCAGCCAGGCCACCATCCCCGCCCGCCACGTCCTCCTCCCCCAACCCCGCGGCCTCGGCGAGCTCGGGCTCGGGCGGGCGCGCTGCCTAGCGCGGGAGAGCAGGTGGCCCTGCACCAGCGAGCGGGAAGCCGCCCACAGGCAAGCGGAGGCAGGCGGCGGCCTCGCGCAGGCGGGCGGCGGTGGGCAGGGGCCCCGCGCGGGACAGCCGGCATCCCCGCATGGGAGAGCGGGAGGCCTCGCGCCGGTAGGGGATTGAGGGATTGTGAGAACGGAGACTCCCACTGAGTAGATAAGGCAGGAACATCAATGCCTTTTCCCATTTACACTGGGGAGTTATACCCTGGTATATATATATTTTTAATTCAGTAAAAGCCACTCGCTTTCACGGCGTCACAAATCAGGGGTAGACGGACCATTCACGTTCAAATAACAGGGGCAAACATGCAAACTCTAAAAACGAGAGGCAAACGTACAATTAGAGTTAAAAATGAGGGCATGTATGCAATTTTCCCAACCTATAATGGAGCTGAGGGTTCCATAAAGTGATCGAAAATATAATATAAACTGAAAAATTATATTCTTTAACTTAACTGTATGCCATGTTTTATGAATATATCAAATACGTACTGTTGCTAAAACACCAAGAGAGATGTAGCTTGAGCAATATAAAATAAACCTAAATGACCCGAGCCCAAGCAGCTAGTCGGTGTGAAGGAAGCACGGTGGGCTTCTTCTGGTAGGGTTGGGTCCGGCAGCTGATCGAGAACCGAAACAGCCTGACTTGAACCAAACACCCCTGTGCTTGGTTGCTTGCTTTGCGATTCGTATGGGGCCCGGGCAAAAGGATGCACGTCACCCGTCGTCCCTGCAGCTAGCTACGTACAGTGCCTGCTAGTAGTACCTATAATTTTGCATACTCTGCATCCATGCAGCTACTATACTGGATGTTACGTCGTACTGTACGTACATTGCATGCTGGTCATGTACAGTCATTATTTTTTTTATTTAGGAGAACTTCCCCACCTTGATATCATTTCCAAACCTAATAACAATATTGGGTACTGTATATATAACAGAGTATCACAGCAGTGGGGTTAGGATTACAACTCAGCCGAACGCCGGCCAGAGCCAAAATAAAACACGCAGGGAGCCGACTACATTCTTGCAATAAACAGAGAACAAGCGACGGGGAGACGATGACGCCAAAGGGGCGCATGATATGCCTGCAGCCAGCCACGTGATCTCTTGAGCCGAACGAACCGAGTTTCATTTTTCATCTCTCGAATCGACCACGCGCGCGCCATGCATGCTACCTATACCTGCACTTGTCGGTCATATCCTGCACTATAGCCGCATGTCTTGGTATTTCGGTTCACTGGACTCTACTTGGCACTGCACTATAATATAATCGGCAGGTACAAGCGACTTCTCTATCTGTATATTAGGCTATTCTCAGTGGGGAGATGGTAAAAGAATGTCTATATACTGTAGCGCTTCTATAGACAAACAATGGGTAGTTGAAATAGTGGATGGGCAAGTGTTTTAGACATTCTATTGGGCGTGATCTTAGCTCTTTGATGAGATGAAAATCGCCTGCTTCTATTTTCTTCCATGCATGCATGAAAGTATGAAACACTAGACGTACTTGTTATCAATCCAACTCTAATCATTTATTTGTATCTGTTTGATTTCTTCTACACCCAATGCAATTAAGGCTGTTTGGTTCCTCCAGGCTAAATTTTAGCCCCGTCACATCGGATGTTTGGACGCTAGTTAGAAATATTAAATATAGTCTAATTATAAAACTAATTATATAGATGAGGACTAAACGGCGAGACGAATTTATTAAACGTAATTAATTTATGATTAGCAAATGTGATGCTACAGTAACCAATCGTTAATTATAGATTAATTAGACTTAATAAATTCGTCTCGTCGTTTAGTCTTCATCTATGTAATTAGTTTTTTAATTAAATCATATTTAATACTTCTAATCAGTGTTCGGATACCCGACGTGACACGGGCTAAAATTTAAGCGCGCAAGAGACACGGCCGGGCTGTATAGGAGACATTGAGTGGCATTATTACTACTACTTCCCGGTGACAAGACTAAATAAATGAGGAAATATATATACAGCCAGGTTCACATGCATGGACCTGCAGAAGCTAGCTCGTACATACTGAAGCCGATTGGTCAACATTGCAAACTATTGCTTTTCTGTAAAGCCATCCTAATGCTAGCTGCTGCTTGCCTTGCCTGCTGGAGGATGGAGCGTAAATAAAATCGTTCGATTCATGCAGTAATATAAATGAAAGGTCAAACTTCTGATTAAGTAGTACTTCGTCTTGGTGCAGGAAAATATAAATTATTTTCATCTCATAGATCGAGTAAAATAGATATAAGAGAACTCAATTAATTGTAGCAAAGTTAACTATTTTTTCTAATTATACTCTAGCTATAGATCTTAATTAATTTGTTGGTGAAAGATGGAGGCCCACATACTCCTTCTGCCACATTTAGAGGGTTATTTTATTTCATTTTTCGTAACGACATGATGGGTAATTTTTATATAAATTCAGGGGGTTATTTTATCTCATTTTTCATAATAGCATGGTGGGTAATTTTTTTTAAAAAAAATATAATAGATCTAATGGCTATAATTATTAGATTTACATGATGGACGACTGGATGTTTCTGATTTTTTGTGAGAATTTAATTAGTAATGGTAAGACAAGATGGTTCTATGTCAAGAAATAGAGTGGCTGCGCACTTTGATGATAAGTCGTGTTCTCCTTTAAATTTTGTTAAGACATTTTTGGGCTTCTCGCCTGAGCACATGATGATGAGCTTGCAATCTTGCATTGACCTATTTGCCTGTAAAAACTAATTTTTGAAACCCAACGATCGATATTATACTGCGATAGGAGTCGCAAATGTCATCTAGGGCCCAGTTCATCAGGTTGGTTTACGGTGGATCAACCTCAGCAGGGCATCTCCTGGGCCGAAGTGAGATCTAGGCTGTGCTGAGGCACGGCAAATTCGGGCCCAGCCCGTTCTGTATGTACCGCCTAGCCCAGCCCAGTAGTCGAAGAGAGGCCCAGCACGGCCATAGCACGCCGCCACCCACCCTCACGAGCGCCGACGTCTTTTCCGGCCGCTCACCTCCGCTCCACGCGCACGCGGCCACCCCTCATCGTCGCCGGCCACCACCACCACCACCACTGCCAGCTGCTGTTGCCGACCGGAGATTCACGGAGGGTAGGAGGAGGAGAACGTCGGGCAGTTTCGCCGGACAGGCACCCGGACACGCCGCATGGCATGGCATCAGCACTCGCCAACTCTGGCAACCGCTCGCGCCTAGGCATTCTAGGAGGAGAGGAGAGGAGGTGAGTTCTCCTAATTACGTCAACTGCTCCGCCCCATCTATCACAGTAGCAGATTGACTCCGATTATACAGCTTCCCCTTTCTTCGATTCCAAGTTATCTCCTTTCTGCCCAAGAATGCCTCCTCCCACACCCCCCCCCCCCCCCCCCCCCCTCTAATTTGCTCTCCGAGCATCCATTCTGAATTACAAATGTGCTTAACCCTCTGCTCACGTGTTATTACAATTTCTGTTTTTTTTTTTTTTTTTTTTTTTTTTTTTTTGAGACAGAGAGAGGAAGGGATCGATAAGTACTTTTGGCAATATATGCTCTAGAATGCTCTCTTGGCTAAGAGCTGCATCCTGAATTTACATTGTTGATTGTGTTCCATATGTGCTGTGGTGATTTTGCTTTATCATGGCCCCTTGCCAAAGTACAAAGAATAAGAGCGACCTCTTTTTGGAGAGGTGGTAGGTGAGTGGTACGAAACTATTTTCTCAGTAATGCACTGCAGTTGCAGTTGCCAGGTTGATTTATAGACCAACCATCTTTTCTTGAGAAATGAGTAGCTGCAGTTACAAAGTACAGGCAGAGCTGGGTTAGTAGGAATAGCTCTTTGTTTCAACATATCTCAATAGTAATTTGACAATGTTTCTTGATGAGTCAAATATAGGCAAACTGTATTCTAGTAATAGATATGTGAATTGGTGTGTAAATATCCCCATTAATCAGTGCTAGGTAAACAAATGTTAAAGAAATCTTACTGCAAACGTTATGCTAAATTGCTAATGCTTGGACCTTTCAGCAGAGTGCCAAGTCTGAAAAGCACTTAGTGCAATCTGAATAGTATAACATTGGAATTGAGCTTTGCTCTTTACTTTATCATAAATGAGAACATCTTGAACTTTAATTGCATTAAAAAGGTATTGCTAAATTAAATCTAGACAACTGCTCACGAATGGAATCTCTTTGATGTTCTGGGTAATCATCAGAAAACATGAAATTCAACCAAAAATTTACAGCATTCTGATAGGGCAAAGTCTGTACCTTTTGTGTTTTGCGTTGCGAAGTACCATCATATATAGTTCTCAATGCTAGAAGAATAATCTCAAATGAAAAGTATTCATAGTATGCCGACAACACCAAAGGATTGATACATTTTCCTAATTAATTCAAACTTTGACACAAAGTAGCACATGCACATCACATGAGCCGTATATACCAACACTAACAAGAGCACCTTGTAGATGATTATTACCAAGTTGCACAGCAATGTCACCTCCCTTTTGAAAGATCGGTAATAATAGTCGCCGGACATGACATGTCACGCTGATCATGCATTTCATCCTGACCCACACCAACAGTCAGCAAACTATTTGATTGAAAGTCTGATGGGAGTGGTGCATCCCTTTGCAGGTACTGCATGACAAGGCGCATGCAAGGCCTCACATTTGGTGAGGGGTGCGAACAGAGCAAGCCAAGCTTGAGGACCAGCTCTATCTCCTCCTTCAGATAATCATCCAATCTTGGATCGACAGCATAAGTAATGGAACCACCTCGCCATGCTGCAAGCACCCAGTCTGCAAGTGCAACTGCCTCTCCATGGCTGTTCACCCAGATTGGCCGTTTTGCACAGACGACATCCGTCATCAACACACATAGAAAGCGTGACTAGAACCGCAGTCAGTGAGCCTCAAGATGCTGGCGTTGGTGACAGATCGATGCTCATCATCCATGGTTAGGTCGCTGCCAGAGAAACCATCGAAGGTGAACTCAGCGCCATCAGCGGAGGCAGCCAGCGGCAGAAGAAGGACGGAGATAATGACGAGATGCTGCAGCAGCAGGTGCAGAAAACAAGGGTGGTGATGCATGCTCAACTAGCTAGACGAGGCAAAGCTGCATGTTTCTCTTCTCCTCCGATGGATCAAATGATAGCTATTTTATTCAGGTAAATTTAAGAGTAGTCTCTGGTGGTGAATTTTAGGGTCCGTTTGGTTGGTGGTATTTGGTGGAATGGAGCCGTTCCATTCCAATTTAGAGGTTGTTTGGTTCATGGACATAGGAATGAAACCATTCCAGAGTGGGAATATACCCCAAAGATTCGGGACGGGCGTGTCCCGAAAAATCGGCCGGACACGCCCGTCCCACGCCGACGGCGTCTCCTCTCCCGTCTCTCCCAAGCGTGGTGAAGGAGCCGGCGGCTGGCGCGGAGGAAGACCCGGCGGCGCCCATGCGGAGTTGGAGGACCCGGTGGCCGGCGCAAAGAAGGTTCCCTTCTCTCCCAAGCGTGGTGAAGGAGCCGGCGGCCGGCGTGGAGGAAGACCCGGCGGCGCCCCCGCCCGTGCGGAGTTGGAGGACCCGGTGGCCGGCGCAAAGAAGGAAGTGGCGCCGCAGAGAGGAAGAGGACCCGGCAGCCAGCGTGAGGAGGAGGCGGCGCCCGCACCGGCGCGGAGGAGGCAGAGGAGGCGGCGCTGGCGTGGAGCAAGGAGGAGCCGGCGGGGAGGGCGCGAGGACGGCGCCGGTGTGGAGCAAGAGGAGACGGCGGGGAGGGCGCGAGGGCGGCGCCGTCGTGGACCAGGAGGATCCGACGGGGAGGGCGCAAGGGGGGGCGCCGGCGTGGAGCAGGAGCTCGCCGGCCGCGGCGTGGGGCTGGGTGCGGGCGGCGGCCATGGAAGGGAGGAGGGGAGCATTGTTGTATGACAGATAGGTCCCACAACTGACGGTGTTAAACGGAGTTGGAACTTCTGCGTTCTCATCCCTCCAACCAAACGTAAAAATAGAACCGTTCCATTCCATAACCAAACATGAAATGAAATCATTCTATTCCAGAATATAGGAACAGAACCATTCTATCCCACGATGTCCACCAACCAAACGCTACCTTACTGGACCGTCAATTGAATTTGAATCAATGTCTAGAGGGGCTGGAGAGTGGAGACTGGCACCAGGTCAAGCTTTACTGTGACCAGTCCGGCTCAGTTTTTTTTTTAAAAAAAATCGTGGACACAAAAAGCTGCTGCTACTACTACTAGCGTGTGTGGACCGGGCCACCAGGGTCTTTCCTTCGGCCCAGTCGTCGAGACCTAGCTAACTCCATCAGTCCATCACATCATGGGTCGCCCTTCGGCCCAGTCGTGTCCATTCAATTGGATTTTGACCGGCACAATGTTTTTAGTTGAAACATTAGCTTAAAATATATCAGCACTTTTTAGCGCATATGCCATGATGTATGAATTGAGATTTTCTTCTTTTAAATTTGATATTACTTATTTAGTTGTTGTAATTTTGTTATTAACATGGTATTGTACCTCTTATGAACGGTACTTTTGTTTTATTAGAATATCAATGGATTTCAGGTCTGGACTACACTCTTAGTTACTATAATTCATAGACATTATTTAAGTCTGCACCATGGCCTATCAAATGTTGGATTTTTTTAGCAAGACATTATGTATGTACTAGTATTTTTCTAAAATATATCGCATATAATTCGACTATCACCAAAGATAATGTTATAATGTTTCAATCAAAATGCATAAAATATAATATATAATAAGAACTTCCCCATGTATCTTTATATATTATTAATATAATTTAACATAATTAGCATTTCTACTTGGTATGTGATTAATTACGGAACATTAATTGTTTCCATGATTGCCAAACTGCAAAAATATATATTCATTGCTCGCTTGTATGTGCATTTATTATTGATTTGTATGGTGACACACATCACATTTAACTACAGAATTAGTGTATTGTTTTTAAATCAATTTCATAACAAGTTAAGTTGATAATTTAAATGTAAGTTTAGGCGTTAAATGTCTTTTATAATGGAGTTATGGGTAATTTTTTATAAATATATCATGTTACCGATTGGATGACCAAATATTCCTAATAATTTACGAAAATATCTTGAATTTATTTTTTAGAGCGTATCATAGACTATTTTTTAGAGCGTATCATAGACTAACATGCGGGCTCCGTTGGGTCTCAATTTGTAATAGGAATATAACTTATTAATAATTAACGTGGGTGGAGCCATGGGTGTTTTGTGCTGTCCTGGACAACAATGAAATTTGGAAAAGTCTATAAAAATTGCTGTTAATTTATTGAGATGACACCTTAATTATACATAGGCCTTTTTTCCTGGATCCGAGCACGAAAGAAAACGGGTTCATCACCTAAGGAGAAACACGAAGGTTGTACTCTCAAGTCGTAACTAGGAGTATATACCAAACTAGTCGGGATCAGTTAGTTGCGCTGCTACATCAAAGAAACTTATGCGCATATAGTAGCGTGCGAGCGTTCCAGTCAAATGGAAACTGGATGATGAGTACTGTTCTACTACTACCCTGGAAGAAATAAATCAACGCAAACCGAATCCGTTCTCACACGTCGAGAAACTTGGGTGGTGGCCTCCTCTCCCTGGACTACTGTAAGATATGCATGACTTCATAATATATAATCATGCTGCTGTTCGCCATTGCTGGTCTGAGGAAAACTTTTGCTACTTCGTGCTACTCTTCATGATCTTTGTGTAGCAATAGATAGATCGATCGATAGATAGATGATGAATAATCCGGCTTGCTCTTATCGACACATGCTGCGTCGTCATCTTCTCCTACTTGTGTTGCTCTCTGTTGTCTGTGCTACTAGTAGCGCCGATGCAGATGAGTTCATCTACAATGGTTTCTCCGGTGCAAACCTATTAATGGACAATCAAGCTTCAGTCACCGACGACGGCCTCTTGAGGCTAATAACCGGCGGGATGGATGCTAAAGGTCATGCTTTCCACACTTCCCCTCTCAATTTCTCAAATAGCTCTGCCGTGCCATCCTTCTCCACAACTTTTGTATTCTCCATAGTTAGCTTATACAATGAAAGTAATAGCGATGGTCTAGCCTTTGTCTTGTCTCACACAAAAAACCTGCCAAGCTCGTTAGAGGGTAAGCTCGTCAGAGGGCAAGTACCTAGGACTTGTCGATCCTTCGACCATAGGTAACCGTTCAAATCATCTACATGCTATCGAGCTTGATACTGTGCATAATGATGAGTTCGAAGACATAGACGACAACCATATCGGGATTGATGTGAACAGCCTGAGCCTGATTTCTGTCGCCTCCAAAAGTGCAGGTTACTACACCTCCGATGGGGAGTTCCATAATTTGATCCTCAACAGCAGGGAACCAATGCAAGTGTGGGTGGACTATGATAGCAACCGCACCATGCTAAATGTCAAAATAGCGCCTTACTACAACCAGTCTACCAAACCCAATAGGCCATTGCTCTCGATGAGATATGATCTTTCCTCCGTGCTGCCAGGCACTGGAGCGTATGCTGGGTTTTCCGCAGCAACTCCCCAGCTTTGGGAAGCCGTCTTTACCAGTCATTACATTCTGGGTTGGAGCTTCAAGCTGGACGGAGAAGCCGCAACACTCAACTACTCTTCCATGTCTTTGAAGACGATTCAAGAACTCGTGCAGAAGTATCAGCCTCCTCATCGTGATCGCCCTCTCCCAAGCAGCAACTTCAAGACAATACTACGTGCACTTCTTGTGCCAACTCTTGTCATCACCATAGGTGTATGTACCATTATCATGAAGGTCCTTATGGACATGCTTTCAAAATCTAGGAAAGCTGAAATAGACTGGGAGAGGGAGTATGGGCCTCCATCCTTCACCTACAAAGATCTATTGGCTGCCACTAGTGGGTTCAAGGATAAGATGCTCCTTGGTAGAGGAGGCTTTGGGAGTGTTTTCAGAGGAGTGCTTCGCCATTCCAAGAAGGCGATTGCTATTAAGCGAGTGGCACCAGAGTCAAAGCAAGGGATGAAGGAGTTCACAACGGAGATCGCCATCCTTGGTCACCTCCGCCACCGCAATCTTGTCCAACTACTTGGATATTGCCGCCATAAGCAACAACTCCTTTTGGTATATGACTACATGCCCAATACAAGCCTTGACTATCACTTGCATACCCAACAGCCTAACACCACCAATCTAAGCTGGTCTCAAAGGTTTCATATCATTAGAGGTGTCGCATCCGGTCTTTTCTACCTACATGAGGACTGGGAGCAAGTTGTCATCCACCGGGACATCAAGACGAGCAATGTCCTACTTGACAGTGAGATGAACGCGAGGTTGGGTGATTTTGGCCTCGCAAGGTCACATGATCATGGAGCTGATGCTCACACCACACGTGTGGCAGGTACATGGGGTTACATTGCTCCAGAGCTTGCCAGACTTGGCAAGGCAACCAAAGCAACTGACGTGTTTGCATTTGGCGTGCTGATGATGGAGGTTATCTGTGCAAGACGGCCAATCTGGGTGGACAGCGCCTACGGAGAGCCCCTCGCCCTAGCAGATTGGGTGCTTGCCGCATGGCGAGGTGGCTCCATCACCTACGTCGTAGACCCAAGATTGGACACTTATGTGGAGGAGGAGGTGGATCTGGTGTTGAAGCTTGGCTTGCTCTGCTCATACCCGTCGCCAGAGGCAAGGCCTTGCATGCGCCTTGTGATGCAGTATCTACAGAGGTACACAACACTGCCGGCAGACCTTCAACCTGATACTTTGCTCAGCATTTGTGTGAGTCTTGACGATGATGAGCGTCCAATGTCGTGTCCAACCACTGCTATAACTGATCTTTCCAAAGGGAGGTGATGTGTGCATTTATGTTGTGATACTTGGCCATAAACCATGTATGATTATATCAATTTTACCATTTCTGTATGACTTTTGATTGAGTTTCTATCCCAACTTTTGTGACATATATATATCAGAATATATTGAAATTTTAGATGGGTTTGGTTGTTTCTGTTTATCTTTGTAGTGACAGAGAGACGTAATTCAGATATAAATCTAAAAGGTTGTTTTTATTATATCTATCACAATAGGAAAGGCGAATATTTAGATATAGATTTAAGAGGATTTTTTTTAGATATCTACCGTAACAACAAAGATATTTACAAATTTATGGACTATATTTCAATGTCCATTCGCCTTAAAATATGTGAATGATGGCTCCGACAATTTTGATAGGCCGTCACGCGTGAAGATAGGTTAGTAGGCAGTTAGGTCGTCTGCGTCAGTACACGCAGGAGTATTAAGTGAAGTCTATTGACCGATGACTGGAAAGGTCGTCGTCATCGGGCCGGGTCAAACTATATGTGTGATCCAGAATTTCAGATTCTCAAGGCGTAGCTATACCGGACTAGATATTCTGTATCCCGATCAATCAGTTGCATTACTCCATGTCATCTAGACATCTATCGTAGCAAACTTGGGAACATTTTCCTAATAATTTTTATTGTTATTAAATTATTTTGCCTTATTTAAATTTGAAACCACCAAAACCATCCTCGGGGTTAAAATCAAATGATATATATAGTTGAAGTGCAAAGTTTACACAATTTGGGGTTCCAAGTTAAAATTAGACAAATAAAAGAGTTGAGAGATTACAAAATGAACCTTTTTTAAAAAAAAAATAGATCCATTCCATCATGAGACGCATCCAATAGAATACATCACCAGTGGTAGTAGCTTCAATAATGAGATCTGTCATATCCCATCCGAAAACCTATTTTGTGAACTAGTACATCAATGGCATTGCTTCTATACAGAGCCCAGTAATGTTAAGGCTAGTGTCAACAGAGAATGGAAATTGATGTAGAAAACACTGTTTACGCATTGTATACAGGGTGGAAAAACAATGATTACGCACTGTATATGGTACTGGTGACACTAACCTAACATGTAGAAATTTATAGATAAATTTGATATTCACAACCAACCAAAGTTGCTAATCTCCACTCTCTCCCATTTGTTTTTCATGGTCTAATAGAATATTCGCATAAGTACTCTTATGAATCCTGCTATTTCTTACCGGGCACTTGTCCTCCGAGGAGCTAAACAGAATGATACTCCTGGACGAACTATTACTGTTCAAGTTAAGCAAGCAAAAAAAAAAATGTTGTAGCAGTTTTCATTTAAAATATATGCCTTTCTAATAGATGTGGTGTCGTTCACACCACAATAATGGTATTAAGGCCTTGTTTGGCAAGGCTCCAATTTCTCTAAAACAGCTCTAGCTTTGGTTCCTATAGTTTTTTTGGCTTCTCTAAAAAAACTGGAGCCATTTTAAAAATCATTTGGCAAAACGGCTTATCTATTATTTTTGAAACATTGAAGGATTGCAATGTCCATAATATCTCATCCTTATCCATTTAGCTCCCTCGTCCTCACCCGCTCCCTCCCTTCCTCCCGCACGGGCACGGCAGCCCGCCGCGGCGGCATAGCATGCGCGGCCCAACGCCCGGCGAGTTCGACCACCGGCTCCCTCTCTTCTCCTCTCTCCCACTCATCGGCCCCCTCCCACCGGCCTACACGGCGCCCAGCGCGGCGGCGCCGCGGCGTGGCTCATCGGCCTGCGCGGCGCGGCTTGCCGGCCTGCGCGGTGCCCAGCACCGGAGCGAGGCGGGTCCAGCGCGGCGCCCAGCCCCGGAGCGAGGCGGCGGCCTACAGGGAGCGGCGCCTAGCACGGTGGCGGCGCGGGGCCCTCACCATGGCCGTCCACGCGAGCGTGGCTCGCCGGACGACGCGGCGCCCAGCCGTAGAGCGCAGCGGTGCCCCAGCGGGTGCGGTGGTGGCGCGGTGCCTTCACCATGGCCGGTCCGACCTTGCGCACGGGAGGTGAGGAGGGGGCAGGGAAGGGAGAGTGGTGTAGGAGCCGGTAGAAGCTACGGTTTCGGGGCTCCGGCTCCCATCTGATTTCTCGCAAGAAGCCGTTTTCTTAACGCCGTTTGGCAGAGCTTCATTGGAAACCGGAGCTGGAGCTGCAACAAAAGTCCTGCCAAAGGGGCTCTAAATAGTGTGCTTATGTATCATTAGATATTTTCGTGCATGCTAGAATGATGTGTTGATCCATAAGGAGAAATAAAAGTGAGAGCTCCAAAAAATTCAAAGAAAAATAGAACACATCTGTTTAAATGTATGGCCACTAGGGGGTCATTCTCTCCGGCGCGAGCGCGACGTTTCGCGCGCTAGACTTTGCTTTATAGAAATATATATAAAAGGAAATAAAGATTGCTGTGGGCCTGTGGCTTCGCCTAATCCAGATATCCAGGGGGCAGCGTGAGATCTGGCCTGCTGAGAGGCACGGCCACTTCGGGCCCAGCCCACCACTGACCCAGTGAGTAACCTCCTAGCCCAGTAGTCCAAGAGAGGCCCAGCACTCGCCGCCGCCGCCGTCCTCACACCCGCCGACGTCGGCCGCTCAGCAGCGTGGCCACCCCTCGTCGGCGCATCCTGTCGCAACTCGCAACAGCCGCCGCCAGCCCGCCGCCGCCTGCTGCTGTTGGCGACCGAAGATGGACAGGGAGGAGGAGAACGTTCGGCGGTTTCGCCGGACGAGCAGTCGAGCACCCGCAGGCGTCAGCGACTCAGCTAGCGCTCGCCTCCTGGACAGCTCTGACAACTGCGCCCAGGTATTCCGTATTCCAGGAGGAGGTGGATTGGATTCTCCATGACTCCAATCACATGAACTGCCCCGCCTGATTTTGTATCATATAGGAGGAGACTGACTCCAACTGCTGCTTCCCCCCTACACTTGTTTTGGTAGGAAATTATCTTCTCAGTAGTCAGTAGTGCGCTGCAGTTGCAGTTGCCAGGCAGATCTGTGTGCACCGACTAATTTTTCTTCAGAAATGATATGAAAGTAGATGCCGTTATGCAGTAGAGCTGAAAGTAGCCCTTTGTTTCAATATATCTGAATAGAAAATTGACAATGTTTCAAGTTAGGCAGCTTTGCTATAGTAATGTTTGTGAATTGGTATGTAAATATCACCATTAAATCATTAATCAGCGTAAGATAAACAAATGTCAAAGAAAAATATTACTGCAGACACTCTAACGCTTGGACCCTTTCAGCAGAGTGGCAGCTCTGAATAGCACAAACTATGATCTGAGCAATATGAATATATAATACTGAATTTTATCTTGCTATAAATTTGTTTTTTGATCTCTACTATCTACTGATAATTGCATCTTAATTTCATGATTGCATTGAAAAAGTAATTTGCTAAGCCAAATATAGACAACTAGCCTGCTCACAAATGGGTGTTCTTATATGTCCTGAGTAATCATCAGTTGTACAGCATCCTGTACCTTCATGCGCTGCATGTAGCTAAGTACCATGATATTGATGCCCTCAATGCTAGCTGAATAATCTCAAATGAAAAATGCTAATATCTAGTCAACAATATCATACATTTGATATGTACTCCTTGAGTTATTTGAAACTCTGCCACAGAGTAGCACATCATATGAGTAGAGACCAGAGAGTAGTACCAACGGTATGCAAGAGTAGATTGTAGATGATTATCTACCAAGTGGCACAGCAACATCACCTCCCTTTGGAAAGATCGGTTATAGCAGTTGCTGGACATGACATGGCACGCTGATCATGCATTTCATCCTGACCCACACCAATGGTCAGCAAACTATTTGGTTGAAAGTCTGATGGGAGTGGTGCATCCTTTTGTAGGTACTGCATAACGAGGCGCATCGAAGGCCTCACATTTGGCGAGGGGCGTGAACAGAGCAAACCAAGCTTCAGGACCAGCTCTATCTCCTCATCCACATAATCATCGAGTCTTGGGTCGATGGCGTCAGTGATAGAACCACCTTGCCATGCGGCAAGCACCCAGTCTGCCAGGGCGAGAGGCTCCCCATCTGTGTTGTTCACCCAGATTGGCCGTCTTGCACAGGTGACCTCCATCATCAACACGCCAAAGGCAAAGATGTCAGTTGCTTTGGTTGCCTTGCCAAGCCGAGCCAGTTCAGGAGCAATGTAACCCCATGTACCTGCCACATGTGTGGTGTGGGCATCAGCTCCATGATCATGTGACCTTGCGAGGCCAAAATCACCCAGCCTCGCATTCATGTTGCTGTCAAGGAGAATATTGCTGGTTTTGATGTCCCGGTGGATAACAACCTGCTCGCAGTCCTCGTGGAGGTAGAAGAGACCAGATGCGATACCTTTGATGATGTGGAACCTTTGAGCCCAGCATAGATTGGTGGTTCTGTGATCTTGAGTATGCAAATAGCTGTCAAGGCTTCCATTGGGCATGTAGTCGTAGACCAAAAGGAGCTGTTGCTTGTGCCGACAATATCCAAGCAGTTGAACAAGGTTGCGGTGGCGGAGATGACCAAGGATGATGATTTCGGCTACGAATTCCTTCATCCCTTGCCTCGACTCTGGGGACACCCGCTTAATAGCAGCCATCTGCTTGGAGATGGGCAGCACTCCTTTGTAGACACTCCCAAAGCCTCCTCTGCCAAGAAGCATCCTGTCCCTGAATCCATTGGTAGCAGCTAACAGATCTTTATAGGTGAAAGATGGAAGCCCATACTCCTTCTGCCATTCTACCTCAGTCCTTCTCGCTTGTAATCGCCTCTTCATGTACACCTTGACAAGAGCAGCAGAAACAAGTATGGAAATTGCTGCAGTTGGTAAGAGAACTTTGCATATTAGTATCTTGTAGTTACGTGGGGTCGGGACTTGCTGAGCGAGTTCTTGGATTGTCTCGACAGATAAGGCAGAGTAGTTTAGTGCTGCTGCTTCTCCGTTGAGCTTGAAGCTCCAGCCAAGAACGTAATGCTTGCAGTTAAGTGTGCCAGTGGCGGAGGAAAAACCAGCATAGACTGCTGTGTTTGGCAAAATGGCAGAAAGATCGAATGTAGATGAGAGCAGTGGCCTGCTAGGTTTGGTGGACGACAAAAGGTAAGGTGCTATTGTGACATTTAGCATAATTTGGTTGCTGTCATAGTCCACCCACACTTGCATCGGTTTCCTACTGACAAGGCTCAAATTATGGAACTCGCCATCAGAGGTGTAGTAACCTGTAGTATGTGAGGCGGCGGACTCCAGGCTGTTGATGTCGATCCCGATGTGGTTGTCGTTAATGTCTCTAAACTCAAGGTTTTGTATGGTATCAAGCTCAATAGCAAGAAGACGATTTGATGCATTACCATTATTCCATGTACTGAGAAGGCCCAGGAACCGGGCAGGCAAGGCATTAAATATCTTCTTGGTGGAAGAAAGCACAAAAGCAAGGCCATGGCCACTCAGGTCATCATAGTGGCCGATGATGGCAAAGACAAAGGTTGTGGAGAAGGACGGAATGGAAGACCTATTCGGGACTGCGTCACTTGTGAAATTGAGAGGAAAAGTGTAGAAAGCATGACCTTTCAACTGCGCCTGCCCACTGGTGAGCCTCAAGAGGCCGTCGGTGACAGAAGCCTCACCATCCATGGTTAGGTCGTCTTTACCAGAGAAACCATTGAAGGTGAACTCACCGTCATCAGCAGAGGCACCCACGACAGCCAAAGAGGCGAACAGCAGCAGAAGCACAATGATGAGAAGATACTGCAGGTGCAGAAAGAAAGGACGATTCATGTTCATAGACGAGGCCAAAGCTGCTTCTCTTTTCCACAATATCGATGGATCAGGTGACAGCTATACTTCTAAATTTGTTGTTGAACTTTGCTGGATTGTGTCGTTGTCCACTCAATTGAACATAGGAGGCCAGAGACTGGCACCAGGTCAAACAAGTTTACTGTCTTCATCACGAATCCTCCAGCCCAGTCGATGGTTGGACCGTAGACTGGCTGCAGGTCAAGCTTTGCTTGATTATTGCTGTAGTGTATATAAGTGAACATCTGCCTCGGCCGGCAGACCACGGTTCTCCATGCCGTAGTCTATCAGGCACCAGCAACTACCAGACAATAAAGAATGACATCACAAATTTGTGCTGCGATGATCGTTTTAGACAGTTAGCATCTGGAATGTCCACAAAGTCATTTCTCCACTGTAAGGTGTGATGGGTTCATCTTTGTCTGCAAACACTGCATTTACCATTCTTGCTTGCTTCTCAGTTTAGCATATTTTTGGGATATTGGAACGTTGTGTCACTTCATTCAGGCTACTGCATTGAGCAATGACTTTGTTCATGACTAGGTGTTCATGTTGTTTGGGCTGTATATTGTGATGTGAGGCGCCATTGAGATACCGTTGTAACAAGGACGAGGTTACTTCAGAGAAGTGATGAACAAAAACAAGAGTGCAACGGATGGTGAGATTGAGGGAGCCCTACTTCAGACCTCGTGAAATTATGATAGGGAGAAGAATATCCGAGAATATTCCTTCTGAGTTTATAATGCTCTTATGAGCATTCATGTAATCTTGTGTTTGTATTAGATGGCCCGCTATAAATAAAGGGGAGGTCAGCATCAACCGCTGCTGACCGTTGGACCATTCCAAGTCATACTGCGTTGGCCAAGTTAACTTTGCTTCTGGTTCAAACGTATAAAATTGTCAAGTTATACTTGCCTGTTTGTGATCCAATCCATTGCGTCGTAATTGTCCAACGCATGTCCTGTTACCAATTCGTTCTTCATTCTGTCAAAAAGAAAATGATTGAAATGATTGGTTAACACAGCTTTCTATCTTCAAACCAATGTTCGAAGTGATGAGCAATGATTGCTGCGCGGGTTCTTGGATTGTCTCGACAGATAAGGCAGAGTAGTTTAGTGCTGCTGCTTCTCCGTTGAGATTGAAGCTCCAGCCAAGAACGTAATGCTTGGAGTTAAGTGTGCCAGTGGCGGAGGAAAAACCAGCATAGACTGCTGTGTTTGGCAAAATGGCGGAAAAATTGTATGTATATGAGAGCAGTGGCCTGCTAGGCTTGGTGGACGACAAAAAGTAAGGCGCTATTGTGACATTTAGCGTACTTTGGTTGCTGTCATAGTCCACCCACACTTGCATCGGTTTCCTGCCGACGAGGCTCAAATTATGGAACTCCCCATCAGAGGTGTAGTAACCTGCAGTATGTGAGTAAAGAGACTCCAGGCTGTTGATGTCGATCCCGATGTGGTTGTCGTTGATGTCTCTAAACTCAGAGTTTTGTATGGTATCAAGCTCAATAGCTAGAAGCCGATTTGATGCATTACCATTATTCCATGTATTGAGAAGGCCCAGGAACTGGGCAGGCAAGGCAGTAAACAACTCCTTGGTGGAAGAAAGCACAAAGGCAAGGCCATGGCCACTCAGGCCATCATATTGACCGATGATGGCAAAGACAAAGGTTGTGGAGAAGGAGGGAATGGAAGACCTATTCGGGACCATGTCACTTGTGAAATTGAGAGGAAAAGTGTAGAAGGCGTGACCTCTCAACTGCGCCCGCCCGCTGGTGAGCTCCAAGAGGCCGTTGGTGACAGAAGCCTCACCATCCATGGTTAGGTCATTACCAGAGAAACCATTGAAGGTGAACTCACCATCATCAGCAGACGCACCCGCGACAGCCGAAGAGGCGAACAGCAGCAGAAGCACAAGGATAAGGAGAAGATACTGGAGGTGAAGAAAGAAAGGACGATTCATGTTCATAGATGAGGCAAAAGCTGCTTCTCTTCTCCGTAATAATATCGATGGATCGGGTGACAGCTATTCTGCAAATTTGTTGTTGAACTTTGCTGGATGGTATCGTTGTCCACTCAATTGAATATAGAATGTCACTTGTCAGAGATTGGCACCGGATCAAACAAGTTTGCCGTCTTCATCACGGGTCCTCCAGCCCAGTTGATGGTTGGATCGTAGACTGGCAGCAGGTCAAGCTTTGCTTGATTATTGCTCTAGTGTATAAAAGTGTACATCTGCCTCGGCCGGCAGACCGACGTGTAGTCAAAGTGGGCATGCCTATTGAGCTCAGCCCGCCACCAGGCACCAGCACCTACCAGACAATGAAGAGTGACATCACAAATTAGTGCTAAGATGATCATTTTAGTTAGCATCTGGAATGTCCACAAAGTCATTTCTCCACTGTAAAGTGTGATGGGTTCATCTTGTCTGCAAACACTGCATTTACCATTCTTGCTTGCTTCTCAGTTTAGCATATTAGAATATTCCTTCTGAGTGTACTTTCCTTCTGGTTCAAAGGTACTCCCTCCTTCCTATAGGTCATTTGATTATTTTTTTTCACATCAAATTTGGCATTCTCGTCTTATTCAGAAACTTTCATAATTATTATTTATTTCCATAGTCTATATTTTCGTAATTTTTTTAATAAGATGAGTTGGTCAAACTTGGTATTAAAAGTCAGACGATCTATAAATTGGAACGGAGAGAGTATATAAAATTGTCATGTTAAAAGTCAAATTAGCCCTTTGTTTCCATATATCTGAATAGAAAATACAATGTTTCTTCATGAATCAATGTTAGGCAGCTTTACTGCAGTAATGTTTGTGAATTGGTATGTATCCCCTCCGTTCCTTTTTATTTATTGCATTTTAGTTTAAAAACGAACTAGCCAGCAACAAATATTCAACAACGGAGGGAGTAAATGTAAGATAAACAAATTGCAAATGTCAAAGAGATATTACTGCAGACACTCTTGGTCTCTGGCAATGCGTGGACCCTTTCAGCAGAGTGGCAAGCCTGAATAGCAAAAAGTATGATCTGAGCAATATAACTATATAATGCTGAAGTTTTTCTTACCATAAATTTGTTTTTTGAGCTTTGCCCTTTACTGATAAAAAAATGAGCACATCTTAATTTCATAATTGCATTGGAAAAGTAATTTGCGAGGTCAAATATAGTCAACTAGGTTGCTCACAAATGGATGCTCTTATATGTCCTGAGTAATCATCAGAATGCATTTAATTTAACCAACCAAAATGTTACAGCATTCTAAAATCGCACACCCACAGTTGTACAGCATCCTGTACCTTCTTGTGCTCATGTATGTAGCTAAGCACCATGATATTGATGCCCTCAATGCTAGCTGAGTAATCTCTCAAATGAAAAATGCTAATGTCTAGTCAACAACATCATACATTTGATACGTACTCCTTGAATTATTTGAAACTCTGCCACAGAGTAGCACATCATATGAGTAGTACCAGCAGAATGCAAGAGTACATTGTAGATGACTATCTACATACCAAGTGGCACAGCAACATCACTTCCCTTTGGAAAGATCGGTTATAGCAGTTGCTGGACATGACATGGCACGCTGATCATGCATTTCATCCTGGCAAGAAACAAAAAGATATGGAGGTAGTACTGTGCTAATGCTTGGACCCATTCAGCGGAGGGGCAGATCTGAATAGTAAAAGGTATGATCTTAATAATATAAAGCGAAAATTTTCTTACTACAAATTTCTTTGAGCTTTGCTCCTAACTAGGATTTCAGATATGAGGACATCTTGATAGCATTAAATAGACAACTAGACAGTTAAAAAATGGAACCTCTTAGATATCCTGACTTCCTGAGTAATCGTCACAAATTAAAGCCTAAAATTCACCAGAATTTGTAAAGCATTCTGTATAGCTTCTTATGCTGCACATAGCTAAAGAAGCATTATATTGAAGTCCTCAATACTAGCTGAATAATCTCAAATGAAAAATGTTCATAATAATTCAAGAACATCATGGGATTTGATACATACTGCAGATTAATAGAAACTCTGCCATAGCGGAGCACATCACATATAGCCGCACCGACAGTCCGACACTAAGAAAATACATGTTGTAGATGACGATTATCACCAAGTGGCACAGCAATGTCACCTCCCTTTGGAAAGATCGGTTATAACAGTCACTGGACATGACATGGCATGCTGATCATGCATTTCATCCTGACCCTGATCACTGCTCAACAAAGTATCAGGTTGCAAGTCTGCTGGGAGCGATGCATTCCTCTCTAAGTACTGCATGACGAGGCGCATGTGAGGCCTGGAATTCGGCAAAGGGTGCGAACAGAGCAAGCCAAGCTTCAAGACAAGCTCTATCTCCTCCTCCACATAATCATCCAGTCTTGGGTCGACGGTGTCGGTGATGGAACGAGCTCGCCATGTGGTAAGCACCCAGTCTGCAAGGGTTAGAGGGTCCCCATTTACAGTGTTCCCCCAGATTGGCCTCCTTGCACAGGCAACCTCCATCATCAACACTCCAAAGGCAAAGACGTCGGTTGCTTTGGTTGCCTTGCCAAGCCGGGCCAGCTCGGGGGCAATGTAACCAAACGTACCTGCCAGTCGTGTGGTATGAGCATCAGCACCATGATCATGGGACCTTGCAAGTCCGAAATCACCCAGCCTTGTATTCATTTCATCATCGAGAAGGACATTGCTGGTCTTGACGTCCCGGTGGATGACAACCTGTTCCCAGTCCTCATGGAGGTAGAAAAGACCGGATGCGATGCCTTTTATGATGTGGAACCTTTGAGCCCAGCATAGGTTGTTGTTGTTGCGATGGGGCGTATGCAGGTAAGAGTCAAGGCTTCCGTTGGGCATGTAGTCATAGACCAACAGGAGCTGCTGTTTATGGCGGCAATGGCCAAGCAGTTGCACAAGGTTGCGGTGGCGTAGATGACCAAGGATGATTATCTCGGACATGAATTCATTCATCCCTTGCCGTGACTCTGGCGACACCCTCTTAATTGCAACCATCTGCTTGGAGACAGTAAGCACTCCTCTGTAGACACTCCCGAAGCCTCCTCTGCCAAGAAGCATCTTGTCGTTGAATCCATTGGTGGCTGCCAACAGTTCTTTGTAGGTGAAAGATGGAGGCCCATACTCCCTCTGCCATTCTAGTTCAGTTCTTCTGGCTTGTAATCGCCTCTTCATGTAGACACTAAAAAGAGCAGCGGAAACAAGGGTGGCAACTGCAACAATTGGTAAGAGAACTTTATATATTAGAGTCTTGTATCTGTGCGGGCGGCCGTGAGTTAGAACTTGTTGCGCGGGCGGTTCTTGAATAGTCATGAGAGATAAGGCAGAGTAGTTGAGTGCTGCAGCTTCTCCGTTGAGCTTGAAGCTCCAACCCAGGATGTAATGCTTGTTGGCTGTGTCGGTCGCGGAGGAAAACCCGGCATACACTGCCTTAGGCTCCAAATTGGTAGAAAGATCATGTGCAACCGAGAGCAGTGGCCTGCTGGGTTTGGTGGTTGACCATGAGTAAGGGGCTATTGTGACACTCAGAATGGTGTGCTTGCTATCATAGTCCACCCACACCTGCATCGGTTTTCCACTGCTAAGGTTGAAACCGTACATGGTTTCATCTTCAGAGTCATAGAAACCTACAGATGCGGAGCTGATGGAAATTAGGCTGTTGTTGTGAATCCCGATTTGGTTTTCAACGATATCTGCTACCTCTGGGTTCTGTTTGGTATCAAGCTCGACTGCGAGGAAGCGACTTGATGGAACCTGCGATGTGAGTGCATTTTCAAAATTCCAGTACATGGGCAAGCCCATGTATTGGGTATAATCGTAATCATCCAGCACCAGCACCTGGGTGGACGAAAGCACAAAGGCAAGACCATCGCTACTGGAGTTAAGGTATTGGCTGATGATGGCGAAGACAAAAGTTGTGGAGAAGGATGGAACAGAGGAGCTATTTCCGGCGACAACACTCGTAAAATCGAGAGGGTTGGGGTAGAAAGCGTGACCGGCAGAAAAGTCAGTGAGGCTCAAGATACCGTCGTTGGTGATAGAAGCATCACCATCCATGGTTAGGTCGCCACCAGAGAAACCATTGAAGCTGAACTCACCGTCATAAGTGGTGGCGGCAGCAGAAGCCAGAAGCACGAGGATGAAGAGGAGGAGATCATGCTTCAGCAGCGGGTGCAGAAAGAAAGGACGATGGCGATGCATATCTCTAGCTAGACGAAGGGAGCTAGGATGCTTCACCACCACCACCACCACCACAACCACCACAATAATATCGATATATAGTTGTGTTTATAGCTAGATCGAGTAACAGCTAGCTAGTAGCAAGAGTCACCGGCTGGCGAACAGGGTCTAGTCTAGGTCCAACTTTGCGGGGGAGAAATCAGAGTAGACGAAGCAGCATGCAGTGTGGCAGTGTTTCCGCGATTAGTCAAACGTAAGCCTTCAGCCCCGTCGGCTTCACTCAATAGTCAATTCAATAATGCTAACCGGCACCCCCAGGACTGGATTGCTCGTTTCCAACTATTGGATTGGATCGGATGGCTCTGCTAAGTTTCGACCAAGACACCCACACCAAATAAAAAAACATTAAATTTAATTTACATCCTAGACTTGTAACTCTAGTACGTGAAACCACAGAACGTGCAAGGCCACCACCAAAAATACAAAGAACCAAGGCAACACCCATAAGTTAGGACCTTCTAAAAAGGCTATACGACGCGCACGACCAAATGAGCAACGCAAACCAAACCAAACGAGAGAGCAAACGCTTTTGAAATACGCGCGGTGATCGCTCGTTTGCAAAAAAAGAAAAAAAGAAAAAGAGCAAACGCTTTGTGAAGCCATAAACTGACCAACTAGCGACAGCCTGGCAACACAGGCAATTAGACCATAGTAAGGTCTGTCGCAGCTAGGACGTCCTCCTCGTCGCACCTCAAATCCGGGAAGAGCTCTTGGAGAGCATAGAGCTTGGACGCCGAGATTGGCCCTCCTAAAAGGACCTGCGGTAAGCAATATGAGCATCGGCATTAATGGGTTCATGTGAAGTTTGCGCGGTGGCTGCACGAAATTTTGTCATCGCCGTCAACCGAGCGCTCCTCCGCAGCTCTGATGGAGGTGACAAAAACTGTCTGTGCACTTGCAACGTAAGCATGATTGGTTGCCTGAAAGAAGTACAGAGCCTGGCCCTTGTGATGCACGAGGCAGCTGTGAGCTTGGCCGGTGGGATGCATACTTTTTTTTTTTCCGTTTCTCTGGAGTCTGGCTCGCATGCTGCAAGTGCAGAGCTCACGTGTGCAGTGCAGTAGGAGGCAAAATAAAGCGACGGTGCGGCCAACCAAACGGCGTACGAATTGGGCCAGGCTATAGATAATCGTGCAACCAATCACGTGCCTGCCTGTTGCATGGATTGAACTTGCCTGCCGATGGCCTGGCTCCTACATGCTGTACCACCTTTGGCTGGGTAGGCAGGGAACCAATCAGGCCCTTGCGAATCGATTTTCACATTCCATGTTGCAGGGGGCGAACGGCGAAGACCAGACCATCAACGGGGTCTATTCTAGCTTAGCTTATTTCTCCAAACAGGATGACTGCTACAGCTACACAACTTGGTCCCACGCAACTTTGCTGCAAGGAATAGCCCGTGTTTCCATTCCACGCGTAGTCAAAAGTCAAAAAAAGAAAAAAAAAACAGACCCGTCGGGTTCTACACTCAGTTGATTGAATGTTGACCCAGGTTAGGACTCGTTCCAAATTATTGGATCGGATGGCTCCGCAATATATACGCATAAATCTACGTTTTAAAAGAACGAGTTTGAGAAAAATCTTTCAATGCATCCTCATATTGGCCCCACCGCATAGGTTGAAAATGGTGGAAAAGTGTTGGAGAGAGGCTAAAACCAATAAAAAAATGTTTCTACCTTTAGTTTTTTATTTTCTCGCCTCATTTTATACTTATATCTACCAGATACTTCTTGAAAAATATTAATGAGAAAGAAAGGACGAAAATCAAGCAGACCTATTTTCTTTTAATTTGTTTTATCTTTTTTTCCTTCTTTATATTGTCCGGACGGCTCATGATACGCGCGTGTTGCACATATGTCTATGCTAGTAAAATAAACCGAACCAGCCGTTTATAGACATTCAGACCCAAGCACTTGCGCTTTGCTCGATTGGACGGATGGATTGCACCACAAATGGATTGCAGCCTCCATTTCTTTTTATTTGCCGCACAACGTACGCCTCATTTTTCAATTGGATGGCATAAAATATAAAAGTCCGGAAGTAGTAGACAAAAAAAGTCTATATGGACCATAAATTGTTTAAAAAAACTACAAAATGAAGTTCATTGGACATGAGTAGCTAGTTTGATTAAAAAAATTGGATTGCCTCTATGTGTATATTGTTTTTTTTACAGTGCAACATGGAATAGAATGCAAATGAGAAATGTTACAAATGATAGTACGAATCAAATTGTTATATTACTTTGTTTTTTTTTTTGAACTGAATATCACTTTGTTTGAATTGACGGGATGTGACACATTTTGTGTTATTTCTTTCGTTCATGGCCTCATGGGCTTGTAGCCCCATAAACTTGTTAATGGGCTGAGGTTAGTCGCCTGTCGGTGACCGGTTTTAGGCTCTCCCCATCCATGCCATTCCTCCAGACCCCCAGAGAAGGCTGAATTTTGCATATTGACCATAAATTTTGCATCAAATCGCGTGGAGAAGCTTCAAAGGCTGAATAATTGAAAGGTTCTAGCTGGTTGTAGTAACACAGGTTAAAAGCGTGTCAACATATGGATATGACGCATAATTAGACATGCTTCAACTTGTCTGTGGCATAGACACAAAATCAAGCGTATTAGTCAAACATGTTCTAAATATGATTTGAAGACGTCTCAAAATAACATTAAATAAAATTTGTTTTCGACTGTAAATAGCACATAGACACGTAAATCGTATCAGATAACTAGATAAGTGTTAATTGAAATCCAAAAACATTCATGTCAAAATGATATGAAATTAAATATGTTTTATATTGTTAGTAGCACAAGACACATAATAAAGCGTATCAAAAAAGTCATCAACAGCCAACTAATGCTTTGTTTGGAAGCATAGTATTTTTTTTTTTGGTTTTTAAGCAATACCATGACTTGTAAGAATAGTATTTTAGATCGCGAGGTGTTTGGTTCTCATTTGAAAAATTATGGTTCTATAGATACCATGGTATTTTTAGTGTGAAGTATAAAAATCATAGTATTGTCATGATAATTACAAACTATGATATTCTAATATTATGGTTTTGTAAAACTAAGATTCCACTGCCTTGTGACCAGGAGGTCATGGGTTCAAGTCGTGGAAACAGCCATTTGCAGTTAATACAGGGAAAGGCTACGTACAATAGACCCCAAGTGGATCCGACCCCTCCCCGGACCCCGCGCAAACGGAAGCTCATGCACCGGGCTGCCCTTGTTCAACCTAAAATAGGTCTACTCCTGTAGTGGGCTATTTAAGACCTTAATCACACAAGTTCTTGTTAGAATAATGTTATGTGACTTGCAGCAGTTTGAGTTTCAACATACTGTGGTGGAAGCTCCACTTCCTGTTGCAGCTCAGTGATAACCCGAAAATTACTGTAAATCTGAATTAAATTGACAATGTTTCTTGATGTATTTATTGTAGATGATAACAAATGTGAATGGTTACATAAATGTTCCAAACAATAATCAGCATCTGGTAAGCAGATGAATGGCCAAAAACTTGAATCGGCAAGTGTTCAGTGTTAATAATGTTTCGTGCTTTGGTCTTTCCATAAAAAAAACGGACTACTAACGCTTTCATCAGCAGATTGGCAGGTCAGCTGGCGGTGCCTCCAGGGACTGCAGCTCCCCGACGCCGTCGTCCACGAGGAACGCCATGGCGAGGCCCCAGGTGATGTGGACGTCCAGGTGGCAGTGCATCAGCCACACCCCGGGGTTGTCGGCGACGAACCGGATGACGGCCCAGCCGTTGACGGGCACGGCGACCGTGTTCCTCATCGGCGGGTCGTCGAGGTTGAACTTGGCGGTGTCCGTGGCGGCGTCGAAGTTGCCGAACCCCTCGGCGAGGATGTAGAAGTCATAGCCGTGGAGGTGGATGGGGTGGTTCTCGGCGGCGAAGATGTTGGTGCCCTGGAGCACGACCTGCACGGCGGCGCCGTACTTGAGCCGGTACACCTTGGTGCCCGGCACGGGCTGCCACAGCGCCCGGCTCACGTTCTGCGCCGTGTAGTCGAACGCCACCGGCGGGTTGGCCGGGAAGTCGGCGGTGAAGACGCTGCCGGTGCTGGCAGGTGAGCCGCCGCCGCCGTAGTGCGCCTGCAGGATGGAGGTGGTGGAGGGGAGCACGAAGGAGACGTTGTTGATGCTGGCGGCGAAACGCGTGTTGTTGGGCCCGCCGCAGCTCTGCCCGCCGGAGCAGTTGAAGAGGCCGACGCCGACGGTGAAGAAGAGGGACTCGTCGACGCGGGATGGGAGCTCGGCCTTGCGGAGCCCGCGCAGGCTCGTCGTGAACGACGTCGCCGTGGGCGTGTCGTTGTAGGCCGGGAGGGTGGGCATGGCAGGTGATGTGCTGCTGCTGCTGTTGCCGCCGCCGCCGCCGCCGTAGTCGAAGATGGCGGTGGTGGTGGTGTTGTCGAAGGGGACGCCCTGGGCGCTGGCGTAGGCGCGCGCGGCGAGGTAGTAGCGGCCGGGGGGCTGGTCGAAGGTGACGAGCACGTCGGTGGTCTGCCCCGGCGCGATCATGAGCACGGACGTGGCGTAGGGCTTGGTGTAGGAGGCGTCGGCGCCCACCACGGTCATGGTGTGGCCGGCCAGGGAGACGAAGAGCTCCGTGTTGAGTGCGGCGTTGATGAAGCGCAGCAGGTTCGTCTCGCCGGACTTCACCGGGAACGTCGTCGTCCCTGTCGTTGCCCAGCAGCACCGATCATACATACACTCGCTCTTATTGTCACCATTCTATGTTAACTGAAGCAATGGATTGAAGAAAAAAAAGTGAAACTTATTACCATTGGATGAGCACTTGTAGAGGTCGCCGGGCTGGCCGTTGACGGTGAGGGCGTCGGAGATGTTGGGGGCGGCGCCGGTGCGGGTGGCGGCGCGGACGACGTCGATGGGGTTCATATCCCACCATTCCCCTGTTTCCAGCCCATTGTTGCAAAGGCAAACATATTTCAGTCACTAGGATATTACTACAATCCAATTTGGTAGTCTATTTACCAATTTAATTCTTTGTGGAAGCTGCAGCAATGCAGTGCAATCGACTGAGCATGCATTGCCTCTGAAAATCAAATTTGATACAGCATTTTAAAATTGAGGATTTAAATGTACTAGCTTCATTACCCTTTTTTTTTTCCTTTGAGAAGCTTCATTACCCTTTTGAAATGATCTTGGCTGACGGTGATGGCTAATCAACATGAATTTAATATTTCTTAGCTTTTCTTTCTGAAGTAGCAGTCCAGTTTATTGAAAACCTAAGGACTCTAAGGTTGTAGAGAAAGAGTCCATGCATGTTAGGCCTATTGTCGAATGTGGGCCACAATAGCAGCCCAAAGAGAAAAAAAGGGGGAACAACCTAATGATGCGATTTTGATTGTTCAGGTTGAAAAGTGGTACAGTATAGAGGAAAAGGTTGTCTATAAAGATTAGTTTACTCTCCAAGTACTTTTGGAGGCAAATTGTTCCAGCCAAGTGAAGCTGCTGTTTTGTTTGGCATTCAGAATGCTTCAGCTTCAAGTATAACCTTCGTTCTTTGACAACGGATGACCTTTTGTGTTGGTTAACCATACATAGATCTATAACAAGTAGGGTACCCCTAACAAGCAAGTGTAGTACTGAGTTACTGACATCGAGAGGAGAAGTTAAGATGATGCATGCGAGAAGAGAGATGTCCTTGGTGACCCACTTACAGTGCTATTGTTTTTTCTGTCGGGAGGGACAAGCTTTGATTTTTAGGGAAGTTGAATATACCACAAATGTAATAAATTGATGATGGATTCAGTCTGAAAAAAAAAATCAAATGGACCAGAAGGGAACATCATTCTCTCTGTCCAACTAAACATCGAGCAGTGAATATGTGCTGTTTTCAGAGGTGTGTGTCTGGAACAGGACTGCACCTGGCAAACTGCAGTGCTTGGTGGTCAGTGACGACACAACTCATAACTCATGAATGTAATCAAAAGGGGATGTTTACGTTAAAAAAAAAACTAAAAGGGGATGTCACCTGAGATATATCTGTCATGACTATTTTTTTGTGCCCGTTAGAGGATTCCTTGGCTTTACCGTGGGTCACTAGTGGAGTCAGGCCCACGTGTCAGTGACCAAAAGTCAGCCCAAGTAAAGTTAGATAATCCTTGTCCGTCAATCACGACCTTTCCCTTTATTATGAAGACCATACCATAGACGTCCCCACGACGTTTGGTGTGTAAAGGGTCATGTTTACTTTGTGATGGATTCAACATGATGACGGGCAATACATGCATGTTTGACTACCTCATGCAGCTAGAGCTATAGCTAATGCAATGAGGTCATGAGGAGAAGGCTGGCTGGCAGCAACTAACTGCTGACAGAATGATAACACTGATTACCACGCGGGAAAAGCGAAAAAAAAAATCCTAACCACCGCTCATATATATGAGTATATATGCTCCATGGCACAAACTGTACATGCAAAACCTGGCAAATCATGTCGCTGCTTCCATACTCTAAGACAAACTTCTAGCAACTGTTTTTCTGCAGGGGGTCTTTCTTTTGGTTGGAAAATGTCCAAATAAAATAGGGCCGGATTCCAATTTCGTTTTTGATTTTTTTGCCGTCACCCAAATGAACAAAATTCAGATAATTTAAGTGAATTCTGCTGATTTTTTTTAATTGAGCCCTTTTCACACAAAAAATAATTTTATAACAAAAAAAATAGGAAACAAATGATGCTATAATATTGTGCAACATAATAAACAATAGAAAAGATGAGCCTGAGTAATATATCTACAATAAAGCACTTGTATACAATTGGAACACTAAATTTTAGATTTTCTTTCGGTCGCCACCACAATTAATTTAGACGATGATATGGGTGTCCACTAAGTACATACGGTGCCACCACGCCTAGTATATATGACGCATTTATTCACGCATATGATATGAGTGCAGCTAGTGTGCATGCATACAAAACACAACACTATGGGCAGGTCATCAGGTTCGTCCTACGCATCATTTTCATCTCTATCTCTTGTGGCTAAGTAATCCAGGTGAAAGAGACATATATAGCCAGAGACTGATTGAGACCGGCCGGTATTATTTGCATGCATTGCATGATGCGTGTCGATCGCCAGAACAGAAGCCAAGAAGAGATAGACGAACAAACGACCAGCACATACCTAGCAGGATGGGGATCTCCCTGGCCGGCGGCTTGCCGGCGGCGTCGTTGAAGGGGTAGGCGGAGACGCCGGCGCGTGGTCGGATGAGGAGGGCGCCGTGGACGGTGGCCCTGAGCCAGGAGCTGTGGGCGTGCCACCAGAGCGTGCCCTCCTGGCCGGCGACGGTGAAGCGGTAGGTGTAGCTGCCGCCGGGGCGGATGGGGCACTGCGTCACGAACTCGGGGCCGTCCGACCACCCCGTCCGCATCTGCCGCACCCCGTGCCAGTGCACCGTCACGTTGTAGCCGCCGCGGTTCGTCACCCGCACCATCAGCGAGTCGCCCTCGCTCACCTCCACGGCCGGCCCCGGGAACTGCCCGTTCACCGTCATGATGCTGTGCCGCCGGCAAAGCCGCGTCACCGACGCCTCCTTGATCTGCAGGCAGATGCAGATCGAGGCAGCCATGGAATGGAAGTTATTGTTAGTTGTTGTTGTGGTGAACTTACTTATTGAGGTGGCATGTATGCACATGCAGTGCTTCAGTGCAGTGGTTACTGATGATCGGTGATTTAAAATTACCACGAACTCAAGGTACTGCTCCTTGGCAATGCTCAGCTGCAGCTGGGTGCAGAGGAGGAGAGCAAGCAGGGTGGTGGTGGTGAAGAGCAGCAGGGAGGAGGACGATGAGTACGACGACATGGACGACATGGTGCTTGAGCTTGACCTGCTGCCCAATGCTGCTTGCTTCTCTGCTAGTAGCTACCTAACTCGATCGTCTTGCATGCATGGCCTAATTAACAATAGTTGCTTACTTGTGCAGCAGGCAGGCGCCCAAGCTCTCCTTATATAGATAGAGTAGTAGATAGGTGCAGTGGCAGGGGCGATTCAGTTAGAGATCACGTACTACAAATTAAAGCAAAAGATCTCATGCTATAGCTGGTAGCTAGCTACAAAGTCAGAGACAGCGGTGGTTTTGTGGTTGGCATGATTATTAGCTTCTGAGCTGAGATTCCATCAGTTGGTAGACCAATGCATGCGCACTGCTGCATGTCCCTCACACTTAACTTTGCTTTATTTCCCTCTCGTACGTCAGCTCTACGTACTCCCACAGCCTTCCTTCCATCTCTGAAAGTCTGAACTCATGCATGCATGCCCGAATCGATCTGTTATTCAACGTGCCTGCTGTCAAAGTGTCAATGACAGTAACAAGCACTCCAGTTATTGTTGGTACACCCAGTGTTGAATCTGAACTTCCATTATCCCATCTTCTCAAAGAGGAAGTGGTATCAGTTGAGCTACAAATAAAGGAGCTACCAATGTCAAGGATCAAAGATTTTGTGTTTGGTTTGGCCTGCATCCATCATAGGTTAATTTAGTTTTCTTCTTCGGATGAGGATGATGAATAAGCTCCATCCTCGCATGGGACAGATGATAACTTCATAACCAATGGATTGATCCTAAGCTTCCAAAGATCATATCAATAATGCGTGCGCCAGTCTCGGCAGGTCTTTTTCGATAAAAGGAAACAAAGGGCATATGTACTCTCTCTATATAATATATGTCATCTTCTGTTGCGTCCGTCATTACATTATATTTTGGCTAGGTAACCCCTGTGATCATGCTTCCACCACTAGTTTAGCTCTCTCCAATCGACCCATCCTCAAGGACAGACTGAAACATCATCATAAAAGATAGAGCCTACCTTCCAAGATTAATGAGTATTGCCATTGGACGGCAGAGCTTTCCCTAGAAGCAACATATATACTATACCCATCATCTAATGTACCTTTTTCATGAATGTGTTCACTGTGTGTGTAATGGTATATATTTATATGGGGCGCTTCATCAGTACATGATGAACTTACTGCCGTACCGTCGATGTTGGAACTCAGTCGCATATTTATACTTCCCAGCTGAATCAGAGAACCAACATGCATCAACTTCACCATTTGGAGGTCTATTTCATCTCGAATAAAAATGTAATTGGCTAGGTACTTGAATGCTTGTAAATTAAAGAAACACAGAAATGTAACCTCGTGCCTATCAGGAAGAGCTGTAAATAATGACAAAATGGTTAATGTCTTACTCCCTCCCTCCTAATTCATAGATTGTTTGACTTTTTTTAACAAAAGTTTGACTAACTCATCTTATTTAAAAATTTGAGAAAATATAAAAAAACAAAGTCATAGTTAAAGTATATTATATATAAAAATAAATAATAATTATGAATTCTTTTGAATAGGATGAGTGAATTGGAACAGATGGGCAGTCAAGTACAATATACTGTTTATGGCTGTCTGCAACTTCCATTTTCGAATTATCATTTTGCACCACATGCTTCTGTATCATTGTGCACGAATTAAGGAATCATGACCAGTGGGGCCACAACTTCCGCACTCCCACAGATGCTTCCACTTGCCACAAAGGATCCTTAGCTTTTGTCTCATTTTTATTCTGTTAGAACCTACGGTTTCTGCTAATTTTGTTCCTGGATCAACTGTCTTAATATCCACATGACAACCCACCGAATAGACATTCAGTAGCAACTTCCTTTCGTCCTCTTGACTGCCAAATCTCTCTGCGTATCTATGCTTTCCCCGGAATAACCGAGTCTTTTGCTTTGGTGCAGAGTTCTTGATCTTGCTCTGCCAACTTTCGCATGACAGGATGACCCAAATGTCTGACCGCTATTGTACTTTTGTTTCTTGCACCACCGCATCAAGTAACCAACATGTGAGGAGCTGATTTGGTTATGTGATGATATAGAGATAATTTTTTTTTGACAAAAGTAAATTTATTTCATGGATTATACCTGTACTATTATTTACCTACAGAGGAATCTTCATTCAGTACAAGTTTACCCTTTGGGTAGTAAATGCCATGTTTAGATTTACCACTTAAACCTATGTCTTGGATCATACAAGAAAATAAAAATTTTCCGGTATTCTTTTGTCTAATTGCCAGATACTTGTTCCATCAAATGATTCCATGTCCATGAGCTGTGGTTGGCAAAAGTACAACAAGATGCGTGCTGTGTGCTAAGTGCTAACTACCCGCCATACTGTTCATCGATTCAGTAGGCAAGCATCCAATCTGTTTTAGCTTCAGATGGTTTCTTACAATCCAAGGCACTCTAAACTTTTAAAGTCAAACAGAAAGATCGAACAGCAACAATCTTGAGAAGGAAGGAAGATGCAATTTGGCATAAAAAGAGAGAGATTTGCTTGGTGGAAAAGAACTAAAAGAAATATTTAAAGCCAAGGCTCAGATGTAGCTCGAAAGCTTTGCTAATTTGGAGGCATCTAACTACTCTTGTGCTCCACTGCTTGTCCTTCAAAACTGAAAAGATGTTTCACATGCTGGTGTGCAAGAAAACTAGGACCCACGGTTTTCTTCAACTTCCATCCATGTTAAGTAGAAAAAAAAGATAAATGATCGGTAATTTATTTGACAAATATCAAGAATCATATGATACAGTTTTGCATGTTTTAAATTTGAATGCTGTTAGAATGATCAAGCTTATCAGAACCCCACTGGTGATGTAACGAAGGTGTGAGGTGGGAGATTTGTCAGAACAAATGTCTAAAACAATGCTACTATGCTGGTGATTACTGATTAGAGGAAACACCTGAAATGTTATGATAATGATGCAGTTGCATGTTTAGCATGAAGTGGGCCTAGGGGTGCAAAATAGATAGTGCAGTTGTGCAGCCAACAAGCTGAATAGCTGATTGTGACTGCATGGCAGTAACCAATTAGCTTCCACTTGAACCAAAGAGCAATGAGTTTTTTTTTATAGGAAACGAGCAACGAGTTGATTGTGCCATGCGTTCGAGAGTGGTACTAATTAGAGAGAAAAAGGTACCTCTACAAAACCTTTTAAATTGGAAATAATTGAAGCAAAAGAATCTTCGAATAGCACTTAGACAGCATGATTTGTAACCATATTGAAACTATGACGCAATGATTTCCTCCACTTCTTTGAACCTATTTTGGACTGGCAACTCCTGATAATATATTTCTTGCAGTCTAGAGACTTGCATTAGAATGCCAGAATTGGTTCACAGCGCTGCATATCTCCATGTGGTTTTAATTGCCATCATTTGCCTTTTAGGTGACTAAGCCTTTGTAAGTTTTAAGCTTATACTACTTTATTTATGGAGTGTTAATTATATGTTTTGACAAATCGATGAATGGTAGTTTGAGCTGACCGGTATGCACAAGACAGCTCTACATGCGTGCTTTGAGGTTTTGACAAAATTGCTACACCTGCACTATGTTGATGCAGTATCCGCCTTTCCAATTCGTCAGCTTGAACACAGAATGACATTCTGTTTTCTCTTCTTTTTTTTGAATCGGGCGGCAAATAATTTGCCATGCAATTTTTGAGAAAATTGTTTTTTTGGGACTCCAAAAAGTGGACTTCACACATTTGCCACTCAGAACATTGGCTTCGCCAAATTGCCATCGGAAACGTTGCTACCTTTCCTTGCCATTTGGATTTTTGTACCCCTGGATTTTCTTCAACCTCCCGCCACCCCTCTTGGCGCCCTCCCCGCGCGACGACGCCATGGCCACCTCTGGGCCGCCGCTGGCCACTGCTCACCCTCCCGCGCACGCCGCCAGCCGCTACCACACCGACGAGGAGCGCGAGGAGGGTGCCGAGGGGGATGGCGGCGCTGGGGCAGGACCCTCCCACGTGCGCCGCTAGCCGCTGCACGTCGTTGCCCCGTTGGCTCGCCCCCATGCGCTCGCGCTCCGCGGCCCCACCGCTCGGCCACGCAGCATTGACGACCACGCCGCTCCCTCTCCCATCCGACGAGCTGGGAGGTCGATGCGACGTCACGGGCGCCCTCCGCGGCCGCCGCGGCCGGGTGCAGGACCGCGCTCCGGCGCCATCGGCGGGCGGCGCGGCGAGTCCATTGTCGTCCTCGTCGGGGTCGGGGCCTCGCCGCTCCTCCAGAGCCGGCGGTGGGTCGCGCGACGAAGCTAGGGGAAGCAGCGGCGGCGGGCCGCGCGCCGAGGCCGAGGGAGGGGGCGGCGGCGGGCCGCGCGCCCAGGCCGAGGGAGGGGGCGGCGGCGGCGCGGTGGAGGAGTGCGGCTGGGAGAGGGGGCAGCGGCCAGCGGGCGGAGGTTGAAGAAATGCCAGGGGTACAAGAGTCCAAATGGCAAGGAAAATAAGGTGGCAACGTTTCTAGTGGCAATTTGGTGAAGCCAATGTTCTAAGTGGCAAATGTGCGAAGGCCAATCTTTAGAGTTCCAAAAAACCAATTTTCTTGCAATTTTTTGGCAAAGATTAAAAGGATAACAACTCGTTACCTAACAAATAGTCCAACCGAAAGCCCCACTGATATAGTAAGATACTATGACTAAAAGGCCCTGTTGCACTTGTGAATTGCTTGTTCCTTCTTGCAGATCTCTAAATAATAACCCTCTTTCATATGGTCTTCATATATATTTAGTCTTTGATGATTGCATATCTCGACAGTGTATTGTAATGAAGGACTGAGGTGTGAAATTTGTTGGACCAAATGTCCACAGTCCCCGTGAAACAATGCTAGCTAGTCATTGGTGGAAGCACCAGAAAGGTTATGATAATGAGTCGCATGTTTAGCATGAAGTAGGGAGTAAAAGAGATAGTGAAGTTGTGCAACAAACAAGCTGATCGTGACTGCATTGTAACCAATTAGCTTCCACTTCAACCAACGAGTTGATTGGGCCATGCATTTGAGAGTACTGCTGCTAATTAGGGGAAAAGACCTCAAACCTTTTAAATTACAAATAATTAAAGGAAAATAATCTTCAAATAGCATTTACACAGCATGATTTGTAATCATATTGAAAGCCCGATTGTAATGGCCTAGATGCTTATATGGTGATCATGGGAAGCATGTGCATCAGTTCATCCATCAAATGCATCATCCTAGTCAATGTCTATGTTTAAACATCTGGGTTGAACTAGAACGAAAAATTCTAGAGTAAGAACAGTTAACTCAAATTCTGGAAAGGCTAACTGCGGACTGTCCGGTCCCTGGGGGCGGACTGTCCGCAGTGCTAACTAGAAAAAACCCAAGAACCGGCTTAGGACTCATAGTGGGTGTTGCTGCAAGTATATTAGTATGGTATTCAAATATCAATCATCCTTTACAATGCTCACCTTGTGGGTATTTATAGGAATCCAAACCCTCCAGAGATGAAAGTACAACTCAAACTTGTTAACCGCTACATTCCCTGAATATTCCGGGGTAAAGAGTCCTTTGACACTGGCCGGGGCCCTCACAGTGTCTATCGACCCGGGTCTTCGGCAAGCACCTCATGGACCATCTTTACTTCTTTGCACACTTGGTAGTCCTACCCTGAAGGTGGTGCCTCGATCGCCGCTTTCGGGTATGGCTCTCTCCAACCTTGCCTCATTCGAAGACTGCCTCTTCAGTCTCGAGTGAAGGTACCTCTGCGCCGAAGGCCCTCTTCGACAGCGCAAACCAACATACTCCTTCGGTACCTGTGCAATCAGAGGAAGACAAAGTAGGCTGGATCTGGCAAGTGTTTTTTTTTGGAAGAGACTAAAAGAAACAACAACCAATTACAAATAGGCCAACTGGAAGCCCCACCACTGACATAGCAAGATGTTGTGAAAGGGCCTGTTGCGCTGGTGATTTCGCAAAAAGTTTCAGAGTGCTGCGAGCAGCGCCATAGATGACTTGAGTGAACCTATGGGTCTGTTTGGTAACCGTTCCACATGTAGCCCGGCTAGAGATGTAGGCCAGGCCAGACCCGCCCAGTCCAGACGAGGCCGATGTACGGCTGTAGCGTTTGTTTGTTTGGCGTCCCAAGTTAGCTCGGCCGGCCTAAGGATTTGTTTGGTTCGCTGTTCTCCTCGCCGACCCCCCGCGGCCGACGTCCTCCTCGCCGCGCTGTTCCCCCAACTCGCCGCGGGCGCCGGCGCGCCTCCCGCTCCCCTTCCTCACCGCCGAAGCCGACCGCGGTCGCCGCAGCCGGCCCCGACGTAGGAGCTCCCCGCCGCCCGCGCCGCAGGACCTCCCCACCGCCGCAGTAGGAGCTCCGCCCTCGCCCTCGCCCCGCGCAGGAGCTCCCCGCCGCCGCCGCCGGAGGACGAGGTCATGGCCGCCGCGGCTCCGCCTCCTGGTCATGTCGAGTTGGGGCCGGCGGGTGCAGATCTTGGGCCGGCGAGACCGGAGCTCCGCGGCGGCAGGATGACCTCGTGCAGCGCTGCCGGAGCTCGGGCGCGGCGACGGCGGGGCGACCTCGGGACGGCGACCTCGGACGGGATAGAGGAAGGAGAGGGCCGGCGACGCGACGAACGGGAGGGAGAGCTGCGGCGGCCGGGGAAGGGAGCTGTGGCGGCCAAGCGGAGCGCAGCGGGGTCAGGCGAGGCCGGGCTACGGGAGAAACACCGATTCGGTGATCTCCAGCAAGCCGGCCTCCAGAGCTCGAGAAGGCCACGCGGAGGCTGGCTACCAGGCCGGCCGGGCGGACCAAACATGAGCCTGGTCTTACTGTGGCCGGGCTCCAGGCGTAGCGCAGCTACCAAACACACCCTACGATGCTTGATTTCCAGTATTTAGTTTTGGATCCCTCACCTTAGGTGTCGATTTTGCAACCTTAATTTATGTAAGACGAACTAAGGTGGCTATGAACTCGATGAAGTGGCACTTGCCTTCATCATGTTGTCTGCATTTTCAGAAGAGTTGCTGGTTAGTTAAAAAATGCTGATGCGTCTCCAGGCCTCAGTCGACTAGTAGGTGCTTTTTTTGCCGCCCCAAAGCTGCTGCTGTTCCTGGGAATGATATCACTACAGTACTACGTACCACTGCAATCTGTTATTGTCATCCGTGAGCTCACGCAATCGCTCTGCAGACCAGCTACGGTAGCAAGTTCAGGAACTATTCATGCACGCATGCGCAGTACCAACTATCTTCACCATGGAGAGAGACATGAATGAATCAAATAGAACATTTTGAATTATTAATACTAGTACAGTATTTTCGTCCTCTTTTCTTCATCCTACCTCGTACGTGTGCTGCTACAGCTACACACAGACACATCTTCTAATGCAAATAATATTTGCCTATACATCCAAACTGAAAATTACCTAGTAATCCTTGCTGCAAATCAATGGGTTGGGTGAACTGATCATCCCCCACTGGTAGAACAGTAGTAGAAGTAAAGTAATACTTCGAGATAAAAACGAATCAAAGAATTCCTAGATTATGCCTAAGCGATCGATCATTTTTCTTTTCCTCTCGTAATAATCCTTGCCGTGCTTGCAGGCTTTGGAGCTACTCGTCATCTCCTCCTGCAGAGGCCGCCGCCGGCACATGAGCACTGCCGCCGCCTTCCTCGCTGGGCCCAGCGCCGCCGCCCTCGGTACCGGGCCTGATCTGCTCGAGCTGCCTCAGCACCTCGCGGGCCTCGGGCCGCGCCGCGGGGGACGGGTCCACGCACTGCAGCGCGAGCTTGAGCGTGTCCACGAGCTCGTCGCCGGCGGCAGCGTCGCGCATGAGCTCCAGGTCGAACACCTCGCTGGTCCACTCCTCCTTCACGATGGACGCCACCCACTGGGGGAGGTCCATGCCGTTGGTGCTCTCCGCGGGGGACTTGCCCGTCAGCAGCTCCAGCACCACCACGCCCAGGCTGTACACGTCCGTCTTCGCGCTCGCCTTCTTCAGCTTCGACAGCTCCGGCGCGCGGTACCCCAGCGCGCCCGCCGCCGCCAGCACGCTCGAGTTCGCCGCCGCCGTCATCAGACGGGACAGGCCCAGGTCCGAGATCTTGGGGCTGTGGTCGTCGTCGAGGAGCACGTTGCTGGCCGTCAGGTTGCCGTGGATCATGTTCAGGTCGTCGTGGAGGTACGCCAGCCCACGGGCCGTGCCCTTGGCGATTCTCATCCGGGTCTCCCAGTCCACCGGCGTGTTTGGAGCGCGGGCTGCATGCATCAATGTCGTGGATCAGGAAACATCATCAAGTGTTAGTGGATGAAATTCAGCAGTAAATTCAGAGTATCAGTTTCATAGTGTCAAAAGTTCAGAGTTTCAGGAATGTCGAGTCGGGAACAATTTATCAAGAGATTTCATGAAAGAAAGTTGAATTGAGCCTGTTTAAGTGTTGTTGCACTTTACTTGGACAAACAACATCTAATTCATCAAGTGTTAGCAAAGACAGTGTCAGTACAACTCCAGAGTTTCAGCTAGGAAGGTTCTGAATACAGAAACACCAGGGTCAGTACACAAGTTCAGAGCTTCGGTTTCATAATGTGTCAAAGTGCAGAGTTACAGACATGCCAAGTTGAGATCTGGGAATAGAATTATTGACGAATTTCAAAAAATAAAGTTAGGCTAGTTAGCTCCAACTGTTAGGAAACGCAGTGTCAGTACAGCTTCAGAGTTTCAGTTCACTACTGTTGCATAGTTTCAGTTGATAAGGTGCTCAACACTGAGAAATGTTGAGCTGGGAATAATTATCAACAGATTTGTAGTGACAAGGTTGGATAATTTTGAAACAATAAGCCATAATTATATACTTGGACGGCAAATCCTAATTCATCCCTTGTTTAGGCTAACACTGCACAAGATGCTGCTTTCTTTTCACTGAAAGTAATACGAGCAGTCTGTGCATACTACTGAAATTTCTGCATGGTCATGAGCACGAGATGCTCTGATTGACAGGATTTTTTGAGATGTTAAGGACGGTCTAAACTGACTCTACTTTGTAGCTTAATCAAATGCAAACTTTGCAACTCAAGTTAAACCTGCTAACAAAGTTCAGACTACTGAACATTTTATATGCAAGTTCAGGATCTGTACGTAGCGAAGTATGCTGTCAATTGGCAGTGTTCTTAGTATCTCTACTAATGCTTAACATTAGCCGGAAAGAATTATCTATCTATGAACTACGATTTCTCATCCACATACCAGAATTGAGTAATTAGTAATGCTGAACAAGACACATAAGCAGAGCAGAGCAGAGCAGAATTGAGTAATTAGTGACTGACCGTGCAAGAACGCGGAGAGGCTTCCCTTGGGCATGTAATCGAAGACGAGCAGCTTCTCCCCCTTGGGGCCCAGGTAGTAGGCCCTGAGCGCGAGCAGGTTGGGGTGTCGGATCCGTCCAAGCACCGCCGCCTCGGCCTCGAACTCCTTGTGGCCCTTGGTGATCTTCTCCCGGAGCCGCTTGACGGCCACCAGGCTGCCGTCCTCGAGCGTGGCCTTGTACACCGTGCCGTAGGTGCTCTTGCCCATGATCTCCGCGGTGGCGCAGAGCAGGTCGTCGGCCGTGAACGCGAGCGGGCCGTCGAAGTGCACGAGCTTGCCGCCCACGTCGCCGCCGGACTCGGCCTCCGCCGATCCCGACCCCGGCTTCTCCCCGCGCCCAGCGGCCGCCGCGGCGCCACCCGCGCCTCCACCGGCCTCCTTCCCCGCCTGCTTCCCGGCCCTCGCCGCGCTGCCGGAGCCGGAGCGCTTCCGTGTGAGGAAGCAGAGTAGGAGGCAGCAGAGGAGCAGCAGGAGCAGGACGCCGACGACGATCCCGGCGATGATGAGCACGAGCGCCTTGGTACTGAACTTCCTGCCGCGGCGGCTTCCGCGCACCTCCTCCCCGGGCGCCGACGGCGCCGGGGAAGGAGTCGCGGGGCAGGGCGTGGAGGCGGAGTAGCCGCAGAGCTGGAGGTTGCCCGTGAACGCGGGCTCGCCAAACTTGCGCGCGAGGGAGGCGGGCACGGCGCCGGAGAGGTTGTTGTAGGAGACGTTGAAGGCCTGCAGCGTGGCGGTGAGGTTGCCGAGCCCGGGCGGGATCTCGCCGCCGAGCGCGTTCCCGGAGAGGTCGAGCGCCCTGAGGTCCGCGAGCGCGGCGAGCCCCGGCGGAATGGTGCCGTTGAGCCTGTTCCCCTCGAGGTGGAGCTCCTGCAGCTTGGCGAGCCTGGTGATGGAGTCCGGGATGGGGCCGTGGAGGGAGTTGTGCGCGAGGCTGAGGAAGAGGAGCCCGTCGCTGCCGCCCGTGATGGCCGCCTTGTTGGGGAGCTTGGACGGCGAGCGGGGGGAGCCGTAGAAGGCGTCGGGGATGGGTCCGGAGAGGTTGTTGTGGGAGAGGTCGAGGAAGAGGAGGGACGCGGAGGCGACGACGTCGGCGGGGACGGCGCCGTCGAGCGCGTTGTGGCTGAGGTTGAGGCGGATGAGCCTGGTGGAGTTGGCGAGGCCGGGGGGGAGCGCGCCCGTGAGTCGGTTGCCGCTGGCGTCGAAGGCCTGGAGCGCGGGGCAGGCGGCGAGGGAGGGCGGGACGGCGCCGGAGAAGCGGTTGTTGAAGAGGTAGACGCCGCGGAGGTCGGGGAGGAATCCGAGCGACGCGGGGAGCGCGCCGGCGATGGCGTTGTCGTGGAGGCTGAGGCGGCGGAGGCGGGTGAGCTGGCCGAGGCCGGTCTGGGAGAGCGTGCCGCCGAGGCCGCGCCAGGGGAGCGTGATGGCGACGACGCTGCCGAGCACGCACTTGACGCCCGCCCAGGCGCCGGAGCAGGCGGTGAGGCCGGTGTCGTTCCAGGAGCGCAGGAAGCCGTAGGGGTCGGTGAGGTCGTGGCGGATGGCTTGCAGGCCCTGGTAGTCGGCCTCGCTGATGACCACGCCGTCGCCCGCGGGGTGGTGGCCTGGGCGGCGGTGCGGGGTCGTCTGGGCGGTGGTGGAGAGTGGCGGCGCGAGCAGGAGGAGGAGGAGGAGGAGGAGGAGCGTGGGTGGAGGATGCCGCCGCGGGGGGAGGAGCGGCATGGTGGTGATGTCGATCGGAAGAATCAAAGGGGAGGATCGGAGGAGGCCGGAGAGGGGAGCAAGTGAATGAAGTGAGCAAGTATGGATGGATGGCTACGGGAGGGAGGGGAGGTGAAGGAGGGAGAATGGGGTGCAACGGCTAGTCGGACGGAGCAGAAAAGCAGAGGCATCACGAGGAGAGGATGATGCGATGCGCCTGCGGTGGTGTGGTGGGAGGGAGAAGCCAAGGCAGAGAGGGTTTAATTATTGGAGGGGTTTTGTAACGGCTAGTTTCGAGCCGAGGGAGGGAGGCAGTACACCACCACCACCACCAGTCAGTACCACAGGCCGACAACGCAGCAACGTTCCTTTCCTCCAGGCTTCTTGGCCCGAATCTCCGCGGCAGGCCCACCTGATCACTTTCCTCCAACCCATGCCTTGTGCCCCTGCCTCGTAAACACCATTACATAAAAAAATTAGATTGATTTTTATTTTTTTTCAAAGTTTAATATACTCTCTCCGTCTCGTCTCAATTTATAGTCAATTTATTTCTCAATTTTTTTGAATAAGACAAGTAAGTCAAACTTTGTGTCAAAAAAAAAAAAAACACACACACACACACAACCTATAAATTAAGACAGGGGGATATCGGTGCCTAATTATTAGTAGAATAGAACCTTGCGTTTATAAGAGCCCGGTCACGATATCATAGTCCTTTCAATCTTTTTGACACCAAATTTTACCACTCATATTATTGAAAAGAATTCTTTGCAGTTATCACTTGTTTTAAATATGATCTACTTTATCACATGATATACTTCAAGCGTCACTTTAAATTTTTCAAAGTTTTATAAACTTTTTTAATAAGCCGAGTAATCAAAGTTGATGTCAAAAAATCCAAACAAACTATAATTTGGAACAGATGGAGTGTAATTGCAAATTAACACAGATACATATTTCGCTATTTGGTTCGTATAGAAGATGAGTGTCTTAACTTACAACTATCAATAACATATGTGTGTATATGCATATAGATACATGATACTCCTACCATATGCAATATCATGAAACATATCACAAGGCAAGTCTACCTGCAAGTGTAGATGGCTATGCGTAGTATGAATGATTCCTGAAACCGGCCAGACCAAGGTCCTTAGGCTTTCTCCAACCGAAGACCAATACCCATAAATGGATTACGATTTGGAGACCCAAACCTAAAAGTTGTCTCAAACCGATGACCCAAACACGCTACCCATTTCGAGTTTGAGGAGAGAGGTGACCTAAAAATGGGTTCTGCCTCTCTGCGAACTAAAAATGGGTCGTCGTCGGTTGGAGATGACGGCAAATAGGTCTTCACTACGTGACCTAAACAACCAATATGGGTCCTCTAAATGGCTACTCGGTTGGAGAAAGCCTTATGCCGTGCTCGTCCAGGACAAGCAGGGGGGAAAGAAATCCAACACTGATTGACAACATGTCGAGTCCTAAGTCCGATCCGAACACCTCTTAGATTTTTAAATTATTACGACTCAGCATCTACTTCGACTCGATTCAGTGCATGGACTTTGGCAAAAACCTATGCCTTTGAAGCCACAAACACTAAAAAGGAAGTGTAGAAGCAAAAGTAAGCAGAGAAGTGGATCAGAGAAGTAGAACCAAGCAGCAAAGCTTTTACCCCTCATCGTTATCGGCAACTCCCTTTCTATCGCAGTATTGGAGGAGACAATGAGAAAAAGATCACTTAGACTGTATACTTCATAGTCGAGTAGGCCCGACATACGTACTATACGTGCTCTTTTCTCCATCTTTTTTTTCCACTAGGTTTTGGGGGTGGAGTTTTAGTAAGACGTACGTGCGGGTGCGTGAGTGAGGGCATTCCTCAGTGCCGAAGCAACAGTAGGAGGTAGGCTTTTTCCACGTCTTAGTACTTCGTCCTGTTGCACCAGCCAATAAACCAAAGCAACATAGGGGCTATTGTTGGGGAAAATAGACCTAGCAGGGACTTATTAAGAACCAGTGACATATTTGTAATAATTGGAAAGACTAATAGAACTCGTAAAAATGACCACCTCTCCCATTATATAATCAGCCCTAGGGTTGGGAGAAGGGGATGGCTCTCCCTCTTTGTCTGATGGACTTCATCCACAACACATAGCCCAGATGAAGTATGCTCAAAGCTCCTAATGCCAAATCAAGTATTGATTAAAAAATATTACAAAGATAATAAGAGCAATAAGATAAGGCACACCAGCTTATGGGGCAAATTGATCATAATATCTTGATCTCTCGGACCAGATAAGATAAATGGTTTTTCACGACTACATCAGCAAATTCAGAGGACATGATCAATGCGGACTGTTTTTGTGTGAATCTAGGAAAACCCCCAAAATGAATTATAGTTTGGTGAGACAGAGTATATAAAATAGATTGATTATGGTTGAAAGGAAGTAACCTCTAATATAGGCATCAAATAATGGTTGAAAGGAAGTAACCTCTAATATAGGCATCAAATAAGTTACTGCCTGTTGTGTCATTGGGCATGGTATAGAAGGGTCTCACTGACAACGGGAACTCATATAGTATATAGAAGTCTGCTTCGTACCTGCAAACAGAGGGTAAGTTTGTTAGAACAGAGCAACGAGACATAAGTGCACTGCACTGCGGCAACAGTTTGCCTTTCTAATGTACTGCATATATATGCCTTCTAAATATAATACAAATCTGCTATTAAAGAATATTAGAGGACTACTAAAAGTAACAAGTGATCCACTACCCATGAAGTTACAGAACATTAAAGGACTAGTAGAAACAGCAAGCGATCCACTCCCTTGCCACTACGGCATTCACTAGACAGTAGTAACCATTACACACTTATCACATGCAGATTATTACTGAACCTCTGGCATTTCCATTGTTGCTTGAGCATGCTGGCCTGTACCAGGAACCTTGATTTTCTTGAAAGTCTGGTACCTTTCAAAGTATTCTGTCAGATTTGAGTTATAACCTTCCCATTGTGATAAGTCAAGAGGCACCTCAAGCCTGATTCTCTTCAATTTTTGATGTTCCACTGCATGCAGTACAGATGTTCTGTTTCTCTGCATAAGGAAAAACACGGTTGAGTCAGATATGTTAGGAAAGTACAGTCTACACCGGTGATACTAATCACAAACCAAAAAGGCAGAACATGATCAGTCAAAAATTAAAGTGGTGCACACCTATTATTTATGCAGAGTGTGAAACAGATAACACCAAATCATTTTAGAATGAAATACCAGAAATCCTACTTATTTTCCTAAAGAAGCATGCAGGATAAGTAATCACACGGAAGTATTGACATAAAAGAAACAAATTAGTTTCTGAAAATCTCATTCATGAACCAAGGCCAACCTAATTAACTTACAATACCTGGAGCATGCAACACAGTTGAGGGACTCTTCCCCTAAATAGTTTGATTGTTTCACATATATGGGAAAATTACCTACAGATTTCTTGGTTCATGAGGGACATTCAGTTTAACAAAGACAGAGCCATTAAAGCCCACTTCTCATGTTTCAACAGTGAGTTCACTTTCTATTAGAAGACAACCTTTTCGTACACAGTAGTAGTAATCCAACAAATCCTTAATCATAGAATTATTTTAGCAACAAACCATGCCTACTAACAAAATCAACTACTAACTTTCCGGGCCAGAGGTGTGGCTGGACAGGGCGACCCAGGGAAGGGAGATGGCAGCTGACGGTGGGAGGTACAACCATATCTCCCATGAACTCGGCAACTTGATGATCTCCATGGCAATATCACGGTTGACACTATGAATAAGCATGGCAAAGACACGGGCCTCATCAGCACACCATCACTCAAGAGCGTCCAGAGCACACTGATATGCTTCTGCAGCTTCATCAGCAGCAAGAGCAAGGGCATCATTGGCCGCCTTTGTAGCAGCTTCATCCTGGGCCGACACAGTAGGGGACGGCGGCACTGGCAGCACAAGTGGCACAAGTGGTACAGATGTTGGAGGACAGGGTCTTGTACCTGTCACATGTCCCAGCAGCCGATAGCTATTGAGGATGACTTGCATAGGGGCAGCCCATTCTTGGTAGTTGGTTTCATCCAATTTGACAATGGGATCAGTCTATAGCGGCAAAGGAGCTGGAGCTGCCATATTCTGGCGAACAAGTTCCACAGCCGGTGAGGGCCGGAGTTGGCAAATCGCCACAGTAGATGGGAGAGGCGGACCAACAGAGACAGGTATCAGGTGACCTGCTGAGGCGCAGATGCAGGGGCCTGCTGAAGGGATTTGTGGGCAGCAGAACCACGGCCTCCTGCGCACAGGGACGAGAAGCTCCCTCGCTGGGATAACGCGCGTGGAGGAGAGGAAGCAGGGAGCACACCACTCATGGAGGAAGGGGAAGAAAACAGAGGAAGGAGGGAGAGAGCTCGCCGGAGACTAGGGGCCTGCTTGCTAGGGGGGCTACAGTAGTTGGGGAAGGATCAAGGGAGCCATGGACCTGGTACCATGTTGGGAAAGTACAGTGTACACCACACAACCCAACGGCAGCGACTTGGGTGCAATTAAGCTATCGGTGCAAGGATGCAAACGAAGAGCCTCGTGCGTACAATTTACATATGATGGTGGCTGCCTTTTTTATATTTTAACCCCACCACCACCCCCCACCCCCACCCCCCGGCCCCGATCAGAGCATGCACAGTTATCCAATAACCCCCTATCTTGATATGTTCCATCCTGTATTGATCCTGCTAGGGTTTCAACATGGTCGCCCTCCAGCCTCCTCCAGCCTCCAGGTTAAGTGCCACTGCACGCCCGAGGCATGGACACATTTAGCACCTGTGCCACCAGGACCTCCAACGCCGCCAGCCCTTTAGGTACCTCCAGCGCCTCCTCGCTCTAGCACCCTGACGGTGATGGTGCACAGCAGGACCATGATGTGTTGCTGCTCGTCACCATGGCAATGGTGGGCTGGCTGGGTGGCTGATGCAGGCGCTGGCTGGAAGGGGCTCAGGAGAGTCGATTTTGGAGTGAACATGGAAGCTATTTTCAGGATTCAGGTCGCATGTATCTATTGATGCGCATGATTCATGTTTAATGAATGAAATATTTTTGCAGCCGACATGTTGATGCAGCCTAGGTATTGGTTTGATGCAGATGCAATTGCAATTCTAAGGTTTCATTTGTTGAACATAGCTAGCATGATAGACTTCTCAAGCTGATGTATATGAACAACAAGGGTACAAACTCTCTTGATCCAGCGGACAGGTCCCTTCGCCGGTCCGCCGACTGCCGGTGTCTACCTGCCGAGAATGCGTTAGGGGCTAGCGGCGATGTCCACATTAAGGGTGCCTCTCCCCCCGTCTCTCCGCTCCCTCTCCGTCCGCATCACCCACCGTAGAAACCACCGCCGGCGCGCGAGCTCTTCCTCCGTCTCGCGCCATTCGCACCACCGCTTCGGTGATCGTCGCCGCCGCCGCCAAATCCCCCCTCCACCGGCCACCGATACTCGATTAGCTGCACCCCGAGCATCGCCATACCGCCCCTAACCAATCTGTGCACCCGCTTCCCCAGAGCCACCGGCGTGCGAGCTCCCCGGCCATGGCCGCCGCTATGACCGCACTAGCACGCGCGGAGTGTGGGTTACACGTTAAGTCACTCTCACAATTCAAGTTTGAACATGATTAATAGTTTACTTTATCACTTTCATGTGGGGGCTTGAGGTTACCTTTGTATAGTATTTTTATTGGCCCAAGTAGCTTGTTTGCAATTTTCGGTCAACACTAGAATATGTTTTGATTTTAATTGCATTTTTGATGATTTACTGCAGAAAATAATAATAATATACAAATAGCTACAAAAAATTCATAATATTTGTCGGAGGAGCAACATATGTCCATTCAACATCCTAAAAAAAATTTGGACAAGAAAATCCACGTGATGCCGATGTTTTTTTCATATAGCTTCCACTCATAGTGTGGGTTACACGTTAAGTCACTCTCACCATTCAAATTTCAACATGGTTAATAGTTTTTTTATCATTTTTATGTGGGGCTTGAGGTTACCTTTGTATAGCATGTTTATTGTCCCAGTTAGCTTGTTTGCAATTTTCGATCAACACTAGAATATTTTTTTTTTGAATTTAATTGCATTTTTGATGATTTATTGCAGAAAAAAATTAATAATATACAAATAGGTATAGAAATTCATGATATTTGGCGGATGAGCAACATATGTCCATTTAACATTTTTAAAAAAGTTTGAACAAAATACTCCACATGATGCCGGTGTTTCTTTCATATGGCTTCCACTCGTAGTCTGGGTTACACGTTAAGTCACTTTCACCATTCAAGTTTCAACATGATTAATAGGTTCCTTTATCATTTTCATGTGGGGATTGAGGTTACTTTTGTATAGCATGTTTATTGGCCCAAGTAGCTTGTTTGCAACATATGTCCATGCAACATCCTCAAAAAAGTTTGGACAAAAAATTCCACAAGGTGGCGGTGCTACCTAGAAACTCTATGAGTGTGCAATTAAATCTTAAAAATAATATAGGGCAACCTAAAAACTGTACCAATGTTACCAAAGTCAATTTATATGTTAAAGTAAGACCTCTTTGTTTACACGTGAAAATAATGAGAATAACTAGTGGTTACTTTGAAATTTGAGAGGTGTGGAAGACATTGTCATGAACATAAGAAAATCTCTATGGTTATTAAGACATTTTTGTGACTAAACACCCTTTTAAAACTTGTAATAAAATATAAGCTAGAGTTGTACACTTTTTTTGTTTAATTTCTTCAGCATGGAAACCTACAAATATATTGATGTGCGATAGAGGACATTAGTGCCCATCTGGTCTAGTGGTGTTTCTACTTCAACCTAATCAACTACTAGTTACGTGTTCGACTCCCCTTCATGCTCCCTTGATGATATTTTTTTTCTTTTTTTTTTTTCAAAAAGTAAAACGTGGGCTGCTTGGGCCGCACCACCTGTGCGTGGGCTGTCCGTTTTTCCCTTTTTTTTCTTCAAAAATAAAACATGGGCCCTGGGTTGCTTGGGCCGCTGCTTGCACCGCTCCCCCTACGCGTGGCTGGTAAAACGTGGGCTGCCTGGGCCGCACCACCTGTGCGTGGGCTGTCAGTTTTTCCCTTTTTTCTTCAAAAATAAAACATGGGCCCCGGGTTGCTTGGGCCGCTGCTTGCACCGCTCCCCCTACGCGTGGCTGTTCTGTCCGTGGGCCGTTGCAATTAGTTTTACATATTACAATATTTATTGGACATAACACATACTCCATCCGTCTTAACTTATAAGTCGTTTGATTTTTTTAACAACAAAACCGTTTTGTTATAAAATTGAATAGGGTTACCATGTCATAAACACATTGAATAGGGTTTATGACGAGTCACATTTGTCACTAAGCAATATACCATTCGTCATAAAATTGACGTTGAACAAAATTGTGATGAATTTAATGATGAACGTTTTATTTTCGTCACTAAGCCATGCTTGCTTCACAGAAACTTCATAAACAGAGTGACTTCTGTTCACGACAGATCATGTTATTGTCACAAGGTATTTGTCATAGAAGGTCAAATTTCTTGTAGCGTAAATGGGCCAGATAGTTAAGGAGTCCCTGCCTAAAAAAGCGAATGATTTTCAATTACAAATTCATCAGAAGTTCCAAACAAATAAAATCATCCGGAAGCCGCCACCGTGCAACCTCTGATATGAACACCAATGATCTGAGGCCAATTATTAATCACAAGAAAGATAAAAGGCTTCTCTGAGTCAAATATTATCGAAGAAGAAATCGATTCCTGCAGATCCAATCATTTTCAAAGAGGAAACGATCTCCATAATCAAACATTATGTAACGAATGATACTCGTGATTACTAATTGTGTGTGAAAGATAGCGGCAACATAAGACTCATATAAGAGCCACCGAAGATGCACGCTAGAACAACAACCTGAGGGTATATAATAAAATATTCTATAGTCATGCTGTTAGAAAAGTGAGGCCTCATGCAATGTAGCGATGAATGAGTAACGGTCCAAGGTAGGTGCCGTGAGGAAAGTGAGCCGACGTCTCAAAAGGGAGAGAAATTATGATTCTAAAAACTATGCCTAAGCAAGGACAATGTACTAGGCAAGGCCCAAGTAAATTGCTCGCATGCACTAGCTATGCCTAAATACGAACTATTAGCTTTTTCGATGGGTTTGGCTTTTAAAAATGTGTCTTAATACTGGAATGAATTCGAGAGTCACCAACCATATCTATCTGTTTACACTATAAAAGAGCGATTTTTCACAATACCAATTTTCATCCAACGGAAACATATGTACGCTTCACGTTGGCTCCCACTTGACAGGGTGGAAATGATTGGAAAAAGTCTAAAATAGGTAGAAGGAAAATGTTTTCATCCTTTGGTCTTTTATATTCTCACCTCATTTTGTACCCATACCCATTAGGTAGCTGCCTTGCTTTAAAATGAATGAATAGTTTTCTTCCTTTGAAATAAATAAAAAAGGGAAGGACATCAATCAAGCGAGTTCTCTTTCTTTTTATTCCTTATTTCTATTTTTTTTCTCCTTTTCTTTGATTACTGGCCGGTCACTTCCTTTTTTTCTTTTGATGTTTTGGATTCACCATGTGCATGTAGTACGTACCTCTATGCTAGTGGTATAAATAACCTAAACGTCCAAACTAGCCATTGGGAGAAAGATGCAGAACGCAAACTATTTTTATCAGACCGTCTGGTGTGTATACCACTGGACCTTCCGGTGCGTACATCCAACTAGCTATTGGAGTCGATTAGTTGAATCTTCAAATTTGACCGTTGTGAGCATTAGACCTAGGCGTGTTAATGCCTGAGGCCATGGTTTGTTGCTTCTCTCGATCTGGAACGTCTGGTGCGTTCCCCTAACCATACAGTGTGTACCACTAGACCGTCTGATGCGTGTAAATCTTAGACACGGCCGCTCATCTTCTCTTCCGTCGATTGCGTCCAATGATGTGACCATCAGATAGTCCATGTAACCACCAGACCATCTGGTACGTGTAAATCGCTCCGGGTCTTGAGTCTTCAATTTGCAGTTTTTTTTACTCACCGCAATGTCCTGTGTGCACCACCGTACCGTTCGGTGCGTGCACAATTTTGAGCTGTTGACCGGTCAGCGGAACAATGTCGCACTTCAGGGCTCTGATGGTTGATGTCTTGGGTCTTCTTTTATGCCTTTTAAGACAACTTTTGAGGTGTTGCCAAGTGCATCACTTGCATTCCTAGAACTTAAACAAATATACTTACACATATGTTAGTCATAAATGGTATATATTTTTTACTTCAACCATCAAAATCACATCTAAGTACAAGGTTTAGAACCCATTTTAGTAGCACCGTTATTTTGAAGAGGATGGACGAGTCTGCTATAGCGGCAATCATATGTTACCGAAGCAAACACAAAAGTACTCTGCACAACAAAATGACTTTATTAGACCGTCTCTAACTGTTTGGCTATATCGATTGTCTAAACACTGTTCCAACTATCTATTTTTCTGTCTACAGCAGACAGTAGCGCTAGAGTGTATAGACAGTCTCTTTTGACGTTGCATTGTAAACAGCCTTAGGAGTCGGCGCAGTAGGTTGCTTACACACGGATCCAGCACGGACTCAGGGAGTCGTCGAAGCGGGAGTGGTAGTGGAACTTGTGCATGCCATTGCAGCTCCGGTGCAGGTGAGTAAGATCCAAGAGCACGACGACTACCCACCCGCTCTGCCACGTCCGTGCTCCCAGACCCAATTCCCGTACCACCCAGCCCAAAGTCGTCAGGTCCCAAGAAGAGGGAGGAAGCAGCAGTTGTGTTGCGGTAGGGAAGAAATGGCGCCGGCGACGTGGGATAAATTGCGAACGTCACGAGTAGCAACTATGGGTGGTTAGTGGTATCTGGTAAGACCGTCCCCAACAGATTGGCCATCCACCTTTATCTATCGACTATCGCTATTCCAATTACCTCACACAGTAACGCCATAATATCGTTTTGTAGTATAGACAAGCTATATGGACAGTCCGCTAGAGACAACCTAAAGAGAGCAAAGAGATTATTGGAGAGGAAAGACAGATAGGTAACACCACAACAATATACTACTTTTATTGAAGAAATTCATTTCCCAAATTTTAAGTGTTATATCAATTTTTATCTAGAAAATTTTTTATACAAAGTTTTATCTAAATAGCTCTTTTTTATGCATATCTCCGTAGCTATCTTGCCATGTTAATAAATATACTAATGCGTTATAACATTTGACTAAAATTAAACTAAAATCACACATTCAATGAAAATGTTAGACATAAAATTTTGAAAGATCCCAATGTACCATCACATTTGAGAAAAGGAAAACAACGGAAAATACAACTACAAACCTGTTTGGAACGTGTGAACTGCAAATATGTTACTTAGATATTCTAAGAAAATGTTATTTAAAAATAAAAAAAATACAATGTATCTATAACATCACACCGGGTGCAACGCACTACCATTTTTCTTATTTCAGAATAAACATGGCAATTCCAGATGAGAAGACAGTAACAAGCTACGAATGGTAATAAGAAACCAGATGAATATATATGTGTACTTCTCTTCTGTCATACACGACGAGAAAAAAGAAAAGAAAACAAAGAAAACAACATCTATTTTATCAATAAAACTTCAATCGGGAGGGCAGACAGGCAGGCAAGCAGCAGAGTGCTCAGACGCGTCCACCTCCGGTGACGGCGGCGGCGAATGAGAGCAGCGGGTTGGCCTGGTCAGGCTCGTCGAGGAAGAGATCCTCGGGCACGCGGCAGGCGCCGTGGGCACAAACAACTGCCGCCCCGAGAGCGAGCGCGGAGAAGATGAGTGACCCGACGGAGGTGAGGAAGACGACGAAGGCGGAGGCGGCGACGAGCCCGCCGAGCACCTCGCGGTCGGAGAAGGTGCGTCCGAAGGCGGCGAGCGTCGGCGCGTCGGCGGGGCGCAGCGCGTAGAGCAGGCACCAGGTGGCGAGCAGCGCGAGGAGCGCGGCCAGGGAGCCCGGGTGCGCGGCGAGGGTCAGCGCGACGACGGCGGCGTAGTTGACGAGGAAATAGGCCAGGTTCTTGCGCAGCAGAGCGGTGGCCTCGGAGAGCGACTCCGGGCGGGAGAGCGCGGATCGGTCCGCCAGCTCCGACCAGGGCCGCACGCCAGAGAGTGCGCGCCGTCCGGAGTCGAGCAGGAGGGAGAGGAACGCGCGCGCCGCCGCCGGGGTGGTGGTGGTGTCGGCGGTGGCGTCAGAGGAGATGGCTGTCGGGACCGGGGAGGGCGTGGTGGTGGTGGTTGCGGCGGGGACGACGGCGGGCGCGACGGTGGTGGGGAGGAGCGGTCAAGGCCGCGGCCATGGCGACGATGAGGCGGGGAGGCGATCTCTCTAGCGAGCAGCGGGTTTGGTGGAGTTGGCGGCCGAGGTACCGGCAGGGGAAGGACAAGCGGTTGCCCGGGGACGGCTGGAGGATGTCCGTCAAATCCACGTTCTTGTATGGACCGAACTCTTTTCGAAGTTTATGGTGAGGCCCGTGGCCGCTCCAAAAACATGGAGGATCTGCTTAACATACTGAAGCTGATCTCTGGACGGGTTCATGAATATTGCAGCATCGTGAGCATAGAGCGAAGTTCTCAATTTTGCTGCAGCGAGGGGAAGGGGCGTGAGCACTTCTTGCTGTGTGGCGAGGTCTAGGATCTTTTGGAGTGGGTCGATAGCGAGGATGAACAACATAGGAGAGAGGGGGTCTCCCTGCCGTACCCTGCGTTTGTGGTCAAAGCTGCCACCCTGTACCCCATTAATTAGAGGTTTGGAGTTGGCCGTACCGAAAAGGAGGGAGATCCATTCTCGCCACCTCGGTTCAAAACCACGAGCCTGCAAAATCTCTAAGAGATAGCTCCAATTGATTGTGTCGAACGCTTTTTGAACGTCAAGTTTAAGAAATAGCGCCGGAATTTTGGACCTATGAAACTGCCTTACGATGTTCTGGACACAAAGAAAATTGTCTTGGATGGATCTCTTGCGGATAATTATGACTCTATATATCAATCTCCATTCTCTTGTGGATCATGCAATCCAGCGAATCCAGTCTGAAGCTGAATTTGTCAGTACTTTCTCCTTGAGAGTGACTATTTACGTGTCTTGGTGGGAGAGACGGCAAGCAGAGCAAGTCGTCGGTCAGTCATTGCGGGCTAGTGTAGGGAGGTCTAGTCTTCCGTTCGGCAGCTGTCCTGTCCAAGCAGGCATTCTTCGTTCCCCAACAAACCAACTAGCCAAGTACGGTAGCTCAGCAGCATATATATATACCGAACAACACACATACAGCCGTCGGAGAATTGAATCGACTTGCATGGCGCCACCGCGCCGCGCGTGCTGTCTTCTCCTCCTGCAGCTTGTGCTTCTTCTTCCCTGCAGCTGCCTCGCGGCCACGCATCAGGCCCCCCAGCCGGCGACAGGCGAGGCGGCGGTGCTGCTCAAGATCAAGAGCTCGTGGGGCGACCCGCCGGCGCTGGCAGGATGGAACGCCTCGTCGGCCGCTCGGGGCGCGCACTACTGCGACTGGCTGTGCGTGGGGTGCGACACGGCGGGGCGCGTCGTGTACCTTGGCCTCAGCGGCGCCGGCATCACCGGGCCGTTTCCGGATGCCATTGGCGACCTCTCGGCGCTCACCTACCTCGACTTATCCTACAACAGCATCCTCGGTGCGTTCCCGACCACGCTGTATCGCTGCGCTTCGATCGAACACCTCGATCTGAGCTACAACTACAACAACCTTACCGGCGAGCTGCCCTCGGACATGGGCCGAAGCCTAGGCCAGAATCTAACCGCTCTGTTCCTCAACGACAACCGGTTCAGTGGCGCCATCCCGCCGGATCTCGGCTCACTCACGAGGCTTCAGGCGTTGTGGCTGGCGAACAACCCGTTCGACGCAGGCGAGCTCCCGGCATCGTTCAAGAACCTGGGCAGCCTAGTCAGCCTCTGGGCCTCTGACTGCAACCTCGTCGGGGGTTCCCAAGCTCAGTGCTGGAGATGCCGGAGCTGGAGGAGCTGGGTCTGTACGACAACTTGCTGACCGGAAGCATACCTCCGAGGGTATGGAGCCTCAGCAAATTGCAGACACTAAATATGTTCAGAAACAACTTCACCGGCGACGTGGTGGTTGATGGCAATGGCATGACCGCAAGAAGCTTGACACAAATCGACATTTCGGATAACCACAATCTTACTGGAAGCATCCCCGAAGCCTTTGGGTTCTTGGAGAACCTCACATTCTTGGGCCTCTCCTCCAACAGCTTCTCTGGGGAGATACCGGCATTCATCGCCCGTTTGCCGTCGCTGTGGGACATAAAGCTGAACAACAACCGGTTTACCGGGACGCTGCCGGCGGAACTCGGGATGCATTCGGACCTGAGCTATGTTAAGGTTGGTGACAACGCACTGACGGGCGCCACTCCAAAAGGGCTGTGCGCCAGAGGCCACCTCATTTACCTCAACGTTGACAACAACCGCTTGAACGGCTCAATCCCAGTAAACCTAGCCAACTGTGCGACTCTACAAACACTGTCTCTGAACAATAACCAGCTCACGGGTGCCATTCCGTAAGGATTGTGCGCCAGAGGCCTTTTGGTTTACCTCACTGCTAACAACAATCGCTTGAACGCCTCTATCCCATCAGGCCTAGCCAACTGTGGTACTATGGAATGACTCTTTCTAAGCAATAACCAGCTCACCAGAACCATTGCTTGAATTAAATTTAGCTACGCGATTAAGTTTAGCCTGGTTTGCGAATCAAGATCATGTTTTGGTTGTCTCTGGCCTACATTGTATGCATGCATGGCCTCTCACCCTGTAGAATGTGCTGATGTGTTTTAGATAGTGTTTGGTTGGTGGGACAGGGTGGAATGGAACCATTCCATCCCATCAATTCTAGCGTTTGGTTGAAAGGTTGAGGAATGGATCCGTTATAGAAAAAAGAATATTCTTTTCAGATTCGGTACGGGCACATTCCGAAAAAAATTCTGGAACGCAACTGTTCCACTTGAAATGTGAGACTGGCAGTGGGCGGACGGAGCCATTCCATCCCTAGAATCTGGGACAGAACCATTCCATTCCTAGAATCTGGGACGAAACCATTCCATTTCACCCCGTTCTCCAACAAACGTTACCTTAGTTTACTATGTACCAGCTGCTGATCTTATCTCTTAGATCAGATTCAGATGCAAAAGCAATGGGACCAAACTAAGAGAGCTAATAGTGTATGGATCATACCACCTACGTTGGAAGAACATTTATCTATCTAGTAGTAAAATAAATAGAATGAATAGGCTTCACTACTAGTTTCTTTCTTACGTGTTGAGAGAGATGCTATGGTGCAAGGTTGCAAGTTTTTAGAGTCAACGCTTTTAAGTTATTTTGCCTCTCATGAATGGTCTTACGTATTTCGGATTGGAGTTTAGTTTTAACCTTGTTGATTGATGTGTTTAGGTTGTAATGTTTTTGGTCTGATGCCTCCTACGGAGGTCTGAAGCCAAATTTTTCCATTATCTTAAAAAAAACTAGTTTCTTTCTTACATCTATTTGTGACAGCAACCGTACTAAACACTAATAGCGAGTGTGACAATGCGAACACCAAAAGCTGGTTTATTTTCAGAAAGCAATGCAAAAATCGCAAATAGAACTCTTCATTTTTCTTACTCTGTGTCCCCGTGGACCGTGGTATTAGAGCTGTTTGTCATCGACTGCCTTCTTTTCTCAGCAACAAAGGATCAATGTGGTGACAGTTATATAAGGAAGGGCGCATTGAACTGCAGCTTGGATGGATACCAGATTCAGATTGAAGAGGGAAGCAGATTCTGGATGATGCACCGACCACCAACAGCCGCGCAAGCTCAGCCGATCAACCTCTCTGACAAAGAGACTGAGCTCAAGGCAATCGCAGTTTTCCTTGCATCTATTTTGCTGAAACATGTACGACCAATAATAGCCTGCGAAGGTTTCTCGTTGTTATTGGGTGCCTCACTCTCACTGCACATATGTGCTATGTTTATCTTTGTTATCCTTGTGTACAATGCTGTTTAATTTGTGGTTGGTGGAACACCTTTGCAATGAAAATGCAGGTGGGGATGCTTTCCCCTTATCAGTTAATCAGTGATCAGAGCTTAATCATGAGCATTGCATGGCAATAAAGAAACTGCAAGAGAACTGTGATCTATCAGGGCTCGGCATGCAGATTATTCTTCTAATACCACACTTCTGAAAGCAGAGAAGTATGAACTATCAACTTGTGACAATCTATACCAATCCATTGCACATATGACCATGAATCTTTCATTCAAAATAAACAAGGCAATTCCAGATGAGAAGACACAGTAACAATGCTACGAATGATAATAAGAAATGAGATGAATATCCATGGCCGGGTATATGTGTACTTGTCTTCTTCTGTCTTACTCATACATGAATGAAATCGAGCAAAAACCAAAACAGTATCTAGTTTATCATTGTATATATCTCGGAGTATCGTGTAAAGTTCTCGTCGTAATACTCGGCATGAAAAGAAAGAAAAGTTTAATCAGAGGGCAGGCAGTGCTCAGACGCGTCCACCTCCGGTGACGGCGGCGGCGAAGGAGAGCAGCGGGATGGCGGAGCCGCCAGCGTTGACCTGGTCAGCAGGCTCGTCGAGGAACAGGTCGTCGGGCATGCGGCACGCGCCGTGGGCGCAGAGAACAGCCGCCCCGAGCGCGAGCGCGGAGAAGATAAGGGACCGACGGAGGTGAGGAAGACGACGAACGCGGACGCGGCGACGAGCCCCCCGAGCACCTCGCGGTCGGAGAACGTGCGCCCGAAGGCGGCGAGCGGCGGTGCGTCGGCTGGGCGTAGCGCGTAGAGCAGGCACCAGGCGGCGAGCAGGGCCAGGAGCGCGGCGAGGGAGCCCGGGTTGCGCGGCGAGCGCCGCGGCGAGGGAGAGGGCGACGACGGCGGCGTAGTTGACGCGGAAGTAGGCCAGGTTCTTGCGCAGCGGGGCCATGGCCTCGGTCCTCGAAGAGCGACTCCGGGCGGAGCGATTCAGCGATCTATCGGCGAGCTCGGACCAGGGCCGCGCGCCGGAGCCGGAGAGAGCCTCCCGCGGCTGTCAACAATCATCCTAGCTAGTCTCAAGGTAAATCCGATTTGTTGGCCAGCTCATGTTCCTGTCATAGCTGCACTGCATTCCTGTTATCATCTAACATTCTAACTATCAGTTTTCGCTCCCTGAATTGTCCCCAACACATGTTCTGCACATCCCCATTGGGGATATGATGGTCTAAGGAGCTCGGTGCTGCACCACGTTGTTCTTATCATACTGTCCCAACTCTCTGCTACAGTATTTTGTTGCCAACATTATTGATGTTACTTTGTATTTTGTTACTTTGTATATATCTTATTGATGTCTCTTATTCGGACGTCTGACTAGCAAAATGTGTGTTTGGCTATGGAACCAAAGTATTGTGTTTTTTTTTACAACATGTACGCAATAAATTTTTATAGTAACAACTATATTATCTTGAGGTCATCACGATGGGTGACTATTTATACTCTTTCTGTTCCAACTTGTAAGTTGTTTGGCTTTTTTTTTTTTAACATCAATTCGACCAACTTGTATTGTTAAAAAAAATCGTAATTATATTTCTTTACTATAATTTAGTTTGCCATATAACGCACTTTATGTGTGGTTTGAATGTTTACATATTCCTACAGATTATTTGAATAAGGTGAGAGACCCAAATGTAGCGTCAAAAAAGTAATTTGAAACGGAGTGTCGATTGGGGAGGGGAGAGACCGCATGCAGAGTGAGTCGTCGGTCAGTCGTCGCGGGCCAGTGTAGTGTGCGTACGGAGGTCTAGTCTTCTTCCGTTGGTCAGCTGTCCACTTCGGTTCCGCTGTTGTTTGGTACTCCTACTAGAGGCCGCTAGCTGCAAGTAGAACCTGCACTGTCCACTCCCCCACTGCACCACCGCGCAGCGAACAAGCTCATGGAACCACCGCGCCGCGTGTGCTGGCTTCTCCTGCTGCAGCTCACGCTTCTTCTTCCTTGCAGCTGCCTCGCGGCCCCCCAGCCGGCGGCGGCAGGCGAGGCGGCGCTGCTGCTCAAGATCAAGAGCACGTGGGGCGACCCGCCGGCGCTGGCGGGATGGAACGCCTCGGCCGCAGGCGCGCACTGCGACTGGCCGCACGTGGGGTGCGACACGGCGGGGCGCGTCGCGAACCTCACCATTGACAGCGTCGGCATCACGGGGCCGTTCCCGGACGCCATCGGCGACCTCTCGGCGCTCACCTACCTCGACTTATACAACAACAGCATCTCGGGCGTGTTTCCGACCGCGATGTATCGCTGCGCTTCGATCGAGTACCTCGATCTGAGCCAGAACAACCTTACCGGCGAGCTGCCCTCCGACATGGGCCGAAGCTTAGGGGAGAATCTAACCGATCTGATCCTCGACAACAACCAGTTCAGCGGTGCCATCCCGCCAGATATCGGCTCCATGACGAGGCTTCAGACGCTGTGGCTGGCGAATAATCCGTTCGACGCAGGCCCGCTTCCGGCATCGTTCAAGAACCTCGTCGGCCTAGTGAGCCTCTGGGCCGATAACTGCAACCTCGTCGGGGAGTTTCCAAGCTCGGTGCTGGAGATGCCGGAGCTGGAGCTGCTGGCCCTATCCCAAAACGCGCTGACCGGAAGCATACCTCCCAAGGTATGGAGCCTCAGCAAGTTACAGATACTGTATTTGTACACAAACAACTTCACCGGCGACGTGGTGGTTCATCGCATCGCAAAGAGCTTGATAGAAATCGACATTTCAGAGAATTATAAGCTTACTGGAAGCATCCCCGAAGCCTTTGGGCTCTTGGAGAACCTCACGACATTGAGCCTCTTCGTCAACGGCTTCTCCGGCGAGATACCAGCGTCCATCGCCCATTTGCCGTGACTGTGGATACTAAGGCTGCAAAGCAACCGGTTTATTGGGACACTCCCAACAGAACTCGGGAAGCATTCCAACCTGGGATATGTTCAAGTTAGTGACAACGCGCTGACGGGCGCCATTCCGGAAGGGTTGTGCACCAGAGGCCACTTCAGTTTACTCATCGCTGATAACAACCGCTTCAACGGATCAATCCCAGTAAGCCTAGCCAACTGTGCGACTCTAGTAACATTGTCTCTGAAAAGCAACAGGCTTACCGGGACGCTGCCGGCAGAACTCGGGAAGCATTCAAACCTAGGATACGTTGAGGTTGATGACAACGCACTGACGGGCGCCATTCCAGAAGGGTTGTGCGCGAGAGGCCAATTCTATTACCTCCGCGCCAACAACAACCGCTTGAACGGCTCAATCCCAGTAAGCCTATCCAACTGTGCGACTCTACAAAGACTGTCTCTAAACAATAACCAGCTCACAGGCGCCATCCTAGAAGATCTATGCGCCGGAGACGGCCAATTATATTACCTCGATGTTGAGAACAACCGCTTGAACGGATCCATCCCATCAGGCATAGCCAACTGTGCTACTCTGAGTCAACTCCATCTAGGCAATAACCAGCTCACTGGAATCATTCCTTAAATTAACCTCAATTATGCTATTAAGTCTAGCCAGCTGGTTTGCGAACGAAGATCATGTTTGGTGTTGTGTGGACTACTCTATTCTAGAATGTGGTGGGTTCTTTTAGTTTACTATACCAGCTAATCTTATCATTCAGATCACCTGATGCAAAAGCAATGGGACTGAACTAAGAGAGCTTGATATAGATCATACATACCACCTAGTACTACATTGGAAGAACATTTACCTATCTAGCAGTAAAATAAATGAAACGAATAGGCTTGTCTTTTTCTTTCTTTCTTTCTTATATCGATCAAGTTTATTTCTTATATCTTTTTTGTGACATCAACCGTGCTATCTGTCACGCAGGCTTGTGTCAAAAAAAACACAGGATTGCACATATGACCTGCAGGTCGCTAGCTGTATGAACATTTCTTGCTTCGATCTGTTGATGTTCCCCTTTACATGGTTGCCTATGGGAGATGAATTGAACAATCGAGATTCTACAATGTGAGCTCAAAACTACTGTGCATTTATTCAAAAAACTAATTAAGCAATGCAAAAAGAAGGCTTCTTTTTTGTGGCGTGCCTAAGTAAAGTAAGCAATTCATCTTCTATATATACTCTCCGTAGGTGAGAACTAAACACTAACAGCCAGTCTGACGACGTGAGCAACAGAAAGCAATGTAAAATTCTCAAATACTTGAAATCTTAATTTTTCTTACTCTGCCCGTCCCCTTTTCTCAGCAACGAAAGGATCGATGCGGTGACATTTGAGCAAGGGCACGTCGAACAGCATAGATATACCAGAGAACTGTGATCAGAGCTTATTGCGGACTGCATCGCAACGACGAAACTGCAAGAGAACTGTGATAAGAGCTCGGCATGCACATCATTCTCCTAACTATAACACACACTACACTTATGAAAGCAGAGCAGTATGAACTATCAACTGACGACAAACTAACCCATGCCAATCCATTGCACATGTGACCATGAATCTTGAATTCAGAATAAACAAGGCAAGCAATTCCAGATGAGAAGACACAGTAACAATGCTACGAATGATAATAAGAAGCGAGATGAATACACGGCCGCGGGTATATGCGTACTTGTCTTCCTCTGTCATACTCATACATGAATGAATTAGAGCAAAAAAAAACAAAAAAACAAAATAGCATCTAGTTTATCCTTGTGTATCTCGTGTCGTGTAAAGTAGAGGAAGCATATCGATTTCCTCCTGGTATGCTGTCGTAATTCTCAGCTGAAAGAAACAAAAGTTTAATCGGAGGGCAGGCAGGCAGTGCTCACTGCTCAGACGCGTCCACCTCCGGTGACGGCAGCGGCGAAGGAGAGCAGCGACTGGCCGTATGTGGGGTGCGACACGGCTGGGCACGTCGCGATCCTCAACCTCGGCAGCACCGGCATCACGGGGCCGTTCCAGGACACCATCGGCGACCTCTCGGCACTCATCTACCTCGACTTATCTAGCAACAGCATCCTCGGCTCATTCCCGACCGCCTTGTATCGCTGTGCTTCGATCGAGTACCTCGATCTTAGCCGGAACAATCTTACCGGCGAGCTGCCCTCAAACATGGGCCTAAACCTAGGGAAGAGTGTAACCACTCTGTTCCTCGACGACAACTTGTTCAGCAGCACCATCCTGTCGTCCCTCGGCTCCCTGAAGAGGCTTCAGAGGCTGGATCTGTCGACAACCCGTTCGACGCAGGCGAGCTCCCGGCATCGTTCAAGAACCTCGCCAACCTAACCTTCCTCGGCGCCCGTAACTGCAACCTCGTCGGGGAATTCCCAAGCTTAGTGCTGGAGATGCCGGAGCTGGAGGTGCTGTTCCTGGGCAACAACGTGTTGACCGGAAGCATACCTACGAGGGTATGGAGCCTCCACAAGCTGCTGGTACTGGATCTGTCTAGAAACAACTTCACCGGCGGCGTGGTGGTTGATGATGGCAATGACATGGCCTCAAGGAGCTTGACACATATCGACATGTCGTGGAACTACAAGCATTCAGACCTAGGATTTGTTGAGGTTTGGAACAACGCGCTGACGGGCGCCATTCCAGAAGGGCTGCGTGCAACCTGTAACTGTAACTGGCCGCACGTGGGATGCGACACAGTTGGGCGCGTCGCGAACCTCACCCTTGCCAGCGCCGGCATCATGGGGCCGTTCCCGGACGCCATCGGTGACCTCTCGGCGCTCACCTACCTCGACATATCCAGCAACAACATCTCCGGCGTGTTCCCGACCACGTTGTATTGCTGTGCTTCGATCGAGTACCTCGATCTGAGCCACAACAACCTTACCGACGAGCTGCCCCTAGACATAGGCCGAAGCCTAGGCCAGAATCTAACCACTCTGGTCCTCGACGGCAACCTGTTCAGCGGCGCCATCCCGCCGTCCCTCGGCTCGCTCACAGGGCTTCGGACGCTGTGTCTAACAATCAATTCTACAATTCATATATATACAAAACTTTTATATATAGATAATAAAAAATTCAAACTACATAGATAAGAACTTTGGACATCTTACTTTCAAGCTAGTGTTCTAAAATGCTTCAGCAAAAAATGTTAAACTTCATATAATAAAATAGTATGAGTATTTGTTCCAAGAAATTATGAACAAGATCAGGAATATCTAATCTTTTGCCACTCTTATGAGGTGAGTGGCAAATGATTTGCCACGTCAGTGACACATGTTAAAATGTCATTTGTAAAAGTGATAAATAATTAAATGCCCTAAAAGATCATTTTTAGTATAGGTTTGTCATCCTTTATTCACTTAGGTTGTCTTTAGCAAAATGCATCTTCACCCTTGCCTATCACTGTTCTAACCACCTCGTACTTGTTTACCGTAGCGCTACAGTGCCATTTTTGTACTATAGGCAGTCCATTTCGGCAACCCGCTGGAGACGGTCTTATACGTATTTATCTGTTTACTCTGTATAAGTGAAGCACACTCAAAGTCATTAACTTCAAGTTAATTCTCTTGATTCTCAGTCTATCCACATCTCTTAGATTCTCAGTCTATCCACGTCATCTCTAGCTACGACCATCAGATGGTCTCACATTTGTTTTATCCTACCATTCATCGGTTTCCCAGTGCACCCTGCCTCACTCCGTAAAACACAAGGAACCAAACAGATGGAGCAGTCGAACGGAACATCAAAGGCCCACCAGAAAGGTAGAAACCTATCTCATAAAAAAAAGAAAGGTAGAAACCACGAGCGGAAGACCAAAGGCCTCCTCTGTAGTTAGTGCCATTGAAAATTAAAGGAACCCAACAGACAACGGAGCAATTGATCCTTTCTCCACTGTTCCTCTTCCATTCCATCCGCAAACATCTGCAAGCTAATCGGCATCTGCATCCGTCTGAGGAGCCGGCACGCCTACGATGCCGATAGGCATGCCTCGTCTGAACCAGGAGTCGCGCCATCGAACCTCAGGCCACTACCACCATGCCAGGACGCATGCCACCGCGCAAGCTTGCTGGAGCCGTCACACGGTAACCACAACGGCCAATCCCGCCCTCTCCGTCCTGACATCATGGATTCATAGGCCTCCAACCAGCTGCCACAGACGAGGATAAGGTCTTGCCGCTACCAGGCTAGGGATCAACATACCCTCACATGAGAATCTGAGATCAAATCAACTTGCCGCTACCACCCTCGCTTGGATTGATGCTTCGTGGATTGCTGTTCTGTCAAAAATTGACGTAGCTAACGAGACTTCATATACTCATGTACAACTCTACCATATGTATCAATTTTGTGATCATTCAAGGTTAATTCATCTTGAGAAGCTTTAATTCATGAAGTTGTTAGCTGTTTTCATGCCATTCCATGTTATTATCATTATGGTGTTCTCACTTTCATCTATTTCTTCTTTTCCCCCATTTTCCCTCTCTGAGATGATGTTGTTTGGATCTGCAGTTATCACAGGTTAGATATACAATTACATGCAGTCTGTTTTAAGCCAACACCTACAAATTCTTTAGAATTATTCAGTGTACCTGGAACTTGACTTAGTGTACAAATACTCTCGGCAACTAAATTTTCGATTTTGTGTTGATTGTGTAGGTTAACAGGCCAACCGATTTAATATGTTTGCCCATCGTTTCTTCCATCTATTTCAAATAGGAATATACTAACCAAGCATTATATCTCAAATTATTTCAACTTCACATTGTGTTATTGTAATATCTAACTGGTCTTCCATCCATGACTTCATCCGCATGCAGATGCCCCACATATGTATCATGAATTAGATTTGCTAACGTTCATCAACATTTTTTATAATCAAAGTTAATAAGACATGTTTCTAATTTTTGTTTACAGTTTGAACAATCTATGTGGTTTATTATTAGCTGCATTCTGCCAGTTGTGAACACAAGAAATATGTTGACTTCATGAACTCTATTTATCATAACATGTGAACTATTTGCATTTAGAACTATCTACATGAATTAGCTTAGCTGCATTCATTTGTCTGCAAACACAAGAAGTATGTGGGCTTCATGAGCTGTTATTATGCATATGTCCTGAATTGTTTACGGTTAAAACAATTTACATCAATTAATTGCATCGAATTGTTTGCAAAAACCCTGTCATGGCTTAATAAACTCAATTTCTCAATTCCTCTTAATCATATTAATTGTATTCCATCCAATATCTCCTGAAATTCAGGTTAGGCGCTGTAATCTCCTATCGATTATTTTCCATATGATTATTTTTGCCAATATAGTACTCTCAATTCATGTCACAGCTAGATTACTATTTTTTATAATGTCATTTCCATGTGAGATGACCATCTCTAGAGTATGTATCATATAACATTTCATATATGTTGGTAGGAAAGCATAAATATCCCCTATTATCTATGATCATCATACACAAATAGCTTTTGCACACATTGGTTTTTAATAATCTTGCACTCTCCGCTTCGACACATAAGCAATATGACATCCATTTAATTTTCCGCTTCATTGCATGGTTCATCATTAACTAGAATTTTTTCTTAAATTTCCGGCGGAGAACTAATATTAAAAAAAATAAAATTTCTTGGTCCGTCATCTCACAAATATGACATGTGGGACTAGCCATATACGTGCGACTCCAATTCGGATGGCAGGGGCAGCCCACGCGAAAACGGACACTCTGGTACGCATACGGACACTGTTTCGACGTTCTATATATCGATGGAAAACTAAAATGATAATATTTCCATATCAATTGACATCACCGTAAAATTCTTTTGCAGTCAACGGGAATCTTCAAAACAGGCCATACACGCGTGACTCCAATTCAGACTGCAGGAGCAGCCCACGCGAAAACGGACGCTCCGGTCGCATACGGACTCCATTTTCGACGTTCTATATATTAATGGAAAGCTAAAATAATAATATTTCCAACCCAACTGACATCACCGTGAAATTCACTTGCAGTCAACGGTAACCATCGAAATAATATGACGTGAAATTTATTCACGAATCTGATTTGGACTGCAAGTAGGGTCCACACGAAAATGGACACTCCGGTCGCATACGGACTCTGTTTTCAACATTCTATATATCGATGGAAAGCTAAAATGATAATCTTTCGCTGACATTGCTGTAAAATTCGTTGGCAAGCAATGGGAATCATCGAAACAATATTATGTGAAATTTATTCGTGAGCACGATTCAGACTACAGTTGGAGTCTACGCGAAAACGGACGCCCGGATCACAAAAAACTACGTTTTTTACGTTCTATGTATATCAAAAGATATTGATAGCACCTTACGACTCGCTCGTAATCAACACAAAATTGTCGAACGAGACTCATTCTTATATGTATTTGATCTAAATGTGTGTAAGAAATTTTTTCTCCCATTGCAACGCATGTGCATTTTGCTAGTATATAAAGTTTTTTATAGACTAACTGAATTCCAGGACATTGAAGAAACTAGTCAAAGGCTGTGTTTAGATTCAAAAAACTTCTCCCAAATTCCACTATGCAAAAAGAAGATTCTCCATCACATCAAAATGCCGGCACATGCATGGAGTACTAAATATAGATGAAATAAAAAATTAATTGCACGGTTTAGATGTACTTTGCGAGACGAATCTTTTGAGCCTAGTTAGGTCATGGTAGGACAATATTTACCACAAACAAACGAAAAATGCTACAGTGTATTTTTCAGCGCTACAGTACATTTCACTCCTCAAAACTTTGGATCTAAACACAGCCAAACATAACTAGAAAACCAGACAGAACCGTTGACGTTGAAACTTGAAACCAACCGACTCTATCCAGACCTGCAGGCTGCATTGATTGACGCGCCTGGACTCCATTAACGTCCAGGGGCCGGCGGACCGGTTTGTCCAGCAGTCTAGTAGGTGCGGGACAGAAACCAGGTAGCTGCAGGGAAATGAAATACGTGCAGCTGTATCGGTACGGGAGTCGCAGGTGCCACGCCAAATAAAGAGTCGTGCAAGCAAAGCGAGTCGTCGGTCAGTCGTTGCGGGCGGTCTAGTCTTCCGTTCGGCAGCTGTCCTGTCCACGCTGCAGGCATTCTTCGGTCCCGATCGAACAAGAAGGTAGCTCAGCAGCATATATATATATATATATATATATATATATATATATATATATATATATATATATATATATATATATATATATATATATATATATATATATATATATACCGAAAACATACATACAGCCGGCAGAGATCGACATGGCGCCACCGCGCCGCAAGTGCTGGCTTCTCCTCCTGCAGCTCGCGCTTCTTCTTCCCTGCAGCTGCCTCGCGGCACCCCAGCCGGCGGCAGGCGAGGCGGTGCTGCTGCTCAAGATCAAGAGCTCGTGGGGCAACCCACCGGTGCTGGCGGGATGGAACACCTCCTCGGCCGCGGGTGTGCACTACTGCGACTGGCCGTACGTGGGTTGTGACACGGCGGGGCGCGTCGCGAGCATCACCCTCGCCAGCGCCGGCATCACGGGGCCGTTTCCGCATGCCATCGGCAACCTCTCGGCGCTCACCTACCTCGACTTATACAACAACAGCATCCTCGGCGCGTTCCCGACCGCGCTGTATCGCTGCGCTTCGATCGAGTACCTCGATCTTAGCTACAACAACTTTACCGGCGAGCTGCCCCCGGACATAGGCCGAAGCCTAGGCCAGAATCTAACCACTCTGGTCCTCGACGACAACCTGTTCAGCGGCGCCATCCCGCCATCCCTCGGCTTGCTTAAGAGGCTTCAGACGTTGTGTCTGTCGGACAACCCGTTCGACGCAGGCGAGCTCCCGGCATCGTTCAAGAACCTCACCAACCTAACTATCTTCTGCGCCGGTAACTGCAACCTCATCGGGGAGTTCCCAAGCTCAGTGCTGCAGATGTCGGAGCTGGAGCTACTGGACCTGTTCAACAACGCGTTGACCGGAAGCATACCTCCGAGGTTATGGAGCCTCCGCAAGCTACAGATACTGAATCTGTCCTACAACAACTTCACCGGCGACCTAGTGGTTGATGATGGCAATGGCACGGTCGCAAGGAGCCTGACAGAAATTGACATTTCTTGGAATTACAAGCTTACTGGGACCATCCCCAAAGCCTTTGGGCTCTTTGAGAACCTCACACTCTTGTACCTCATGGTCAACAACTTCTCGGGCGAAATACCGGCGTCCATCGCCCGTTTGCCGTCGATGTGGAACCTAGTGTTGAACAACAACCAGTTTACCGGGACGCTGCCGACGGAATTCGGGAAGCATTCGGACCTGGGATATCTTGATGTTGGTGACAACGCGCTTACGGGCGCCATTCCAGAAGGGCTGTGCGCCAGAGGCCAATTCATTTACTTCCGCGCTGACAACAACCACTTGAATGGTTCAATCCCAGTAAACCTAGCCAACTGTGCGACTCTTCAAACACTGTCTCTGAACAATAACCAGCTCACGGGCGCCATTCCACAAGATTTGTGCGCCGGAGGTGGCCAGTTAGATTACCTCGGCGCTGAGAACAACCGCTTGAACGGCTCCATCCCATCAGGCCTGGCCAACTGTGCTACTCTGAGAAAACTATATCTAGGCAACAACCAGCTCACCGGAATCATTCCTTAGATATTAAACTTAACTAATGCTATCGAGTTTAGCCAGCTGGTTTATTTGTGAACCAACGTCATGTTTGGTTGTTGTCTGGACTACTCTCTTGTAGAATGTGGCGAGTTCCTTTAATTTACTATACCAGCTAATGTTATCTCTCAGATCACCAGCTGCAAAAGCAATGGGACTGAACTAAGAGAGCTTGGTTTAGATCATACCACCTACATTGGAAGAACATTTACCTATGTAGCAGTAAAATAAATGAAATGAATAGGCTTGTCTTTTTTTCTTATATCGATCTACTAGTTTCTTTCTTACATCTATTTTGTGATAGCAACCGTGCTACCTGTCACGCAGGCTTGTGTTAAAACACATGATTACACACACACGTGTGTGGGTGACCTGCAGGTCGCTAGCTGTATGCTTGCTTCGATCTGTTGATGTTCCTTTTGCGGTTTTTTTTTTTTTGTTTTTGGAATGCAGGATTCTCAAAACGTAAGAATAGGGGAGACATAGGATTAGAATGCCCATACAATTGAAATCTTACATAAATTTATAACACAAAAAAGTTATAAAACAAGTGTTTGGATCATGCATAGGAAAAACGCAGGGATGCAAGACACAAAGGAAAGAAAACATGAGGTCCAACCTCATGCTTTTTTTTCTCCAAAATTGCTATGGATTGTACCATTCCATAGGAATTTCATAGGATTTAGTAGGATTTAATCCTATGTTCCAAAGGCTCCATAGAAAACTTTCCATAGGAATTCAATTCTCCAAAATTCCAATGTTTTTCCTCAATTCCAAAGGAGGACTACATGTTGCCTGTGGGAGATGAATTGAACAATCGATTCTACAATGTGAGCTCGAATCAAGTCTTTAGTTTCCTAGACCAGCCCATTGTACGACTGTTGCGTGAATAGTCTCCTTCCGTTCCTATCCGTCTGATCTCCTGTACCCTCCGATCTCATGTTACAAGGACATACTTGTAAGAAACATTGACCTACTTGTAGTATTTGGAAAGGCTGATGGATCACGCAAAAATGACCACCTCCGCCCACTATATAAGCAGCCCTAGGATGGGGGAAAGGGGTGACTTTTGTCCCACACTCTCTCCCTCTCTTTGTTTGAAATAGCTTCAACAGTTTGTGCTAAGTTCAGAATTTAAGGGAGCTATTTACAAAGTTCGCCATTTATTACCTCAAATTTTTTCAACTAGAACCTAGTGAAAGCAAACATGTAATCTGGCTACTTATCAATATCCGAAGTACTGAACAACTGCAGAGAGAATGGTTGGGCTAAATTATATAAATATATATCAGGGCTATGTGTTTTTGTACTTATTTTTTACCTCGTGAAGTGCAGCCTTGATATCACCACATACATTTCCATAGTTAAATCCTTCCAAGAGGGCAAACAAACACCTCTCCACTATATATGTAACCCACCTGTATGTAATCACGATACTTTTCTCCACACTTGCACCCTTCTTCCAAGCACAGAGCCAATCTTCCACCCAAAGCTTTTATCTTTCACCAATAGATTCTTCTTCCTCTCATGCTCCAGCCTCCCCTCCTCATCTCCTTCAGCCGATCGAGTTTCCACCTTTCAGTGCAAGTACTTCATGTTTCTACTTTATGCACTTATCTTTCTGCTATAGTTAGTTACTCGCTTGGTAAATATGCAGTTGTTAAGCACATTTTTCCTTTTGGGCATACCAAGTTGAGGCCTGAGTTGTGCTAAACTAGAATAGTATGTAACCCACCTGTATGTAATCACGATACTTTTATCCACACTTGCACCCTTCTTCCAAGCACAGAGCCAATCTTCCACTCAAAGCTTTTATCTTTCACCAATAGATTCTTCTTCCTCTCATGCTCCAGCCTCCCCTCCTCATCTCCCTTAGCCGATCGAGTTTCCACCTTTCATCCCTGTGCCGTGGCATGAGGGGCTCTGGGACTATTCCTAGACCGACTCTGACTCTGACTCGTCTACCACACAACGAAGGAGCACAGCTCACCCTTCTTCTTGACGAGGAGACGATTTCGGAGAGCTCTGATGATCACCTAATCACATATATGAAGTTTATTCAGACTTTCTAAGTTTTATAAAGTATTCCCTCCATCCCAAATTATAATTTGTTTTAGCTCTAGCTTTTTTGTCCATGTTCATATGGATGATGATGAATCTAGACACATACAAAATACATTTCCTGAACTATTGTGTGAATCTGACAAAACCCCCCTAAAATGAATTATAGTTTGATGAGACAGAGTATATAAAATAGATTGATTATGGTTGAAAGAAAGTAACCTCTAATATAGGCATAAAATGAGTTACTCTAGCCTGATGTGTCACTGGGCATGGTATAAAAGGGTCTCACTGACAACAGGGACTCATAGAGTATATAGAAGTATGTTTCGTACATGCAAACAGAGGATAAGTTTGTTAGAACAGAGCAACGAGACATAAGTGGCAAATTTATATGCAAATTTAATGGCATTGCGAGTAATTTATATGCAAATTTAGATAGTTATTTAAGTCATATTTTACAATAGCATTGTGGGTAATTTATATGCAAATTTAAGGAGTTATTTAATTCATATTTTATAATGGCACGATGGTAATTTTTATACAAATTTAGGGGATTATTTTATTTCATCTTTCGTAATGTCATAGTGGGTAATTTTTTTAAGAAACTATAATAGATCTAATGACTACTATTATTAGAGTTACACGATGGATGACGGGATGTTTCTGATGTTTGTGAGAATTTTTAAGATTTATCTTTTTCCTGCAAAATAGATTTATTATTAGAGGATGGATGACAGTATGTTAATTACATAGAAAACAAACACAACGGCTACTAAGATTTTAATCTGCAATCGACGATAGAATATTTCTGATTATTGTGAGAATTCTATGATTTTATCTTTTATTTAGCACATCTTGTGAGGATTAATAAAAAGCTCTAACAGGAGTCTTCAATTAGTAATAGCAAAATTAGAAACAAAATAACTGTTTCATAGAAAGATTTCTATCATCTTTATGAAAAAAGTTATAGAATCATTTAGTAGTATACTTTTGTAAATGGGAAAGTTTGACAAAAAACCGAGAGTAAATTCGAAAATGGAAAAAAAATTGCCAAAAAAGAAGAAATTTGTTTTCCTTGAGAGTTGAACTCAAAACTTTTTATAATGACAGAGGTAGGTAATTACTTAGAAAATAATTCAAAATGGAAAAAGTATGCGAAAAAAGAAGAAATTTGCTTTCCTTGAGAGTTGAACTCAATACATTTTATAACGACAGAATTAAATTAAAATAGAAAAAATGTGCCAAAAAATAAGAAATTTGCTTTCATTGAGAGTTGAACTCATAACCTTTCATAATGTTAGAGGTGGATAATTACTTAGAAAACAGATCTAATGTCTATTAATATTCCAATCTGCCAATTGATGGTTGAATGTTTTTGATTTTTGTGAGAATTTCTAGGAGTTATCTTTTTCTGGTGCCTTTTTTGAGGATTAACGTGGAGGCTCCAAAAGAAGCCTCTAATTAGTAATAGTAAAATTATGTTATTAGTTTCGCTAGCTGGTTTGCGAATGAAGAACATGCTTGCTTGTCTGGCCAGCCTACATTGTATGGGCTCACCCTCTTGTCACTTGAAGAAGGATGTGCTGAGTTTTAGTTTACTATGTACCAGCTGCTGATCTTGTCTCTCAGATCAGATTAAGATGCAAAAGCAATGGGACCGTTCCCAGACGCCATCGGTGACCTCTCAGCGCTCACCTCCCTCGACTTATCCAACAACAACATCCTCAATGCGTTCTCGACCGCGTTGTATCACAGCGCTTCGATCGAGTACCTCAATTTGAGCCACAACAACCTTACCGGCAAGCTGCCCTCGGACATTGACCGAAGTCTAGGTCAGAATCTAACCGCTATATTCCTATACAACAACCGGTTCAGCGGTGCCATCCCATCGTCCCTCGGCTCGCTCACGAGGCTTCAGGGCTTGTCGTTGTCGAACAACCCGTTCAACGCAGGCGAGCTCCTGGCATCGTTCAAAAACCTCGCCAACCTAGCCGCCGGTAACTGCAACCTCGTCGGAGAGTTCCCAAGCTCAGTGCTAGAGATGCCGGAGGTGCTGGTCCTATCCAACAATGCGTTGACCGGAAGCATGCCTCCGAGGGTGTGGAGCCTCAGCAAGCTATGGATTCTAGATCTGTCCGCAAACAAATTCATCACGACGTGGTGGTTGATGGCATGTTCGCAAGGAACTTGATGGATATCGACATTTCGTGGAACTACAAGCTTACTGGAAGCATCCCCGAAGCCTTTGGGCTCTTAGAGAACCTCACGTTCTTGAGCTTCTCATCTAACAACATCTCAGGTGAGATACCGGCGTTCATCGCCCGTTTGCCGTCACTGTGGGACCTAGATCTGACTAGCAACCGATTTACCGGGACGCTGCAGGCTGATCTCGGGAAGCATTCGGACCTGAGATTTGTTGAGGTTGGTGACAACGCACCGATGGGCACCATTCCAGAAGGGCTGTGCACCAAAGGCCACTTCATTTGGCCTCATCCCTGACAACAACCACTTCAATGGATCCATAAGCCTAGCTAACAATGCGACTCTACATATACTCTGTCTGAACAATAACCAGCTCAGGGGTGCTGTTCCAGAAAGGCTGTGCGCCGGAGGCCACTTCTGTTTCCTCATCGCTGACAACAACCTCTTGAACGGCTCCATTCCATCAGATCTAGCCAACTGTGGTACTCTGGAAAGACTTTCTCTAAACAATAACCAGCTCACCGGAACCATTGGTTTTTTTTTTAGATAATGAAAAAAAGATTCTGGCTTCATCTCTCCACAAGAGAGAATCAGACCCATATTATTACAGACTCCTTACACCACACTTTATAAAAAGGTCCATCCATCACATCACACAGGAAAGAAAATCCTAGCCACATTAGGCCAACCAAACGAAGAGAATAATTGCATTGCCACCGTCTCAAGTTTACGACATGCTTGGAGTAAACCATATTCGCATTCTTCACTTCGCTGCAACTTCGCCCATAGTTGAAGCCAGTATGTTCCTCTGAAAAGTACCTGCATGAAAGATTTTGGTGTGCATTTGTCAAATACGGTATCATTTCTTGAGAGCCAAAGAGCCCAAAGAACACCCGCAGCACCAGTCAGTAATAACGACTCATGTTCCAAACCACCCTGTTTCACCCAACTGCTGAACAGATGTTGGATATTTTGTGGTGGACATATTCCAAAAGCCGTGTATACTATGCGTCAGATAAACCTAGCATACTTGCAATCTAAAAAGAGGTGTTGAATTGTTTCTGTCCTATAACAGAAACAACAAGATTTATCTCCCTGCCAGTTATGACGTGATAAATTATCTTTCGTTAAAATCACCTCTTTTTTCAGGTACCATAAGAAAATTTTAATCTTTAGAGGTAACCTTGTACGCCAAATTTCCATTGACACTCTAATACCCGTATTGATGAAATGCATATACATCGATCTCACCGAAAAGTTTCCGCTTTTATGTAAATGCCACTTAAAGACATCGTTACCCTCTTCGAAGTCAACATTCAAAAGTCTAGCAACTAGGTTCTCCTAGTCTCGAAGTTTGTTCCCTACTAATGACCTTCTAAAAGATACATTAAGAGGGTTCGAACCGAGGACATCCGCAATCGTTGCATGCTTTTTCCTCACAATGTTGAACAATGATGGGTATTGATATTTTAAGGATACCCCATCTACCCAGATGTCCTCCCAAAACCTAATCTGGGTCCCATTTTTTAAAATAAAGGATCCTAGGTTTAAGAATTGATCTTTTATCCCCATTAAACCACTCCAAAAGTGAGAGTCTCCTGGTTTCTTTTCCAACTGCGTCAATGTCTTATCCCTTAGGTATTTGTTTCTCAACAAACGCTGCCACAAACCATCTTCATTAACTAACTTGAAAAGCCATTTCCCCAGCAAGCTTTTGTTCTGTGTGTCCAGGTCAAGGATGCCCAAACCTCCTTGATCTTTTGGCATGCACACAATCTCCCATCTAGCCAACCTTTCTTGTGTTGATCATTTTGCCAAATAAACGCGATCTATAATAATCCAACTTTTTAAGGACTCCTCTTGGGACCTCAAAAAAAGACATCATAAACATCGGCAAACTAGACAACACTGAGTTGATCAACACCAACCGCCCCCTACGGAAAGAAGCTTTCCTTTCCAACTGCTTAACCTGTTTTCAAACCTTTCTTCCACTATTCTCCAGTCTGCATTACACAACTTTCTATAGTGCATTGGAAGGATCCTACTTTACAGCCGAACAAGTAAGAATATGATGATTCATTCTCCTTTGCTTGGCCAAAGCAGAAAATTTCCCTTTTATGAAAATTTATCTTAATACCTGACATTTGTTCAAATGCACATAGGAGAAGTTTCATATTCATTGCCTCTTCCAACTCATGGTCCATAAAAATTACAGTGTCATCTGCATATTGGAGAATTGATAAGCCTCCATCTACCAAATGCGGGATAACACCCTTGATATGGCCCTCATCCTTTGCACATGCTAGAATGATTGCTAGCATATCCGCCACAATATTGAATAAGATCGGCAAAGTGGGTCCCCTTGTCTAAGACCTTTTCCTGTTAGAAAGAAAGGACCTTGCTGGTCATTGATTTTTATTCCAACATTTCCTCCTTGAACAAAAGATTTAATCCACCGACACCAAGTCGGTGATAAACCTTTCTTCCTAAGTGCCTGTTGAAGGAAATCCCAATTCACTTTATCATAAGCCTTCTCAAAATCTATTTTAAAGATGACTCCATTCTTTTTTTTCTTGTGTAGCTCATGTAAAGTTTCATAGAGAATGACAGCGCCCTCCATTATCTTTCTACCAGAAAGGAACGCAGTCTGGGAAGAACTAACAATTTTTTGTGCCAATAGTGCTATCATGTTAGAAGCCACTTTTGTGAAAATTTTAAAACTGACATTCAGCAAACAAATTGGTCTATATTGCTGAATTTGTTTTGTGTCTTCCGATTTTGGCAACAGGATTATTGTCCCAAAGTTGAGACTATCAATATTTAACATGCCCGCATGGAAATCCTCAAATAAAGCCATAAAGTCACCTTTGATAATAACCGGAACCATTGGTTAAATTAAATTTAGCTATGCAATTAAATTTAACTATCCAAATCCTTTGGAGAAATAGGGTTGCCAAACTGCCCCTTACTAAGGAAACAATCCGGGGTCACGGCAGCTTTGAGCATTGCTCGCGTACGCACGACGAGCAAAAGCTCTGTTTCTCTACAGAACAAAAAGCGTTGTATTTTCGTTTCGATAACCTGTATGCAATTATAATATATCTTACTATTACTGATTGAAGGTTTCAACAACTACACTAATTTCAAAGCAAAAACTACACTAATTTTAAAGCACACTAAAAACATCCAACCATCTATTGGCAGATTAAAATACTAATAGCCATTAGATCAATTTTCTAAGTAATTACCCACCTATGCCATTATGAAAGGTTTTGAATTCAATTTTCAACGAAAACATTTTTTTTGCAGATTTTTTCCATTTCAATTTATTTTTAAGTAATTACCCACCTTTTTCAATATGAAAGGTTATGAGTTCAATTCTCAACGAAAGCAAACTTTTTTTTTTGGCAGATTTCTTCCATTTTCAATTTATTCTTAGTTTTTTGTCAATTTTTCCTTTGCAAATTTACGTTACTAAATGATCCCGTAACTTTTTTATAAAGACGCTAGAAATCTTTATACGAAACAGATATTTTGTGCCTAATCTCGCTATTACTAATTGAAAAATCCTTTTAGAGCCTTTTTATTAATCTTCACAGGATGCGCTAAATAAAAGATAAAATCATAGAAATTCTCACAACAATTAGAAACATCCTATCATCGATTGCAGATTGAATCTTAATAGCCATTAGATATGTTTTCTATATAATTAATATCACACCATCCATCATGTAGCTCTAATTATAGATCTGTCATCCGTCATGTAGCTCTAATAATAATCGTCATTATATCTATTATAATTTTTAAAAAATTACCCACTATAATATTATGAAAGATGAAATAAAATAATCCCCTAAATTTGCATATATAAAAATTGGCTATAATGCCATTATAAAATATGAATTAAATAACCTTTAAATTTGTATAAAAATTATCCACCATGCCTATGTAAAATATGAATTAAATAACTATCTAAATTTGCATATAAATTACTTACCATGCCATTATAAAAAATGAATTAAAATAAATCTTTAATCTGTATATAAATTACCCAAGATGTCATCATGAAAGATAAATAAAAATAATTTCTAAACTTTTTAAATCTTGCTAATTGGAGGTTTCTTTTGAAACCCCTACATTAATCGTCACCACACGCGCTAGGAAAAAAATCCTAAAAATTTTCACAAAAATTAAAAACATCCAGCCGTCCATCATATAGCTCTAATAATATTAACCATTAGATCTATTATATTTTCTAAAAATTACACATCATGCCATTACAAAGATGATATCAAATAACCCCTAAATATATATATATATATATAAATTACCCACCATATCATTATAGAATACAAATTAAAATAACCCCCTAAATTGGCATAAAATTTATGCACCATACCATTATAAAGATAAATTAAAATCAGCACTAAATGTGCATATAAATTAACCAATATGCAATCCTGAGGGATAAATTAAAGTAATTTCTAAATTTGCACGTAAGTCACCCACGGAGCAATTACGAAAGGTGAATTAAAATAATCACCTCTAAACTTATACTAAAATTAAATTTATATCATAATAAAACTATAACTCGTGCGAGAGCACGGGTTGATGGACTAGTCTATGATAACCATTGTCCTTGTTCACAAATTGAGGACACGCTCTCCTAATTCCTTGAGAGTGACTATTTATGTGTCTCGGTGGGAGAGAGACGGCAAGCAGAGCGAGTCGTTGGTCAGTCGTCGCGGGCCAGTGTGTGTAGGGAGGTCTAGTCTTCGGTCGGTTCGGCAGCTGTCCACTTGGGTTTCATTGGCTCGCTGTTGCATTGCAGCACAGCAGGCATTCTTCGTTCCCCAACAAGCCAAGTACGGTAGCTCAGCAGCATATATACCGAACAACACACATACAGCCGTCGGATAATTGAATCGACTTGCATGGCGCCACCGCGCCGCGCGTGCTGGCTTCTCCTCCTCCTGCTCACGCTTCTTCTTCCCTGCAGCTGCCTCGCGGCCACGCATCAGCCCCCCCAGGCGGCGGCAGGCGAGGCGGCGCTGCTGCTCAAGATCAAGAGCTCGTGGGGTGACCCGCCGGCACTGGCAGGATGGAACGCCTCGGCCGCGGGCGCGCACTGCGACAGGCCGTACGTGTGGTGCGACACGGAAGGGCGCGTCGTGAGCCTCACCCTCATCAGCGCCGGCGTCGCGGGACCGTTCCTAGACGCCATCGGCGACCTCTCGGCGCTCACCTCCCTCGACTTATCCAACAACAACATCTCCGGCGCGTTTCCGACCGCGCTGTATCGCCGCGCTTCGATCGAGTACCTCGGTCTGAGCCATAACAACCTTACCGGGGAGCTGCCCTCGGACATGGGCCTAAGCCTAGGGGAGAGTCTAATCGCTCTGTTCCTCGACCACAACCTGTTCAGTTGCACCATCCCGCTGTCCCTCGGCTCCCTGAAGAGGCTAGAGATGCTATGGCTGTCGAACAACCCATTCGATGCAGGCGAGCTTCCGGCATAGTTCAAGAACCTCAACAGCCTAGTCAGCCTCTCTGCCAGCAGCCGCAACCTCGTCGGGGAGTTCCAGGCTCAGTGCTGGAGATATCGGAGCTGCAGGTGCTGTTCCTGTACAACAACGCGTTGACTGGAAGCATTCCTCCGAGGTTATGGAGCCTCAGCAAGCTCCAGCTACTGGTTCTGTTACTCAACAACTTCACCGGCGACGTGGTGGTCGATGATAGCAAAGGCATGGCCGCAAGGAGCTTGACAGATATCGACATTTCGTTCAACTACAAGCTTACTGGAAGCATCCCCGAAGCTTTTGGGCTCTTGGAGAACCTCACGACCTTGAGCCTCTCCTTCAACAGCTTCTCGGGCGAAATACCAATGTCCATCGCCTGTATGCTTTTTAGAAAAAAAAACAAAATCCGGCCTCTGCAGCCGCACACAGCCAAGTTCATACATAGTTTTCAGCTAAACTGCTGATCTGAAAAACACAAAGAACAAATGTATCATAAGCAAAGTCTATTATTGCTTCTCCATTGCCTGTATGCTGTCGCTGTTAAACCTAATGCTGAACAACAACCGGTTTACTAGGACGCTGCCGGTGGAACTCGGGAAGCATTCGGACCTGGGACATGTTGAGGTTCATGACAACACACTGCTGGGCGCCATTCCAAATGGGCTGTGCGCAAGAGGCCAACTCATTTACCTCCACGCTGATAACAACCGCTTCAAGGGCCCCATCCCATGAGACCTAGTCAACTGGGCTACTCTGCAAAGACTCTCTCTACACAATAACCAGCTCACTGGAACCATTACTTAAATTAAACTTATCTATGCTATTAAGTTTAGCCAGCTAGGTTTGCATAATCCAAGAAAAGGCCCCCAGCCCGGCACTCGTGTCGTCTCCCAGGGGCGACTCGCCCCGCTTCGCCACCACCCACGCAAGCCGCCCCCAGCCCGACCGCTGCCGCCGCCACCGCCATCTCCGGCCGCCTTGCATCCCTCCCTCTCCTCTTGCTTTCTCTCCCTCTCCTCCCGTTTTTCTCCCTCTCCCTGACGGCCATTGGCCTCGCCGCCGGCGAGGTGGCCTCCGGCCGCCGCCACCGCCGGATCCGACCTCCCCGGCCTTAGATCTACACCTCTGCGTGGTGCGCCCTTACTCTCGGCCTCCTCGGTTCGGCCCTAGCTATCGGCATCCCTGGTGCCGGATCTTCGTCCCGGCAAGCCATGGCCTCCGTCACCGGCTCAACATGCGGCGGCGGCGGCTCGCGGCGGGCTCACAGCGCCGGCGGCTCGCACGGCACCCATCTCCCCTGTGCCTCCAGATCCGCCGCCGGTGGGCTCTGCTCGGGCATGGGTTGCCAGACCTGGGCCCCGAGGGCCGGATCTGCCACCACCCTTGGCCTCCTCGCTGGTCCTGCACGCTCTGCCCTCCCCTTCAACATTGGTCGTCGGCAGCCTTGGGGCGCCGCCGCGGCTAGTAGGGAAGCGCAACGGCAGGTGCTGCTCTGTCACCATTGCCCTCCTGAGATCAGATCCGACACCCCCTGGGAACGCCGGCGTTCCTGGTTTACGAGGACCGCGCCGCCAACTTCAGCTCTGGTGCTGCTGCAGCTTCTCGGTTGAAGTCGATGTCGGAGATCGCACCCCTTCCTAGCCGTTCGGCTCCTGGGGCTACGCGGCCGTCCCCGGCGTCCACTGCAGGAGTGCATTTCCATGTTCAACATGCAGAGATATCGCTATGCGATGTGTCGTGTCATTCGTGCGAGCTATCGAGGGCTCAAGCGGCTGCGGCACGGCAGTGCAAGCATTGCTAGCGTGTGGTATTTTGGGTTTTTGGGAGTCGCAGTCAAAAGCCTATGCAACGACGACGCTCTCGAGCACCGCTCACCTTTTTGAAGGCGTTGTGGTAGTGCCTCCCACCCCCTGCAGTTGCAGCAACACTTGAATGGAGCTTCGATGTAGTTCATTGCAGGTCTCTTGGTGACATGAGCATAGCACCGACCTTCGGCCTCTGTGTGGATTGACCAGTGCACGTCCTTGGCGCCTCTACTCCGTCAGCACTCTCCTTGTTGGCAGAAGCATGTAAATCATATGTCGGGTCGTGGAGACCAGATAAGCGGTCGGTTGCTGATGTTAGTTAGAAGGGAGGTTGTCGTGTTTGGTATGTTGTGGTCGGCATACCTCCTGCCGCTCTTAGTCCCCACTCGCGTTTGCGTGGCAGGTGGCCACTAGGCAAACGGAGTGGCGTAGCTACGAGGGGGGGGGGCCTTGGATGTGCAATGGCCAGGTGCACCGGCGAGTATGTTGTTCTTGTGTGTGTATTAGTCGATGATCGACAGCTGTTGTTGGTCCCCTGCGTTGTGTTGTTATTCGTGGTCTAGCCACAGTTCGCCCTTGAGCTGGAGCACGATGTTGTTCTACCTGTGGTTTCGCCACTTTCCACCCTTGAGCTTCCACCCTTGAGCTTGGGTGTAGGTTTAGCTAGGTGTCGGTTGTGGTTTTAGCCTAGTTTTTCCTGGTTAACCGAACGATGTAAGGGTTTTGCAATTGTTGATGCGTGGTTTTTTCCATGCGAATATCAATACAAATTCAGGTGGGGATGCCCCCCCCCCCCCACCCCGTGACTGTGAAAAGAAAAGTTTAGCCAGCTGGTTTGCGAACGAAGATCATGTTTGGTGTTGTCTGGACTACCTCTAGTAGAATGTGGTGAGTTCCTTTATTTTACTATACTAGCTAATCTTATCTCTCAGATCACCAGATGCAAAAGCAATGGGACTGAACTAAGAGAGCTAGCTAGGTTTGGATCATCATACCACCTAGTACATTGGAAGAACATTTACCTAGTATCTAGTAGTAAAATAAATGGAATGAATAGGCTTGTTTTTTTTTTTCTTGTATTGATCTACTAGTTTCTTTCTTACATCTATCTGTGGCAGCAACCGCGTGCTATGTGTGACCTGCAGCTGCAGGTCGCTGTATGCACATTTGTTGCTTCTGTTCCCCTCTACATGTTAGCTATGGGAGATGAATTGAGATAAAGGCAATCGTGGTTTTCCTTTCCTCTATTTTACTGAAACCTGTACGACCAATAATCCTGTGAAGGTTGCTCTTTTATTTGTTATTGGGTGCCTCACGCCCTTACTGCACAGATGTGCTATGCTTCTCTTTGTTATCCTTGTGTACAATGCTCTGTTTAATTTGTGGTTGGTGGAACACCTTTATTTGCAATGAAAATTCAGGTGAGGATGCTCTCTCCTTCATCAGTTAATCAGTAGGGGAGAGAGCTCAATGCACATTGCATGACAACAGCGAAACTGCAAGAGAACTATGGATCAGAGCTCGGCAATGGCATGCAGATCATTCTGCTAACTATACCACACTTATAAAAGCAGAGCAGTATGAACTATCAACTGACGAGAACCCATGCCAATCCATTGCACATGTGAACATGAATCTTGAATTCAGAATGAATATGGCAAGCAATTCCTGATGAGAGGACACAGTATCAATGCTACGAATGATAATAAGAAGGGTATACGTGTATTTGTCTTCTTCTGTCATACATGAATGAAGTGGAGCAAAAACCTGTATATCTCGTGTCGTGTAAAGTAGAGGAAGCATATCGATTTTTTTTTATGAAACAGGAGGGACTTGTGTCCCTACTGGTTATATATTAATAAATAAATAAATAAATAACAACAGTTGCTGTACAAGATTATCTCAGCCCCTTTAAAAAAGCATATCGATTTCTTGCTGGTTTGTTGTCGTACGTAATTGTCAACTGAGAGAAACAAAAGTTTAGGGCCTGTTTGGAACGCGGGAAAACTTCCCCGTTCCTGCCTTTTTCCTGTGAAATTGAACTGATTCCTGTGAAATTCCTGCGTTCCAAACGGGCCCTTAATCGGAGGGCAGGCAGGCAGTGCTCACTCCTCAGACGCGTGCACCTCCGGTGACAGCAGCAGCGAAGGAGAGGAGCGGGTTGGCGGAGCCACCGTTGACCTGGTCAGGCTTTTGAGCGGCGGCGCGTCGGCAGGGCGCAGGGCGTAGAGGAGGCACCAGGCGGCGAGCAGCGCCAGGAGTGCGGCGAGGGAGGCCCACGACGAGGCACAGCGCCATGGCCATGGCCGCCACATAGTTGACACAAAAGTAGGCCAGGTTCTTGCGCAGCTGGGACAGCGTGGACCAGTCCGCCAGCTTGGACCAGGGCCGCGCGCTGGAGAGCGTGCGCCGCGCGGAGTCGAGGAGGCAGGAGAGGAGCGCGCGAGCCGCTGTGGGGGTGGAGACGGCAGTGGGAAGGGGACCGGGGAGGGCGTGGTGGTTGCAGGGATGGGGACGGTGGGGGGCTCTTCGCCTCCACCTGGGTGTACGGGAACCGCCCATCCACCTAGCCCCGCTGCCCCTCCGCTTGCCCTAATGGGCCGATTTCGGCATCGGCCCACCTCGTCCTCCTTCTTCCTCCCCCCGCCGCCGCCATCGCCGTCCTCTCCGCCGCCGGCGCCACCCCGCCCCCTCCCCGCCCCCGCCACCCGGAGGCCGCCGGCGCATCGGCACCCTCGCCGCGGCCTCCCCGCCCGCCGGCCGCCACGCCGACCCGCCCTAGACCTCCTCCGCCGCCTCCCTTGCGCTGCCGTCGCCCCCGCCCCACCCCGGCCCAACCGCCGTCCTACCCCGCCCGGCCGGCGGCGCCCTCGCCGCCGGCCTCCCCGCCACCACCGTCGGGCCGACCTACCTCCCCCGGCCCTCCCTCTAAGGCCAGAGGTGGAGGAGGCCATGGGGATGGCGGCGGCGGCCCCCCCGCCCCAACCTCGAACCCTAACCCCGAACCCGAAGGCCATGGCGGCGGCAGCGCGTGGAGGAGAAGGCGGGCGGAGGAGGAGGAAGGCGGCGGCAGTCGGCGGCTCGGCGCGTCGAGCGGAAGGAGAGAGCAGAGGAGAGGAGGAAGAAGCTTGGGCCAATTTGGGCTAAAATGAGGTAAAAAATGTGAAGGGGAAAGGGTGGGTGGATGAGCTGCTTCGGTCCACCTAGGTGGACCGGAAGATTTCCGGGGACGGTGAGGAGCGGAGGCTCCCAAAATCTTTCCACGTCGTCGTTGCTCCGGCCATCAGGTTGGGGGCCTGCTGCATCATGGCCATCTTGTGTCTCTTGAAGCTTCTGCTGCAGCACCTACAGGCTACAGGCAGTGGATGGACGGACTCGCTGGAGTGGAGGGTATGGAACTGTCAGCCATTGACGCTGAGGATCACATCAAAGAGAGCGAGCACGAGCTCCACCATGACCATGAATGCGATGTTAATTAACATATGGGACCCTCGGCGACGCGCCCTGCTCCTGCTCGTCCATCCACCCACACTGACACGAAAGCACCCAGTCCTCGATTAAACGTTGATGCATGTGGTGGCGAACATGTTGTGCGGCAGCCCGTGGAGCGACGCCCTTGCTGCGAAACGAGCACGAGGAGGAGCAATGGCGCCTCCTGCTGCTGGGCGCTGGCGGGATTGTGACGAAAAAGAAGGTGGTTTCGTAGATTGCGGAACCCCGAGTAGTGGCGGAAATCTAAGGACCACGAGCCTCTGTTTTGGGCTGGCGAAAAGATTGGCAGCGAGACTAGAGAGCTGTTGGAGTGTGAAATTCATGATCCTGCCAAAAATCCAAGTTTTGGGTGTTGATTTAGGGTGCTTTTGGAGATGCTTTTAGCAAGTGCAAATGCACCACATTTCTCCATAACCAAATAAACCATAAAATTGCATTTGCTCCTACACAAAGTTGAGCATGTAAGTGCCGGCCTACTTGTTGAAACCAAGCAGTGGATAAGTCAATTATGTTCCTTGGAGGCGCTAAACCAAAAGCTATTGTGAAAATTCTCCAAACAAACTTGGCCACATGACAATCAAAAAATAAATGTTGGATTGTTTCGTCTGAGTCACAAAAACAACATCGAGCATCCCCAGACCAATGTCTTTTTACTAAGTTATCTTTTGTCAGGATTACACCCTTAAATAAGAACCAAATAAAAATCTTAATTTTAAGGGGTAATTTTAATCTCTAGATATATTTGTTCAAAGGTAGAGCAAGTTGGTTTACTAGGTAGCCATACATAGAGTTCACTGTGAATAAACCATGTTTTGTTAAGTTCCACTTAATAGAATCAGGTTGGTCATCCAACTGCACAAATGCAATTTTTTGAACCAGATCCTCCCACTTGAAAAGATTGTCACCAACTAGAGTTCTCCTAAAAAAAATATTAAGGGGAATTGTGCTGAACACATCTGCTATAGAGATGTGTTTTTTTCTAGTGATATTGTATAAAGATGGGTAATGATGTTTAAGAGGTTGATCACCAAACCACCTATCCTCCCAAAATCTTATTTGAGATCCATCGTGAAGATTAAAAGTGGAAGGCTCAAGAAATCGATCTTTGACCTTCATAAGGCCTGACCAAAAGTGTGAGTCACCTGGTTTCCACTTTACCTCACCAATAGTTTTACCACGTAAATATTTATTCTTTAGAAGTTCCTGCCAAACACCCTCTTCATTAATGAACTTGTCAAGCCACTTAGTAAGCAAACATTCTGAACTTCAAGGTTTTTGATTCCCAAACCACCTTGATCTTTTGGCAGACAAAGAATTTCCCACTTGATTAGTCTATACTTTTTCTTATGGTTATCACCTTGCCAAAAGAAATTTGATCTATAAAAGTCCAACTTCTTGAGAATGCCTTTTGGTACTTTAAAAAATGACATCATAAGGCTACTCAACACTGAGTTGATTAGAACTAGCCGACCACCATAAGACAAAAGTTTTCCTTTCCAGCCACTCAACTTTTTCTGAAAACGATCTTCCACAGCTTTCCAATCTTTATTATTTAACTTTCTGTGGTTCATTGGAATGCCGTTGTCTGGAGACTAGCTATGGAGGTCTTCGCCAAGCACGGGTAACCATTGCGTAAGATGATTAGTTTTTGTTTAGTTTCGCCAAGCACGCGGCTTAAATCGTGTTCGCCAAAAAAAATAAAATAAGAAATGAGATGAATCCACACCCTGCGGGTGTATGTGTACTTGTCTTCTTCTGTCATACTCATACATGAATGAATTCGAGCAAAAATCAAAACAACATCTAGTTTACTATTGTGTATCTCGTATCGTGTAAAGTTGTCGTAAAGCTCGGCATGAAATGAAAAGAAAGAAAAGTTTAATCGGAGGGCAGGCAGTGCTCAGACGCGTCCACCTCCGGTGACGGCGGCGGCGAAGGAGAGGAGCGGGGTTGCGGAGCCACCATTGACCTGGTCCGGCTCGTCGAGGAAGAGGTCCTCGGGCACGCGGCATGCGCCGTGGGCGCAGACTACAGCAGCCCCGAGCACGAGCGCGGAGAAGATGAGCGACCTGACGGAGGTGAGGAAGACGACGAAGGTGAAGGCGGCGATAAGCCCGCCGAGCACCTCGCGGTTGGAGAAGGTGCGGCCGCACGCAGCGAGCGGCGGTGCATCGGCGGGGCGCAGCGCATAGAGGAGGCACCAGGCGGTGAGGAGCACGGTGTGGGAGGCCGGGTGCGCGACGAGCGCCGCGGCGACCGGCGAGGCACAGCGTCGCGGCCGCTGCGTAGTTGACGCGGAAGTAGGCTAAGTTCTTGCACAGCCGGGCCGTGGCCTCGGAACGACTCCGCAGATCCTATGTGTTCAACATTTCGAAAAAAAAATATTTCAACATTTTAGATTTACAGTTTCAACAATTTGAGTTCACTATTTCAACATTTTGCATAAAAAATGTTGAAATAGGTTTTGCAAAAATGTTGAGCTAGTTTTCTCAAATTGTGGTACAAGATTTTTGTAGAACGTTGAATGCGTGTAGTTGTGTTTAAGAAAACACATATGTCAAATATGCTATATTAAAGCTACAAACTAATTTTAATGGTTCAACAAATAACTTTTTATTATCAACATTATGAAATAACACAAAATCATAATCATCTATATAGGCGATTAGAGCATCTCCAACAACTCCTGATAATTTGACTCCCAAAAACATTATATTGGGAGCTTCCAAAAAATTTTTGGGCCTGAAAAACATACCTTTCTCCAACAGTGCCCTTCTTTTTTCCCTAAAACTCTAAAATCCGTCGTAATCGCGTCTTCTTGCCCAGCACACGATCATCGCCTGGCAGCTTCAGCCTCATATAGACTCGTGTCGCAGCTGCCGAGGTGCTGGCCGGCTTGGCTAATGATTTGGACGCTGCAGGCTGCCTCAACGCCAAAGGTCACATCAGCAGAAAAAAACACGCACACGCACGCTGAAGATTGGCACCTCAACGGAATGAAGCCAGAGCCCATGCCGCAGCAGCAAAAGCACGCACACGGTCACACCTCGACGGCAATCGGCAACAGGCCGCAGCTGCCGCGGCCGCTCAGTAGACACCGGTGTGCGGTGCGACATGCACCTACGCGCGGCGCGATGATGTGCATGATCAATTGTGCCGTGGGACCACCACCACATCGCAGATTGGGAGCTCCGTGTTCGGGCGGAAATCTGAGGATGCGAAGGGCAGTTTTTGGGCCGGCAAAATTATTGGGCATGTTTATTGGGCACTGTTGGAGAGTGAATTTTGATGGCTCTACCCAAAAACGAGTTTAGGGAGTAGATTTTGGAAGCTGTTGGAGATGCTCTTAAATGACTGAAACAAACAAACGTTGCTAGACTCCGCCCTACAGGGCTCGATGCAGGCCGCTAGGCCTCGGATGGCTTCTGGTGCATTTGTGGGCCGTCCTGGGCTTTTTAGATGCATAAGACCGAGTCCAGCAGTACAGGTACAGTAAAAAATGACGCTATTCACATAGAAAGATAGTTAAAATAGTGGATAGATGTGTTTTTACCCTGCCTGCTGGCCTTGGTCTAAGCAACTTTCTTGCGAAAGGTGTATAGGAGGTCCCGAGCGACTCTCAGCGCTCAGCGGGTTTGGGACCCACGAACTTATTAAACTAGGGCTGATGGCACGCTGACGCCGCGCCCATGGTGTTATTTGCACTACTCAGTTCTATTGGCTACAACAGTGCGGGTTGTTAGTCTTGCCGTCTTGGGAAGTGCATTATAAGCTTGTGTGAACAGAAACACTGTCCATCTGATTAGTTTCCGTATCCATAGAGTCTGGCCAACCTGGCTCGTATGTGGAGAATCAAGCTTTTCGTGGACAGGCCAACGGTATGCAAAAGGTTGTTGTTTGATTAATTGTTTTAACTCATATAGCGGGTTGTTGTTTGGTTAATTTATATAAAATCATATCTGGTTACGTACATAGGATAAAAATAAACAAATAAAAAATTAATTTTTAAAAAATATATGCATGAATGGTCTAGTTTTGTTTGTAATAATATCAGCCGCAACATTAATATAAAATCCATTAGGTATATATTGCAAGAGTGATCTAATTTTGTTCGTAATAATATCAGCAATATTAATATAAAATCTGTTCGGTGATTAGATATCTTAATTAAGAGATATGATAAAAAATAAACTAAAAGCAATCTTGTTTTCCGTGCCCTCTCAATCAAGTGTGCATGCACAACCCGCCTGACATGAGAGAGGTCTACAGGCAACCAATCACAGGGATGCATGCATGAGTGAATGCGAGAAACCAATCAAGTGGCTGGGCAGGAAACCAGCAGAGGGCGCGTGGGAGCATTCAGAGGCCGCGAATCCTCTGCGTGATATAGAGATAAACTATAACTATGAGTCTTCAGTTGGCTCACGAATTTTAATTTTCTCGAAATCTGTATGGACATGTATGCGTCCTATTGAATCTGTCTTATTCATTCGATCGAGATTTTTTTTTTAGCAGAGCGAGTCGTCGGTCAGACGGTCAGTCGTTGCGGGCCAGTATACGGATGTCTATTCTTCCGCTCCATTCATCACGTTCGTCAGCTGTCCAACTCCAACCTAAAAGCGGCACTGTACTCGCGCCACTATTCGCCTAAACACGACGCTAGTCGGAGGATTTAAATTTAGCGTCTAGTTACGTGGATAACACTAACTCAGGGACAGGTAGCTGGCATTCGTTCCGGCCGCCGGTAGCTCAGCCTCAGCATACAGAAAAACAGCCCGCGGATCAGAGACATGGCGCCACCGCACCGCGCCCGCGCGTGCTGGCTTGTCCTGCTGCTGCTCGCGCTTCTTCCCTGCTGCTGCCTCGTGCGCTTCTTCCCCAACAAGCTCATGACGTCGCCGCGCCGTGTCTGCGCGTGCAGGCTTCTCCTCCTGCTACTGGCGCTTCTCCCCTGCAGCTGCCTCGCGGCAAAGCCGGTCCCCCAGCCGGCGGCGGCAGGCGAGGCGGCGCTGCTGCTCAAGATCAAGAGCTCGTGGGGCAACCCGCCGGCGCTGGCGGGATGGAACGCCTCGGCGGCCGCCGGGAGCGCGCATTACTGCGACTGGTCGTACGTGGGGTGTGACACGGCGGGGCGCGTCGCAAACCTCACCCTCGACAGCGCCGGCATCACGGGGCCGTTCCCGGACGCCATCGGCAACTTCTCGGCCCTCACCTACCTCGACTTATCCAACAACAGCATCTTCGGCGCGTTTCCAACCACGCTATATCGCTGCGCTTCGATCGAGTACCTCTATCTGAGCTACAACAACCTTACCGGCGAGCTGCCCTCGGACATGGGCCGAAGCCTAGGCCCGAATCTAACCGTTATATTCCTCAACGACAACCGGTTCAGTGGCGCCATCACACCGTCCCTCGGCTCACTCACGAGGCTTCAGACGCTTGATCTGTCCGGCAACCCGTTCGACGCAGGCGAGCTCCCGACGTCGTTCAAGAACCTCGCCAGCTTAGCCTTCCTCTCCGCCACTAACTGCAACCTTGTCGGGGAGTTCCCAAGTTCAGTGCTAGAGATGCTGAAGCTGAAGGTGCTGGACCTGTCCAACAACGCACTGACCGGAAGGATACCTCCGATGTTGTGGAGCCTCAGCGAGCTGCAGATACTGTTTTTGCACGCAAACAACTTCACCGGCGACGTGGTGGTTGATGGCAATGGTGGCATGGACGCAAGGAGCTTGGTAACAATCGACATTTCGGAGAACTGCAATCTTACTGGAAGCATCCCCGAAGCCTTTGGGCTCTTGGAGAACCTCGCGATCTTGAGCCTCTACCTCAACAGCTTCTCGGGCGAGATACCAGCGTCCATCGCCTGTTTGCTGTTGCTATCGATGCTACTGCTTTATGGTAACAGGTTCACCGGGACGCTGCCGGTGGAACTCGGGAAGCATTCATACCTAAGATTTGTTTAGGTTGATGACAACGCGCTGACGGGCGCCATTCCAGAAGGGTTATGCGCCAGAGGCCACTTCCATGCCCTCACCGCTGACAACAACCGCTTCAACGGATCCATCCCAGCAAGCCTAGCCAACTGTGCAACTCGACAAACACAAACACTGTCTTTGAACAATAATCAGCTCACGGGCGCCATTCCAGAATATCTATGCGCCGGAGGCGGACAATTAGATTTACTCGCTGCTGAGAACAATAGCTTGAATGGATCCATCCCATCAGGCCTAGCCAGTTGTGCTACTCTGAGAAAACTCTATCTAGGCAATAACCAGCTCACCGGAATCATTCCTTAAATTAAACTTAATTATGCTATTGAGTTTACCTAGCTGGTTTGTGAACGAAGATCATGTTTGGTTGTCTAGACTACTCTCTTCTAGAATGTGGTGAGTTCTTTTAGTTTACATCTAATCTTATCTCTCAGATCACAGATGCAAAAGCAATGGGACTGAATTGAGAGAGATTGGTTTAGATCATACCACCTAGTACATCGGAAGAACTTTTACCTATGTAGCAGTAAAATAAATGAAATGAATAGGCTTGTTTTTTTCTTTCTTTCTTTCTTTCTTATATCAATCTAGTTTATTTCTTATTACATCTATTTTGTGACATCAACCGTGCTATCTGTCACGCAGGCTTGTGTTCAAGAAAAAACACGAGATTACACATATGACCTGCAGGTCGCTAGCTGTATGCACATTTCTTGCTTCGATCTGTTGATGTTCCCCTTTAGATGTTGCCTATGGGAGATGAATTGAACAATCGAGATTCTACAATGTGAGCTCGAAACCACTGTGCATTTATTCAAAAACTAATTAAGCAATGCAAAAAGAAGCTTCTTTTTTGTAGCGTGCCTCTCTTATATGGCTATATGTACTCCTTAGGTGAGAACTAAACACTAATAGCCAGTGTGACGACGTGAGCAACAAAGCTGGTTTATTTTCAGAAAGTAATGCAAACGTCGCAACTAGAACTCTTTATTTTTGTTACTCTGTCCGTCCCCTTTTCTCAGCAACAAAGGATCGATGTGGTGACATTTGAGCAAGGGCGTGTTGAACAGCACGGATACCAGTCTACCAGAGAACTGTGATTAGAGCTTAATGCGCATTGCATGTTGATGCCGTGCCAAAATCCGTGTCAACACATGGCAACCACACGAAACTGCATGAGAACTATGATCAGAGCTCCGCAATGGCATGCAGATTATCATTCTCCTAATTATACCACACTTCTGAAAGCAAAGCAGTATGAACTATCAACTGACGACAATCCATATGCCAATAATCCATTGCACATATGACCATGAACCTTTAATTCAGAATAAACCAGGCAAGCAATTCCAGATGAGAAGACACAACACAGTAACAATGCAACGAATGATAATAAGAAATGAGATGAATATACGGCCGGGCACATGTGTACTTGTCTCCTTCTGTCTTACTCATACATGAATGAATTCGAGCAAAAACAAAAACAACATCTAGTTTATCTCTGTATATATCTCGGAGAATCGTGTAAACTTCTTGTCATAATACTCGGCTGCTGAAAAGAAGAAAAGGTTAATGAGATGGCAGGCACTGCTCATCAGACGCGTCCACCTCCGGTGACGGCGGTGGCGAAGGAGAGGAGCGGGTTGGCGGGAGCCACCACCGTTGACCTTGTCGGGCTCGTCGAGGAACAGGTCCTCGGGCACGCGGCACGCGCCGTGGGCGCAGACAACAGCCGCCTCGAGCGCGAGCGCGGAGAAGATGAGGGACCCGACGGAGGCGAGGAAAACGACGAAGGCGGAGGCAGCGACGAGGCCGCCAAGCACCTCGCGGCGAGGCACAGCGCCACGTCCGCCGCGTAGTTGAACGCAGAAGTAGGCCAGGTTCATGAGTCTTCGGGTGGCCCACGAATTTAAAGAGAACTTACGAAATTTCCTATATTTCTTGAAATGTATATGGAGTCGCATGCATCCTATTGAATCTGTCTTTGCTCAGGGGATCGAGATTTTTTTTTTTTTAGATGGAAGAGGTTTTTTTTTTTTTTTTTTTTTTTTTTTGGAGCAGAGCAAGTCGTCGGTCAGTCGTCGCGGGCCAGTATACGGAGTTTGGTCTATTCTTCCCGTCCAGTCAGCTGTCCAGCTCCAACCTAAGAGTAACGGCACTGGCCTCGGGGGAAGCACGAAGCAGCCATTCGTTCGGGCCGCCGGTAGCTCAGCGTACAGAAAAACAGCCGCCGCTGATCGGAGACATGGTGCCACCGCGCCGCGCGTGCTGGCTTGCCTTGCTGCTGCTCGCGCTTCCACTTCCCTGCTGGCTCGCGCGCTTCTTCCCGAACAAGCTCATGGCGGCACCGCGCCGCGCGTGCTGGCTTCTCCTCCTGCTGCTCGCGCTTCTTCTTCCCTGCAGCTGCCTCGCGGTTGCCCCACAGCCGGCGGCAGGAGAGGCGGCGCTGCTGCTCAAGATCAAGAGCACGTGGGGCGACCCGCCGGCGCTGGCGGGATGGAACGCCTCGGCCGCAGGCGCGCACTGCGACTGGCCGCACGTGGGGTGCGACACGGCGGGGCGCGTCGCGAACCTCACCATTGACAGCGTCGGCATCACGGGGCCGTTCCCGGACGCCATCGGCGACCTCTCGGCGCTCACCTACCTCGACTTATCCAACAACAGCATTCTCGACGCGTTCCCGACCGCCCTGTATCGTTGCGCTTCGATCGAGTACCTCGATCTAAGCCAGAACAACCTTACCGGCGAGCTACCCCCGGACATGGGCCGAAGCCTCGGGGAGAATCTAACCACTCTGTTCCTAGACAATAACCGGTTCAGCGGCGCCATCCCGCTGTCCCTTGGCTCGCTTAAGAGGCTTCAAATGCTGTCCGTGTCAAACAACCCGTTCGACGCAGGCGAGCTCCCGGCATCGTTCAAGAACCTCGCCAACCTAACCATCCTCGACGCCGGCAACTGCAACCTCATCGGGGAGTTCCCAACCTCAGTGCTGGAGATGCCGGAGTTGGAGGCGTTGTTCCTATACAACAACGCGTTGACCGGAAGCATACCATTGAGGCTATGGAGCCTCCGCAAGCTGCAGATTTTGTTTCTGTTTGCAAACAACTTCACCGGCGACGTGGTGGTTGATGGCAATGGCATGGCCGCAAGAAGCCTAATAGTTATCGACATCTCGTGGAACTACAAGCTTACTGGAAGCATCCCCGAAGCCTTTGGGCTCTTGGAGAACCTCACGATCCTGGGCCTCTCCTTCAACAGCTTCTCGGGCGAGATACCAGCATTTATCGCCCATTTGCCATCGCTGTGGGACCTAGAGCTGAACAACAACCGGTTTACCGGGACACTGCCTATGGAACTCGGGATGCATTCGGACTTGGAATATGTTCGGGTCGATGACAACGCGCTGACGGGTGCCATTCCGGAAGGGCTGTGCACCAGGGGCCAATTCAATTTCCTCAGCGCTGATAACAACCGCTTGAACGGCTCCATCCCATCAGGCCTAGCCAACTGTGCTACTCTGGAAAGACTCTATCTAAGCAATAACCAGCTCACGGGCGCTATTCCGGAAGGGTTGTGCGCTGGAGGCCATTTTCGTTTCCTCACCGCTGACAACAACCGCTTGAACGGATCAATCCCATCAGATCTAGCCAACTGTGCTACTCTGCAAAGACTATCTCTAAGCAATAACGAACTCACCGGGACCATCGCTTAAATCAAATTTAGCTATGCAATTAAGTTTAGCCTGGTTTGCGAACCAAGATCATGTTTTGGTTGTCTGGCCAACATTGTACGCACGCATGGCCTCTCACCCTCTTGTAGAATGTGCTGATGTGTTTTAGTTTACTATGTACCAGCACAGCTGCTGATCTTATCTCTCAGGTCAGATTTATGTGCAAAGCAATGGAACTGAACTAAGAAGACTAGCGTTTGGATCATAGCATCTACATTGGAAAAACATTAGTATCTAGTAGTATACCACACTTCTGTGATAAGAGCTCGGTATGCACATCATTCTCCTAATATTATACCACACTCCTGAAAGCAGAGCAGTATGAACTATCAACTGAAGACAATCCAACAATCCATTGCACATGTGACCATGAATCTTGAATTCAGAATAAACTAGGCAATTTCAGATGAGAAGACACAGCAACAATGCTACGGATGATAATAAGAAATGCGGCCGGGTATATGCGTACTTGTCTTCTTCTGTCTTACTCATACATGGACGAATTCGAGCAAAAACCAAAACAGCATCTAGTTTATATCTGTATATATCTCGGAGTATCGTGTAAACTTCTTGTCGTAATACTCGATCGGCTGCTGAAAAGGAACGAAAAGTTTAATCAAGAGGGCAGGCAGTGCTCATCAGACCCGTCCACCTCCGGTGACGGCAGCGGCGAAGGAGAGGAGCGGGTTGGCGGAGCCGCCACCGTTGACCTGGTCAGGCTCATCAAGGAACAGATCCTCGGGCACGCGGCACGCGCCGTGGGCGCAGACAACAGCCGCGCCGAGCGCGAGCGCGGAGAAGATGAGTGACCCGACGGAGGTGAGGAAGACGACGAAGGCGGAGGCGGCGACGAGCCCGCCGAGCACCTCGCGGTCGGAGAAGGTGCGCCCGAAGGCGGCGAGCGGCGGCGCGTCGGCGGGGCGCAGCGCGTAGAGGAGGCACCAGGCGGCGAGCAGGGCCAGGAGCGCGGCGAGGGAGCCCGGGTGCGCGGCGAGCGCCGCGGCCAGGGTGAGCGCGACGACGGCGGCGTAGTTGACGCGGAAGTAGGCCAGGTTCTTGCGCAGGCGGGCGGTGGCCTCGGAGAGCGACTCCGGGCGGGAGAGCGCCGAGCGGTCGGCGAGCTCGGACCAGGGCCGCGCGCCGGAGAGCGCGCGCCGCGCGGAGTCGAGGAGGCGGGAGAGGAACGCGCGCGCCGCCGCGGGTGTGGTGGTGGCGTCGGTGGCGGAGTCGGAGGAGATGGCGGTCGGGACCGGGGAGGGCGTGGTGGCTGTGGTGGTTGCGGCGGGGACGACGGTGGTGGGGAGGAGCGGTGGCGAGGCCGCGGCCATGGCGACGATGAGGCGGGGAGGCGATCTCTCTCGGCAGCGATCAGCGGGTTTGGTGGATCTGGGCGAGGAGAGGAGATGGACGCGAATAGAAAAAGGAAGCGAGCGAGGCTGCAGCTGTTGAGAAGTGCTGCCTGCTGCCTGCCATGCAAAGCCACCGACAAGTCAACGCGTCGCCAACCTCACCCTCCACGGTCCACCATCTCTCTTTCACGCCGTGAATGAAAAAATATATATATATTACTACTAAAATTGGGCTGAGATAAAAAAAAAATCCGACCTTCTATTTATTTTGATCATTTTTTTCCTGTCCACAAATTTGTAGGCTCCTCGAACGCGTACGTTCCCTGAATCACCTTGGACTATGGATGGAGTAGATAGACAAATAGACTCCACTCCAAATGCCAAATGGTGACCGTCTAGCAGCTGAATTATAACAACAGCAAAATTCGTCCCCTATATATCTGTGAAGTTCGCCTAGTTTTAAAACACGCGCAAAATTGCCCCCCTTCATAAATAAAATATATAAAAGGAAAAAAGGCTCACAACAAAAGGGTTGCTACGAAAAGCAGCAAAGTGTTGAATCGCAAACTAAACACGCAGAATGGTTTGGTAGAGACGCAATGCGATGGGCTGCACCTCTCGCAACAAACAGATTTCTCCAGCCACAAACAAAGGGTTCGGCAGGCAGCCATTCCAATCCCAGGTTAGGCAGAGTAGTAGGTCAAACATCACTTGCACGACTGCAATTCATCATCTTTTTGTTTCAGCGTCAAATCAAGCACTGTGTACTAGTACTTGGTTCTGGAAGAAACTGCAACACACCAGCAAATTTCTTCCACCATACTACTGTACTTGAGAAGCAAAACCTCCCTCGTTATATGACCGCTCATCCAACGATTTACTCTGCTAAACCAGCAAACCACAACACCAAAGACTAATCTGAGAGAAGCACATATAGTATTATTAGCTGTAGTGGCTATGAAGCCATGACGGCTGCGTGAACAAGCATTCAAGCAAAGGCATCGAAAGCATGATAAATTTAGTTCAAACACGTCTGTCTGCCAATTCCACACGATAGTTACCACTTATCGGTTCAGCGCCAACTAGACACACATCTTATGACATCGTCCTTAACAGGCAATGATCGTCACATCAGGTGACACACCAATCTCCTTCATTAAAGCAGCGCAGGCCTCAAATCTAGAAGGTGGAGCCATTCCAGCCAAAGTCCGAGCGCTGCATCATCACATAATAAACGTATCAGCGCTCACAATTAGCACGCCAGTGACAATATGATGGATGGCGAGGGTCTTAAACCAAAACCATCTATGCAAGCAAGCATATGTAAAACAAGGAAGATGGCATGTAACAGCAGTTGGTTATTTACACGATCTATTCTTGATGCATAGCATGCAAACATTGAGCATGTTCTTGTGCAGAGTGAGCCTAACAAACAACAAAAGTGAAAATGAGAACCTGGTGATGGCCAAAATGGACCCATGAATGAGCGCCCAATAACAAGCAGTGCCTGCTTACCTTGGAGTCATGGAACTTGAGGTAGAAGCGCGACTTGGGGATGGACAGCTTTGACTCCAGGATAGCAGCAATGCCAGCACTAAGCTTCTTGTTCACGTCAGGATTCAGCCCTCCAATGGAAACCAGCTCACCATAGGCTGCAGGCTCCTGGGTACCTCCGAACGCCATGGGCACCGAACCCTTGAGAACAACCATCACGTACTGTGGGAGGAGGTCAGACATTCCAGTTAGTTCCTTGAGATGATGGCACCCAAGGGAAATGACTTTGATAAAATAAATCAAACGCAGAGAACATATAATCATCAGCAGTTTCTGCCTAGCAGCACAGGTCACCTGCCAGAAACCCACAGAGTGAGGGAGACTAGCACTGAGGTTATGAATCTGACATATTCAGACTTCAGCTGCCTGCATGACTAACACTAACTGGGCCATACAGCAAAAGGATGATGAAAAGGGATAACATCTAGTACATACAGGTCACTGGAGCATGAAAATTTGGGTAGTGAACTACGTAGCGAAAAATCCGATGCCTGATTAGCACTAATATGAAGTGACTGATTGCCATGAACTTTCAAATTCAATCTATGTAAATTGATAGCTAATGGCTATAGTATTAGCGACACCGACAACATATGGGAAAAGAACATGCAGCCCATGTCCTATAAATCTGACAGCACTTTAGATTAGCGCTGCAGAATGATGCACGGTTGCTGGTTGGCACAAATCTGCGCCCCACCCCCTCCAGAAAAAAAAAAAAAAAAAAAAAAAAAAAAAAAAAACTGTGAGCATAGGCTTTGATCAGTCAGACAGGCAGGCTAGTGAAATTTCTAGATGAATTGCTTTCCATTTCTCGTACTGAGTGATCATGATAGCCATTGTACCAGTTCTAGATAGAACCTGGGGATGCCATCCCAGACAGAGTTATCTGGTTTTATTCCTCACTGCAGAAACTGTCAAAATTATGGATTCAGTTATTTATGATTTCGATATGAGAATGGCTCAAGAGACAGCAGTAGGAATTTGAGGTTGTGTCATGTGAATTTTATATAAAAAAAAATCCCGAGTGAATTCGGTGAGTACCAACATCGGGGTGACCAGACCATAATGATATACCTAGAGAATACTCGCCCAAAATAAAAGATTATGGCCAAAAAAAATTCCCCATTTTAGTAGTATTCATCAAAGGGAAATATTGAGAGATTTAGTTATGCACACGAATGCTATCTAAACCACCATCGGTAAACACGATTAATCGATTGATATCCTACAGGATGGTGTGATGCGCATCCTGCTGAAAACCCTAAGAAACAGGTTGCAGGTGCGCATCAAATGGAACCATAATCCTCACGGGCCAAACAGAGAAACTCGTACGAGAACCTACACGAGCAACGGCGGATAATACAGACACGGGGAAGGGAAAGGGAAAGGATGAGGGCGAGGCGAGGCGAGGGCTTACGGCCTCTGGCTTGCCGATGATGCTGGCGACGGACTTGGAGGCTTCGGCGAGGATGGCGGAGGTGTCCACCCCCTCCAGGTTGACGTTGGTCGACACGTTCAGGCACGGCATCTTCTTCCTCCTCCTGGCTTCAGTGCTCGCTGCTCCGGTCGACTCGTCGCCTTCTCCGCCGCCTCCTGCTGCTCTATCCTCTGGACCACTGCCACCCTATCCTCTGCTGCTCTGCTCCCACGGAAAAGGAATCTCCTCAGCTCTGCCTGCCTGGGCTGTTTGGGCCCTCAATTCCTGTACCACATGACATTTGGCCCATTGGCCTCTCCCGTAGCGATTGAACTCGTCCCTCTCAAAAAAAAAAAAAAACCCCTCACATTACGCTTGCCACTCAGTTTAGAATATCGATGCTGCTGTTCTAAAAAAAAAAAAAAGAATATCGATGCTGCTGCACTTGCACAGTACTGCAAAATTTGCTACTCATTTCAGAGTCACCAAGTTACATGATGCCAAAAGTGATTTACCAGGTTTATTACAGAGCCCATAACGTTGGACTCCACGTCATTTACGTGGAGGATTTTCAGAATGGAATGGAATTTACATTACAGCAAGGACTTTCTCTATTAGAACACCGCCTTTTTCTTGTACACGGTTGGAAGCTAGCTGCGAGGGCCTCCTGGTCTCCTACAGGCTACAACAGCCACATCAAGAGAGCTCAGCTAGGCTTATTTATCCCCGAGAAATAGAGGGAAAGTAAGTGTACATCCTTCCATTCCAGCTACCGCGCTATCTGTCAATAACACAGGCTTGTGTTACTCAGGGCTATATGACCTGCGGCTGCATGCACATTTCTTACTACTGTTTCCATTCACATGTTAGCTGTGGGAGGCCAATTCAACAATCGACTCTACATCGTGTCATATCTGTGCTTTACTCCTTCTCAGACCAGATAACCTCCCAAGGTCCACCTTTGCTCCCTACCCTGGAAACCAGAAGGGGAAAAATCACCTTTAAGTCATTCATGCTACTTCTATATATTTAAGTATAAGAAAATTTCCTTTTCCTCAAGTATGATACCTGGCTCCTCATATAAAAAAAGATGGAAAAAAAAGCTATCAGAAACGAAAAAAACACACACACACAAAGGAATCATCCATTACTACCTCCACAACCCAGCAATTGCACGCAAACTCATAAATAGAGTAAGACCAGCCCAGATGCCACCCAGACCAAATTTTGGAGCCGCTACAAGTAGGAATACTGATGAGACAGCCCCCGCAAAAAACTGAAACAACGTAGATTCAACATGGTTAGGACGACAATGCTGTGCTACGTGATAACTGATAACATGATAATATGAACATGAACGTGATAGGGTAGGGATAAGAATCAGAACCGTGGAGTATGCTGCATAGGCAAAGTCAGAAACACCATAGTAGAGCCCATCGGCCACAAATGCAATAGCATTTACCGGCTGAGAAATAGTGACAAACTGCAAAATCCAACATTCACAATGTGTACACAAACTCATCGGATATCTATTCAGAAATCAAAAGTGTGGACTTCTCATTTCTCAAGCATGTTATTACCCAAACTCCAGAGCGTGTAACATCTAGAACTGCTGGATCGTCTGTAAACAGCAAGGACAAAGACCCAAACCCAACAAATAAGGAAGCAGCGAGGACGACACCAGTCACACCTCCAACCTACACAGAGAAAGGAACAGTATCAGCTCCTTAAGGAGAAGGGGAAGCTTGGTGGCATTTTCTGAACTTCTACATGAAATGACTTCTTAACCTGCAGGACTCTGTATAAAACCATACGGGCTTGCTTGTAGTTCCCTTTCGCATATTCGCTAGCAAGTAGAGCCTGCATAAATTAAGGATACTTCACAAGCATATACACAGGCAACAAATTCGGTGAAGATTCCATTCCAGTAATTTTGCAGACCTGACCCGCAAGGGCTAGAGCATCATTGAGCAGAGAAATTGTTAACCACACTTGCAAGCATATCTCGTAGGCAGCCATTGGAACAGGCCCTTCCCTTGCAGCCAGGGATGTGGATAGCGTCATCGTCAGGAGTACTGCAATAGTTCTGCCAATTAGCAGTCCACCTGAAAATCATTCAAACTCAGCTGGTTATCATACTTCATAAAAGGCCAATTACACTAAGATGTAACTCAGGGCTTGTTTGGATACAACAAGTAAAAAAAAACCTATTCATTCCATATGTTTTGAGGGGGGTTGAGGGGGTTTTAGTTCAAATTCCATCTCAATCCTCAACATGCTGTATATAACTTTGCAAACTACTACCTTACTTCCCTAAATAAATAGATTGGGTTTATCCAAACAAGCGCTTAGTGGGTGGGGGCTTAATGTGATAACTATCAAAAGAAGTTGAATTTATAAATAATTATCTGTCTGTTTTGAATCAATTCTTTCTTACAGTAAGGCAAATTCATCACATGAAAAATCCAAGGATATGAGCATGAAGCACATTGATCAACCAGATTTCAGGTAGCGGATGATTCCATCTCCAGCGATATTCCATGAGAACAGATCTACTTCGTTATTCAGCTTCCAAAGGAGGATGAATGCTGTCAAGTACCTGAATACATGTACAAAAATAATACAAATAGTTTAGGGGCTTATAATTGATTTGATTGATAAAAATATCATGATAGCATCAACATACTCTGAGGTCACAGTGGCCAGTGCAGCACCACTTACTCCTAGACCAAGTGGAAAAATAAGCAATGCATCAAGTATCGCATTTAATATGTTGCCAGCACCTGTAAGCATCATGCCATCAGCTCCTTGCTTAATCACTTAAATCAATTATGTGGAGAATCTTAAATAGGAAATAAAATTAGTTACAACAAAAAAGACACATTTAAATACCAAGGTCCAAAGTAATTCCAGATGGACAAAAAAAAATAGTGTTATGTTGTTACATTGTTTTGTTGAAATGAGCTGGCAAAACTTACCCACAGCATACAATGGTGTCTTTGTATCTAGGAATCCACGAAATGCACCCTGAGCTGCAAGTGCCACTATGATTGGTGGAGCACCATATGCCCTTAACATGAGAAATTGTTCCGCTGGTGCTCGCATCGGTGAATCCTGTGTATACAGTAAAATGAGAAACTTGTGTTCCACTATCATTTCTGCAGTACCACAAGTATGTGTGACATGATAGGAAAATGTTTGTACACAAAGTTCATACTAGATTCATACAACTAGGTGACTAAGCATATGATAGAATGGTGCGTACTGCTGCGGACTAATATGGTATTACCTTAAAGTGCTGTTTGGATGGAGGAGGATAGGGATTGGGATAGGGAAATAAGGGATAGGATAAATCTTATCCCATGTTTGGATAAAGGGACAGGGATAGAAATGTGAGTAGTGGGATATGTTTTATCTCTATCCCATGTTTCATTCCTCCACCATTTCCCTAACCCTAACCCTAACCCTAAAGGTTGATAGGAATAGGATATTTGATATAACCAACAGTTTGATTAGTGGTATAATTATCTTACTCTCATTGCAAAATGTCCACTAAATGTCCACTGTTTCCAGGATGATGACAATGCATTTTTTAGTGTTCCCAACTATCAGCAAGGATGTGAACAGAAGGGTGCAATAAAGCAGTTTCAGAGATTCAGGTATAAACTAGGGATAATGACTTAAGCACAATGAAGACCAAAAGAACCTAGACAGTAACACTGAAGGTGTAAAAGACCCTAATGAATATGAACATCAAGTTCCAGAGAAGAGATAGACACGGCTAGAAATCTGAGTATGCCAATAAATCAGTCTTACGTACGACGGGTATACCAATGATGTTCATCAGTGTCCCAGAGCCAACAATCAGCGCCACCATTTCCAACAATCCAATGCCAGCAGCTAGAGCCAAGGATGTTGAGACCGCCGGAAGAACCTTCCTTTGTTGGCTCGCCTTCATTTGTGGCGTAGAAAATTCATCTCCTAGGTGAGAACTAAACACTAATTAGTGTGACGTGAACAAAAGGCTTGTTTTCAGGAAGCAAAACAGAAGTCTCACATTTGCTTACTTTGCCCTGTGCTATTAGATTTCTCATCGATCGCCTGCTGCTCAGCGACGAAGGATGTGGTGACATTAAGCAATGGCACATTGAACAGCTTGGACACCAGATTGAAGACGGAAGCAGATGCGCCAACAGCCGCAAGCTCAGCCGAACCTGACAAGTGAACAAGAGACGAATTGAGCTCATCAAACGAATCGATTGATTGGTATGGCATATTGGCATGAGCATGACTAAAGGGCGTACCCAGTGCCGTAGGCTTCCCGCACTGAGCGGGGTCTGGGGAAGGGTATCTTTAAGCGCCAGGCCTTACCCGCATAATATGCAGAGGCTGGGGCTCGAACCCGGGACCTTCCGGTTACAGACGGTAGGCTCTACCGCTGCACCAGGCCATGAGCATGACTCTAGTCGCGAAATGAAGAGGCGCAATGGACTACTGGATTACCAATATGGCCGACGAAGGCGGTGTCGACGAGCGCCGTGATGGGGTCGGCGGCGAGCGCGAGCACGGCTGGCGCGGCGATGCTGAGGATGTCCGCAGCAACCCCATCCAGCCTGAGCCACCCCAGCTTCCCGCGCCGGGTACCGGCCTCCGCCTCCGCCTCCCCGTCATCCTTCCTCTCAGTATCAGCCTCTGCCCCCCTCGGAGGTGCCTCCTCCTCCTCCTTGTCCTCGACTACGTCTGTGACGGCCGGCTTCCCGCCGCGACTGCATGTCGGGGGCCTCCAACAAGGAGCAGCGCGGCGGCGGCACAGGTGAAACGACACACGGTTGTGTCCCGGAGATTGGGCTCGGGTAAGCGCGGCGGCTGCAGGCCTCGCCGTCGTCGGCGCCGGCGATGTCGCCGCCATGGGCGCGCGCGCGAGCGTGTGGTGTGGGACTTGGGAGCGTGTGGTCTACTGGTCTGTGGCTGCTTTTTTTTTTTTTCTCCTTTCTTTTTGAGCTCAACACAACACAGCGTGTGTGGATCTGGATGGATTGGATGCGATGCGGGTCGGGCCGGGCCGGGCCGGGCCGGCCTTTTGGGCTCGTTGGGCCACCATTTCGCTTCAACGAAACGGCCCCCCCTCCCCTAGTCGCCGCAGCGCAGAGCAGCCGACGACCTCGCCGCCGCCGCCGCGTCGCCTCGCCTCGCCTCGCCGTCGCCTCAGCTCGCTCCGGCCGCGGTTCCTACTACTGCCTTCGAGAGGATCCACCGGGAGTGATTCGTATTATGAGGTTCGCGGGGTGGTACCTGAAGATCGCGGCGGTCGGGGCCTCGATTGGAGCCGCCATGGAGCTCTTCATGATCCACACAGGCTTCTGTACGTCCCTCCCATCCCCGCCCAGCATCCAACGCCCTCCCCCTTGTAATTCTTTTTTTTTTTCGAGATCTATGATGGCCGGGCTTGGATCAATTACCCGCAGTCCATGTGGGAACAATACATCCAGTCCCTGATTGTAGCTCGTTGTAGCCTGTAGGAAACCTGCTTTTCAAATGTCGCGTTGCTGCTCTCCTATGTCCCATTGGCATTTGCAAGTTTCTGTCATCCAAATTCTGATTAGCTAGTGCCATTTATCCTTTCGAGTTCATCTACTTTGTCTGCGGTCCACTGCTACACTGCCACACTGGAATGCAGCTTATATATTTTGTTCTTTGGATTGGTTTTTATGCTACAGATGAGAAGGTAACTGTCTTGGAGTCGGAAAAAAGAGCTTGGGAAAGCACTCCAGAGGCCCAGGCTATGAGAGAAGCACTCAATCCGTGGCGCAAGCATGATGAACAACAAAAGAAATAGTCATGAGTTATGTGTGTGTTTTCATCCTCCGTTTGTAGACCCTTGAACGAGGTAATACGAATGTGATTTTTTTTCTGTTGAATAACAGAATGACCTGTCCTACATCTCTGAACTCCAGAGGCCCAGGCTATGAGAGAAGCACTCAATCCGTTGTTATGTGTCCTGAATGTGATTTTTAGCAAGAAGTTGACATGCTAGTCAGACTCAACATCTGAAACCCTACATGCTTTTAATCATTACATAACAACGGTAAACATGGAGGATTTTGCACAAAGCCCTCTTTGACCAGTAGTGACAGTCCAAAATGATTCCATGCTATCTTGGCCCAACTTGTTTGTGTCAATGCTCTGTAAATGATTGCTGGCTCTGTAATTTGCACACCAGCTGTTAAGCTGTTAATGTCCGATCCTCTTATGGTCTTTTTCAAGTATTTGTCCTGTCGAGTATTTGCATCCGCATCCTCCAGTTGTAACCCCTCAAATGAGGCGATATGATTTTTTTTTTTTTTGTGCATTTGAGTAGCAATCTCCCCTCCTCTACAATTGCTGCATGTCATTGAATGCTATATAGAGAAACCATTGCCCTCCTTATTACTGTAAACAATACCACCATAACAAAGATTCAAGAAATCTATTTGCTTTGAATTCTAATATAGAGGATTTTGCACATAGCTCAATTCAACTAGAAATAATCATTCAAAAAAAAAAAAGGATTTCATGTAACCTTGGGCCTATTTGTTAGTATTAATGCCCAGTAAATGGAATATCATTCTGTACTTTCGTACTAGCTACTAAGCTGATAATTTCCTATCCTCTTGATGTCTTTTGCTTGTGATGCTAATCATTTCATGTTTTGTGTCTAACACATGTCAGCTAGAACTAAACCAAATCTTTGTACAAGCTAACTGTGATATCAAAGCATTAAGAGTCTGATCGAGAAATTCCTCTGTTAACTGCAATCTTGATGAAGGTTTTTACAACTTGACCGACTAGCAGCAGTAGCATAAGCTGGTTTTGTTCTTATGAACAGAACTATACTCGATGCTAACCCCAGCAATGTGATGCAAGCCCACACGAAGAAGGTGGTCGAGTAGCACTTCGCTCCCATGCACACAACCATGGTGTCAACAATGCCAGTGCGGTTATCCTTTACTGTCATCCTTTGGCCATTTGCATCGTATACCATGGCAGCAATCTGGCCATATAGGAGTGAGCCCAGTGGGATATTGGTGATTAGGATGTTGTGGTTCACACCAATGCTATTTGGTCCAAAGAGCTCGGAGGTCACTGACACCGCTGCAGCAAAGATAAACCCTGAACTTAGGCCAACTATTGCTGTTCCTGCTACCAGACTGCTTACATCTTGTTGTTTCCACATAAGGAGAAATGCCATTGGCATGGGCACCAATGCACCAGCAAGCCACCCTGTCCGAGCAAGTGACACCTTCCTGGTATACAAATTGTACATATAGTTAGTTAGGAGGCCATGTGACCATGATTGGGATAGGTGTATGTATATAGAGCAAAACAGATACCTGCCGGGCAAGTCTGGGAGTGCAGAGAGAAGGCGGCCGAAGAAGGAGCAGGATGAGTAGACAGCAAGTAGCATGGTGAGCTGTGACTGCTGGTGCAATGACTGCGCAATCTGCCCCAAGTTGTTGCTGTATACTAGGCCAACAGTGGCTCCACAGAAGTAGGCTGTGTAGTAGAGCCAGAAGTCTACACTCCAAATGAGCTTCTTTGCACTATGTTCTTCACCAAGCACGACCAGGCGGCCCTTATCCAGCATCGTTCCACAAGAACTGCTGTGCAGCTGGTGCTCCATTGTTTTTTGCAGCATGCCATCGGACTCTGTCTGATTATTGTTACTGACAAGGAGTGGCTTATGTGGGTCATCGTGGTTCAGTGGCGACGCAGGGTCAGGACCAAATGTATCCAAATATGAGCAGCTGGCGCAGGCAGGGATGATGAGAGGAAGCGCGAGGAGGACCATGGCACCTGTGAGGATGACCCACGCAGCGGAGGAGCTGGTTGTGGTGAAAGATCCAAAGACCACCAGGTACACGCCGGTGATGGATGCGAGAATGTAGAGGCCGAGGAAGACACGCTTGTCGTGCCAGGGTGCGCTGCGGGGCTGGCTGTCACTTTTGTGGCAGAGGAGGATTGCAGGGAGTGCAAGGATAGATACAGCTAGAGGGAGGATCGCATTGAGAAGGAGGTAGATAGACGGGGAGAAAGGGGAGAGGGCATTTGCAAAGAGAGTGTAGAAGGCAGCGCTGAGCCCATTAAAGCTTATTGAGAGGGAGAGAGCCAGGGAGCGGTTGCTTGCAGAGAAGCTGCGGATGCAGAGGACGAAGCAGACGGTGTTGAACCAGCAGATGCTGCACCCTGCTACCAGGCATACCAAGAACACCTGCAGTAAAAGCATATGAATCAGAATTACCTAGTCAATGAATTGAACCTGCAGTTCACTATAGGTATAGATTGCATGTTGTTTTCTAAGTACATCTTAGCTCATATTTGAAGAAATTGTTTGCGATCACTCAAGTTGTAAGACAATTAATTTGTGGGCTAACATATATAACTTAGGTTATTTACAAAAGAGCGCAGGAGTGATTTTCTTTACTTTGCTATCCAATGACTTGTTTGATTCTGCATCTGGAGTTTGGGATCGTGATAACAGCTCCATGGCATTGTGATTCCATTTGTGTGTGGGTATGTAAGGCATGTGTTGTTGTGCTGCTCCCAAGTAGTACTGTACAATACTGGAGGGAGTGTGATGCCGCGGGGATGTTGGTGCATCTAGCTGATGTGATTGCGATGCTTTTTGTTGTTAAAGATTGTGTGGCAGTGGCACTACTCCTGCACTCAAGGACGTTGTAGTGTCAAGAAAGATGGTGTGCTGCTGTTGTTTGCAAGAAATGAACCGGAATGGTTTGCCTGTCAATAGGAGCGTCAACATTGCACTAAGTCCAGGATGCTGATGGGATATATGTGTGTACTAGACTACTTGTATCATAATATGGTCACTGTAAACAAGAGACATATACCAGAAAATAAGTTAGGTGCACAGTTTGGAGGGTGTGACACATGTTTTCTTTGAGGAGCAAAGGTTAGTTGCGAAGCAGGAGAAGCGCGCGCGCGTGTGCGTAGGTTGCTCATCTACCAGTCAAAGCAGACAGAGCATGGTTGGAGTTTGTTAAGTACAGTGGTTGCTTTGTGGTTGATGAAGAGGTAATTAAGTAGGTTAACTGTTGCTTGATGCTACTCGATGATCGGTGCTGGTACGTCAGTAATAGTTGATTTGCTAGCGTGATAGTGTCTGTTTTACTGTTTATTTTAGGGGCCGGGGGACTGGAAGTTTCTCTGCTGATCGAGGTGAAGTGTGGTATGAGCTTGCCCTTTCCACTCCAGCAGCAAATATAATCAGTGGGACACTATTCTATACGAAATGTTATATATTTTTTCAAGCAAGTATAGATGCAATGATCCTCGTAAGCAGAGAATCGCGTAATCTGTACTTGTACACTGTTGCTGTGTTGAATAAAATCCCGATTATTATTATTGGCGATTGACGAGTCAGGGAGAGAGAGCACGTATCAGCAACCGCCAGCGGTACCCCGTCCAAGAATACAGCGAGAAAAGTGGGTTTACTGGGAACCACACAAAATTTAGCTGGCAACGAAAGCAAATCTATCCAATCCAAAGGTAAATAAAGTAAAAGTAACGGTGGTTAATTTTGGTCGTTGGTCACGGCAAAGGTGTGTGTGGTCTTTGGTGTGGTGTGGGTGTCTCTGCCTCTCCCCTCCCCTCCCCTCCCCTCCCCTCCCCTCCCTTTAAGCTCCGCCGCCAGCGCCATGGCCATGCATAGGGAAATGGATGGAGCTCCATCTATCCGGTTGTTGGCCGTTGCTGAGCATCTATCTATCTATCTGTAGCATGGCAGCTGGGCAGGGCATCCTTTCTGAATTCGTGATGTGTAGTATAATCAAGTGTAAAACATGTCCCTTTCCCTATCATTCATGCATACATATCGATCAGCCGTCGCCATCTATACGGAGTATGTCCACCGCGACCACACCGGCTATTGCTATCATCCAAAGTATCTTCACTCTCTGATTATTATTGATTTCCCGGCCGGATAGGACCGGCGATGCATCCATCGATGACCGCAGCTCACACTTGAACCGTAGCTGCACACGTACGTACTAATTAAGCTAGCTTGCTTTCGATCGCCTGGCCGGGTTAATTAGTAATTAATCAACGCACGCAGCTAATTAACGTCGTCAGTCAGTCAGTCAGTCAGTCAGTCAGTCAGGTTATTGATTGATCAGAAAAAAACAATTAATCAAGATCAAGCTAAGGAATGGTAGCAGCAGCTAGGATGATGGACATATACCAGAGGGTAGGGGATGGCGAGTGCCGCCGCCGCCGCAGGGCTGACGAAGACGAGGCAGTAGTACTGGGCGGCGTAGGCGGCGAGCCCCAGCGAGGCGGAGAGGAGCAGCACGGCGTGGAGCGGCATGTAGAGCAGGGCGAGGCCGGAGGACCAGCCCAGCGCCTTGCCCATGTCCGACGCCGTGGCCAGGTAGTTGAGCGCCTCCTGCGACACGCCCAGCGACGACTTGAGCGCCGACGAGTAGGCCGAGAAGTCGAAGTTGGTGCCCGTCAGCGCCTGGATCCACACCGTCGCCACCAGCACCGACCACCGACGCCACGCGCAGCCGTCATCGTCGTCATCGTCCTCCTTGATGCTCCGCCGCCGACGACGCCCCTCGTCGTCGTCCATTGTTTTTGTTCCCATCATCACCTATATATTGCCCTTTTCCTTGGCTAGCTCGATCGCTGCTTCTTTTCTTTCAATTAACGACGATAGATAGATATGCCTCTCCGTCCTATATTTGTCTCCCTCCCTCTCTCTCAATGCGTGCGTGTGTTTGTTGTGTGTTGATTGCAAGGCGAGGCGCGCGGACGCCGGGCGCTACCTATGCTGATGGTTTGCACCCTGCCTGCCTCTCCCTAGCTAGATGGTCTTCCCGTTTATATAGTGCTCTCTTTAAGCAAACCTCTCTGCCACCCGCCTACGGTTGAGAAATTTCAGTATTTGCCACCGAGAATTCGCACGGCTCACAGGATATGACACCCAATTCGCAAATCTTACAATATTATTTGGCGTCCGGTGTGCGAATTCTTTCAGTTCGAGGGATTCTACCTTTTATCTCATTTTCTTTTTTTTTTCTTTTACACACCAAATAAAGTGAACTCCCTATTCTACTCCTGATTTCCCTCAAGTCTATGAAGCTTGGGCCCCATGCGCGCGTCGTCCGCTACCTCGGTCATCTCTCCAGTAGTCGTGACTTGACCTAGGGAGCGGTGGCGGCCGGCTGGCGGAACGGACAAGGTGGCAGCCGGTTGGGAGAGTGGATGGAGGCGGGGGGCCGTCAGGCGGCGCGGCTAGAGGCGGGGATTGGAGGGCTGCGCGGACAGAGGCACAGGCACCACGGAAAGAGGCACTCTGGCAAGCGGCGCGGATGGAGGCGGCTCAGCGAAGGACGTCAAGTGGCACAGCCGGAGGCGGGGACTAGAGGGCAGCACAGACGGAGGTGCTCTGGCGGTCGGTGCGGACGGAGGTGGCTCGGAGGGCGGCGGGGATGGCCAACGGGCGGTGCAGATGAAGGTAGGGGCCGGCGGCACGAACAGAGGCTGCACAGATGGAGGCAGAGGCGATCGGCGAAGGGAAAGATGGTGGGCGGCGCCGGGGTGAAGAGGAGCTAGGAGCAGCTAGTAGGGCACTGATTTGGACATATGCTGTAAGTGATAATAAAAAGAAAAGGAGATACAAGGTGAGAATCTTTCCAACTGAAAGAATTCCCACACCTGGTGTCAACTATTAGAAGGCTTACGAATTGCGTGCCAAATCCAATGAAGCGTGCGAATTCGGTGTCAAATACTGAAATTTCTACCTACGGTTAACCAGTTGGCTCCATATATACACACATACACGCATGCCTTGCTCACCATGTACCAAGGACTAACTTCATTCCTCCATCCTAGGTAAAAATAAGTCCCGGTCGAGTATAAATGATTCCAGGTAAATTAAGTCATGATTGAAGTACCATCAATGATAAAAACAAGTCGATGCAAAATAAAATAATACTCACATAGACATCATCAAAACAAAAAATAAATAGTCAAACGGTATGTTTAAAAGCTAGCCCCGTCGAATATTATAAAAAAGAAGATAGTATAGTATTATATATATATGCCGCCCCTGTTTATGAAGTTTACCAATTAATTTCATTTATTTCGAAACACCGTCTTAAGACACTTATATACAAGTACTCTCTTCGTAAAAATTAATAAAACTATAACTTTGTCCTAAATCAAACAGCCGAGTCGCTTCGAGCCTGAACGGCTGAACCTACTCGTGAGTTTAGAGCTAATTTTGCAGCTCTAGTGAGAATGAACCATTTAAGGGCTGACTTCTCCCCACCAAGATAAACATCCTATCAAATATAATGTCTTTGCAATACAATTACATCGCTAATGTTTTCACCTTCATATTTCACTTTAAAAATTAGTTTAATAATTTCTGCTGCAATTCATGAGATTATATATAAACATCATCCATGAGCCTGCACTGCATTTTTGCACCCACACCCACCCTTTGTAAACCCACGCACTATCTACCCTTGGATGATGAACAGCCTGCTAATTATCATCGATCAATGGAGCATCCGAACATGCATGCATGCATGCCCGCGAATCTAATCCAGGTGTATGCTCGCTGCATGCATGTGATCTAACACATCATAGATGCTAATGAACAATTTTGGTTGTATGACTATGGATCGGAGTATCCATGCATGATCGGCAAATTAAATAAGGGCAAATTATTTCGTACGTCACCGACGCCGCCGCATCGATCGATCATGGATTGATGGATCCATATATTTTTTTTTTTGTCATCTGTCGCACACAGACTGTTTTGATGCCCTTTGGCACTAGCTAATTAAAAAAACAATCAAGTGATGGAACAATGATAAACCAAATTTGCCGCGCTAGCTGTTCAAACCAAATTTGGCTTACTGGAAACCAAACAACGGCGGCGGCTGCTGCGTGTTTTCAAGCGGCCGGCTGGGGGCGTCTCGGCGCTGATGCTCTACGGCCGGGGCCCTAGGGCTGTTTGGTTGCTCTTTCTCAGTTGAGGCTGGCTGGGAGGTGAATACAGGCTTAATTGGGCCGGTATCTACGCATGCAGCTGATGTTGTTTGGTTGTATATTTAAGTTGGATGCAGGTTGCACTGAGTTTTTGTTTGGTAGACTGTATGGTTTCAAAATAAAAATATAAAAAAAAAATTAAAAAAATTATATGACGAGTATGGTCTAGTTTTACTCGTAAAAAGGTTAAGAACATAGATGCGAAATCGGTTTGATGACTAGAAGTGCTAATCTTGAGATATAAAAAAAAAGTTCTCGATTTGCATGCCTGCGCCTGCATCGCTCTGGCCCGGCTCGGCAGCGAACCTCGCGTGTCGTGTTTCCCGCGGGCCAGGCCACGACAGTACATGCAGCCTGGCCCTGACGCGCGCACAGGGAACCAAACAGCCCTCACCTGCATACACATGACCTGACCCGGGGTGGAGCAGGGCAACCAAACAGCCCCATATATAGACTGCTTAGATGCATTGCATGCATGCTGACCAATACTCCAGGTCATGGTTGCATATATATATATGCTACACGTCATGCATCAACATCTATGTGCGCGGCAATAATACGTACGTTATTTGCAGAGTTGTTGTAGAATAGCAGCCTCTCTCTGGTCATTATTAATCTCCCAATCCTTGGATGGCCGGCGCACACCGCCCCCGCGCCTCACTGGCACCGCGTGGGCCCCGCGTGGGGGGCGCGTGGGCGTTGCCGGCGCGCGCGCGTCCCCCAGCTGCCCCGGTCAATTTCCATATTCGATTTCCTTAGTAAATTTCCAAGGGCTGCTAGTTCAACTGCTACCAAACGCCTGCAAGCAATGTCTTGGAACCACAGAAAGTAGAAGAAATTCAAAGCACACATGTATCTATATAAAATAATAATAATAATAGTACTACAAGATAGCCCGGCTGCTACTTCCAGTGACCGCCCCCAAAGGACAAATATATGATTAACTAAAAACGCTCATTGGGCTGTTTCCTCATTGGTCTGGCCAGTCTCTAGCTAGCGCATATAGTAGTAGCCCGTAAACCCATGGCCTAGAGATTAGAGAAACGGCGGCCGGTACCAATGTCTGCGTAATCTACTTATCAAAAAAATGTCTTCGTAATTTGACACAGTAATTAATTTTCTTTGAAATTTGTAACGTTCTTTTTCCTCTATCTGTCTGATTTCAATTACTTTGAAATTTTCTTAATCAGTGCATGAGTGCTCAGAGACTGCTCGTTCCCGCGTCTGCGTCTGCGGAAAAAACGCCGCAAAACCTTTCAGTCGTCAGATGCATTAAATCAACGCTCCTTGGGCGATGCGGGAAAGTTCCCGTACCCGCAGGCGCAGAAGCGAGCAGAACCTCAGTTTCAAAAGACGCTCGCCAATGTTTCTCGTGTTCGAAGCATCATGCAACGATCAGGTATTAGCCCAGCTACATTACCTATTATTTCTTCTAACCATTACTTGCCAATGTTTTCTCGAGTTCCATTGCAACTTGCCAATGTTTACAACATGATTGAGAAAAGCTGTAGACGAAAGTGTACTACTTGCCGTTCTGCGCTTGAATGTGTGTTTGTGTTGTGTTGCACTTAGAGCAGCTAGCGCAATTGCTAACACTTGTTGATATGCGCAACATGCAGGACAAAGAAATTCAGGATCATCCTGGTGTTGCAATCGTTGTACCCTTAATAAGTATTGGACATTTACTTCACATTTGGTCCCAAGGCTCCAAACAAAAAGGGAGACGAATGGTTCAACCTTTGCTAACGGGAGTTGATGCATTTTGTTGGTCAATTCGGCTCACTAGAAAACGAGGTTACTTTTAACAACCGCAAAACGTAAACGTTCTTGCAGATACTGTTCGGAGGGACATATTGGACTCGGCATTGGGCTCAGTTCCAGCGCACTGATAACGGAAAAGATGTTATGGTGCAAGCTTTCAAGTTCATAGAGTCGGCAGCTTTAACCTACTTCGCCTCTCAATGGCTTTATGTTTTTCAGATTAAATGTTAAGTTTTATCCTCTTTTCTTTGTATGGTGTGGGTGTGATAATTTTAGTCTGATGCCTCTTCAACAGGTTTGAAGCTGAATATTTTCCATTATATAAAAAAACGTCCTAGCTAGTGTGCTTCACTGCGCGTTAGTATTACGACCTGGTGTCTTTGGTGGGCCTTTGGCATCTGGTGAGAGGCCATGAGTGGTATCAAACTGGTATATGTGTGCATGGCAACATGGCCAGTCTGGTATTGGACATGCTCCAGTTTGGAGGCTAGTGTTGCGTTGTATCAAATTCGCCGGTGGATGTTGAGATTTGTCTTCTATAAAAAATGTTTTATAGTTATAAATAATATTTTAAGCTCACAATAGTGATCAAAATGTTCTAACTTCAAGAATTGGATATTCTATCTTCACTTGAAATGTTCTTTCTTTATAATGAAAATATTCTATGTTCATATGAGTATTGTCCACAGTATTGGAAAAATTTTAAAATAAATAAATACTAAGAAAAAAATAAAAAACTGACGCAGTGGACCTACAGAAATGAACGGACTTCATAGATATTAGACCAATTAGGCCCAAACACACACACAATTTAAAACTATAAAATTATTTTTATAGACGTTGAAAAAATATACTAGAAAAACCAATAAAACATAAAGAAAAAAACAAGCCACGCAAACCCAAGGTATGCACATGAAAACAAAAAGGAAACAGAAACACACACGATGCACACAAAAAAGGGCAAATGGGGAAGGGCCTGGACTGAAGCAAGTTGGGCTTTGGCTAACAGCACCGGCCAGCCAGCCCAGTTAGACGATAAGCAATGCAATTGGGCCATCGAACACGACGAATCTTAATTGCGACACAAACGACCAACAACGGTTGAGAAGGAGTCATACATTTGCAAGGATCGGAGCTATATACTTGAAAAGAGACGATTTCGTAAAGAAGAGCATGCAGTTTTATTTATTAGGCATATATACAATATGCAATTAAGCTTACATAAAGAAGAACCATGCAAGATAGATAGATAGTAGTGCTAGCTTGTTCTTACAGGAGAACAAGTGAGAATGCCCTTGCACACATACAAGCAAGCTACCTCTCGGACGATCCAGTCTTATTTATCTGTCTGTTTAGATCAATATATTTTTAGCTATATTGATATATAATAAAAAGTATGTACTACACTACTACGTAGCTTAAGCGAGAGCGTAGTATGAACCAACTTTATAGATGCCAGCGGTGCAGCCGGGGCTAATATAGCCAAATACAGAGACTCCAGAGTCCATGTAATAACCGAGACTCCGACCACTTTCGATCTTCTTTTTAATGTCTGCCCAGTCGATGTTGAGCACAGCTCTATCTCCACAAGCCACATAAACCTAATATAAATGAAATGAAATAGGAGTAAAAATCATTTCATTTCATTTCATAGCAGAAAACGGAAAAAACAAATGGTATTGCATGCATGTTTGGTTAATTAAAATTAAAAAGTACAGTACTACCTTTGCTGCGTCGTTGCTGTCTGCTAGAAACCCAAAGATCCATGCAACCTCAACTCCGGCCTTGTTCTGGCCGTAATACACCGCCGCCTCCGCCTCAACGTCAGCACCGGCAACGGCGAAGCTGGCGCCGCCGCCGGCCACAGCGACAGAGCCGGGAAAGTCCACGACCAAGGACCCTGCATATATATGGTAATCTGTAGCGCCCAGCCACAGGGGTTCTCCGTTGTTTCGTTCTGCAAGAAGCCTCCCACCGCAATGCATTCGAGTTTGTCATCGTCAATGCATCCTTCGTTGTTTTTTCTCGGCAAGCTGCTTCTGAACTTGCTCCGACTCCATGAACACCTCGGCTCTCTTCATCATCTCGTCTAGAGTTGCTTTCTGCTCACAACTCAGCTGTTCCATCGACGATGACGATATTAGGTTTACCGTCGGTCACTCGATCTCCTACGACACATAGTAATAAAATATTTAAAAATAATATATTACTTTGAAGCACAATGGGCGTGAACGAAATTAAAATAATCTCATGAATAATATATGCGTGGCAAGTGAAAATTTAATTTCTACTAGCATAGATGTACGTGCAACATGCACGTGTTGTGAGATGATCGAGCAGTCAATACGATAGAGAAAAAGGAAAATAGAATTAAATAAAAGGAGACCTGATTGATTGGCTCATTCCTTTCTCATTAAAACCAAGAGAAACAAAGTAATACGTGAGTATGAGTATAAAATGAGGTGAGAAATAAAAAAAGAAAATGGACGAAACATTTTGCATCTATGGATTTTGGGCCTTTTCACCCCTTTTTAACTTTTTTTCAAACTGCACAGTGAAACCAGCGTGAGGGGTATACCTGTGCCTTTTTAGGTAAAAATGTTTTTTAGAAAACTCACTATTTTATAGCGTAGATGAAGATAGATGCTGCGACATCTTCAACCTCGCGCGGACCATACGTTAAGTCTTGTGCATCCGGCGGGCCGGTCCATCGTACCTGCAGCTGCGGCGGCTAAAAAGATTAGCTAGAGAGCTCATCACCAAACAAACAAACCTGTCAGTGCGTGGCGTCGCTAGCTGGTACGGTGGCTTACTTGGTGGTGTATGTTCTTGCCGCTGCTACAAGATCGAGCTAGCAGCCCTCTCACTGCACTGCTAGTAGGCGGGGGGGGGGGGGGGGGGGGGGGTTTACATATATAGCGCCAGCAGGCAAGGCCGTGCATGATTACAAAATTAATCAGAGCAGTTCAATTATTAACCAACGCAAAGCCGGACAGCATTATACTGTACTAGTTCATCAACCCATGCGAGAGTTTGAGATAAAAATTTAATCCTTAGTAATATTAGAGATAAATTATATACTAATTTAGAAGAGTTATTTTAACTTATATTTTATTAGGTATACCATATTGAGTAATCTATATGCAGATTTAGGGCTTATATGAATTCATTTTTATAATAGTGTGGGGAGTAATTTATATGCAAATTTAGGGATAATTTAATTCATAATTTATAATAGTGTGGTGGGTAATTTATTTGTAAATTTAGGGGGTTATTTTACCTCATCTTTCATAATGGTATGGTGAGTAATTTGTTTTTCGAAAATATAATAGATCTAATGGCTATTATTATTATTATAGTTACGTGATGGACAGCCAGATGTTTCTAATTTTTATAACGATTTCTAAAATTTATCTTTTTTTAATGCATCTGGTGATGATTAAAGTGGAAGGTTAAAAAAAAGCTTCCGATTGGTAATAGTAAAATTCCGTGAGAAATGATTATTACAAAACTAATGCAATTTGAAAAGGCAAGTTTATTTATCGAACAGTCTCGTACTACATCGTCATCTCTATGTGTGTGTATGCATGCATGGTAGAGAGCTCGATCACGACACGAGGTGGAGATGATGTATGTGCTATATAAATTAATTAATTAACCGCTAGCTAGCTGTCCGCGCGCATGCAATTGACTTCGTTCGACGAAACGTCGGCGCTCGCTCGTTGTTTTCCTTTAATTTTGCGTCTCCCGCGACTCCATCTTAATTTTGTTTGAAAACGGCCAACTGAATTAATATACAGTACTATGTGGTTGTTTGGATCTACGGGGTATAAACCTGTTTTTACTTAAATGCGTTTTACAGGTGTTTTTAGGAAAACAGGCTTTATATTAGCAAGTTAGTTAGAGTGTGTTTTATTAAAACAATGTTTGGATGGTGCTGGCCGGAAAATTGGTCTTTATTAAACTATGTTTGGCTGGGAAGGAAACGTGCTGTGCTTGACCGACGGTGACCCATGGGCCGATCAATCTCTCTCCTACTTTTCCCATTCAGAGCCACTCGCTGCAGCGCAGGCACAAATGCCGCCGCCGGCGGCAGGGCTCAAATCGGCGGCGGCGGGCTAGCCTGCCCCTCTCGCTCTCGCCGTCCACGACCCAGGTTTGCCTCTAGGCCAGTCTCCACCACTCATGACCTTCGTCTCTCTGTAGACTTTAAGTCAGAGTTCAATCAGAGGGATGGCAGGGCCATGGACCTGTGTGCTCGGCGAGCGGAATGGTGTGCTCGGTCTCTTCCTCCAAATCCGCAACCTCTTTCTCTCCATGGTGACCTAGCATGCTCGACGAGCGGAATGGCGTGCTCGTTCTTTTGCTCCACATTCGCCACCTATTTCTCTCCATGGTGACCCAACAAATCTCAGAACCAAGCTCCGTTGGTCTCCTGCCATGGCTTATCGTGAAGTCATTGCATGGCCAGGCTAGGTAACGATTCTTATTCTCAATTATTTTCATGTTGTTGTCCCCTTTGTGCCTGGAGCTAATAATCTATTTTTTTATTGGGTTATTTGTTGAATAAGCAATCAAATAACAAGATAATATTTCCGATCCAATGAATTCGAGATTGTTGCTTAAATATTGCAAGATAGGAGTTTGTCATTTAGCTACCCACACAAATATAGCAACCATAGCTGTGCGCTTTTGTCCTCTGGGATTATCATGTGCTTTACTTCCATTTGGATTAGATGACTTCATCTTTTTCTTTGTCTTCTTCATATTATTGTGAGAACTATTGCTTGGAGAAGTCACTTGACTAACATGTTTCTCAGTATCCTCAATTTCTTGCACTTCAACTTCCTCGTTGAGATCAATCAATGCAGTCTTGCTTGACAAGTCTAAACCTTTTCCTTTGCTTGATGTTACACAAAACCCCTGTGCAGTTGAAGTTGCACATATCTCTTGAAGATCTGGCCAACTAGGCCACACTTTGTCACGATATTCTTTAACTGTATTGTCTCTCTGCAATGTGGTAATGTTTTGGTTAGAATTTGGCAACAAGAACTGCAACATAACAAAGTGACAGAATATTAAAGTCCTTAGATATAACATACCTGGATAAGCTCCTCCCATTTGTCATTCTCAGCTTTTATCATTTTGTCATCGTCATCCCAACCAAATCCAGTGTACTTAAGAAGTTTGCTCATTGTAGCATAGCAAGCTCTGAAGTACTTGTGTCGATTTTTCAGTTGTTGTAGTTCAAGTTTGTCAACTCTTGCATCATTGAAGGAAGCTAAGATTTCACGCCATGCTGCCTTTGTGAAGGTGGTCCCCTCTTTTCCACCATTGAAGGCTTGATCCTTCAGGATGTTAAGAAGGGATTTGTCCTCACTAGATTTCCAGGTGTGCCTCTTTATGCAAACTTTATTTGTTTGTTCCTGCTTAACTTTTTTTGTCCACATGTCCCTCCATATTATTCTAAAAGAAACCCAATATAACAAGTTGATCACTTGTGCAGGTCATATAAAACACACAATACCAGTAGTTATATGAGTCACAAGTAAATGTAATTGGCATGTTCTAGTCTAGGAAATTTGGGAATTACAAGACTTCCTTTTGTATGTACACACTAATGTTTATTAAACACATGTATACTGAAAGCAAAGATTTGATAGTTCATGGGAAAGGCTAGGGTAATCATGCATATAATGACTGATTACTTGTGTTGTAGCAGTAATAGAACAAGCATTAGGCTGACAATACAGTACAACGAATTGACAACACAAATACCAATCTTCATATGGTGCAGTGCATGATCATTGCTGGTACAACTTTACACTCAAACGTCTAGAGGTTCAATTAATATACAGATTCAAACGTGTTGATAATTGAGAATTTTTACCAACAGAACTTGACAACACAATTGTTTCCATAAAAGGTCATAAAAAATGACTCTGTATATCGTTTACTCCTACCTGCATGGCCTAACATGTAATTGTGTTTTTTTTCTACCCTTTGTGCGGGCAACATGTTAATTGAAATACGTAATTACAGATTCTAGAGATGTCCAGTGTTTAATTGGAAGGCAATAAGGCGGTGGTACCTCAGATTAATAGAGGGCAAAAGAAGACGGTGCTACTGCTACCTCAGATTAATAGAGGGCATAAGAAGACGGTGGTACCTCCGATTAATGGAGTCGATAGGCGCAATACTGGAGGCGCAGTAGACAAGCAGATGCAATACCGTCGAGTGGTACACAAGATCGGCGCAGTAGGTAGCGACCACTCGACTGCGACACAAGCAGATGCATATATCTCATTAAGCCAATTTTTTACCTATCTTGTCGATCAGCGCTTGTAAATTGGGTTTATCCTCCGTTTCCTTGGGCGGACTGAGCAATAAACAAAGAAAGAAATTCACCATGAATTTGACTTCATTTTCCATCATGTAACTTAGTTTTTGCAGTTTTACTTTCCTTTGTTATTATCTCCTTCCGCTCTGGCCACCCTCTTCCTAAAACTGCTTCTCATTTCCAGCAGCCCTTTGATGGATTTCACAATGGACTATATGACGAAATGCTGGACACACAGACAAACAGATCAATATGGCGAGAGTGATCCGTGTACGTTTAGAGAATAGTGATGGCATACATTCATGATAGATAGAATAGGACGTTTTCCACATTGATGACTTTGAGCTTGCCAACTCGATCAGCACGTATACAATTGGATCCTCCGTTTTACTAACGTCGAGGTTGCAAAGTCAGCACAAGCCAGATGTGTTACGTACTGAGTAAGCTCATGAAATAGCAGTTTAGCATAAAGGTTATAATCAATAAGCAGTTTGGGTGGAGCTGATTTAACATATAAAAATGAAAGAAAAAGAAATACCTCTACCGCTCTTAGATTTCATCTAAGATACATAGGAAGAATATAGAATTCCAATGCAACCCACACAAGTTACACAGTACGTAAGAAACAATATTAAAAGTAATGTTGTGCCAACGAGACTCTCTTGGGCCAAATGGTCACTCAGCCGGCCTGAGTTCGAGCCCCGGTACCTTTTCTTTTAATTGATTGATGGACTAGCTCCATCCTTTTAAATGTATGACAATGGAGGGCATAAACTGAATAAAAAGGTGGGGACGTGGCCGCGTGGGTGTTGGTGGGGTTCATGAGCGAGCGATGGACAGCTAGAGTAAAATGGGAACGGTATGAATCACTGGATAGTGGAGGCGGAGTGAGGGGTCTCCTATTTGTCAGTACGGCGACAACCCGTTGCCGAAGGCACCGTGGGTCGGCCGTCGCGGTTCCTGTTGAACCGACCTACCTCCCCAGCTCCCCCGTCGTCGTCACCATTCACCACCGCCACTGTTAGCTTTCGCGACGTCGACACGCCGCCTCCGGTTTCGGCGTCCCTGCCTCCACCGCACCCTCCACACCGCCACCAGCTAATCTGGCGAAACCTAGCAACCGCCTCGCCCTTGCCGCTGGCCCTCCCCGACCGCCTTCCTCCCCCACCCGATCACCGCCGGTCTCAACCGCCGTCGGTCCGGCCACCGCTCCCGGCTCTCCCTTTAACGCTGGAGGTGGAGAAGACCCATCGGCAGTCAAACCCAACTCCAAACCCAAACCCTGGTAACCCCCACCTCTAACCCCAGCAATCCCGTCCCCCCTAACCCGGCGACGGCGACAGCAGCGGCGGCACGAGTGGGCAGGGCCGCCCCCCGAATTCGGCCCTTTCGACGAGACGAGGCGATTTTGTTGTTGCGGCAACAAATAGCATCCGCGTGGAGTGAGACATCCGCTGCATTGGAATTTGGATTTGTTTGCAAGGCAATCGTGCGGGAGAGAAAATGTGTGGACTGGACTGTCGTGGGCTAGTAAATTTGGAGACTATTTGGGCCAGCCCAGCCCACTGGCTTTGAGGCTCTCTCCTTCCCATCATCAAGGGCTATATCCTATAGTAGGTCGTAACTTAAGCTCATGGCCATGGCAACCCAAAAGATTCCACGATCGTGTGGCGGCGAACGCCGATCTACTCCATAATTACATGACTCCTATGTTGAGTTGACCCACAGCTAAAATGTGGTGCTTTTCTTTGCTGCCTGCATGCATGCCTGGCATCTTGAATGGATAATTTATTGGATTTCAGGGACAAATAGGGCAGTTATGCATTCTCAGGTTGTAAACTTCTATGGAATTTGGAGAGCTCTGTTGCTCTGTCCGACAGCAAACCAATATTAGACCGGTACAAATCAAATTCTTTGAATGTTACCCAAATAAGGTCCTGGTTTTCCCCTTTTCTCTCTACACGTAAAATAAATGCGATGGGGCCAACCATTCTCTGCACAAAAGTAGTCTAATCTATGGAGTATATGCCATTTGTACACTTTATATAAGGGGGGCCAAAACTGGCATTGTGCATCATTTGTACATGAGGTAGCCGTATAAAAACTCGTTCCAGACATCAGGAACGCCAGGCAGGCACCAATGCGTGCAGTCCGCGTAGCTGGCAGGGTTTGCAATCTGTTCTTTCGTAAGAGGGACAAACTGTCTCCTGAACACCGTTGGATGCCCATCCTTGCGGTAGTCGGACAGTTCGGTGATGTTCAGTATTTGAACGTGTATACCTTTCGGCTCCAGCGTTCTAAAATATGACTTAGCCATGGCCATCAAGCTGTAATCTGTAGTTGCAGCTTTGTATCCCACTTTGTAGATTGGCTCTGTTTCATTAAGACATTTGTTTTTGTCTTCTCCTCCCCAATTGCTAGCCCTGAAAGAAAAATGACAGATATTTTTGTCACTTCCATACGAACTACACAACCTTGTGCCATGGAGACATGGGTAATGTACTGCTCCTATGCTGTGACAAATTATTCAGAGATGTCTCTCTCTCACCAGGAATGTGTAGGTGATGATCCTGCGAAAAATATTCTTGTCTTGTTCTTGTCAATATTCTCACCAAGATATTCGGTTAGTTTCTTGATAGCTATCTCGAAACCATCGATCATTTCCATTTCATCTAGCCTTGCATCACCATCTTCGAATGAACCATACCTGCACATACACATTCACCAAGACTTTGTTAGATTGTCCTTTTTTAAAGAAAGGCTCTGATCACCTTTTTCCCTGACAACGAAATGCCTATTCAGCAAGAAGGAAAGAAATGTACTTACATGACCTTCATCCTCATGTCATCCTTCTGCTTCCTCCACCACAGGTAAGAATTGAAGACAATGATATCAGCATCCCTCCAGACACTGGCATGCTTCTCAATCCTGTCTGCCCTTATGATCCGGTACTCCACCCGGTGGATAATGGGGTTGTCGCTGTTGGACTCCACCAGCAACGGTGACCAGTAGAAGTCTATCGTCGCATTGTATGCCTGAAATAATTATGTGTGTTCCAATCAGGTAACCAAGATCGTTGGGGGTCTCTGTATCCTGTGCATTTGTGGAGGACAACATACCAATGCCTTGAAGGAGATGAGTGAGCCATTGAAGATGCGCATCTTCAGCCTGTCGTCAGGTATTGAGGCTTCCACCATGCACACCAGAGAAACCCATTGGTTCCTGTTGACTGAGTCACCCACAAACACCAACCTTTTGTTCCTCAGTTTCTCAAGCAGCTTGATGGCGTCGAATCTGTTTTAGCATGGAAAAAAATTCAGATATCGTGTCATAGATACCATGGACAGTAAATTGTGTCAGATAAGATCTTCCTTTTTAGACTTTCAGGCTCAAGAAAAGGCGCAGGTAATTAAAAAAAAAACAAGTAGATGGAGATTTTACTCAATATTGTGGTCTTTCACTGTCAGTTAGTTCCCTTGGATGTTTGGTTTTATTGTCGGCCTCAGGCTAACCACTGCAATCAGACCAATTTTGCGTTCTTGATAAGTTAGTGGTTGTTTTTTTGTTCTTTCACACGGTACTATATCCTGTGCTATATATTTCAGTTAGACAGTTACAGAACAACTGAATGTTTCCCTGCTTCCGAAAAAGCAAGAACTCGGTTTATTGTTCTATAATACTGAAGGTTCAGGTTTATCAGAACTTTTGGGTTAAGAAGACTAAACTAAGCTAAAAAAATACTCAGGGATCAGTAATCATCAGGAGAGGTTTTGTCAGAATTTTTTTTGTTAATAAGAACAAATTAAGAAAAAAAAACATACTTGTGGAATATGAAATAATGTTACCTTGGAAGGTCGCATCCATGGGGCTGCCATCTCCAATGCTGGTACATGACATCCTTCCTCCCATATTTGTCGCAAGCCACCTCGGGGAAGATGAAGGCGCACTTGAGCCCAGAGTACAACGGCCGGGATGCGTTGTCATACACCCACCGTCCCCTCGACCAGTTGCACTGCTCCTCCTCACCGGCGGCGTCCTCCACCTCAGCTGTTGTTCCTCTCATGGCTGGTTCTTGGAGCCCAGCTTCCAGCTTCACCACCTGCAGTTCTTGGCGCCCATGCTCGACCACCATCTGCGCCTGCGGTTCCTGGCCTCTGTCGAACAGGAAGGTGACGGAGCTGGCCACGATGAAGAAGGCCACTAGGGAGCTCACGATGCTCCTCACTCCAACCGGACCATGTCCATGGAGCGCCGCCATCTTGCCACCAGCTGCTGCTGTCGCCCTGTGACTGTTGTGAGTGGCCTCTAGCTTCATTGTTTCTTCAGAATTCATGGTGCTTGGCTCTCCTCGCTCTTTTATGGTGCACCTCTCGAGCTACTCTCAGAGTCTTGTCTCTACAACAGTACAACTACAATATGAGTGACAATGGTACTCTGTGGTCCGTAGCCTGCATGCACCTGCACATGGCTATAAGGCCCATGTCCACAAAAAGTAGTACTACTCAAGCAATCTGAACACTGACCCTGGCGCTAACCACAAAAAGGAAGGCAGTGTCACAGTACTGTTTGGAATGTAGTTGTGAAACTGAATAGTTTTTGCAGCTCAGGGTGTGGGTAGATTTGTTTACCAGGTGTACGAACTCCCTGAATTTGCAAAATCGTCTAAATAAGATGAGTATCATGTGTGCTCCATACATGATCTGCCTATCAGTAGTATTCTTCCCATAATAAAAGAAAAAAAGGGTTAGAATATACATGAGAATGTAGAAGTTCTTCTTTATTTGTCACCGACGGCTGTGCCAACCCACCACCGCAGCACACACCCACCATTACAGATAGGACTAGGAGGCCAATAGACAAAGGACTGAAACACCACTGAGTGTATCACTACCAAAAGATAATGTTTGCATCTTAAGCAACAAAAAGGTGATGGGCTGATGGCCAGCTTTCCTTGCATGAACGATATGGTTATTCTAGAGTTATTAAACTCCTACTGAGAAACATGTGCTTGTGATGTGGTTTATGGTCATTTTTGGGGGGTATTCATATAGGAAAGGGGGATTTTTTTTGTGATAAAATTGGCCTTTCTGTGCATAGCTAAGTAAATTGTGCACTGCGTAGTAATAAGATACACAGGTACTCTGTTTTTTCTAGAATACAGGCTGGAAAGCTACATTTTTTTTCCAACAGCTAGATCAATTCAGTAATTGTGAGCCAACCATTCCAGATATTTGTCCCAATATGTGTACATGCATGCATCAAAGGGACCATCGGATTGGGCTATCAGATACTGTGCTACACATATGTCCGAATGCATATTTTTCGAGATGGCGCTGTGTGAATTCCTTTCAAGAAATCTTCTGAAAGCCACCGAGTTGTGGAAACACCATCAAGGCTGAGATAAAAATGGTGTATCACAAATCAACACATTCTAGCTTTAATTAGGTCTGGTCTGAATCTTAAATGACCCTACTCGATGCTAAATAATAGGGTCTTTTGCAAGCTCGTGCTTTCAGCATGGAATGCAATGAGTCGATGCAAAGACCAAGAAAATAAAAAAGGTTAGGTGAAAGCATGCGGTCGCATCGCTTGCTTTATGTAGTATCATGCATGTCGTATCCTGGTGGGGTTTAAATGGGAAATGCTTGGCTGATGCGTGATATAATATGTGTGGTGTGTCAATCCGATTTGCTTTTGCATTTTCAGGGAGAAATACTATTCGGACAAATTCACGCATCTTACTATTACTTATTACTAATTAGAGGTTTTTTTTAAGCCTCCACGTCGATTCTCACCAGATGCGCTAGAAAAAAAAGAGAAATCAAAAAAATAAAACATCTGACCGTCCATTAGGTGATTCTAATAATGATAACCATTAGATCTATTGTATTTTTAAAAAAATTACCCACCATGCCATTATGAAAGATGAATAAAAATAACTCTCTAAATTTGGATAGAAATTACCCACCATGCCATTATAAAAGATGAATTAAAATAACCCTCTAAATTTGCATGGAAATTACCCACCATGCCATTATGAAAAAAAATTAAAATAACCCTCTAAATTTGCATAGAATTACCCACCATGCCATTACGAAAGATTAATTAAAATAACCCTCTAAATTTTCAAAGGAATTACCCACCATGCCACTATAAAAGATGAATATATCCCCTAAATTTGTATGATTTAAAATAAATCTCTTATTTGTATATAAAATATCGACTATGCTACTATGAAATATAAAGATTAACTAGAGCCTATGTGCTATATATTGTATGTTATATAGATATGGTAAAAAATGTATATAGATTTTCTATTAAAGTATAAATACATGAGAAATAAGTCGTAAAAAAATTATTCTGCATCTTAAAATTAAACAAATTTGTAATATTTATGTTTGATAACGATATTAGCATGTGCTTTGCATGGGTTGACGTACTAGTGTATGAGAATGAGAATAATGGTACAACTATTACTGCATTGTACACCCGCTGATTGAGCCTTAGAAGCCTGGTAAGATCCGTAGCAGTAGTAGTTGCAACCGATTGCTGGTCCACAAGATTCCCTGCAGGATCAGGCAGGAGTTGCTTCCTGCACAAGTCCAAGAAGAAGCCGTGCAAGCAGCACCTGATCGCCTGTAACTATGCTCTTGTTCCTGAATAACAGTCCATGGACAAGTGTAAGATTGAAGCATAGATGAGCCAGCATTTTAAGGCACGTATAAGTTGGAAGGTTTCTATTAATTAGTATAAGGCTAATTGCCATGTTAGCGGTAAATGCACTGAATGTTAGCATAAGCAGAAGCAAGTTTTGATTTTGATCTTCCACCAGATACTAATAATTAGGCTATTCTTTCTGCAGTCATTCACATCTACAAGTTTGTTACAGTCTGCTGCAAGATAATATCACTGCAGTAGCCATGGTACCGAATGTTCTGGAGTTCTGTTGCTTGCATGATTCTTCAACTGGAGTAAAGCTGTCATTTGGTGTCTGAAATGATGATGCAGTACACACAGGAAGGTAATAAGCTATACTTGTTCAGTTTGTTCGACATTATTATTGATTCCCTGCAGCTGACATGGCAAGCAAATATACTTTTCTGGGACGGATTAACCTGTCTGGAACACTGCATGAGTGGAGTGGAGTTGCAAGGACGGCAGTGTACAGGGACGATAACTACTAGCTATTAGGTGGCGGTACTGTAAAGAGCAACGTCTAGCTACAGTAACCATGTTGTGTGACACTGTTCCTGTCGGCAGCTTACGCTCTGCTAGGATGCATGCTGCGGTGGAGTGACACTGAGACGCTCGAGTGCACCGCCAGGACAAATAAAAAAGGCAAACATGCTGTGCCAGCCCTCAACCACCTCACCAACCATGTCATTTAGTCCTAATAACAAATCAAATTGTGGCACTCGGAGACATTATGCCGCATCGAAGAATCTTTTTAATCCACCGACGATTTGTTTGTACGTGAAAATGTCCTTCAGACACTGATTAACGGAATGCTTTCCCGTTCTTTAACATTATTCTGAGCATTAGTGCGCTATTTGAGATGACATATACTAGTATATAGTTAGGCTGATGCTGCCTGCCTGCAATTCATCCTCATCCTGATCCAACTAAGCCATTTCCTCTGAGAACTTCCAACTGGACGGGTCTCTTATTACTATGATCAACTTGGCCTATATATAAGCGCATCAGTCTGTGAGCTACTGAATGAGCACTTCAGTTACCAGCCAACCGTTACAAGAAGTTTCTGCCAGAAGTTTCTGTCCTAACATCAGAGGAGGCCAGAAGAGACCATGTATCAAATCAAATCAAAGTTGGCGTTAATATCGGTGAATGCATAAATCTGAAGAGCTAGCTGCTCTTGGCTGGAAATAAAGCACCTCTTTCCTGCATGGTCCACTATTGTTCCAGACTTCCCAGTTCAAATTAGCAAGCAATCCTGATCTCTCGTAGCATTAACTGGCTGTGATCTACTCTAACGATATACAGTGCGATGTGCTTATGTCTTTAATAGCAGTCCTAAATAAATGTTACTCTCAAACCAAATGGCCTGTTCTATCTGGCAAAATAAATTATGTACATCTGCAATGGTTTTTTTTTTTTTTTGAACGAAATACATCTGCAATGGTCAACTTGGTTCAGCAGCAAGGTGCAGGTGTCAATGGTGGTGCTGGGATCATTATTTTGAAGAAACATGAAGTAGTTCTGCGAATCTGATTTTGACTCACCAGATCGATATCATTGATATCACTAGCACCTGCAGCCTCGTTGAATTGCCTTCTTTGAATCTTCCTTCAACCAAAAGGCTAGGTACGTTCAGATTAAACAACAATAATGCAAGGTGATTGGTGGTGGTGGCATCAAGATTATCTAATGTGATATATAAATAATTGTCACCACATTCTACCATAAAAAAGGTGGGCCTACTCTGTGTTGAATATAGAGTAGCCTCTTGTGCGTTATCTTGTTTGAGCAAAGGACTAAATGAGTGCGTCCAGAGACCGAATGAAAGGGTTAGGTGAAATCCTGTGGTGAGAGTTGCTTTGTTTGGTACCCAGTCCTAAGCAGTGGGGTCTTAATTGGTCTCTAATCAGAACGCTCTCGGATGTGTGTGGAGCCTTGCATTATATATATTGCTAGCAGTCGATTCCCACTTGCCATTTACTGAAAATTTCCCCTGTGGCAGGGCAGGTGCAGTAGATCTGAAAAGCATGGATGATCGATGAGCAATGGCAGTTCAGCAAAGCATATTGTTGTTGCAAGGTTGGAGATGGAGAAATGGTACAATGATTGCTGATTTGTTGTACGTACATGAGCTGAACGAGCCTTTGAAGTTCAGTAACATCAGACATCAGAGTCGTACACACACTGTAGATGACAGTAGCAGCAGTTGGTAGGAGTAGGAAGGGATTCCTGTTAGTTCAGCTGATGGCCACATGCTGGTTCCCCTGAGGGATCAGTTGGGCTTGCTTCATGCACAAGTCCAGGAATTGAAGAGGCATGGATCCATTGCGTTGCTGGTTCGTTCTTGTCCTGAACAGAGGCATGTAAAAAGATTCAGTGCCTTTTTTTAAGGTAAGATTCTGTACATTTAATTAATAACAGTGAGATTATACGCGGCAATTAGTGGCTGCCAAGGCACGTATTAGTTGAACGATTTGTTACCACGCTGAACTGCCGTGCTACCAAGATATGCACTGGTGTCATTGATGAGCAGGATGTGACATTGGAATGTTGAAGCTTGCAGCAGTCCATTGGCATGGATTGAAGTTGACATTTGCCGTGGCAATATCATGGTGTTTCAGAATGAAGCGCGAAACAAGGAACCTGTTCTTGGTCTGTCAGAAGAACATTTTACCGCCATTGGTAGATTTCTAGTTCCAGGCGGGGCAGCATGTCATGTCTGTACAGCTAGCTAGTTCGGCTGCAAGGGCAGCATCCACCTATAGTAGCTGTGCTGTGCTCTCAAGTCAAAAGATGGACAGGATCACGAGGGACCGATCGACTACCCCACGAGGCTACAATCCTACAAAGGAGTCAAGGAGAAGGAAAAAAGAGGGTGTCGTCTGCCATGCCTTCCTCAACAACCTCACCAAACCAAAGGCAATGTTGTTATTAGCACGACCGACAATGATTCAATCATTCAGACCTTCTCCCCCTCTATCTCGCCATGGATAGGAAATTTCCAAGGATGGCACTTCTACTGCCATGACGATGAAATTAGATCAGGTGTTAATTGCCGTTTTAGACAGATTGCACGGCTGCAAAGTTCTATGCGCCGCTAATCTCGCATAGTTTCCACACATGTAAATTGTGCAGCAGCACCCAATCTTTCTTGTTAATCCCACGACGGCATTCAAAATTTTTTTGACAATATAATGCTTCTTAGCCCTTAATTAGTTTACGCCCTTTCAATTAAAGAGACACGGGAGGGGTTACCCCTACTGATTAATCTATACTACAGAGAGCGAGTACAGAAGAAATCTTTTTTACCTCGAGAAATCCATACCATCTAGACTCGTAATTTTGATGTGTCCCCACCGCGAAGCAAACGGACCCGTAAAAAATATCTGAAAACGAGTTACACGAACGGAACTCTCGTTCCTGTCCATATTAAACATCTATCATGACCTTTTTTATTATTTTTTTCTCAACAAGGTAACTATCCATACCTATGACCAAAGCCTAAGTCAAGATAGAGTCCAAACACAATCCGAATTAAAGTCCAATATATTCTCGTCGCCGGTTCGGACTGCAGGAGTAGGCCTCAATAAAATGTACGTCCAGGCCACATACGGATTCCGTTGTGGCCGTTCTACATATGGACGGAAAGCTAATAAGATAAGCTTTTCAAATCATATGTTCCCACGGCAAAATAGTCTCCGAGTCGACGGAAATATTCAAAATAAAATGACGTCCATAATCTGTCACGATGTGGCGACACCGATTTTTTGGCCCAAAGGCCTTGTACGCCCTAGGGTTACTTGGCCACCCTTTGACTGCTATCTAGACATCTCTTTTGTATATATTCAGTAGCAATCATTAGGTTAGGTTTGTGATTTTGCTTAGATTATTCTGTCGGTGAATTGTTTCGCCGTGTATCATTTTGTGGAACCCTAACTTCATAAGCTTCATCCTTATTCGAAATTTGAGTTGGCATCTACCGTGTTTTTTTGTGTTTTTCAATTCGCAGGCAGAGATAAGCCTTTCCTGGTGGGGTCAATCGTGTGTGCACAATTGATAACCAGAAGAGACGTGGTGTTGCGACCTGACGGAAGATTTCCCTAGGCCAATTGTCCACCCTCCATCTATGATCAGATTTCCAAAACATCAATGTCTTCGAAACCATGTATCGATTATATTTATTTGGCGGCACCGGACGCAGTAGGGATATAGATCTTATCAGTGTCGGGCAAGCACGAATGGTCAAACTCGGCTATCTCCGCTGTTGCCGATGTGGGCACCTTCAGTCGGTAAGCGATTAGTTTTGAAGACATCTGGTGGCTTGAATCGTGCAGATGACACTCTCCGTCTGAGCTTCTGCTGCCAAAGCAAGTGCGGAGAAGAAGGACGACAGGGCTAGCAAGAAGAGGTTCTGTTGTTCATGCTGTCTATTGATACTAAAGGGTTCGGTGCGTTATGACAATCCGATGGAGTTAACCTGAAAAATGCAGCCACCAAAGTTCAAGAAGGTGATCCAGATTCCCAAAAAAGTTGTCTCTACTTCCAATTTGATTTGACTTGTCATATTGTTGCGATCGAATTTACATTTATTTGAGTAGAGAATATATATTCAGTGTTCTACTGGTTGGACCTAATAACTCATAGAATCCCTATCTCTCTTCACACGTATGCACAAATAGCAAGCAGTCTCTATGTCTGTTCTGTTTCTGACATATTCAATTTTAATCACATCTCCGATTGGGCTACCCTGGCTACGGTTTCTTAAATTTAAATCAAAACTTGGCACACAATCCCAATACACTATTATCATCATCGCCGTCGTCTTTATTTGTACTACTATAACCAATACTTTAACAAGATATTATTTGCCATAACTATAAACACATATAAAAAAATATAATTTTTTTAAAAAAAATCATTTTAGCCATATCTTGTTACACACCGATAAGTGTTTGAAAATAAACACTAATTGGCTAAACAACGGTTGGACACGTGTGGGACGCACGTGTATTTTTACTAGTGGTATTAAAAGGGCCCAGAGGCCAAGAGATTACAGAAAAACGGAAAAAGCAGAGAAAGCTGGAGAACAAAGGTATAAGAAAACTAAAAGAAGTTCAAGCCAAAAATCAATAGCTGGAGAGTAGCTATTTTTAGCTCTATGTAGCAGGAGGAGGAAAACATGTGTGAAGGTGGCCTTGCAAGTCTGTACTGCCAAAGCAATGTTTCTGGAGATTTTATTGTTTCTTATCATCCAGATTGCCCCAAGCCATGATAATGATGATTTCCATGAAGAAGAGAAGTCAAAGTTGCCGCCGTAAGCTTTCTAGCACCTGAAAGATATCCTCCTCCTGATTTGTTTGTAGATTGAGTAGACCCCAGCAATCCTTTGCAAATTTACAATGTGCAAATAGGTGGAGGGCTGATTCTTCAATGTTTTCAGAGCAGAGAACGCAATTATATGAGGCCAATTCCAAGTTTTTCCTTTTGAGGAGTTCCCTGGTACTCAATCTAATCTATCTTGTAATAGCAGCCAGCAAAAAACTTTATGTTTGTGTTGACATGAAGAATTCCATAACCAATTGAACGTCTCATGTATTTCCCTATGACATGAAAAATAGTTTTTTCTATTTGTTGAATCTCTTCTCTGCACTGCAAGAAAAGGGAGACACAACTTATTTATATGCCTTTTTTTTTCTTTAACAAAATCATGCTTATTCAAATCAATTAGGTGTATTAACTATTTAAAAAAAAAATCAAGTGTGCTCCTCCCCCTCCGACATTTCATCCTGGCAGGAGGCCAAACTAGCAATGGCGGTGTTGAGTGGGTGGGAGATCGTTAGGGCATCAAGGCCCGTGGTGGATGGTGATGCACAAGCTAGGGTCGTGGGCAAACTGGCGCCTATGATAGAAATGGGGCTCGATGCGTCCACGAGCGGGTGGGTAGGTTGCCTACTCTTGTGACACGCGAACAGTCGAACTATAGCCATTAAGTCTCGTAATCTGGTTTACCAATACTATTAATATATTGAACTTGTTCACAAACTGCTCCTGTTTTAAAACATGGGCAAACACTAGTCTCTCCAGTTTTTTCATTTGGCGTTTTTAGCTTAAAAATAAACCAACAGACGACAAACATCTAAGAACGAAGGTGGTATATGGTATATGACACATGCACACACACTAGCATAGCACTTGCATCTATACATGTACCCATACACAACCTACTTACATACGAACACTTCCGAGAGCTTGGGTTAGCAAATGGTTATAGTAATAAAGTCTAACATAGACGTCGCACCGTCAGCTACTATTGGAAGAATAGACAACGCTCGATAAGTTAGAAACTTTGACCCAAAGTCTAGAATCTTACTATTACTAATTGAAAACTCTTTTTAAAGCATCTACGTTAATCGTCACCACACATGCTAAAAAAATAGATCTTAAAAGTTATCACAAAAATCAGTAACATCTGGCCATCCACGTAGGTCTAATAATAATATATATTAGATCTATTGTATTTTCTAAAACATAACTTACCATGTCATTATGAAAGATCAATTAAAAATAATCTCCTAAATTTGTGTATAAATTACCCACCATGTTGAATTAAAATAACCTATAAATTTTCATATAAATTATCCACCATGGCATTATGAAAGATGAATTAAAATAATCACCTTTAATATTACTAAGGATAAAATAAAATAGCATCTAAATTCTAAAATAGAAACATATGTTGTTATAAGAGAAATTAAATAAAAAAATAGACCAACATGAATATTCCTGAATTATCAACCGATGCTACATTACAGGTATTTATCAAATTTTGATATATGTACATTCTAAACTCTAATCCGTGTGAAAGCACGGGTTGATATGGATCAGTAATGAAACCAATTAACTTTCTATAGCTCAGTGGTTGTACCACCTAATTGAATTTTTGAGACCTTATGTTCGACTCCCTGTGTTTCTAAATTTCATCAGAGCTGTTGAGAGTTTTTTTACTTAGCTATAAGGAAAATGGGATGATAGATGCACAATTGTCGATCCGATTATGTCCACCAGCAGCATTCCCATGAACTTGTAACTTGCTTGAGGACGAGGACCAGCAAGTATGATCATAGGAGCAAGCAATAGAGCTGCAGCTTGATACATGCATGGGGATTGGAGGAGGAGCAACAGACTGAAAAATGAGGCGACCAAGTTTTCTCGGTGTCACAAAATGAGGCCCGGCCGGTCGGTGGGTGCAACTGCAACCACTATACTACTCCTGAAGCCTGTCCAGCGCCTGCAGCAGGAACGGCCGGAACTTGGTGAGGTCGACGCTGACGTCCCGGTCCTGCCACCCTGTTGCCGACGTCTCCTCCTCGCCGACGACGGTGTACTCCAGGTACCGGAGCTGCAAGTCCCGCAGCTCCGGCTGGCCGTACAAGTTGGCCGCCGTCGCCGTCGGCCTGCCCCACGGCGGCACGACGATCTGCATCACCACGGCCTTGGTGGGCAGGAACGCGATCCGGTCCGCGGCCAGCCCCGCGCCGTGCACGGCCAGGAGCACGTCGGCCGAGTTCACCACCTGCGCCGGCACGTCCTCGGCCTCCGCCGCCGTGACGTTGAACCCCAGCTCCGACGCGGCCGCGGCCACCTCGTCCAGGTTCAGCAGCCTGTTCCGCGTCCCCTCGCCCATGCCGCGGGAGACGATCACCATCCGCGGCTTCATGCCGGGCTCCTCGCCCAGCACGGCCGCCGTCTCCTTCCTCCTCTTCTCGGCGACGGCTGCTTCCACGGCGGCGTCTTCGGACGACCCCGCCGCTGTCTCCGCCGCCGCCTGCAGATCATCGGGGACGGGATTATCCGTGGCGCCGGCGTCACCGTCGTTGCTGTTGCCGTCGTCAGTACCAGATAGCAGTGTTTCTGTTTCTTGCGGTGGGATGGCTTCCGTCTCCGGCACCGACGGCTTGGATGATGAAGACGGCGGCGGCATCAGCGCGGCGGACGTGTTGGCCGTGCTGGCTGATGGAGGACAGAGCTCCACCAATCCAATGATAGTTAGATTAGCAATGAGGAATCGAAAGATTGTGGGCGATGGATCATGTAAATGGAATCGCATTATAACAACACGCACGCACCGAATACAGGTGAGTAGATTGCGAAGAGCTTGGCGAGTGAGACATAGGTGAGGAGCGCGAGGCAGCAGCCGGCGACGACACTGATGCCGAGCTTCTTGGGCTCCATCTTGGACGTGAGGCTCCTCATCAGCCGGATCTTGGCCGGCAGCTTCGACGACGGCCGCGAGTACGCCGACGACATGGACGTCATGTCTGTCGATCGGATCGGACCTACCCTCGACCCTGCAATGCAACAAAACTAGCTAGAGCAGCAGGCGATCGATCGAGTTGCTGTGCGAACTGAAGATGGAGGAGGCGGCGGCCAAGCAAGCATTTTGTAGCAGTAAAGCTAACTGCTGCTGGCGCCATGAATCTTGATGGGTTTAATTTGTTGTGGAAAAAAGGAAGATTTTGACGCCGCAACGAGCTACCACCAAACCTCTGCTTCGACTGCCCACCCAATTTCTTCCTTTCCTTTGCTTCGTTCTCAAGAGTAGTCTTTTTTTTTTTTTTTTGTCCTCCCTTCTTCTTTCTCAACACTCAAGAGTTTGATGGCCATGGATAGCAACCGACGACCAATCCACAACAACCAGGTGTTCATTGCACTTGTGTTGATCTACTCTCTCTTTTCTGTTTTTTTAAAGAAGATTAGTTTTTTTTTTTTTTAGAATTAGTTGTTAGATTGCATGCATGGCTTCAAAGTGCAGCAACGCCATATGTGGGCCTATGCCGGGCCTATTCAGAGTCCTAAGTGATCCAGCAGGATGCATACATTCTAGGCCCACTTCATGCGTCATTCGCAAAACAAGGCCCATAACTATGTATCGGTTATTTTTTTTAAAAAAAAAATGTGTCGGTGATTGTGCTACTGTAAACAGGGATCTTACATTATCTACAACATGTTAAAAGTCTCGATTCCATGTGGATGTGGACCAGCATCAGAGTACAGCAGAAAGGACAAGGGTTGAGCTTAGGGATTGAGTGAAGCTTTGCACCGTCTATTTTTTAACCTATCATCATCAATCATTGATCTTGGTAAAGGTCAGTACATCACTAAGCCGGTTGGTTGGTTGCACTTGGGTCCAACGGTATCTGTCGCAATTATTAACTACTCATACATAGTTGTAATTGTTATACTGCAGTGCAGGGTGAGAGATGTCCTGTCTCCTGTCCTTACAGTGAAAACGATTGCAAAGAATCAAACTCGAAATGCAAATGCTATGACCCCCTAGCCCTAGCTAGTGTGACAGATTGTTTATGAATTACCTTCCAGAGAGAGGGACCAAACGCTAGCTAGTTTCTCCCATATTAAATGCATATATTTTTCCTCAATCTGTATCTGCACTCTAAACCTAAGCAATAGTGCTTTGTCAATTGTTGTGATCAAGACAGCTAAAATTCCGTCTGAAAGCAAACAACAGCTGACAAAGCTTTTCTCAAGCGAAAAGCCAAGAACTCAGTACCCACATAAGAAACGATTGTGGGGGCTACAGCTGACACTTTTTTGTTTGTCCTAGATTCACCTCCTCATGCATGCTCCTTGTCACTTTGACATAATCAAGATCAAGACAATCATTGCCAAAAAAAATATGTATAAATAGTAAACCACTCAGCTAGCCTATCATTACTTCCTAGCCGCAGATCCATCAAAGCAAATACTTAGAACTCAGTTCTTCTCAGCTGGACAAAAGAAGCAAATTAGGTTTGTCGTTTTTTGTTTCTTGATGATACGGAGCAAACAAAGTACTGTAAGATCCTGTTATTCTAATGCATTGGCATTTATCAAGTACCATTGTAGGACTATTATTCAGGTAGAACATTAATGAAGCAGCACTTTGACAGTATCATCGAAACCAAGCCAATCATTGCCAGAGCAGACATATGTATATAGTACATATAGCAAAAGCACCTAGCCTCCGCCAATAATTTCAAAGAGATCCATCAAAGTATTACTCGCTACTCAATTCTTTCCTGAACAGAGAAACAAATCAAGTTTGTATTTGTTGGCGTCTTGATGACACAGAGCTAGCACACAAGTATTTTAAGATCCAGCTAATTAAGTGCCTTGGCATTTTATCAGAATGAACACAGCTGAGGTTCAGATCAGCCACAATCAAGAATCACTGCATGCGTATATAATCAAATTCGAGATGCAAATGCTATATATAAGGCAGCGATGCTCTGTGAATCTGCGATCAACAACAGCCGCAATTCCGCCTGAAAATAGCGAGCAACAGTTGACAAATTTAAGCATTGGTCAAGCAAAAGGCCAAGAACTCTACCCATGGTGCACCCATATGAGCTACACTGTGGGGGCAGCTGCTACTTTTTTTGGTTGTCCTAGATTAGATTACCTCCTCACGCATGCATGCACCTTGACAGTATCGAAGCCAAGCCAATAATTGCTAACACAGATATTTATAAATAGTAAAAGCACCTAGCATCCACCAATCGTTTCTGAACAGCTAGACGCATCAAAGCATAAGCAATACTCGCAACTCAATTCTTTTTCTTTTCTGAACAAAGAAGCAGATCGAGTTTGTCTTTGTTGGTTTCTTGATGACACGACGCAGTACTATTTTAAGATGGAGTTATTCTAATTAATGCCCTGGCATCTAACAAGTACTCCTTCCTAATGTACCATATAGTAGAACGAATATTAGTGAAGGAAGCCAGGCAAGCCGTCGTGCAACCCAGCAGACGGATCGGAGGACACACGTCTTGTGCGGGTAGCTTAGGAATCTAGTAGGTCAGGGTCTTCCATTAATTTGGACTGGATGTAGCGGTCATAAAACTACTTGGGCGTGGTTTGAAAAAAATAAAGGCTTTGCGATGCTTCATGTCCAGTTGTCCACGAACAATCCTACTGTGCACAGCATGTGAATCCAAAGGCGTTCACATCGCTGACTCTCAACAATAGCGTCTGCATGCTGGAAAGTTTTTCAAGGCATCTGGAACTTGCATTGTTATTCATCCTCCTCCTTTATTTTTGGCCCCCTCGAACACTTGGCATTCATCCTTGGACAGATACTTTGGATTTGACAAGTCACAAGATCTACCAGTTATATATGTCCTGACTCTTAATATTTGAGTAGAAATTGAGAGAGAATGCGGTGCTTGATCATGTGTGACGACTCAATTAACCTTTCTCTCAATTTTCCATCATTTTTTGGAAAATTACAGTAGCTAGCGGATCGATCGGAGGACAGAAACTAACATTGGGGAGTTCATCATATATATATCGACAGTACAGATGGAAGGAGGGAGTGCACAATTCATGCCCATAGGGACTCTTTCTTGAGGCACGCCTCCTGTAGCATCGTCGTCATCGCAGTGTTCCCTGAAGAGCCCAGCATCTGCTGTTGCTGCTGAGCGGCCACAGTGCTGTTGTTCAATGTGTTCATCATCGTCAGGCCATTGTGCATGAGCAGGCTGCCACTGCCAGCGTACGCCTCACAGTAATCCATCTGCTGCTGCGACGCTGATGGTGGTGAAGCTGTAGCAGCCGCCGCATGGCCGTCGCGCTGCATCTGGACGCAGAGGATCTCGGCCTTGGCGAGGGCGAGCTGCACCTGCAGCTGCGAGACCTGCTGCTGGAGGTAGGAGATGGCGCCGACGCAGCCGTACACAGGATCCCTCATGCGAGCGTTGGCCTCGTACACCAGGCTGCTCACCGCGTCAGCTCTCTGCTGAGGAGGCAGCTCCTGGAATTATCACTCCATGTTAGCTAGCTTGCATTGATCGATGATGCCAGTCGTAGACGAAGGTAGGAAGAACAGTTCATGGACGATATGATCTGATGCAGGAATGAAATGAAGATTGGATTAGAGAAGTGACCTGCAGCATCTTGCTGACATTGCTGGCGCCAAAGACCTTGTGGACGATGGCGAACTTGTGAGGGTCCTCGGGAGGGAAGTAGGGCGCAAACACGCACTCCTGCGTGCACCGCCGTCGCAGCAACTTGCACGACGCGCACGGTGAGCTGCTCCCACTGCTGCTGCCGCTCCCAGCCATGTCCACCTCTGAATCTCCTCTCTGATGAGATTGCTTGGTTAGTTGGTTGCAGAAGGGAAGGAGAGGGGGAGACTGCCGGGTGCAGAGCCTCCTCTTTTTATAGAAGAGCCAAAGGAACACGGTCGAGATGGGATGGGAGAGATCAGGTAGTTCGCTCCAACAACTAGCGGGTCACGACAAACACGATAGATTAGTAGATTAAAGATTTGAGCTTAGAGATTAGCAGTATTGTATTGTCATGCTGATATATCAGCTAGCCGATGACCTTCGTTCCTGCTGGAGCACAGCACAGCATGCGTGTTGGTATCTGCTGTGTGTATCTCGTAGTAGTGCTGTACTGGTACTGCTACGCCCCTCAGTGCGTAATGGTTTCCTGATTTTTCTTTGTCTGCATTCAGCAGCAACGATCGAGAAAGATTGGTTGGTCCCTGCGCATATACAGCTAAGGAAGTCCTTATCTCCATAATTAACTAGAAACACGAAGGAAAGCTAAACATGGTCTACGCGTTCATGGTTCATAGACTATATATTATTCTGTACATCTCCCAGTCGTTGACAGGGGTTGTGGCATGGAAATTCTACCTTGCCTGTGCCTTTCAGACAGAAATGTGATTGTGAAGTGCATCATGCATGTAAGCGGTAAGCATCATATCACTTGAGAGTTGAGACCGCAAAGTCTGCCAAACTGTTAATGACTCACATTTGTCAACTTCCCACGGCTGTGGTATGGTAAAAATATCTTGAGAAATGAGTTGACTGTTATTTCAGCAGACCAATAATAAGAGAGCACTGGCTGGCAGTTGATCAAACATATAATACCACTACTGTGTGTGTATGTACTGCATCACACTGCACCTAGCTTAGATCGCTCTCTAGAGCAGGTTTATTTGACTATGGTTGATGGTGGACATTAGTAGGCCCCACATGCACGTTCGGAGTTGACATTAGCTTATTAGGGAAGAGATTAATTTAACGATGACTACATATAGTTACAACATTGAACACACTACTCTTTACGTACTGAGGCAGCTGCTAGCAGGTTGTCTAGCTCTATCTAATTGAACCTTACCTTATGCACTAGTTCACAATTACTGCTAGTAATAGTTTTGTAGCAACCATGCATTGTTCTCCTACATGTAGCAGTCCTCTGGGATGAAATAACTCATTATAGAACAGGGAAATGGCCGACCGGCCTCAGTTCAACATGGATGTCTGTACTGTTTTTCTAGGCATTCAGGTCGGTCAGCTCTCTAGCTCCCTGCTATGGACCTCTGCTCATCATTTCCTTTTTAGTATTGGACACGGCCACAGCATGATAGCTTCAATTCAATAATCCTCCGTATAAAAGAATCGCTAACCAACTAGCTATACATTATGTAAGCAAGAGGAAACGACAGAGTAGTGGCATCGCAAAGATGAACGAAGCCGACACGTATGTAAGCAGTAGGTCAGGTCAGGAGTGGCTGCCCATGCACAATGCAAAGGCCAAGATGACAACAGCAAGATTGGGGGATTTGTCGTGCACTACGACACGCATACGTACGCGTCCTAATATTGCAGTAGAACTAATGTTGTAGTTAGAGACAAGTACGTTCTATATACACCCCTCATGCATGCATGTCTAACAGTCTGAGGAGAGCGTGGGTCTCCACCGGCTGTCGTGGCATATGTACTATATGTACAAGCATGTAAGCGAGAGGGTTACACGTGTGTCATGCATGGTCTGGGACGCACCAGCAGCAATTGGATGCAGACTCCACAACGACCCACTAATATATTTTACCCATATTTGTTTCCAGTTTGCATAACAGCACAAATTCGTGATGGCGAGGCTTGGAGCAACACTACCAAACCATGCACTCGCATATATTGATATATATATATATCAGCTATCATATATATGACGATGAAAAACGAAACAGGACAATGCAAGGCATCCCTTCTTTGCCCCAGTGTGTATGTACTGCAGTCTGCGCAGGTTTCGTTATTGCAAGCACGATGGTCGATGGATGATTGATCTTCAGAAAAGACATTAACTCAATTCTTCTTCAGCTTTCCGTTTTTCTCACTGACTGCATGCACGGGATGGAAAGCTAGGAGGCCCCAGTGACCAAAGCAACAAACTGCAAAGCCCCAGGAGGAGGCAGGACTTCTAACGAAGGTTGCAGCCGTGCGTGCATGCACATGCGATTGCTATCAAAAGCTAGCCTTGCCGAGGTCTGATTGGGGAGCCTAATCTGGATGGATGTCATGGGAGTCAAGTACAACCGCGGCTGCCTAGCCCCCACCCCCACCCCAAAATTAAACTTGCCGACAGTACTAGTTTCACAGGCGACTCCGTAAAACTGTGTAGAGAGCCTTCCAGTTTTTCAAAGCCAAATTCGATCAGCAACTGAGTGCTCACCGTACCCACATGGCTACATGACGCCCACATCTAACCTCTTGTACAGTTGTACTACACATGCATACCCTTATCGCGGTTATGCTCTAAACTATTCTGTTTAGCATTCCAAGTTAATTTTCTTACTAGAACATGCACTAGACCGCCCTTTTTCTTGAAACAGGATGACTTGTTCCCATCTAAGCACCTCTGACTCGATAGAGGGTATAGAGTTAATTAACTCTACCAGGAATGACCTGGGTAAGGCCTTGTCATTTCACATACCCATGTGCTCTTGGAGACTAGGATCATAGTTAGAATATTCGTCTATATACATAGATGCCGCTACCGGCCTCCCTACCACATGTCAAGTAACTGACGTTTAAACGTAATAATTAAAGCCCACGACTTATTACTTCCTGCTGCAGGCCTTCTGTATTCCCAAGTGTTTTTAAGAGAATGTATCAGGAGAAGAGTTACAAGTGCTTGCTCAACGGAAATCTAGTTTGCATTTGTGCCTAATAGCACATTTCCACGAATAAATATAAACCCTGTCACGCATTGTACTCCAACACTCAACTATCAGCAACTGATTCCAGTTTCATATGATTATAAAGCAATGTGTAAAGCATGTCAAAACTACTATTTTATTATTGTTCTGCACATGAACAATATTATGCAGATATTGAAGATATACAGCAACTTACTTGCAGAGCGAATATGCTACCTAAGATGCAAGTGATCTCCATTATCTTCGTCTTAATGTTAAATCAAAGACTCATTCATGCGCTCCACTAGTCCACTTCATGCCTCTGTTGGAAAAAAAAATCTCACCTGATTGAACTGCAAGAAAGGAAAAAAGAAACTCATTTTTTTTAGAAAAAAGATATTAAGCACAATTGTACACATCTAGCAATGCTTCCTCTGATCAGGTTGAGCAGAGTAGCCAATCAGCCATAAAAATGATGCTGAAATGTGCAGTTAAGGATTATAGAAATGTAATCAGATGGCAATGGAATGGTTTCATGAAAGCATCTTATTTAAATGCAATTGACATTTATTTAAACTTTTTGAGCTGAAACAAGACAGTCTAGTCACAGTTTTCTTATTTACTTCAGGGATCCAATGTTATAAGGGTAAGCTGAAAATGCTGTGCTTCTATTTTGGAGAACTCGTGAACATGGGTACCATATAAACATGATGCTGTGGATTACTTAAGAAAATAAGAACGGGCCTGACATCCACATGCTGCCAATGTGCCTTGCCCTGCAGATTTTATGAGGAGCTGGCACTATAGGAGTAAATTAAGGCCCAAAATTCACCTCTTACAACGTAGCTCCTACTGAAGATCATGTTCAGTCTTCTCGATCTTGTGGAAGATGGAACACTAAGATTACTTTAGATCATGTTTGAATTCCTTTCCCGGCTACGAAGCAATTTCTTTATGTTCCTTGTTTTGATCCCCAGCCTAAACATTGAACTTCCTGGCAACTTCAGTTTTCTTGGTTGCGGTTGCAAATTGTCCTTCTCTTGAACTCCTGAAGCCCTCCTTTTCATGTGTTCAGATGACAGTGTCTGGACTGTCACAGAAGAAGTAGTAACATTAGTCAGCTGTTTGGTAAAAATTGTTGGAACGTTTCAAAGATATAAGACAACTTTGGGTGTCTTGTGATGTGGGTTTAAGCTGTACTCAAGAGGCAAGAACAAGACCCGGTCATAATAGCTCCCCAACCTTCCTAGATAATAGACATTTGATGAACCAATCCGTTATCTACTCAAACATAAAGGATGGCATACAGTTGGTCATTTTGTATCTCAATTGCTTAAAAATGTTCAATCTTCCATTTACTCAACTTGCAAAATTAAAGCGAGTTCGGTTTATTTGCACTTACTTTTCTTGAGAAGTTAGAGCAAGCTCACTTTCTGTGCGTGTAATTTAATATGTGGCGTTGCAAACTCACCGGAATGCTGTGCAGATAACGACTTGGCCATCTTTTGGAGTCCTGTTATATTGTTAATCTTGTCCTCCTCCTCAATGGAATTAGTAGAGTCCAAGTGACCTGGATGGCTCGAATTAATGTGCGCAAGAGCATTTGCGAAAGCCTAAATAAGTTACAGTGCAGGTCAGTGTCATTCTCCAGAGCGTTCTATATGCATTTGTGCTCAGATGTACAACAGTCAAGAAAGGATTAATAACAATACAAAATATGGATACAGTCATCAAGGTACTTTTATTACTTGCTTCAGACACAGCCGAGGATGGCATTTCTCCATTTGAATGACAGAAATCAGTTGGCACCCAGGGGATAGAAGAACTAGTTCAATATTACTTATATCATCCCATCAGTTCAATTATCAGAGTGGCATAAAAAGTTACACAAGAGCTGTAACTCCAACTCATGGAATCAGCTCAAACTAACAATTAGAGGGAGGTACTGTAATTCAGGGGATGACTAATTCGGTGCTTGAGTAGGGCAGGCATGCCTAGGATGCTAAAATTCAACTATGAATGAATGATCACTTTATTTATGTGATAAAACGGGGGAACCTTTTATCTAAAATAACAAAAGATCATTGTAAAGAAGCCAAGCGGGTAAGAGACGAAGACTTAGTTAGGTTTGGTAAATTTTCAGTGATCAGGTTACAGAGGCTATGGTAAGCTTTGCTAAAACTTCCAAATTATCATTGGGTCGTGTTGCTGACACTATCGAACTTAATAACGTTAACTTACACCGTGCCAATCAATAAGAATAATAGTGAAGGGGGTGCATTCCATATAGCAACGAAAAATTACCTTGGAAGCAACGGTGTAAAAGCCATTGTCCAGAGAATCCTTTGCGAAAGTTGACCACTCCTCACGGGACACATGCAGGTAGTGATCGTTGGAGTATTTGGCATCTCGCAGAAGCAAGGCCTCATACCTCATGGCAAGGCAGCTCTGCTAGTTAGTGCACATGAAGAGAGTTAGCAAAGTGCTCCATCAGCACAGAGTTGGGGACTAATAGAAACGCACAACACGCTCTGCAGCCACAAGGTTACAGGCTACTCTGAGGTCTGAATCGAATATCCGATAGATGGAAATGATGGACTAATAAATGCTGCTTGTTACTAGTAGTTTTTAGCAACCAGAACGCTGCAATTTGGAAGATGAACAGCTCTGTGCATGTATACTGAATTCTGAAGTCCTGAACTGAAGCACAAAAGGGTGTGGGTACCCAACCGTCTCTGAAATTTGAAAAGGATATATACCAGGAGCAGCATCGAATCGGCTCTCACTCACCTCGACATCGCCGACGAGGGCGAACGCGCGTGCGAAGAAGTCGGCGACGGCGAGCATCCTCGCATCATCTGGCGGCACCGGCCCCGCCGCGGCGAACGCCTCCGTGGCGTGCGCCTGCAGCAGGCGCCGGGCCGCGGAGCGCGTGGCGAGCAGGGCGGGGACGTCGGCGCCGGCGGACAGCGCGGCCTCCAGCACCCGGAGGTCGTCGTCCCCGAACCTGCGGCGCCGAGGAGAGGAGATCGGCGACGGGCAGGGCGGAGAGAGTGGAACGGAACGGATGAATGGGGCTGCAGCGGAAGGTTGTGGGGGAGGCGGGAGGAGGGGCGTAGTAAGTACCTGCGGGTGGAGAGGCGGGAGGCGAAGAGGGAGAGCACGTCGAGGGTCGCGGCGCGGCGGTCCTCTCCCTCCTCCGGTGGCGGTGGCGGTGGCGGTGGCATGGTCCTCCGCCGCGGACGTCCGTGCGTGCGGGGGCTTTGGTTTGATTTGGTTGGGTTTCGACTTTGGAATGGGAGTGGGCTGTGGGCTGTGGGCTGCTCCTACTGAATGGGCGGGCCCATCATCATCATCATCATATCTGCACTTCCTGTCTTCCTGGCGGCCTAGGATAGGAAGATAAAAATATATATTATGTGCTTAATTGTCTTTTTCGTTGGGATAAAAAACAGTGTACTCTATGCTGCTTAACAATTGTGTTTATCTAGTTTTTCTTTCGTTAATACCACGTCTAAAATCTTAGGGCTCTCTGGGACGCAGGACTTGTGCGGGAATTTCAAGAATAAAAGAGAAAAGCACAGAATTAAAAAAAAAATTTCTTGTATGTCCCAAAGAAGGCCATAATCTCTGGTGATGATTTTAGTTCCCAATGACACTTGTTAGGTTAAGATCAAGGGCAGCAGATCATCTATATGGTCATCTATAGTATGAAAATGACATTGTAACTACACTGTAGACAGAGTAGAGTTTAAATATAGATGATAGGATAGACGATCTAATAGACTCAGCCTAACATCACTAGTTTTTCTATACCACCTTTTTCTATTTTCAAATGCAGCGTTTTTTCATGTCCTAATGCAATTTTTTTTTTTGTCAAACGCGATACAAGTCGTGTTTTTTGCAAAGAAGCTAGCAAATTACGACTACATGGAGTAAGACGCAGCTTACAAACTCTGGTGATCTTAGCCTTAGCGTTAAGGATATGGTTGTTGCCTATCGAGAGCCGGGTTAGCATATGCCATGCACAAGCAAGTGTGATTTGTGTTCCATTGCTTTCTCTCTCTTTACGAGACTCTCTGCATCTCTCTTGGTAATTGTCCTGCCATATCACCAAACATATCGATGCATCGGTAACATTTGGTGAGAATAAAACCCCGGCCCTTGTCTGAGGTGGTTTTGGTTTGACAAAAGTTGAGGCGGTTCCATAAGATTTTAGAGGGAGGAGGAGAGGCGTGTCAAAGCAGATAAGGAAAACGGCGATTGAAGGAGAGAGTGCACGCACCGAGACAAAGAGGGTGCATACGTGGAGGATGAGGACGCGTGTGGTGGTGGAGGCAGGCCAATCTGGTCCAGAGCTACTTGAGCTTTAGCTAGCGCGCGTGTGGCCTCCACACGCGCCGCGCGGGCAGCAGCATGTGACCCATCGCAATGGCCGATCCTTCGACTTTTTGCTTGCAGTATGCAGTTCAGTCATCATCAGTCTCAACATCCTGCTCGTGAGTGAACGAACGAATGAATGTGAACGGAGAGGAGATGCTGCGAGATGCGATGGTGGGTGGGCTAGCTGTCTGTCGTCACTCGTCAGTCGTGTGCTCGCCACACGACGACTACGTACATACTCTCGTGATGAAATCCAAAGTGGACTAATCAAAGAAATAGACTGTTGGGATCGATATGCTCAACCATCATCAGTACTTTCAGTTTAATCTGACTGCAAACCAAACGCACTTGTACGTTTGCTTGCTTACATTATAAGTATATATATATATATATCCCTCCTTTGCTATACTGCTACTGCTACTGCTGAATTCATTCCCTTCTCTTCTTGCTACCAATTAAGGTGTCTTCATGAATATTTGAATGTCCACTTGGATAAATTAAAATTTCACAAAGCAACGAGAAAAGATGGCCCAAAATAGATCTGCTCTGCTTCATCGTCTGATGCCGGCACGAGCGCAGCAAGGCCACCGACGACGAAGAGGACAGATGTGGCGGCTGCCATCGGGCTAATCTAGTCCACCGTGTGCGTGAGGCCTCCACACGCCGAGATTCTGGAACCATGTACAAGTTGTGTGAAGAAAAACCATCTAGAGCTAACTATTAGCTGTGCGATAGAAAAATTGCATATGTTCAGTCTTGGACTTTTGTGTCATCTCATCTTATCACTTGTGTATTTTTCTGCACAGTTGCTCGCTTTCTTTCCACGAAAAATCTCCCTCCCTCCTGTACCTTGGGCTTATGCATTGCATGAGATGTGCCCTACCACGGCAAGTCATCATCAGGCGTGTGGCCGCCACACGACTCTAAGGTGTGGTTCGAAGAGCTTTGTTGATTGGCATGCTAAAACAATTTTGCTTGGGATGGTTCGATAGCAGATTTAATACATGTACTAGAAATCAACTAGCATCGGTTGCATCCATCCAGCTACTGTTGCTAATGGATTACACATCTGTTAATAACTGATTTATTAGATACATCTCTTAGATTCAAAAGAGCTAACTTTTAGTACTCCCTCCGTTTCAATTTATACATCGTTTAACTTTTTTGACACTAATTTTGACTTGTTCGCCGTATTCAAAACGTTTCACAATTATTATTTGGTTTCATTGTGATTGAATTTAGATATTATATATTTTAACTATGAATTGAATTTTTCTATATTTTCACAAATATTTTGAATAAGACGAAGCGATCAAATTTAGTGTAAATGAAATAAAACAACCTATAAATTGGAACAAATGAGTAATTTGAATCCCCTAATAATACTTGCGGAGTAGCTCGGTCCTCCACACGCGCATGCAGCCACGCAAAAAAAGTCAGATCCGTCGCAGGTAGCACGGCAGCAGCATGTGACTCATCGCAACCACCTACTGTAGTAATCTCCATCCCGGTCCTTTGGCCGATCCTTCAACTTGCTTGCTGTCCATGGACCATCCTGCTCTGCTCGTGAATGAATGAATGAGTGGATTGGAGAAGAGATAACGCGCGCTACGGTGGTTGTTGTCAGGCGTGTGCTCGCCACACGACTACACCTGTGATGATCTAAGGTGGACTAATCAAAGAGTGAGACTGTTGAGATCGATATATTCATCCTTAAAACTGGAGGGTGTTTGAATACATGGCCAACGTGGCTAATGTTTAGCTACTGAATTTTAATCTATTTGTAATCAAACATGGTATGACTAATACATGAGGCTAAACTTTAGCCGGCAGACTCGTTCTGTCTGTTATTCCATTGGGTTGAGATAAAGTGAATCGATGGAACACCAACATCGGCATGAAAAATTATACTCTAACATGTGGCCTTCGTGTTTCTGCTTGCCTTCTCCTAATTGCCGCCGTCCATATATCTACATGTCTCCTTATGTATAGAAGTGTTGTGAATGATGAGGACGGATGTGGCGGGCGCCATTAGGCCAATCTAGTCCACTTCGTGCGTGAGGCATCCACACACCGAATTCTAGAACCATGTACAAATTGTGTGAAGAAAAACCATAGAGCTAAAGGTTGGCTGTGCGATAGAAAACTTTGCATACAACTACTTATTCAGTCTTGGACTTTTGTGTCACTTCATCTTATCTCTTGTGGATTTTTCTACGTGCTCGCTTCCTTTCCACAAAAAAAAGTCCCTCGTCCCCTCTCTCTACCCTTGCTTATGAATGGAGGAGACGTGGACTATTACGGTGAGTCATCATCAGGCGTGTGGCCACCACACGACTCTAAGGGTGGTTTCAAGACCTTGTTGATTGGCACGCCTGCTAATTTTGCTAGTAATAATCCGGTGGCGGAGTTTTGCATGAGTTATCCTTTTATTTTTTCGGTCGGAACAGTGTCGGAACCAAAATCATGAAATTTGATATAAAAATTTAAAAAAGCTACTAAAACATCTTTTAATAGTCGAAAAAGAAAAGACGCTAAAAAATGAGCGTAAAAAAAGAGATCGGTTGGGAAAGAGCGAGAGAAAAAATATCCCCCGAGTCCGTTCGTGGGGGCGCTTGCTCGCCACGCGCCCACCCCTCCACCTCCCAGCATCCACCGTCCACGTGGCACCAATCCGCGAGGCCCACGCGCCTATATCTATCCACGGGCTCCCTCCCACCCTTTCCATCCATCCATCCATTCATTTTTCTGTTTTCCAAATTCCTCCACCACCACCACCACTCCGCATTCACCTTCCTCGCGCTTCCGGATCCAGCGAGATGATGCTTAGGGTTTCGCCCTCGTCCCCGGCCGCCGCCAGCCACCCGCCCGCGGCGCTGGCCGCCCCCGCGTCCGTCAGGGTGGCCATGGCGGTGCCGGTGCCTACGCGCGGGACTGGGACCGCGTGCAGGGCGGCGGGCAAGGGGAAGCAGGAGGTGGTGCTCAGCGGCGTCGTCTTCCAGCCCTTCGAGGAGCTCAAAGGGGAGCTCGCCCTCGTGCCCCAGGCGCCCGAGCAGTCCCTCGCACGCCACAAGTACGTCGACGAGTGCGAGGCCGCCATCAACGAGCAGATCAAGTGAGTCGTTCCCGCTGTCCTGTACCCATCGTTCCTTCGTTTCTCCTGTCGGTACTCGGTGTATTCATGTCTGCGATTTTATTTTCATTTATTTTTGTTTGGATGTGCACCTATATATAGCTAGTGTTTTTGGTTTTATTTTTTTTTATTTTGATGATGCTGTGCTATCCTCAATTTTTTGTTTTTAAAAAAAAAAACAATTGTCACGATTTGATTCTGACGCCTGTGCTGTGCGTGCTGCAGTGTGGAATACAATGCCTCCTACGCGTACCACTCCCTCTTCGCCTACTTCGACCGTGACAACGTAGCTCTCAAGGGCTTTGCCAAGTTCTTTAAGGAATCCAGTGACGAGGAGAGGGAGCACGCCGAGAAGCTCATGAAGTACCAGGTATTCCTTCGGTCCCCTGCACCCGTCTGAATCTGAATCTCTGGTTGCTGCCATCGTTTGGTCCGTTCCATTGTACTAATAACTGAGCCAGATAACATCCAGATTATTACTGATGCTGTGCGTCTTCTTTTTTACCCCCATCTCAGAACACACGTGGAGGCAGGGTGAGGCTCCAGTCCATTGTCACCCCCTTAACCGAGTTCGACCACCCTGAGAAAGGCGATGCCTTGTACGGTGAGGCTCCGTGCATTTCCTATTTCCTGCCTGCTTATTATTTGGGTTCCCAGTCACATACGTATACGACGGTAGTGCCTCATAGGATGTGATGGCGCAGCAGAGAAAGTAAAACGCCCGTTCTTGCTGTTGCTGTGGAAAAGGAATTTATTCTGCAACTTGAATCTGGTTCAGGTTGCATGAGCATGGCCATCACTCGACAGAATAAGTAGATTGATTGTACTAATACGGATATAGGGATGAAGATGGCTCGGCAGGATAGATGGTTGGCTATTTTTAGTAAAGTCTAGTTCACTCAAAAAGAAGAAAAAAAATAGTAAAGGGTAACATCGTCGTGGTTGGTGTCCACTCAAAAAGAGTAACTCTGGTTCATTGTATGGCATACTATTTGGAAGCCGATCTGATCTGATAGCTATATTTTGATCTGTGCCTTATTTTCCTTCTTTTGATTTCAGCTATGGAGTTGGCTCTGGCTCTGGAAAAGCTGGTTAATGAGAAGCTGCACAACCTGCACAGTGTAAGTTGCTGATAAGCTGCCTATACCAGCGAAATATTATTTGCTTAATAAGGTTTTAATTAAAAGGGACGTGTTGAAGCTAATATATAAATTGGCGAGCTTATTAGAATCGATACATGTCCTACACCACTCACGCTACATGCTTCGCCCGTGACTTGCAGGTGGCATCAAAGCACAATGATCCTCAGCTGATAGACTTTGTCGAGAGCGAGTTCCTCGGAGAGCAGGTAAAGGCAACCAAGCATTTTTTCTCTACGGAGCTGAAGTGCAGAACCACATCTTGTTCTCTACTAGTTATGCGCTCATTGGCTGTACTGAAAAAAGAAATTAAAAACATGTGCTTTATTTTGAAAATAGGTGGAAGCCATCAATAAGATCTCCAAGTACGTTGCCCAGCTGAGGAGAGTGGGCAAGGGGCACGGTTAGTCTTTTGTTGTTGAACTGAATATGGTCGCCTTTGTTATGTCTGTTGCCTAAGTTCACCCTCAGTTGACATTGTTGAGGCATGATTTGCGCGCAGGCGTGTGGCACTTTGATCAGATGCTGCTTGAGGAAGCTGCCTGATATCTCAAGGAAGGAGGCGGGACCGTGTCTGCTAATTAAGGAATGAATGAAGGGAACTGAAGGAAGGAAAGAAGGGTTGAATGATCAAATTGAGGAATAATTGGGTGGCTTCGACCTAGGTGGATTTGTAGAGTTGGGGTTATTAGGGTTGTAGTTGTAGGACGGCGTTGCCCTCCTACAGGTGAGGTAACACGTATGGTGCACTGAAAGGCTGTAGAACACGTTATGTTATTGTTACTGTCAGCCTGGCGGTGCTCGTTGCTACTTGCTACCCTTTTGGGTTTGTTTGAAATAAAACTGCCAGTCTGCAGTGTTGGTGTTGATCTCATTGTCGTAACGACCTGTGACGATCATTGCCAGTGCTTGGTACTTACCGTTTCTTGCTTGAAATAAAATAGATGCGGATGATTGTTTCTTCTTTGTATGAGATACTGAACCCTTTTTTTTACACTTGAGACTGAACTTATGGCCGCTTTGTAAAAGCTTTGGATCCACCTATATTTACTTTTTAAAGATGTGGTTTTGGTAGCCTGCTGAATCTCTCTCAGGCTCTGTTCGTTCTAGACGGAGCGGGAGGGGTCCTTGAGCATCAAAAGGAGCTTTTAGTTGTTCCAATTTTTGTTATTATCATTTGGACAGGCAGACTGCGCACTTGAGCAGGGTGTATACACAAAGCATTGCTGCTTTGCTTCGCTGGCGTTCCCACTACGGTCAGATCAGATCATATTCTGATTCCTGAAACTTCTGGCTTTGTCTGAATAATTTCTATTTGCCACCACTGGCATTTCTTTACTTTCCCTTCAAAAAGACACCACCGGTTTCTATCTTAGTACTATTCAGCTTTGCATTCTGACCATCACTCTGTCGATTTGTAAAAAAAAAGTCAAGTTTGGTAGATCGCATGACACTGCCAGTGCTGACAAAGCACATGAACAGATGCAAGCCACCAAAATACACAGCTTCTGGAATGGACAGCAAACTGTATTTTGGTTCCATACCTAACAACAAGCTCAGCAAAGGAAAGACATTACATCACGCTACACAAACAATCTGACCACTCGAACCCAAAAGAACTACAGGAGTTAAATTTACACAAAACAGTACTCATTCCATATTTCAAATACAACCACACCAACAGAGCGGCTAATTTCTCAGTTCACAGAAACACATAGGCCTTGGTATCCATCTCATTTGACTTCTGTACATGCCTTGGCCAACAAACTCAGTCAAGTAATGTGATCTACAAGGTGGTGGTGCTGTGCAGTAAAACTTCAGACAAGACGTGTTGCTTCGGTTGAAACCTTTTACCCAAAAGGTATATCATATAGAAGAACAGGTAAGCTGAAGCAGTCTGCAAATAGATAAACTCTTTGAGCCCATTCGCTGCCTGTTTCGAAGCAGATTCTTTTTATTCTTTTAATATTACATAGTTAGCGCTTTATCCTTTATCTATTTGGGAGTAAAGGTGGTTCCTTCAGTTTCATACTACCATACAGTAACTGTGCATTTGTTTAGTTCTTTCCATCAGCTAATAGGCTTTTCAGCATCAGCTACCAAGACTAGTATTTCATTCAGACTGTTACGGGGTTTAAATTTTTTTTATGCAGAATGATACCTCTGAACCAGACAACTAGCACAACCATGCAAGTAACAGCTAACAAGGTAAAGACAAAAGCGTGGGTCAACCAAAAGTCTAGGGCTGTTTGAAAAGCATGAATTTCACGGAAATTGTGCAGAAATTTCACAGAAATCAGTTTAATTTCACAGGAAAATCGCAGAAACGGAAAATTTTCCCGCGTTCCAAACAGGGCCTAAATGCAAACACATCGGAGTAGTCTGTAGCCTCACAGGAACAGAACACATTCATATCGACTCAGTTCATGATGTATTCAGTAGAACGCCAAGTGAATGGAGACCAAGGACCAAAAAAAATCGTGTAGTGTATATAATGCTCTATCCAATCCAAGGTGTTACAGACCAAACGATAATTAAACCGGCCAACCAACGAACAAATCACCAATTTGAAGTCACCTCACTTGATCTATCTATCAAGGAAAAGATCCTTGATTTCCTTTCTTTCAAGCAAAATAGTACTTACTAAGTAGCAGCCTCTAATTTTCTCCCCCTTTTGACTGAGGAGCTCATCTGTGCGTATGTGCTGCTGGGTGTGAACAATGGCTGCTGCAGGTCATGAGGAGGAGTTTCCCGGCGGTTGGGGGGGTTGGTAGCTTGTGATTGATTGATTCCAACAAGAAAGACTACTCCTGTAGGTTGTCCAGCGCCGCCATGAGGGTTGGCCGGAATCTGGTGAGGTTGACGGTGACGTCCTGCTTCATGACGGTGTCGGCGAGCGTCTGCCAGCCCTGCTTGTGGAGCGCGGCGGGGTCCTTGAACACCATGTGGTCCCGTGGGAACCTGTCTTTGAGGCTCGTCTCCTCCTCGCCGACGTAGTACTCGAGGTAGCGGAGGCGCATGTCTTTGGCCGGCTGGCCGTAGAAGTTGGTGGCCATCCAGTCCATCTTGCCCCACGGCACGATCTGCACCACGACGGCCTCCGTGGGCAGGAAGATCTGGTTGGTGAGCCCCGCGCCGTGCACGGCCAGCAGCACGTCGGCCGCGTTGACCTGCGCCGCGAACGCCGGCACGTCCGCGCCGGCCTCCGCCACCGTCACGTTGAACCCCAGCTCGGCCGCCGCCGCGGCCACCTCGTCCAGGTTCAGCAGCTTCCTGGTCCCCGCGCGGGAGATGATGAGCATCCGGGGGCGCATCCCGGGCTCCTCGCCCAGCGCGGCGGGCCTGTCCCGCGGCAGCGACAGCGCGGCGCGGAGGAAGCGGTTGAAGTCGACCATGGTGTAGTTGCGCGGGTTGCGGGTGGGGTGCGGCGACAGGATGAGGTCGCGGTCGCGGTACAGCCCCACGAACCCGCTGGGGAAGCAGTGCACGGCGTCGCCGTTCTCGGCGGCGTCGAAGTTGATGACGTCGTAGCTGGAGATCTTGCGCAGCAGCGGCGTGTACTTCTGCACCCACCATGGCTTGTAGTTGGTGACGAGCAGCTGGACCTGGCCGTTGAGGTGCGCGGCGGTGAGGAAGAGCGGAATCATGGCGTCCGTCATGTCGTGGAAGAAGTTGTCCGTGTAGCCGGCGTTGGAGAAGAGCACGGCGGGCACGGCGTGGCGGACGGTGCACGCGGGCGCCACGGCCGCGGACGGCACGGACTTGACGGTGACCTCCGTGACGCCCGGCATGAGGAAGGGGTCCTTGCGGGCGTAGGGGCGCAGCCGCTTCTCGCCGCTGGCGTCGAAGCCGCCGGCGCCCGAGGGGTTGACGAGGTAGACGGCCTTCTGCTTGGGGCTCACCCGGATGTCGCCCGACAGCTCGCACACGGTGGGGCGCGCGTACGGGAAGCCCTCGTCCACGCCGTTCTCGTCGCACGTCATCGTGCCTTGCCCTTGTTGGCCTGCGGCAGCTGATGCTGACGATGCGGCGGCGGCGGCGCCGCCCCCGACATTGCTCTGCTTCTCCTGGCTCTCCCCCGATGTGTTCTCGGCGGCGTCGGGCTTCCTGGTCAACGCCTCTGGCAGGCCGGGCTCGTCAGATCCCAAAGCCGTCTCCTTTCTCGTGACAGCTGCTTCCGGCAAGCCGGGCTCTTCGGACCCCGACGCCGCCGTCTCTGGCAGATCGATGGGATCCGCGTTGCCGCCGCCGCCGCCGCCGCCAGCTAGTGTCTGTTCCGGCGGGATGGCCTCCGTCTCCGGCACGGACGGCTTGGGCGAGGACGGCGGCGAGGTCTGCATCAGGGCGGATGTGTTGGCCGTGCTGGCTGCGGACGAATCCAATCCAGCAGCTCCGCCGGTTAGACTAGTAGCGAGCAAGAATGCAAAGATTGGGGGCTGAATCGAGCTGAATCCGTACCGAACACGGGGGAGTAGATTGCGAAGAGCTTGGCGAGCGAGACGTAGGTGAGGAGCGCGAGGCAGCAGCCGGCGATGAGGCCGATGCCCAGCTTCTTGGGCTCGATCTTGGAGGTGAGGCTCCTCATGAGCCGCGGCGGCAGCCGCCGCTCGCCGCCGCCGCCCGGCAGCTTGGACGGCCGCGAGTACGCCGTGGACGTCATACCTGACGAACGCCCCTGCCGCGGCACCTCCTCACAATGTTCCCTCTCCCCGATCGATTGCAGGACGGAGCCAGCCAGCCGCCGGGGCCCGGGGGGAAGTCAGCTAGGCTGCCTGCAGCTCAGGGGGGAGGAAAAAGAGAAATGGATGGAGGTGGTGGTGGAAGGGGGGAGAAGCAGTTAAGATTAGCTTGGTGGTGGTGGTGATGTGGTGCCATTAAATTTAATTTTGATGGTTTGTTGGGGCGAAAAAAAAAAAAAGAACGATCTTGACACCGCAACGCGCCACCACCGACTTCAACTTGGGACTGCCCACCAAACTTCTTCTGGCTTCTTTCCTTCTCAAACAGTCGTTTTTTTTACTTGTTCACATGTGAATTGTCATGTGCGCAGCTTATTTTTCTGCTTTTTCCCACGAGTGTTCTACATGTGGCTGATTTGGTTGGACTCCCATGTCGTCGTCTTCTGATTAGTGGGTTCGGTGGCGAAAGGGTTGTATACTAGGTGGCGTTTGTTCCCGGAGTAGAATTTATTCCCCGTTACATCGGATGTTTCGAAACTAGTTAAGAAATATTAAATATAGTTTAATTATAAAACTAATTACCAAATTTATTAAGCCTAATTAATCTATGATTAGCAAACGTGATGCTACCGTAACTAGTCGCTAATTATGGATTAATTATGCTTAGTAAATTCGTCTCGACGTTTACTCCTCGACCATGTATTTGGTTTTTTAATTAAACTATATTTGATACTTCTAACTGGTATCGAAACATGAAACATTCGATCTAACATGGACTAAATTTTAGTCCCCGGATCCCACCACCTCTTAAGTGGCGCTGGAAATACACATGGTGCTTCGTCGCTTAGAGATTATTTATTTATGGATGTAGGCCTTTAGGTTGGGATCCAAATAATTAACATCTAAAAAAAAGTTGGGATCCAAATAAACCAAGCATATATTCATTCATGTTGATTGGGATGGCTGAAGTGATTTAGGTCCCAAAAAAAGGACAGATTTGAACCAACTCTCAAAGCACCTCGACGACTGATTCCCTTGCTCCAGACAGAGTTGTTTTGATGTGTGCCATGCTGACGTTGGAAGCTTCCGACTCTAGGGACACATGATTGTCATTTGGCACCAACTTATTGATACTGATACGTGGGCACGTAGCTCATGGAGCATCGTGTTTGTCACTTTTTCGATGATACATGATCTAGGGGAGAAGTCAACATTATTAGTGGTCCAACTACAACTCCCATGGGGTGCTAAACCTTTGGCAATCGGCACGCCAAGTCTTTGACTATGTTGTTCGTTCTATCTACTGCCCAAGAACAACTTTACCGTTCAGAAAAAACCCTGTATAACTTGGGGTTCTGAAGACAAGTAAAACCAAGCATTTTTTTTGGCCAATACGCACCTGTTCAAGAGAAGTATAACTTTTGATGTAAGGAAAACTCGAGGGCTTTTTTTGAGGGTGGCTGATCCTGGTTCTTCATATAGATGAGGAAAAGGTTGCCATCTACCCCTAAAACACTTCTCCAAACCCTAAAGTGTGCGGCCCTAATGGTTGAGACCTCATGAGGAGCTCGATCATGGATGGCTTGGTTCTTATACGGAGGCTGGAGCAAACGCTTATTTAGATACTGTTTGGAACAATCTAGAAATGATCCTGCTCCATCAACTCTAGAAAATTTGCCAGCGCAAACCCTTTCTATCTATCTAGAACATATTCTTTTCCATAGCACATACAACACCCTTGCGTCTCTACACAGGTGGAGGGAGTGGAGAAGAGGAAATGGGCTGCGAATTGAGGGAACCATCATTCCGGCGCAAGCCCGCACGGGAAGCACAAATTTGGTGAGACTGCCAAGTGGGTCCAGGACCACGACCCTCCCTGCCGGGCCGAGAGGTGCCACGCAAAGAAGCCCAGCCGAAGAAGAAGAAGAAGAATCCCCCATTCGGTTATCTATTTACGCTTCTGCCCTCCGTCTCTCTCTCTCTCTCTTCTCATCGCCTCCACTGCAGTGCTGAAGCAGAAGCGAGCGGCGGCGGCGGAGGCACGGCAAGCAAGGCATCCAATCCTCGGCCTAGGGTTTCCAAGGTGACACCGATCGACCAGATCTTCTTCTCCTTCCCCTCGAATCCAGACCCCATCTCAATTCATTTCTCCCTCGACCTCACCGCCACCTCCCCGGTTTTTCGATCTCTGCAGGTTTCCAGCCGCAGCTCCCCGACCTGGATCTGACGCGCCTCCCCTTGCCGCCGCACGCCTCGGCCCTCCTTGCGGCGGCCGCCTCCCTCGGCCTCCTCGGCGGCCTCCTGCTCTATATGATTCCCCGGAAGCGGGGGGTCGACGCCGGCGAGGTCCAGGACTTGCGCAACAAGGTCCCCCGCGCCGCCGCCGCCGCCTCCTCCCGGGACCAGGACCAGGACCAGGACAAGGACAGCGACGCCGCGGAGATGGCCGGCAAGGCACCCGAGATCGATGAGGACCTCCACAGCCGCCAGCTCGCCGTCTACGGGCGCGAGACCATGAAGCGCCTCTTCGGCTCCAACGTCCTCGTCTCCGGGCTCCAGGGACTCGGCGCTGAGATCGGTACGTCTGTCTGCCCTCCAGGGACCCCGAGGCGCTTTAATTGATTGATTGGTTAACCTTGTTTTGTTTACTACTTGTATACTTCTGCTCATCAGGGATTCTGAGCTGATGTGCTCTATGGTTTGTTTATAATTAGGGTTTTATGATGATCGTGCTGTTAGTCATGTGCGCAGTCAGAGAGTTTCGTCATCGGATATAAAATTGCGGATAAACATTTTGTTTTATTGTATCAATCGATGTTTAGAGTTCAGTGTATCATGGTTAAATTGTGGATCTTGAAGGGTCATGTTAATTCAAATTATCCAATCCTTTTATCTTCTTATATCTTCCTATTTCCGACACATTCTATTTACTCGACGCCCGCTTCATTTCTGCAGCAAAGAACCTTGTCCTCGCGGGTGTCAAGTCCGTAACCTTGCACGATGATGGCAAAGTGGAGCTATGGGACTTGTCAAGCAACTTCTTCCTCTCAGAGAAGGATGTTGGGCAAAACCGTGCGCAAGCTTGTGTTCCAAAGCTACAAGAGCTTAACAATGCTGTTCTCATCTCTACCATAGCTGGCGATTTGACCAAGGAGCAGCTTTCTAACTTTCAGGTACATGAGCATGCAATGACCTGTATGTAGTGTGTTTGTATTATCAAATGTGTGTTTAGGTTTTTTTTACTTTTGACCAGCAATTGGGCTAACTATGTATGAGTATAGCCAAACAATAGTGAAGCAAAAATTAGAAACAGGTTTGCACTTTCATCTACATTCTTACCATTGTACTTTTGCTACTAATATAACAGTATTTGCAAGAGAAATTTATGTTCCAACATACAACTTAGAAAGAAGGCTGCCTGCCATGTCATAAGGCTTCATTATTTCTGTTCAGTAGTAAAAGTCAAGTAGAAAATGCAAATGGTTTATCAACACGCATCCTGTAAGCATGGATTACCAGTTTAGATGTTTATTGCATCTTTTCCTGCGCATGTTCTGCTGCCATGCAAGTATTTGCCCACACAGAGTTCTATTTGTTTTGGCTAGGATGATTGAAATTCCTAAGCCATGTTCCTGTGAACGCTATGGCAGTTATTTTTTTGCACTGCACACTTGAGGTTTGGGGAGCTCCGGTGGAGCTAAGTGTCTCTATCTTCATGAATTCGTAGACCTGGAGCTGGGGTTATATTGAGCCATTGAGGGCATTTGGGGCAGTCATAGTTCCTACTTTATTATTTGACTAAAAATGTTTAATCGACTGTATTTTTCCCCTGCAAACTCCATTATCTGCTAAAGTTCTGGAGCTGTCCCAAATAATCCTTTAAAATGGTACAAAATTGGCTTAAGAGAATTGGTTGATTTATCATATTGTGCTTTATGAAGTATGTTGATTTACATTGGGTAAGGGTTTGGCTGCTGCTTATTCTCATACTGATACATTCTGATCAACTTACAGGCCGTGGTCTTTACTGACATCAGCATAGAAAAAGCAGTTGAGTTTGACGATTACTGTCATAGCCATCAGCCACCAATTGCTTTTATTAAGTCAGAAGTCCGTGGTCTTTTCGGCAGTGTTTTCTGTGATTTTGGTCCTGAGTTTACTGTTCTGGATGTCGATGGTGAGGAACCACATACAGGAATCGTGGCATCAATCAGCAATGACAACCCAGCACTTGTTTCTTGTGTGGATGATGAGCGCCTGGAGTTCCAGGATGGTGATCTGGTTGTTTTCTCTGAGGTGCATGGAATGACCGAGCTCAATGATGGAAAACCAAGAAAGATCAAGAATGCTAGGCCTTATTCATTTACTCTAGAAGAAGACACCACCTCATATGGCACTTACATTAGAGGCGGCATTGTCACACAGGTGAAGCCACCGAAGGTTCTTAAATTCAAAACCCTGAAGGAGGCAATCAAGGAGCCAGGAGAATTTCTTATGAGTGATTTCTCCAAGTTTGACCGGCCACCTCTTTTGCATTTGGCCTTCCAAGCTTTGGACAAGTTCAAGACTGAGTTGAAGCGATTTCCTATTGCTGGGTCAGCTGACGATGCACAAAAGCTGATAGATTTTGCTATCAGTATTAATGAAACTCTTGGTGATAATAAGCTTGAAGACATTGACAAGAAGCTCCTGCAGCATTTCGCAAGTGGTTCCAGGGCTGTTTTGAATCCCATGGCTGCAATGTTTGGTGGTATTGTTGGTCAGGAGGTTGTTAAAGCATGCTCAGGAAAATTCCATCCACTTTACCAGGTTTGAATCTGTCACTTCTTTCTTGAATTATAATATTCTCTTTGCTCTTGTCACAAACGAGAGTACGGTTTTAGAAAAGATCCTGTCAAGCTTAACTGACTATAACTTCTTAAATATTTAGTTTGGAAACATGTGTTGATTTGCCCTGAAAAGTACTTTCAAAATAGCACAAGTTTATTAGGTTGTGTTTGTTATAATAGAAAATTGTAGCCAATGTTGCATATTTGACCAAGCATATTTGACCAGAGAGAATATGCTTGCCGAAAATTTGTAATATTAATGTGTGGCTTTTGATTTTGCAGTTCTTCTACTTTGATTCTGTCGAATCTCTGCCAGTCGAACCGTTGGAGCCTAGTGATTTGAAGCCAGAGAACAGCAGATATGATGCACAGATTAGTGTATTTGGGACTAAGCTTCAAAAGAAATTGGAGCAGTCGAAAATCTTCATGGTTGGTTCTGGGGCCCTTGGATGTGAATTCTTGAAGAACCTTGCATTAATGGGTATTTCTTGTGGTCCCAATGGGAATCTGACCGTGACAGATGACGATGTTATAGAAAAGAGTAATCTTAGTCGCCAGTTTCTCTTCCGTGACTGGAACATTGGGCAGCCCAAATCCACGGTTGCTGCTACTGCTGCTATGGCAATTAATCCTAAGCTTCATGTTGAGGCCCTTCAGAACAGAGCAAGTCCTGAGACTGAAAATGTGTTTAATGATGCCTTTTGGGAGAGTTTGGATGCTGTTGTCAATGCCTTGGACAATGTGACCGCAAGAATGTACATTGACTCCAGATGCGTATATTTTCAGAAGCCACTTCTTGAATCTGGCACTCTGGGTGCTAAGTGCAACACACAGATGGTCATACCTCACCTAACAGAAAACTATGGGGCATCCAGAGATCCACCTGAAAAGCAGGCACCTATGTGCACTGTACATTCGTTTCCTCACAATATTGATCACTGCCTAACGTGGGCAAGGTCTGAGTTTGAGGGTCTACTTGAGAAGACTCCCACAGAAGTAAATGCTTTCCTGTCGAACCCTAGTGGATATGCAACCGCAGCAAGAACTGCTGGTGATGCACAAGCTAGGGATCAACTCGAGCGGGTTATTGAATGCCTTGATAGAGATAAATGTGAGTCATTCCAAGATTGTATTACCTGGGCGCGGCTTAAGTAAGTTATATGCACCCCTTCTCTATCTCTCTTGCGCTATTGCTGCTTTAATCCTTCTCGGAACTGCATACATCTGCTTAGTTTCATATTTTTCTCATGTATATTACCCAATGTGTGTGCAAGGCTGCAAATTCTGAAATGTTGAAATACTGCTGCAAAAGCCTTAGCACATTGACCATGCTATCTATTTCACTGCATCCCCAATCAACAAGTATAAATCTAATGTTTCTTGCTCTTGTTTTCTATCGATGTTTTATCTTAGGTTTGAGGATTATTACTCCAACCGTGTAAAGCAGCTGACATTCACTTTCCCTGAAGACGCAATGACTAGCTCTGGTGCTCCTTTCTGGTCTGCTCCTAAGAGGTTCCCACGACCTCTGGAGTTCTCAACTGCTGACCCAAGTCACCTCAACTTTTTGCTGGCCGCCTCGATATTAAGGGCGGAGACATTTGGAATACCCATACCTGATTGGGCGAAAGACCCAAAGAAACTGGCTGAAGCTGTTGACAAGGTCATTGTTCCTGATTTCCAACCAAAACAGGGGGTTAAGATAGAGACTGATGAAAAAGCTACTAGCCTATCCTCTGCATCTGTTGATGATGCTGCCGTCATTGAAGAGCTTATTGCAAAGTTGGAGGCAATTTCCAAAACATTGCCACCAGGATTCCGCATGAACCCGATACAATTTGAGAAGGTCAGTATGCCCAATTGATCGCTTCTGAAACTTCATTGCTCTATTACTCCTAGGAGTTCCTAAACTCGTGCTAAGCTTCATATGCCTAATTTCCTTTAGATATCTCAGGGATGAGGTATCCTCCTAAAGATTTTGAATTGCTGAGCTATTTTTTTATATGCAGGATGATGACACCAATTTCCACATGGACTTGATAGCTGGCTTTGCTAACATGCGGGCAAGGAACTACAGCATCCCTGAAGTTGACAAGCTGAAGGCGAAATTCATAGCAGGAAGGATCATCCCAGCCATCGCGACCTCGACAGCAATGGCCACCGGCCTCGTCTGCCTGGAGCTTTACAAAGTCCTCGCTGGTGGGCACAAGGTAGAAGACTACCGGAACACATTTGCCAACCTTGCGATCCCGCTCTTCTCCATGGCGGAACCCGTGCCGCCAAAGACCATCAAGCACCAGGACATGTCCTGGACCGTCTGGGACCGCTGGACCATAACGGGTAACATCACATTGAGGGAGCTCCTGGAGTGGCTCAAGGAGAAGGGCCTGAATGCATACAGCATATCCTGTGGGACCTCGCTGCTGTACAACTCCATGTTCCCAAGGCACAAGGAGCGGCTGGACAGGAAAGTGGTGGATGTGGCCAGGGAGGTGGCCAAGGTGGAGGTACCCTCATACCGGCGCCACCTAGATGTCGTCATTGCGTGCGAGGACGACGACGACAACGACGTGGACATCCCTCTTGTATCCGTTTACTTCCGGTAAAAGGGCCCTGCTTGCCTGTCTACTTATCCTGAGCGATATTTGCCAGAAGGATCAGTGTATAAGTTGCACCTGCGACTGTGAACTAGGTTGGGTTTTAAACCACATGCTGGTGATTTCCTGAGCTACCTACCATCTGGGTAGAGTTGTTTGAGAGTTTGTCATGGAGATTTGGTATAACCGTTATGAATATTTTTAAGCATAACGTCGTGAAAGTTGATGCATGATGCTGTCATGACTTGAGCGCCTTTGTCTTGCGATATTATCTGACGTGATTCGTGAGTTGTTATTTGCGGGAGTGTTCATATTTCATGTCTGTGGTGGTGGTATATTGTCCTATTTTGTGTATGTTGTGGAAACTGGACCTTTCGAGGATGTACTCCAGGATCCACATGCGTGCACGCCAATTATTCGATGGCTACGGGGAGGTGAAGGCGGCTCATCAGCGTGGGGCCGTAGCACGTTTGCGTTGTCTGAATCTGAATGTGCTTCCCTTGGCCCCATCTACAGCGTGACCACGTCTAAGGAGCTGTCTAGAATCTAGATGCACATGCATGCGCTTGTTCCTAACGTCACATCTTAAATGGTACAGGATGTACAACAGTTTGAAGCAGGCTTGTTCCTAACATCAACAGGGAGAAGATAATGCAACCGTGTGGCCAACCAAACGAAAGACTCCAAATCCTTTGCAAGAGGTCCCCAGTGGCCCTGAAAAAAAAAAAAGAACAAGAAGGTGGAGCAGAACAGGGGGAAAGTACTGAAACTGAAACACAAAAATCACAGGGGTGAACAAAACTAAACAGAGGGGTGTTGCGAGAATCGAACTCGCGACCTCTCGCACCCGAAGCGAGAATCATACCACTAGACCAAACACCCTTTTTGAATGATTGTACAAATGTAAAATATATAACACACTCTCTTAGCTTGAACAGCCCACACACTAACATGCCGAATTTAACAACTGCATGTTCTCCCACGCTATGAATATGCTATATCCAATCTAGACGTGCTTAGTTTAATGTTGTGTGAGATGAAAAGCCTACCATTCATGATAGCGCGTCATCACGAAGCTTCCTCGCAACTCATGTTACATTTAATAATTCGATATGTAGGTGACTGCCTGACTTAATAATTTGACTAAAATTAAATTGTTGTAGGAGTAGGTCTGTTAACAAATGACTAGTAGGAAGAAAAGGACTTGATAGTAAATGGTAATCAACGGATGTGGTTGTAACCTCGCTCCACCCAGCAAGTATCAAATCGTAGATTCTCGGCGCCCGGCCAGTATATATGTTTTATTAATGCGGTTATTTCTCCTATTCTTTCAAATTATACTATTATAGCAAGTGGTATATATAACCGTGTTTCGAGAAAGAAAAAGGCAAATATGACTTAGCTTCAACCTTCAAGAATGAATGCAGTCCAGTGGCCAATTCACGTCGCCAACGACGATGACTTGTGAGGATGGATGACTTGTGAGGATGTATCGCCAAAAATGTGTGTCTAGGTTCAACAAACTTTTTTTTTCAAGGCCCACCCACCCATGATCTTAGTTACTGTAATGTTTATGTTAGACTTTGTGTCGAATATGTGTATGGTTTTGGTTATGGCAGGACTTTGAGTTGTATTAGCGGTATAGGGTAGAGTCCTAGTCAAACTCTGTAACCCGGACCTCCTCATAAATATGAGAGGAGGGCTGCTGTTGTAACCACGACGACCAGATGGCTTGGTTTTGGGGTGCGGTGTTGTCGCGGTGTATCCGGATGCCGGCATAGCTATCTGATAATGAAGAGGAGCGCCCATAGTCATGCCCCGGGGATGTAGGCTTCGGCCGAACCTCATTAACAAATATCGTGCTTCCGGAGTCGTCTATGATTGTGCATGGGTATCTCGATCGATCCGTAGTCGCTTCCGCACGCTTGTTTTCTAGCGGTTTATCTTTTTTTTTTTTTGCGATAGTGCCAATGACACGTTTTTCATTAAGAGGGTAAAAAAATTACAACTATAGGGAGTAAGTCACAGTTTATGAACCATGAAGACCAAATAAAAGGAAAAGAAGACTCCCAACACACCAAAACCACCTAAACGACACATCTGCGAAAGGGTAAAGATACTAAGGTTGCTTGCCAACGGAGGGAGAAAATAGACGACGCCTTCAACAAGGAAGCGACGCACAAGGCGCCGCCGTCGCCGATCCAACGGACCAAGGCTTTCGCCTAGCAAGGTACAGTGTAAAAGTGTGATAACGCCCTCAATAGGGTAAGATGCATCCACAGACGCAACCGTTATCGGTACTGACCATAGGCCAGCAGCTGAGTTTTCACTCAGAATCCCTAAACCTTGACCCTGTCCTCCTCGAAAGCCCAAAAGCAACGAGGAAGCAGCAACAGCGAGCAAGAACCTAGCGAAGACTAAAAGCACAACCCAGACGCAGAGGCTGCTCCACCAGCAGACGAACACCAAAATCACGCTTCTGATCAGCAGCACAAACAACGATCTCGCGGGGCAAAGCATACCCGGAGCACAACGGCCACCACACCGGTGCCTGAGACGACAACAAAGACTACGGGGGCCAAAGGCTCACCCCACGACGGCAACCACCTTGGTGCCACAAACAGTAACCACACAAGCAAGATAATGACGACGACCAAGGAGCTGAAACGGTGATGACCACAGTGATTAGGAGCCACGACGGGCAAGGCACGCAGATGCGTGCTGCAGCCCACGGCAGGTGGCGCAGCCTGGTGGTCCAGGCAGACGCCGCGGCGGGATGGGCGGCCGGCACGGCGACAGCGGCTGCCACGACACCAAGGCCTCGTGGCGGGGACGACCGACAGGGAGCCGGAGCGGGAGGCCGGTCGGGCCGCCGCAGCCAGGCCCTAAGGCGGGGGGCAGCCAGACGCGGCGATTGGAGGCCGGGCCAGGGCAGCCACACGCGGTGACGGGAGGCTGGCCGGCAACGGCGGCATGACGTAGCGGTCAGCGTTGGCGCACGAGGAACCAGGGAGCATGGCGTTTCCAGCACCCCCGGGTGCAAGATCCGGCACCTAGAGCACCGGATCTGGCGACAGCCGCCCGAGAATCGCCGGCGACGGCGACGGCGACGGCGACGACGATGATGGTGTGGTGCTATGGGAGTTGGAGGAGGAATGGAAGAGAAGGAGATGGAAACTGCGGGAGCACCGGCATTCGGTGTCACCGCTGGCCGCCGCCGCCGGCTAGCCGGAGATGGAGGAGGCGGCGGCGGCCGACGAGAGGCCGGAGCTAGGGTAGAGGGTGGCGGCAGAAGTCGCCCCCCGAGTCGCCCACAGGAGGGAGACGCAGGGATCACGGGTCCGATACCCTTGGTGGGCCTTGGCAACTAGGAAGGAAAGGATGAAATTGACTTGTTTTGATTGATCAGTGTGATCGATGTTTCCAAGAACAAACAAACAAACTACTCGATCTCTACGATGTTAACATCTGGTTATTAGGGATTCGAGTTGTATACTTGTATATGGTTTGTAATTTGTATACGTCATTAGATTTATTTACCGTATTAGTATCCACTACCTCTGTTTTTTTTCCTTTGACGTCGAGTAGCTCGTATTTGACTTAGCCGGCGTCGTACAAAGCCGAACGGAGATAGTATTTGATATAGACAGAGAAAATAAAGGACAGCGATCTTTTACGATATGAACAAGAGAGTAGAAAGCTAGTTGTGCTGCCACGCGCGTGCTGTGTAATTTTGTGGCAAGCGACCCACTCAAACAATTAAGTTTATTTGACGGTTTTACTCAAAAAGATGTTTATTTACTCCTATTTTACAGTGGCAGGTGATGGAGGACTCAAACAATGGCAAGTAGGTAGGTTTTTTTTTTACGAATACACAGGAGAGCTGCGTATCTTTGTATTAAGCAAGAAGAAAAACAGCAGTGCGGTAGATCACGGTCACCGCGCACCGAAAACAAGGACGATCTCTCCCAACAACGACAACCAAAACAGCTCGGCGATCAACCTAGGTCAAACCTACTGCTCCGAGACCGGTGGCTCCACCCAAGACCCACAACTCGTTAACCATCAATAAACACAACATGCTACTACCAGCGGATCAGCCTCTCAGACGATCACAGCTGTGGCACGACGAAATCTGCGCGCCCTAGCCGGATTGAGCGATGGGAAGAGCTCCGAGAGCACCTCCCTGTGGCCCGAAGTCAACGCGCTTTGGTACAACTCATTGTATTCTTTGATCGCAGCTGCGGAAACTGCCGAGACGTCGTCCACGTAGCCCAAGCGCTGCAACGCGATGATCTCACCCCTCTTCGCCACCGGGACATTCGCCAACTTATGGGCGGCAAGTAGGTAGGTGACTGGCATGAATGCAGAATTGGCACGAAATTTCAAGCGGACACGTCGTCCATGGTTTGACTACGCTCCAAAAGGAAAGTCCACAAGAATACAAATGATTTCATTGTAACATGAAATTTCCGCAGCAATTTGGAGGTCCCATCTAAACTGAAATGGGTACGTGCGAGGTTCAGAGGATAACCGAGCGAGCGTAAACAAATTGACCTGATGATTTGTCACCAAAACTTCTTGCTGCTCCCATTTATTGTCTCATGCTCTGTATAATTGTTGAATAATTAGACTCCCCGCTTAGTACTCTTTTTTATTTAAATATATGTTGTGTTTGAATTTTTTTCTAAAATTTTGATCATTCACTTTATTTTTTTAAAAAAATCTACAAGTTATTATTTTTTGCGATTTGTTTAAGAGAGTTTGAAAATGACATGTTTCTATATACATTTACATATTTTTTAATAGAATGAACGGTTGAAATTATAGAAAAAAATCAATCTTAATTTATATTTAAATATGGGAGTATTCTCCGATGACCGTTGAGTCTCGTACTGTACTATATATATATTTGCCGTATCACGAGATTTTGTAGGGCAGAGGAGATAAATTAGTTAACTAAGGAGAAAAAACTCCCAATAAATCAAAAGGAAGAAATAAATTATGGAAACTTGCATGAGTCGGCAATCAGCAGCCAAGATGGGTGCCTGCCTGGTGCATCTACTCGCTCCTCTAGCTGGCTCCGCACAAAAGGACGGAGACGGACAGACATCCTCCCAAGTCCAGTCCACCAAATCGCACTTCAATCAATATTCTGCTGCCCAAGCTTTACAGGTATGTCTACTCTCGTCTCTCGAAGATCTTAGCTGTTCGTTGGCTTCTCGAATTCCTTGTGTCGCTGCCGTTCTAGCTCCGATTCAACTTTTTCTTTTCTGATGGTGCGCGGGTTCTTTACTTGAGCAGCAGCTGCAGTTCCAAGATCCTCTCCTACTTTTTCCTGTTTCGTTTTCACATGTGTAGCTAATAACATCTATCCCGCTCTCGCTTCTCATCCTGATAACTGAACACTCCCTACCCTTCCGTCTTCATGATACGTATCTTGCAGCGGAGGGGACGAACGAATGGGGATTATTCCGTCATGGCAACTCGATTCGTTTCTTGAGGATGTGGTATGCACTCCACTCGAATCCATCCTGCGCGTTGCGTTCCCTCCTCCCACGGCGCAACAGATGTGAGCTTTCCGACATCTACCTTTACCTTGCTGCTTGTCAGTCAATCGCCACGCTTCATCAGTCATCGCACACAGGTAAATACTCGGTTGGACCTATGGCGGTGTTGGTGTTGTGCCCCCTTCCCTTGTTTTAATCTTGTCTTAACATCCTGCAGAAGTAGAGTAGAGAGAAGAGGTTCGGGCCCGGGGACAGACAGGCAGATATGGTGGAGGCACGCAGCATCAGAGCTGCTGCCCACTTCTTGTTCCTCTTCTTTCTTGTGTCTCACAGGCTCAGCTCTTGTGCTTCCGTCGATGAGCAAGGTGTGTATGCGTGTGTGCAGAGGATTTTGACGGGCAATATTGTTAGAACTGATGACAAACTAGCAATTGCTTCATATGGACTTTTTTGTGCCTGATTTTTTTTTCTGTTGCTGTTGTTTCAGAGAGACCTCTTTTGAGATTTGGAGATGATCCTACTGCGTCTTCTTCGAATCGGGGTGTGAGCTGCTTAGACGATGGCAGCAACATGGTGGCCTTGTAAGTGCTCTTCTCGTTCAACCTTCAGTTTTGCCTTCTCCTGATCTCAGTCCTTTTATACAATGATTCAGGGTAATAAAGTAATCGACCCTGTATATATTACAAGTACTGTGTAGTTAGTTACCCCAGATTTGAACCACTCTTGGAACAGGTCCTTATCTCAGTTCATGAGATTTTTTTTTTTCCTATCGCCCGCTGTTGTAGGTTTTAGCTCCTAACAATCTAGCACCAGGAGTTAGTCAAATACTTGCAGGAGCAAGACATACTTGTCAAAGGAGAATTTTGACTTTTGAGCATTTCTTGATGCCCCATTTCTTCCCCCTTTCAAACTGGCAACCTGTTTTTGTTTACTTGGTGGTGCAAAAAGTAATATTTAAATAAGAAGCCGTGACAATACAACCTTTGGAAAAATTCCTGTTGCTTTTATATATGGACCCATTACCCATACCTGCAGAAATGGGGGTCTTGGCAGAATCTGGAAGTGCCAAGTCAAACTACATCAGAGGCATTCATAAAAAAAATTGTTCGTCAGAAAAAAGCAATATATCCTCCAGATCTATCAGAAAAGTGCCACACAAAAGTTAAATCCTGATATTTACATAATCTAAAATCACATGATGATTTGTGCAGCGTTCCCAAGGATGAATTGTCATCTGACTCGCACACACAAACAGAGATTTCAGAGGATGGAGTGCTGCAATCATGCAGGAAAACCTTAACAAAGTCAGTCTCTTTTCTCCCCCTTTTACTACATGCATGTAGTTCCCTATCTGTACATTTACAAACTAGCCAGATTTCTTTTTTCTTAACTTACATTCAACAATTTATCCATGTTTCTAACGTGAAACAGAACAATTAGGGGTGCTATCCAGAGGCGACTCCTGCAGCCACCCAACCAACAAGGCCCAGAATCTTCGCATACATCAGAAGCAAAGCCACAAGATGATCATTCATCCAAGTCTTTGCCTCTTTGGGCAATCTACATAATGGTCATCAGTGGAGCACTCTTGTTTGTGGCTGTAGTTGCTACTGCAGCATATGTGCTCTTGTCTCGTCGAAAGAAGGATACCACTGTCATGCCTTGGTCTACTGGACTCAGTGGACCACTCAGCAAAGCCTTCGTGGCAGGTTAGTCTCTCATCATCCGGAGCTTACGGGTAAACCAAATCAAATGGGCACAACTCCCTTATCAAAAAAAATGGGCACAACTCATCAGACAGACTAGCATGTAATCTCACCACGCTTGCATAACCTGAAGTTGTTGGGTTTGCTGCACTGTGTGTTCAGGTGTTCCTTCTCTAGGAAGGGCAGAGCTACAGACAGCCTGTGAGGACTTCATCAATGTGATTGGCTCCTCATCCAACTGCACACTGTACAAGGGAACTCTATCAAGCGGTGTCGAAATAGCAGTAGTATCCACTTCAGTGAACACCGCCAAAGATTGGTCAGAGAGGTCTGAGGAGGAGTTCAAGAACAAGGTAATAATTATTATTCAGTGTGCAAAGCTATATATATGGTACACACATTTTGTCAGGTCGATCAGTGTTCACTGCTGTGTGTCTTACTGAACAACACTTATCACTCTTCTTTCAGATATCCGTGCTGTCCAGAGTGAACCACAAGAACTTCATGAACCTACTTGGCTACTGCACCTGCGACGAGCCGTTCACAAGAATGATGGTGTTCGAGTATGCGCCGTGCGGTTCCCTCTTCGAGCATTTGCATAGTGAGTGACCTGTTTCTTCTTACTGATTCTGCTAACAGTTGTTATTCTTTTTCAGAAAGAAACACTGATGCTGCTTGTTTTCTGAAACCCTCAATAACTGAATGACTCTGCAGTTAGAGAAGCAGAAGATCTGGACTGGCCTACACGGCTGCGCATCGTCATGGGAGTAGCATACTGCCTGGAGCACATGAGCCAGCTCGACCCTCCCGTGCTGCCACCAACCCTGAGCTCCTCATCCATCTACCTCACCGAGGACTACGCGGCCAAGGTCTCGGACATCGAGTTCTGGAAGGGCGACAAAGATCTGGACGAGCAAGAAGGCGTGGCGTACAGGTTCGGCATCCTGCTGCTGGAGGTGATCTCCGGCCGGCTGCCCTTCTCCGAGGACCACGGCCTGCTCGTCCTCTGGGCCTCGAGCTACCTGGACGGCAAGAGGCCGCTGGGTGGCATGGCTGATCCGTTGCTGAGGTCGTCCGTGCCCGGCGAGGACCTGGCGGCGCTGTGTGATGTGGTGAGGCTGTGCATACACTCGGACAGGGAGAAGAGGCCGGCCATGGGCGAGGTGGCGAGGATGATGCGAGGCGTCACCGCCTTGTCGCCGGAGCAGGTGACCCCGAGGGATAACCCGCTGTGGTGGGCGGAGCTTGAGATCGCCTCGGCGGTGGAGTCCGCCGGGTGAAGTGAAGTTCAGTTCAGACACAGCCCGAGGAGCAAGGATGGATCACATCACTAAGCTGGGATTTCCTTTTATTATTATGTTTTTTTTTTTGTTGTTGTTTGTCCCCGGTTTGTTTTGTATAGTGTATCTATCTCTTCTGTTTTTGCCATTTCCCCTTTTGTTGTTGATAACCGTGAATTTTCACGAGTGGAGAACAAGAAATGCTGTCATTTTAACTAGCATGTACAAGATCGATCACGATTCACAAAGACTCTCTCTCTCTCTCTCTCTCTATGAAGGGATGGTTTCTCTGTCAAATTCAATGTGTTTTGACTCACTGCGCATATCAAGTTTAAAGATGCCCATTGCAATTCTCAAATAAAAAATCAGAAACAAATCATATATGTAAATAAAAGTCGCAAATAAAGGGAAAGGGGCTGTTCCATGTCATTTTATATATATTCTTCAGAAGAAGCAACAGGCGACGCCCACGTTTCGTTTCGTTTCGTTTCAGTCTTGCCACTTTAGCCTCTCTCAGCTCTCAAGTCTCAACTGCGGCTGCCAATGGCAACCGCATCCGACAGCATCCATCCCCCTCCGTCCGTCACCCACGACGAGGACGACGATGACGAATTCGACGACGACGACGAGGCCGAGGAAGAGGAAGAAGAGGACGGCGACGACGATGGGGGCGGATCCTCCGCGTCCCCGTCCGACGAGGCTCGCCTCGAGGCCGTGCTCCGGCGGCTCACCGCGGACGAGGTCCGGATCCGGGTGCACCAGGTCGCGATCCGGGGCTGCGCGCGCACGCGCCGCGCCGCGGTCGAGGCGGCCGTGGGCACGGACCTCGCGCGCGCCGCCACCGTGCGGGACCTCGTGCGAGCCGCCGCCGCGGCCGGGGACCGGCTCCGTCGACTCGGCGCCTTCGATACCGTATCCATCACCCTCGACGCGGCTCCGCCAGGGGTACCCGGCAGCGCCGTCGTCGTCCTCGTCGACGTCGCCGAGGCCCGTGGCCGCGCTGTCGCTGAATTCGGCGTCTTCACCAATACCCAGGTGAGTGAGCGAGCGTCTAACTAAAAATGTCTCCTTTTTCTGTTTTATTTAGCAGAATTGACTTGCCTTGCATGATCCATGCTGTTTGATATCTAAGAGGAGTGGAGTGTATTCAGTTCGCTGCTTTGCTTTGGCTATTGAGGATTTGAGACTAGGCCATGCTGCCTCCAAATACTTCGGTTTAGACACTTCAGAGACCTTAGACCGCAATTAGATAATTTGAAACCTAAAGGAGGATGTGCTGGCAATACAAGCAAGTGGGAGTGGGTTCTAATGATGTCCTTGCATTCAGAATGATCAGACAAGGCCCTACCTACTCATTTTATTTTATTTTAGCAGGTGTTGTGCCGGTAACAATACAGTATCTTGGATTATAGATAGACCTAGGAGATCAGGTTATCTTAAGGGGGATTTGTTAAAAGAAAAAATAAATAAATTTGTAGTCACATTTGTTGGAAATGAATTGGCACTCTTTAGCTGCATTGTGCAATGGATATGCGGTTGTTGTTCTTGACTCCCACTGTTTTGATTCTAGAGCAAGGTAGATTAGTTCCCTGCTCCGTTCAGTATTGGCTGCAGTATTTATATGTTCTGCATTATGGGATATTTTGTGTGTTACAGACATGATTCAAACTCATTCAAGGATATCTCTCACTCGTTCTCTGTCACTTAACATGCACATTTAACTGGTCCATGCATCTGTTGGATAGACGTTTGATAATCAGTCTTCAGCAACTACTCTGTTGATTGAGTATGCCATGATGTATGATGATCAAATATTATTATATCAGATGAATGTCCACAATTGCTTCTCGAGTTCACTTTATGAAGTCTGACCAACTTCCTTCGTGTACACCTTTTCCCAGACTAGACCATTTTCACTGGAAGGCTCACTGAAGTTGAAGAACCTATTTGGATACTGTGAGACCTGGGATGCATCAGGTGCTCTTGAATTAGATCAGACAGCAGAACTAAGTGCTGGAGTGCAAATGCCTAGAATCGGAGCAATACCAACTCCAGTGATGGCTAGGGTATCATTTCTCTCTGAGGACTGGTTAAAGTCATCTCTCAAAGAACACCTGATGGGCATTTCTGTTGGCTTGCTCTCCACCACAAATCATGATTTTGCTTACAATTTGACATGGCGAAAATTAACTGATCCAGCATGCATTTCGTCTAATTCCGTACAAGAGCACTTAGGACATAGCCTTTTGTCCTCTATCAAGTATGCGTACAAGGTTGACCAAAGGGACTCAAGCATAAGACCTACACGCGGATATGCTTTTCTGTCATCTTCTCAAGTTGGAGGCCTTGGACCTGGGAGCAAATATTCACGGTTTCTTAGACAGGTATCTCAACTTCCTTTGTGCTTCATCCTTTGCCTTGCTTGAAAAACTAAGGTTTGCACAGCACACCTTTTAATTGAATCCTAAACGAACCTAATTATTTCCTTTTTCTTGGATATAGCATTATGAATATTTGGGCATTTATTACTTATATTCTCTATTTATTTCTACCTCGGGCTTTGCCAGCTTCATGATCAATACTAACAATGCTGACTATGGTCAGTCTACATTTCTGTACCTTTTGCTGTCTGACCACTGAACATGGGCCAAAAACTTTCAAAGTTCTATGCTCTGTTAAAGCATCCAAATGGCACTTCCCTTTTTTCAGTCATTATTCATAGCACAAGAGCCAGCTAGTTCATATTTCAAAAAAAAAAAAATGATTTTATCATTTTTATTTTTCTATAATCTGATTCACTGCACAACAGTTTTTTTTATCAACAACTGACTGATTTAAACTGAAATGTATTTACTATTTTCTTGATTGTATCAGGAATTTGATCTTCGAGTGGCTTTGCCTCTAGGCGTGCTGAATGGTTCTCTCAATGCCGGAGTGGCTGCTGGAGTCATCCACCCATTGGAAAGGGGATCCACAGGATCTGTCTCACCACTTTCAGAAAGATTTTACTTGGGTGGTAGTAGATCTCTTGTATGTCGCTTGGGTGGACCATCGTCACTCTTAGGCTTCAAAACAAGAGGAGTGGGGGCAACAGAATTCAGAACCTGTGACCCCAATAACTCTGAAAATGGCACTTCCACTTCTCCTGAGCTAAATGGTCTTGGAGGTGACATAGCAGTGACAGCCTTTGCCGACCTGTCCTTTGATATACCTCTGAAACCGCTCAGGGATCTGGGAATTCATGGCCATGCATTTGTCTGCGCTGGAAATCTTGGTAAATTAACTGAGTATGATCTTCGAAAATTTCCAGTTACCAGCTTCCTCCAAACATTCAGGAGTTCTGCTGGATTTGGTATAGTTGTGCCAACCAGATTGTTTCGCATAGAGGTTTGCCCTTGGCACTCTTCAGCTGCACCATGAAGTTATCAATGAAGTATGTTATTTTTTTTTCCTTAATTTTGCTAAACGAGTGTTTCTCCTCTTGTCCAGATGAATTACTGCCACATCCTTAAACAGTTTGACCATGACAAGGGAAAGACAGGCATACAGTTTAACTTTGCTTCACCCTAATTTCATTGGCAAGGTGTCCTCATCAAGATGAATACTTGTATTTTTATCTCACTATTCTGATTTATCTTTTTTTTTCCTTCTTTTGCAATGGCTTAATTTGCGCACCGTAAGCGATAAAGGGGTTATGGAATTAATGCTGTGACTTGTAAGGCACAAAAGCAAAAGGAAAGCAAAAGAGGTTAGGAGCTTCGGTTTTCAATGCTGATCTGCAGGTTCTGGACTGAACTTGATGAGATTGTACTGGAGAAAGATCTGTGACAATAAGCCGATGGTAGTCGGAACCAAACATTGTTTCTAGGCTACAGATAATTGTCCTTTTTTTTTTGTCGAAAAAGATAATTGTCCATTCCTGAGACTCTATTTCTGTAGGAAAGTAGGAATGGGCAAATGCTGATACGTGCCCATCTGCTGTATGGTTTGGGTCGTGAGGATGGCTAGGACTGGCCAAGGTGGGTGTGATTTTGGCATCCTTGCCGTTGTCAAGATGAATCTGTTGCATACTGGAGGTATAGTCTTACTGATGTGAATGCATGGGCAGGAAGGGTATAGTATAAAGACTAGCCTTGTCATATACATGTGTGTTGAACAAGAATTGAACAAGAACACCAGCTTGGATTATAATATATAGTGGGACAATCCATCGTTTTCATCCATTAATATCCTGGGATAATCGTAGTCCTGATTCTAAATTGAAAGTGTGTTCTTTCTATATGCTGGAGCCCAGGTTGGACTGAGCGCACAATGTTGTGGCTTCGTGTATCATATGCAGGCATAACAGCCCCTTCCAGTTTCAAAGGGGATAGGGACATCTCTCTCCAGGTGCTATGCAGAGCTCGGCTGCAGACGATCGAGTGACATTTTTTCCGCAGGTGCAGGTGAGGAAGCCACCTAGCTTGACGCAGGCAACGCACACAGATCTGGCTGATGAATTTTCAAATAACACTTGAATGGATGAATGTATATATCAACGCTATGACAGATATGTTTCTTGTTCCCGGATCACGTGCCTAGCATTATATTTGGTCGAGAAAATGATGGCATATATATGCAGAATAAGCCACAGCAACGAATTGAAGCAGTTTGACTACAAGACTGATCAAACACCTTTGCTGCTGATAAGTCTGAGAAGCTGTTACAAGCTAAGCAAGCATACATCGTTTCTGAAGTATATATATGAATATATCTACCATCGTGCAGCACTTAATAATGCACACGAGACTAATTCCAATGAACGGACACAATAGTCACGCATGTCACTTTTAGTTGTTCTGTATTACATGGGTGATGGATGATCTGTTTCAGCAGCTTAGCCGTTGCCGTACTGTACATCATTATGCCTATAGAGTCTCAATCAATGAATTCTCTCGATGCATGCATGAATGGTGGTTTGGTTTCACAAGGCTAGCTAGCTACTAGTAGAATAGATCAACGATCTAGGTGATCCATGGAGATGCTTATGCATGACATTAAACAAATAAAAATGTAACGTACATTAAAATTCCAAGAAGTGTCAAAACTCTTAGTTTTCTTTTGACCTGAAATTTTAATCTCAAAAACATATATATATATAGAATATGTGAAGAAGATGTAAAGAATAAGGAACGAAAAACAAAATTATGAGATGAGCAATAGGAACAACTAATATTACACACAGTCTTAAACACGTACCAGCGTGGTACGCACTATATGTGGAAGAGATGTCGTTTTCTTAAGAATTTTTAAAAAGAAACAAGAGTCAAAAGCAGAATTAATTGTGTAACAGATACCTAAAAGATAAAGTGCCATGAAATCGCGTCCATCGTCATTCAACCAATTTTTAGTTAAGGTGTCTCTAATGCCACAAGGGCTAAACCTTACCAAATTTTGAAATAAAAAGCAACCTAACTGTCACATGTTTTGAGAGACCGCGGTAGCAATTTTCTTTAGAATTATGCTATACTGCACAATGACTGAGTTGTACTCCTAGCTGGTTTCAAAGGTAGTTTGTGAATATATGTATTTTCTAAAAACAGTAGAAAATATGGTTTAATAAAAAAAAATCCATAAGTAATATACTTTTACATCAGAACAAATGAAATTGGCATCATTTCTTCCCAAATATATAATCTAACTCTTGGTTCTTTATTAGAGTTACCTAAATCTAATTTGTTTCGAGACCCTGGGTAATAGTGTTCTATTACTTGTATTTGAGATAATTATTTATTTAAATAACTATAGGAACAAGTTCACTTTACATCATCAATCTTTTTGTAATTTAAAATAAATTATTTATGAATTTTAGTGATTAAACTAACATCATATTTGTTTAATTAGAAACAACTAGAGAATCACATTTATTTCACCTCAATAGTTAGGTGGTTCTATGAAGTTCTAGGACTAAAACTAGACTCAAACAATAGTTTGATGGTGAAAAGTAAACGGGTTACTTTAAATTATCATTTTGTGCATGATGTCGTCTCAACCTCTAATTTCTCTATTACTTAGTCAATCAATCAAAATAAAGAAAAAGCTAGCCAAACAATGTCTCTGTAGGATCTAAACATCATGGAGCATGGCATCTGCTAAGATTGGCCTCTTTCGAGATCTTTGTCTCTGCCCTCGGAGTCTACATGGTCATTTAATAAAGATAGGCAATAGTATGAGTAATATAAACATAAACAGATGATATCAAAATAACTCTAAATTAGGTAGACTTATTTTTTGGGAAATGCATTTATATGCAAAATCTCCTTTAAAACTAGCAAAATTTGTCTATTTTATATGGTCCGGTGATCAAACATTTATACTTTTGGGATTTGACGATGGTTAGAAATAGACTTCTTTTATCCTAATGAACCGTCATCTCAAAAACGAAAAAAAGCATGTTTTATTGTTTTTAGGAAATGCATTTATAAGCAAAATCTCCTTTAAACCAGCCAAATTTATCTATTTTATATGGTCCGATGATCAAACATTTATACTTTTGGAATTTGACGATGGTTAGAAATAGACTTCTTTAATTTTATCCTAATGAACCGTCATCTCAAAAACGAAAAAGAGAGAGAAAGGATTAAGTAAAACAAAAAAGAAAACGATAGCAGCATATATGTAACTACGACGAGTTAGATGTACAGGCAGGTGTGATGTTGACGTGGCACGCATGTAGACATGCGGCAGGTCGCAACAGTGGGACCCGGCCAAGAATGTGATTGTGCGGACTGAAAAAGGCAGTCCACTTTTCTGCAACCACCGAAGTACCGAACCCACCGTCTGCTGAGCTGAAGGAAATTTCCGGTCGCAGCATGTACCCTTCGATTCAATTCCTCCTCATGCAGTACTATATATGCTGAATTTCTTCGAAACTACTACTACCACTATATTGCATTGTTTGGTTCCTCTTTTAGACTCGGTGTTAATTGTGCGTGACTGGTACCTCACTTAATTCCAAACATCTTGACGCATGATATGTATCCTAGACTACTAGTATAGTGTGCATGTCTGTCGTCGATCTCTTTTAAAGCTAAGTCCAGCAGGTGAGGTAAAAGATCGGGTACAGTACAAAACGACACTGTACCGACACTGTTTACAGAGAGAGGGATAGGTGGAATAGCGGATGGATGGAGTATTTGCCTTAGCTGCTGGCGTCAGTCTAACTGATTAAAGATTACATGTATAGTGTATAAATAGTAGCTAAAATGGCATAGGGACATTGTTTTTCTTCAATTTTTTCCGTACATTGTTTAAACATAAATTCATTTTATTTCTATTAATTCCCAGAACATGAGTACTGTGTTTTGGCCGAGAGAGAGAGAGATATCGAAATCCATGGGACCTGATGATGAATCCATGAACTACCAAGTTGGTAGTACTAATTAACAACTCAATTATATATTACGTTGCAACTCATGAAGATTGAGCCGTTCCACCTAATTGTACTGCTTGCCTGCTTTCGTTGTTTCTTTTGTTTGGTTTGATAATGGTCTCTCCTGCCACGCTGGTACAACGTAACGTACACGAGATTATGCATATGCATGCATGCAGATATAATAATCACATTTCTTTTCGACCCGGCACGTATATATGCAGAGATATAGTATAGTAGATTAGTAGTACTGTATAGTAGTATGTTCCTGGCTAAAAAGGATATAGTAACATCCATGCATGCCATTCACTGACGTCTATATATATGCTGATAATATATATTGCATGCAGTATCAACAACACAGCATGCTTATACGAATAATAAGAACTAGACATCGTGTCCTTGGTTTCAAAAAGAAAATAAAAATTGGCATGCATATATGCCTACACCGACGGCATCCGCCTTGTACTGGCCATATGCCACACGACTGCATGCATGCGCCGATTCAGTGCACACACACCAAGTCAGATGATTGGACTAATGTTCCCTGCTTGCTTGATCTATCTAGCGCTCATCTACTCCCGTCAGCTTTCACACCCGGTCCGGCCTCTAGTTAGTCAGTCGTCTATTCTATATACACTGTTCCTAGCAGATGGAGACAGAAATAGAGCTGCTACATAACAAAACATCAGTTACTGGTATGACCAACGTCGATCAGAAGCCAAAGACTTTAGGGTAACTGATTATCTATGGCTGTGCCTAGCTCGTCCACCACACAGTACGTTGCTGTGTATTTTCTATAAGCTAGGTTGTCATCATACAGTTATTAGGATTAGATTAACTGCAGCCTCACCTTTTCCTAACATCTCTTTATTTGCCTTGCATTGATGGTTTCTTCTTTTTCTCAGAAACCCACCATATAGATATGGGGTGTGCATATATATGTGAGATCGATCACTTGTCACCTCATCACACGCCCATGATGTGCTGCAGACATGTGCATCACCTAGCTAGAGGATAGAAAGATAGAATGATCTATGACCTCACCTTTGTTGTCTTGGCCATCATCTCTTACTTCTTCTTCTTCTTCTTTCTCCGAGTGAGAGAGAGTTATTAGATCTATATATATGATGACGGCCGCAGGTATGAATATGATGCAATAGCTAGCAACACCACGCCAAACAGATGGCATCACAAGCACTACTAGCAGAGAGAGTTGGACGACGACGACCACCTCAGCTCACCCATCAACATCTACTACTACTTCTGGCTTGTTGAAGGATCATATCGGAGGAGCTAGTAGTTGGCCACGGTGATCGATCTCCATCGCGGTGACGCATGCTGCTGCATATGGAGGGAAGTCATGGCAGCAAAGGCCTTGAGATCTCCGCTGCAGATCAGCTGCCGTCCGGCTCCGGCGAGGCCGGGGAGGAGGATGCTGGTGCCGATGATGGTGTGCCTCATCACGGCAGGCACGACGGCAGCTCAAGCAATAATAGCAGCACGGTGGAGCTGCTGGATGAAGCCGGCGGCGGCGACAGCATCAGCAGGAAGGAAAAGGCCGCCGACGCCTCCCCGTCGCCGTCGTCGGTGCGCCCCTACGTCCGCTCCAAGAACCCCCGCCTGCGCTGGACGCCGGAGCTTCACCTCTGCTTCCTCCGCGCCGTCGAGAGGCTCGGCGGCCAAGATCGTAAGCAACTAACTGTCCATGCACCATTAATTCCTGCTGATTGATGACTGACTCCATATATATCCACCGCTCTATCTCGCTAATCACATGTGTTGTTAATTGAATTCTACCGACGATATATTTATGTATCTTTTCCTCATCGCCAGGGATTTCAATTATTCATTTCGTGCTTGTGCTTTGTGTATGTATAGGTGCAACTCCCAAGCTCGTTCTTCAATTGATGAACGTCAAAGGGCTTAGCATAGGCCATGTCAAAAGCCATCTCCAAGTATATGCTCCACTTTTTTATCTATATATGTGTTGTCCTAATCTTAATTAGTACTACAACTTTTTTATCCCTAGCTTGGTTAGATCTCATATATAATTCCATCATGTGGCCCGTTTTCTTTTTGATGTTTTTCAGATGTATAGGAGCAAGAAGATCGATGATTCAGGCCAGGGTAACTACTGATCCATGACTGAATATATAAACATCTATCTCGTTCTTAAGGAAGTGCGCGTAACTCTTTTGCATTCAGTGATAGGTGGGTCATGGAGAGGTCATCATCAGTTGCAAGATGGGCCGGGACAAGTGTACAACCTCGGCCATCTCCCCTTGCATCACGGCCAGACTGGTGCTAGTACCATATTGTCAGCAAGGTAGTTGGATCAATGGCCACACGGAGCACTCTCAAACAAAACCCATTAAATTTATATGCCTTTTTGTTGTCAAGCAGCCATGCAGCTAGCACTGCACACATTGTTCTCTCCAACTAATAATTCCATAATTGGTTTATAACGAACTAGGTTTGGTGCATGGTCTCCTCATTGGAACAACTTCCATGATCCATGCTGGCTTCACGGTCAACATCTTCTTGGATCAAAACCCTACTACTCATCAGCAGCTGAAGCCGATGCATTCCTTAGAACTCGTGCTCATCAGTGGGTTTCTTCTAGAGCTACTAGCAGCACTCCAGCTTCGATTCTTCAAGGCTGTTCATCATATCAAAACGATCAGTTCATGAACCATCAGAGGCGACTGCTGCGCGATGAGGATAACAACAACGCCCGTGATCTGTCTCTTGATCTCGAACTCGCGCTGGATATCGGGCCACGGCGGCGGGATAAGAGAATAAAGAGATCCCCAGCTTGCAGCTGGGGAAGAGAATACGAGGAGAATGCTGGGGATCAAGAAGTGGAGAGTGCTACTGATACTGGGCTATCTCTTTCTTTGTTCCCATCTCCTAGTAATGGCAGTGATCATGAAGTCCTAGGTGTCAATATGGATAAAGGGAAAGCACATCCAACAAGGACAAGTACTCTTGATCTCACCATATGATCTAGTGTGCAGTGTGGTGATATCTCGTGGTACTTATCCATGTATGTAGAGGAATTAAGACACATGTTATAAATACCTACATAGGTAGAGTCATTAATCACACCATATATGCTATTTTTGATTTTATACTTACATATATTTTTGGGAATTTATTTTTGATGTTGTCTTTTACCCCAATATGCCAGCCAAAGTACTTCATGGAATGTAGTTTGAGTAGCGTGTGTGCTTAATAATAAGTATAATTTGCCCCAACGAACCGTCTATATGTGGCACTACTGCTTATTTTTAGGGTTTTAAATTTTCTTATGAATTTCTTAAGATTTACTCCCTCCGTCCACAAAAGAATGTAATTCTAGCGTTTGAAATTTGTCCATGAAAGAATGAAATTCTGGACCTGGACCTGGACCTGCCATTTCTATTATGCATGTGTACATGCAACATTAATAATCTAAAAAATATACCATTTGTGTGCGTGAGAGAATAAAAGAGTAGGGGCACATGCGTAACTTTCTCTCCCTGCTAATCTTTCTAAAAAAAGGCCCAGGATTTCATTTTTTTTCCTGGATGGAAGGTGTATTTTGACATGCATGTTTGAAAACATTCGTTTTTTAACAACCAGCAACTTTGTTAAGTATTGTTCTGATTTGTAATGATAGTGAACTTGAGATATATTTTACAAGACTTTCAATTTAGACATAGCCAACTATTACCTATGGATTAATCTTAATCATGGGTATGTTCATCTGAAGTTACCTTTGTCGATTGACTACTTGAATTTATTTGTGATATATTTGGTTATCTTCTCGATTTTCTCCAAGAAGAAATTATAAAAAAAACAATGCTTCAACTATGTCTAATTCGGTTTGGTTAGAGCCACTCTTTAATTTTTTTTGCCTAAGAGAAAAATGAGACATTGGTTTGTCAGAGTTCTCTCCTTTTGAAATGAGACATTATATTGCTTTTATCATAGTTCTCTCATTTCATCAATGTAGAGTTATTGATTCTTGTTTATCAATATCTGTTTTCTATTGCCTTTACTCGTTTTTAGTAGGTGTATTATTAGGATTTGAAAAGAAGTCTTTAAAAGTATTTTCACCGCCAGTTTCTCTTATAATATATAACCAATGATTGCTACAAAATCAGTGTCGTGTTGACAAATTTTGAAATAGTAATATACTCAACCATGCATGCTTATATATAATTCAACTAACTATTGGTCAAATTCTAAAAAAAGTACTTGTTAGGTCTGGCCTGTATTATGGATGTTGGTTTCAATTCTTGTAAGAATTAATACATTTCATTTCCTTGTGAAAATTCATGTACTTCCATATAAATATTCAGTGGAAAATGAGAAGTGTGAATATCAAACCTTTAAAACATAGTTCATTTCTTTGTGGATACATTTGTGCATATATCACCAAAAGATACTATAAGTGTGGAGTCCCTTATTGAGGTTGACATTGTGAACTTGAACATCATGTCCGTGAGTAATTCTGCAACATATATATAGGACAATGAGCTATTTATAGTGAGAAATAAAAAGCTAATAACTATGGCCAAATCATGTATATGAGTGTTCGGTGCACATTACTAGACTCCATGTACTGTGTGATTATAAAGTCGAGAAGGAAGATGATGTTTTAGCGGAATGGACATGAGGGAAAAGAAAAATGTGAGATAGTCTGCGAGAAGCTATGGAATTTGAGCAAAAGAGGAAACAAAAACATATATTGGCGCTCTTATCTTCTATCCTATATAACGAACTATGGGGAGGCTGATTATTAGATGTTTTAAAGTGAAATCAAGAGCAGAAATATAATGAACAATCTCTCCAATTCACTCGCATGTATATTTTGCTTTGCATGTGCATGGTTAAGGAAAGAAGTAAATGGCTCCATGCTAGCTGGTAATTATTGACAATTAACTTAATTACAGACACGTCTCATCATTTTCTAAACATCACTTGCACATGCTCATGTGGTGTCATTATATTACGAACAAAGCATCTCTGCCCTAGCTCAAAACTTTGAAAGATAAAGAGCGAGTATAAGTGGCATATCTATAGGAAAATGCTTTGCATACAAACATTATCATGAGTACAGCTTGTATCTGTATACAACTGATTATTTTCCAACCATTTAGATTTCAAATCACATTTGAATTATAAAAAAATAAATCCCATTTTACAACCCTGAATTGCCACTATCATCTCATCTGGAACCACAAACTACGAAACCAGGTAACTCAAGTCAGACAAAAAAAAACCCGCCTGAGCCACTTTAAAGCAGTTTAAGAGATAGTTTTCTATTTTCTAGAAATAATACTACTACAATCTTATTTAATCTCTAAAAGTTTATAATTAATTTATTTAAATCAGAAAATACAAAATATTGCTATTTTTCTTGAATTTAATATAACCTACCTATTGACTCTATATTTAGAACATTTGGAACATTTAAGGCTATATATGGCCTGCAGGAACCTCACAGGTATGTTTTCTTTTCTAGAGAAATAGGATGATTGGATATACAGGCAAATAATTAAGAAATCACGTCGTCCTTGTTAAATGGTTGGCAATTGAGCATGTCCCATGAAAAATGTAAATCTGTTGAAACTTGAGAAAGATAACTAAAAAAATGAGTCTATTCTAAAAGAATTAGATTTAGCTGCGTAATGCGAGCAAGTGACTATTTACAAAGAGTAGTGAACAAAGATACCATACCAATGGACAGTTTCACAGTGGTAACAAATCCCCCAACAAATAAACTAAGATACCAACATTATTGGCATTGTTGCCTGGCTGGCTCAGCTCGATCGATCCAGTCCAATCAGGAGTCAGGACTCAGGACCACCAAACAAACTATACTACTACTAATAAAATAATGGAACTGGATCAACGTCCATATATAAAACAAGATAATGAAAGGAACAGGAAGAGATTGTGAGGCGTGGAATGCGACAGCTGAGCTGCAGCTTCATCCGATCCACGGCACGGCTGCTGCTTCGTTGCAGCCTTGCAGGCAGGCGAGGAGAACAACAGATTGATCCAGTCCAGCACCTGCAGCAGCAGCTGCGGACCATGTGGACGGACATCCCGCTGGTCCGGGACGCCGGCGCCGCCGTGCTCACCGGAGTTGCCGCGGCCGTCGTGCTCCGGTTCTGGGAGGAGGTCGCTAACCGCGCGCTGCTGGACCAGGTCATGCATGGACCCTCTCCCTCCGATCCCTTAGCTTCTTCAGTTCTTCTTCCTCACACCTTAATTAATTATAACGAAGAAGATGGGCCTGCGTTGTGTTTGTCCTGATTTGGTACTATATGTGCTGCCTTCCTTCCTGTGCCAACAATAGTTTCAAGCTATGAACTTGTCGTTGCAATTCGTTTCAAGGCAAGCTGCCCCTGAACCTCACCCTCAAACTCCGCAGCTTTTACTGTCACATTCTGAATATATAATGAGAACCTATACGCAGTTAATTCCTTCCTGGCGCTACTTTGTAATAATCTTATTGCCTTTTCCTGCCCTCTAAAGATGAAGTTTGCTGATTGGTGCCTGCCTGATTCTATGTCCTTTCGCTGTGCATTCTAGAAACTCTGCAGGAAAATGGTGCACATCACTGTTGGGTTAGTGTATTTCCTCATGTGGCCTTTGTTCAGGTAAGTAAATTAGGCCACCAACAAGGTCACTTCTTCATCTTCCACTCCTAGTCCTAGCTAGGAGCCTAGGAATAGTCTATCTACCTAGCATTGCAGCTAAACTAATTTCCATTTTCAGCTCAGAGGATGTGTATGCTCCATTCCTTGCTCCCCTTATCATCATCGTCAACATCATCAAGGTGACAGTGATCGGGCTTGGTGTGGTCAAAGATGAGGGCATGGTTAACTCGATGACCAGGCATGGAGACCACAGGTAGATTCTGTGGGGATCAAACTAAAAATGGCCCCTGTCCGTCAGCCCTGACGACGAACTAACAGTCCCCATGTTTTTCATCTTGATTTACTCCAGAGAACTTCTCAAGGGCCCGTTGTACTACGCCTGTGCTGTAACTCTGACAACAATTGTTTTCTGGAGGACATCGCCCATCTCAGTCGCCGTGATCTGCAATTTGTGCGCGGGAGACGGTCGGTATCTAATAAGATCTGAGGCATTGCTTCTCGTTCTTGACTGTCACCATTACTACCTGTCGTCCCCGTTGGTAGCAGCAGAGCCAGAAGTGGTTGCTCTGTTGACCCAACACACTGTACCTGTATGCTTTTTTCATTCAGGTGCCGCCGACGTAGCTGGGAGACGACTCGGGCACGTGAAGCTCCCTCACAACCCTGAGAAATCATACGCTGGCAGCATCGCCATGTTCTTGGCCGGTTTCATCGCATCAGTCCTGTAAGCAAACGACACAGCCCATCTGGCAGACTGGCACCTCCTTCTTGAACCAAATCGTCCTAGCTAGTACATTTTTGCAGCTTGGATCACCTGAAAAACAAAATGTAACGATCGAAACGGACCTGCAGGTACATGTGCTACTTCAGCATGTTTGGGTTCGTGGAGAGCAGCTGGACCATGGTGGCCGCCTTCGCTGCCGTATCCCTGGCCGCAGCTGCCGTGGAGTCGCTCCCCATCAGCACGCGCCTTGACGACAACCTGACGGTGCCCCTCGCGTCTGCGGTGGTTGGCGTCCTAGTCTTCTACTCCGTTGGGATCACAAGTCTGTGCTGCATGGGCAGTGGAGGAGGTACAAGTGGTTCAGCAACAATCCTTCAGGTGGTGTTTGCAGGCAGCAGGTAGCTGCAGACCGCAGTGCAGAAGCAGAGATGTCAGATGAGCAGCGACTTAAGTCCTGATGTGGGTTGTCAAAGACATTTCTGTTGTTGTTGTGGACGTCACGATAAATCATTAGCAAATAAGTTTGTGCTTGTGAGCACAACACAGACTGGCGAAATCACATAAAAGGTTGCAGCGTGTGAGCATGTTGTTCTGACCAGAAAAAAAAACGAAGTAAAAAAAAAAGAATTCTGACCAGAAAAATACAAAAAGAAGTTTAAAAGAGAAACAAATGTTAGAAAAAAGTTAGAAAGGAAAAAAAAATTTAGACCAGGAAAAGAAAAACATTTAAAAAGAAGTTAAAAAAGAATTCTGACCAGAAAAATACAAAAATAAGTTTAAAAAAGAAAAAAGAAGTTAGAAAAAGTTAAAAAGGAAAAACAATTCAGACCAGGAAAAGAAAAACATTTTAAAAAGAAGTTAAAAAAGAATTCTGACCAGAAAAATACAAAAAGAAGTTTAAAAAAGAAAAATAGAAGTTAGAAAAAAGTTAAAAAAGGAAAAAAATTCAGACCAGAAAAAGAAAAATATTAGAAGTTTAAAAAAGAAAAATAGAAGTTAGGAAAAAGTTAAAAAAGGAAAAAAATTCAGACCAAAAAAAAGAAAATATTATGGCCCATGCAGGTCTCGAACCTGCGACCTTCGCGTTATTAGCACGACGCTCTAACCAACTGAGCTAATAGGCCTTTATATGATCCATTATTTTCTTTGTTATAGAAGTTTCTGTACAGTTTGGACCACATAGGCAAAAATAAAATGATGGCAAAATAGAGGAATAAAAAACAAGGAAGCGAATGAAAAGTCGCGTTTGGAACACAGGATCTAGTAACATAGAAACCATGTTTAACCAAGGCCTGTTTCCGAATTATCCTTGTAGTACACAAGCTACCTCTTAACTTTTTGTAAATACATATGTTCTCATTCCATACAATAAAAATAGTGCATCTCAAGTCTTCTTTGCATGGAGACTGTCGAATTCAACAATCAGTGATATAAATGTGTATATAGTGATATAAATGTGCATGTTTTCTTTGTACAAGGTAACTTTGTATACTACGTTCTTCGAATAAAGGCGGTGCACTAATAATCTAAATTAGGGAAAAAAGGTCAGCGCAACAAAATTGATAGAGCAACAACCTAATGTGGAACAACAAAGCAATCAACACTTTGTATACTTTTTCATTATATTACTTTGTGCCATTGAGGGAAAGTGTCTCATGTGGAGAAATACCAGGTGAACAAACGGATTGTGAGGCTTGTTCATCTAAGTTTGCGTTCGTGCGTATGAAGGATCTGCTAAAAGAGCTTATGTTAGTGATAGAAACCAATTACTCCTCAAAATTCAAGAGCTAATTTATCTTGGCTGTATGTTTCTATATGCACAATACAGATGCACTTCTTTTGTTGCTTTCCCATCGTACATGTTATTTATTTTCATGCTTAAGTTGATACTGTGTTTTGCACTTATCTTGTTCGTCAGATGATGGGTATTCTTCATTTTGATGGTGCTTCAAAAGGGAACCCAGGAAAAGCAGGTGCTGGAGCTGTGCTTATGACTGAAGATGGTAGAGTGGTATAGTCAAATACTTAGCGCACTTGAAAATTTGTCATTTGCAGCTGCTCCATGTCACTGATTCTATGTCCCTCATAACCTTGAAGATATCTCGATTTTGTGAGGGTCTTGGTGTCGTTACTAATAATGTTGCTGATACCGGGGCCTCATCTTAGGACTGAAATATGCGGCCTATTAGGCATGGATTCAAGAGAGCCAGGAAAAGTTGAATGTTTGTTTCGAAACAGAGCACATACATATGCCTGGGTGATGGGCTGATGGTGTTTGTGCCAAATGTTCAGCCTGGAGAGAGGCGGCTGGCATCCGATGTGCCAAATGACAAACCCCAAAGAAAGCATCATTCTGCGGATCGATGTCAGGTTTAATTATACCAAAGGCAGCTGCACAGCTCTTCTCCGATCGACATCCCCAGCTGGACGCGGCCAAGACGCAGCGGCGGTAGTTCACGGGCCATCGTCGTCGTCGCCAGTATGGGCTTCGTCCTCTGCATCTCCTCCCACGTCACCACAAAGCTGCTGGGCCTGGGCTTCGACATCGGCATCCTCACCTTGCCTAATCACTATTCGTGTATAGCCAATTCATATATCCATCCCAATGCAAATGGTCTCGTGCAACTCTGAAAAGTAGTCAGATGGAAGTTTTCTCTTTGCTTCGTGTAATCAGATCTTAATAATAAGGAAATCACACAACAAGGAACCGACACAGATCGATGTCCCTTCGAAACCAAAATTGTCGAACCAATAATTCAGCCAAACACTTGAGCACGCACGCAACATTGTAATCCGATCCACGAATTAATCCGTATTTAGAAACTAGATACGTTCTGAATTTTCCACGGATTCAGTGAAATGAACAAACAACTTGTCTCCGCCATCATCTTTTAATCATTCAGTCGCCCTCCACTGACTTGACCACTACTTAACGAGCAATTAATTGGCAAGCACAAACAGTACATCATCAAAACACCAAAAAGAAGAGACACTAGCTATTCAGTGCAAAATAGTAAACTTCATATTATCATCATCGTGGAACAGACAAATCTCTCAAATAAAGCAAAAGGGGGAAACGTGCACAATAATTAAATTACTACCCTATACTAGGCCGTCATCCAAATCATCTTAACCTTTCTCGATTTGCTTTGCTATTTGATTATGTCCGTTAAAGCAGGATTGAACGGTGATTTTTTTTACTGGCGTGGATACGCCAAAATGAATAAATTTTTGGCAAAAGGTCTACGTAACCCCCCCAATCTTTGGAGGGTGGTGGTCTACTTCACCCCCTCACCTTCAAAGGTTGGGGGTTTATGTAGACTTTTTCCATAAATTTTTAGCATCACGCCAGAGCAAACAAATTCTTAGCATCAAGAAAGGGTAGTACGTACACCACATCGGAGAATTGTCGTATATTTTTCACAAATCACTAGTGCTGAAAAGGGAGAATGCACTGCCAATCTATTCTGTGAATGCCCTAATAGTAGCATGTAGAAACTTTGGGTGGGTGAGTAAAAAAAAGTTAGGCATAGTAGCCACCACCACTCCAACCAACAGAGAAATGATAACAAGTGCCTGGTCTGTTATTACTCATGTAACCTACATCGTTTCCCCTTTCCTATCTTGATGATGACTCCAACCAACAGAGAAATGATAACAAGTGCCTGGTCTGTTATTACTCATGTATCCTACATCGTTTTCCCTTTACTATCTTGATGATGATGATGGCTTGGTACCGTTAGTCAAGTTTCCTTTGACGTTCTCTTCAAAATCGCCTGCAGATCTGATTGTTTAAGTAATTCAGCCTTTGATTGTTGCGCGCTATCTCATCCTTCATGGTCGATATTTCACTTTTAGTAGCATCCATCCTGGCCTGCATTCGGTCCAGATCCGGGATCATCGAAAAAAATAAGAAAGCATGGATTGACATCAAGAAAGCTGCCGTAGGTGCAGCATCTGCGGCTCCTTCCAAGATCCTGAAAATGGACAAATATATACTAGTGAAAATACAGAGCAAGTATCGAGTTTTTTCTTCATTTGCAAATAGATAGATAGATAGAGTCGATGTCAAAGCAAGATGTTGGTTATACCACATCCACATAGGGCCAGGGGTAACTTTCTTTGTATGAGTTTGAGGACCCTGGAAGAAACATGAAAGAAGAAACAACATCAACAATGCAAGTAACGTGGAGAGCGAGGTTGGAAGGATTACTACTGCTACTACATGGTCGCATAGTAGAGCAGCAGCAGCAGGCATGATACACGCACGGATCTTATAATAATTTCATCGAATCGGAACCCAAATGCTTGATCAAGTATGGTCCTGTAGTACGCATCATACATACATGCATACCTATGATCCTGGTTGCGACGACAGAACACATTGAGATAGATAGTAACTTTTTTCTTAATCGCTAATTTAGGTGTCATAGATTTTTTTTTTTTTTTTTTTTTTTGCACTTGACAGATTGATCCATGCCAAACAATAATAACAATTAATCCAATACACGTTTAACAAATATTTATTTATTTACTATAGGAAAGGAAAGTGCCCGTGCGGTTGCAACGGGGTGAAAAAAAAAAAAGACAAATGTTGTCATGCATATTGGAATTTGCTTATGTGTATGATGATAAAGATCAAGGACAATTGATTTGTATGCACTTAATTAGATAACCCACGAAACCAGCCCACATCGAACCCGTGCTTAACACTCTGCTCGGGTTGGTTCCAAACCGCTAAACCCGGCTATTTCACAAGTTCATCTTCCTTACCCTCTACGCTACTGGAGGTGGCGCTGTGCCGCGGCCAAACATGCATGCACATCTGATTTGCTATACAATCGACTTGCTGGAGCGGCCGAACGCCGCCGTTGAGGGGAGTGACTGGAGGAGGCTGCACTGGCTGCTGCTCGCACTTTGCGGCAGCTCCGCATGGCGACCGGTGACGATCCGCTCTACGAACTCCTGCATGGCGTCCACGGCGCCGTATAGTTCCATTTCCATTAGTGCTCTCCGACCCAAGGAGCCGCTTGCTCTTGTAGACGACGACGTACAGCCGTGTAAGCGGAACTAGGCCAGCGCGAGAGCTCCTTGCATGCTAACCCAGACCATGTACAGGCCTACACTTAATAGAATCAAGAACTCAAGGACGAATTTATTAAGGCCCGCTCTTTTATAGGAGTAGATTATAATAAAGATTATATACAGAAGAAGAACGTGTAACAGAAGATGGGTAGGATGCAGGTCTGAATGCAGGTGTAGATAGAAGAAAAGAAAAGAAAAATTGCGTTACCCCGGTGGAGTAGGCCGAAAGACGATGGAGGCATGGTCCCGGGGGCGGCCCTTGGTGACGGCGGAGGGCCTCCGGCACAACAAGGCGAGACTGCCTAGCCAACATAGATCGAAGGAGCGCTGCTGCACCAGCCATGGCCGGACGGACGGACGGGCAGACGCGGAGTTGAACGGGGGGCCAGCCAGACGATTGCTTTTGTAGCCCTAGCTAGCCTTAGCCGAGTTGGATTTGGATTGGAGAACCCACCGGACTGCCACCAGATGATCCCGGAGCCGAGTTTTGGGAAGGAAACGTGAGTTATTCGGGCCAATCCCGGCCCATGACCCCAACGATCCTATATCCCATCATACTAATCTATCTATCTATGTCTATCTATCTATTCTTCTATCTATTATTTATCTATACTATAAAGCGTGAGTTAACAAAAAATATTTTTTACTCTAGAAAACTTGTACCCTCGTTGACTTGTAGACCTACCATGGCCCCACAAACAGAGCAGAGAGCCCACCAAAAACCAAGTTACATGAACAGAACGGAACAGAATGCTGTTCCTGCTGTTGAAATTGCAGCCCACGGGTGTTTTTCGTCGAACTTTTTTCACCACAATACCATGTACCCACATGTCCGATCCGACTGAAATCTCCGCGTTCCCAATCTTCTAGCAAAATTTCTACCCTCCACGTTCATGATCCTCCAACTCACCGTATTATTAACTCCACATGGATAAGAAGCCTGCTTCCATCGGATTTGAGTCCATTACAACCCACCTAAATATATGTATATAAACAAATATACATGAGAAGAAACGATTATAATCCCAAATTGCTCCGAGAAGCAACGATTTGCATACTCATAACCTATTAACATGTCTGGTAAAGCATACGAGCAAGTTTGAGTGACTAATTGCTGAGGAATCGGGGATAGTCCTGCCTGTGTGCATGCAAGAACCAAGAGAGAGGGAAGAGAACAGGCAGGGTGAATCTGCGTTGAACAGGGGGAGACCGAAATCCACACGATTGCTGGCCTCAAATGTAGAAACTTTGGGTGGTTGAGTAAAAAAAAGGTTATTATTAGGCATAGTAGCCACCACCACTCCAACCAACAGAGAAATGGTAACTGTTACTCATGTAACCTACATCTTTTCCCCTTTACTATCTTGATGATGATGGCTTGATATCGTCAGTCAAGTTTCCTTTGACGTTCTCTTCAAAATCGCCTGCAGCTCCGATTATGTTCTGTAAGTATCTCAGCCTTTGATCGTTGCGCGCTATCTCATCCCTTATGGTCGGTAATTCACTCTTAATAGCATCTATCCCGGTCTTGATTCGGTCCAGACGCGGGATCATCGAAAGAAATAATAAAGCATTGATTGACATGAAGAAAGCTGCCGTGGGTGCAGCATCTGCGGCTCCTTCCAAGAGGCTGAAAATGGACAAATACTAGTAAAAATCCAGAGCAAGTATCGGGTTTTGTCTTTATTTTACAGAAGATAGATAGATGTCGAAGTCAAAGCAAGAAGTTGATTGTACCACATCCACACAGGGCTAGGGGTAGCTTTCTTTGTATGAGTTTGAGGACCCTGGAAGAAAATGAAAGAAGAAACAACATTACCAATGCGAGTAACGTGGAGAGGTTGCTAGGACTACTACTACATGGTCGCATAGTAGAGCAGCAGCAGGCATGATACACGCAAGGATCTTAATTTCATCGAATCGGAACCCAAATGCTTGATAAGTGTGGTCCTCTAGTACGCACCATACATACATCATACCTATGTATCTATGATCCCAGTTGCGACGACAGAACATTGAGAGATAGATAGTAACTTTTTTCTTTAATCGCTAATTTAGGTTTCGTAGATTTTTCTCACTTGACTGATTGCTCCATGTCAAAGAATAATAACAATCCAATACACGTTTAACAAATACTCCCTGCGTTTCAATTTATAAATTGTTTGACTTTTTAACACCAAGTTTGATCAGTGTCTTATTCAAAACATTTCACAATTATCATTTATTTTCATTGTGGTTTTGTTTAGCGTATAATATACTTTAACTACGAATTAATTTTTTTATTTTGTCACAAATATTTTGAATAAGACGAACCGATCAAATTTGGTATAAAAAAATCAAACGGCCTATAAATTAGAATGGAAGTATTTATTTATTTATTATGCACATGTAACACAATGGGTGGGATGCAGGTCTTCAGGTGTAGATATAGATAGATACTAGTAATTGGCCCGTACGTTGCTACGGGGTAAATACTATTTTTCAAAAGACCAAAATGCAAATAAAATGGCATCGATTTAGAAGAAAATCTAGAATATAAACTTTTTTTTAGAGATCAAGCTTTAGAAATTCACCGTGTTTCAATCATTCCGAATACGTGAAGTGCATTATCAAAATATTTGAACATTGAAAAAACAATAAGAGACAAAACACCAAAAAAAATCGGTGAATCATAGCCATTAGGTTAATGCAAGAAAAGAAACAAATGATTCATTGGCCCCTCAAGCAGACACCTTACGTCCCTGCTGTAGAATGCATTCTATTTCTCCATAGCGTTTCTAAGCTAGTACCAAACTATGGAAGGCACAATACCTGAGCATCAAACTTTTTTGATCCACCAAATTTTTATTTGTCAATTAGCATATCATGTAACAAAGACAGTAGGTGTTGGGACTTGGGGATGATATTTGCATAATATTCAATTGGAACTTTACCATTTGAAAACAAACATTTACAAGCCTACCCGTCTCAAAAATGCTAAAAACATGGCATTATATGCCATTTAAAAAAATGTATGTCTTTACAACAAATGTGTAGATGAATAACCATATATAATGTTTCAACGAGGAAGAGATCTCATGTACAGCAAAAATGATGATTGTACTACAAAAACATAGTTCTGTACAGCCATAGAAGAACGGCCAGGAATATAATTGAAACGTGAAGAGACACGATGCCTTGAGACTACGGGACCTTAAATCTTTCTGATCTCATCACAATGTTACTTTTAGTTAAGCAATAAATCAATTGAATACACACATCGACTAAGCATGTAACAAAAGTAGCAGCTGCTGAAGAATTCAAACCAAGCTGAGACGCTGAGCTGCAGCTCCACAAAGATGGAGAAAAGAAGAGTAGAAGACATTGTGAGCTACTGAAAGTCTGCAGCTGCTGGACTAAACTGATCAGCTTGTTGCTTTCCAAACACGTTGGCTGGAGTGGAGAGGTAGATGCTTGTAGCTACTACACTGGTTTTCATATGATGATCGAGAAAAACTGCTACTGAAAATCAGCTGCTATACTGTTGATTCAGCATCTGAACTTTGAGGAATGAGAAAAAGCTGCTGCAAAGTGCAAACCAGTACATGGAAATGGCATCCGTACATGGCTAGCTACTACTCTTGATCGCCTAAACTGAACATAAATGATGTTAAGTAAGCAAGACTTTCATTTTCGTGTTCATACTTCAGGTATGCATTAAAGCAAATAATATATAATGAACACATGCAACTCATTAACTCTTTTAGAACCAAAGTAAACAAATCAAACAAACAATTGCGAGTTCAGTGAACAGAGATACCATGATTTTGACGAATTTCTTATTGTAACAGCGTAACCTGCTAGCTATGAACACATGCCAGCCAATTAGCACGATACACTAAAATCATGTTGCTTAATACAAAGGCCCTTAACTCGTTCACTCTATTTGCTGTATAATCTGTGTCCTTATATTGGACTCTTCGCCCATTTAGATGAATAGGAATATTAATAAAACCGGGGAATGAAACCACATTGTTTCTTTTTATGCATAGTCATCTATTATGCTGGAACAATCGTGTGAGCCATCAGACACTGCAGCAGTAATCAACTAATCAAGAGCATGTATCCTTCAGAATTACTTGCCACTGTAACAACAGTAGGATGCATGCTGGCTTTACCTCCTGGTACGCGATCTGCTGAAACTTGTCATTGTACTTGGAGAGACGGATCTTCTTCATCATATGCCTACGCCAGCGGCGGATAGGGTGGATGGGGTTTCGATGGTAGGAGGATTGGATGGCGCAAAGCTTGGTCTCCACATTTGCAATGGTGGAGCGGTGGCCGCCGATCTTAGGCAGCCCGGTCGCGTGGAGAGGGAGGGAGGGAGGGAGGGAGGGAGGGGGGGGGGGGGGGGGGGGTAAGCTGGTGGCGGCCAAAGGCATGAACAGCAGCAGTGGAGAGCGAGCGCGAGATTGGGACAACGGCGGCGGGGAACACTTGTGTGATTGGATGACGGCAGCGGTGATCGCAATATGGGGAGCGGTTCCGGCCTCCAGTAGCGGGTCCTACCTATCGGCGTAGAAGAAAATCACAGGAGGCAGGGCGCGGGCGGAGTGACGGCAGCGCACGTACAGGAGGATCGTCGTTCTGTGTGGATTGTTGTTGGTCAAGTATTAGCTATGGTGGATTGCAAGTAAATGAAAAGATTGAAAACACACAAGAGAAGGCAAATCTAGGTTCAGGATGTTATTAGCATTGGCAATAACAAGATCAGTATATAGTATGCACTATGTAGCAGTAGGAGCAATCAAGTTTGACGTGCTCAGGCATGGAAATTATTGCTTAAAAAGAGATTCAGTTGACTGGGTTTTCCTACCAAAAGCTTCATGTCAGTTGTCTTATTCCCTAACTAATTTTTCTGTTGTCATTCCCATTTTTTGAGTAATAGTCTACCACAAGTGCTCTATGCACCTGCCCATCATGTTGAGAGTGGAAGTCGCAAGGTAAATTAACACAATGTCCTACATTTTCAAATAGCCAATCATACCAAGTGAGACCAAAAGGCATATCACTGCCTTTGCAATGAAATATCCAGTAAAACAAATAAAATACAATGATCTGGCTGCAGTGGTTATGTTTTGTACACTCTAATTATGTTGCTCGAAAAATTGGCTCAATTGATTCCATCTAAGATCCCGGAAACACCAATTAGACAGAATAATTATTGGCAGGGCACATAACATGGGAGATTTGTATTCAACCTTGTCCTTAATTGAGATAACACTAAAAGTAGATACAGGAGAAGCTATTTTTAACCAAAGGGGCATATAAGAAAGTTACCATTTCATAAATCACAAAGGCTAATGGGATTTTAAGATGCAAGTTGTGCTCGATTACACTGTCAGAGTAATTTGCAAAGGCCATGGATGCAAATATGTAAAGAAAGAAGAAGCATTTTTAGAAGATAGGATCTTGCATACATTGGCGAATCGGGGCCATTGCCCGTAGCAGACTGCGCGGGCAACCGCCGGCCGCGCGGGCTACCGAGTCGTCACTGGCCAACGGCGGGGACTCCCCGATGCGCAGGGTCCCAAGCGCCGGGGACCGGCGGCGCGGGCTGCCGAGGCAGGGGTCGCGTACCGGGAGGCGGATGAAACGGAGGGAGGTCGGCGGGGTTGAGGCGGTAGGGGTGGGTGCCGACTTTGGGATGGCCGGATGGAGGCGACGGCGTTTCGGTTGCGTTACCCCGGAAGTGGAGTAGGCCGAAAGTCCATGGAGGCATGGTCCCGGCACAGCAAGGCGAGGCTGCTTGTAGCCCTAGCCCTAGCCCTAGCCGAGTTGGACAACCCTCCGGCCTGCCACCAGATGTGCAAGATATATACCTGTTCGTTTGCGGCAACATGCACGTGTTGTGAGATAATCAAACAGATAATAGAAAAAAAAAAGAAAAACAGAATTAAAAAGGAGTCCTGATTGATTAGCGTCGTTCCTTTCCCATTAAAACCAAGAGAAAGAAAATAACACGTGGGTATAGGTATAAAATGAGATAAGAAATAAAGAGAAGGTGGATGAAATATTTTGGATCTATGGGTTTTGGATTTTTCCATCTCTTTACAAATTTTTTCAAACTGCGCAGTGGGATCAGCGTGAGGGGTATATCTATGCCTTTGTAGATAAATTTTTTTTTTTAGAAAACTCGCTCTTTTATAGTGTAGATATATCGATGGAAAGCTAAAATAATAATCTTCCCAACTCAATTAAAATCACTTTAAAATTTGGTCTTAGTTAACGAAAATCTTTGAAACAATATGACATGGAATTTATTCGCGAGCCCGGAGTGCAGGAGCAGCCCATGAAAAAACGGATGCCTATATCGCATGCATGCTCCGTTTTTTACGTTCTATATATCCATGGAAAGCTAAAATAAGAACCTTTCCAACCCAATTGACATCACTCTAAAATTCACTTGCAATTAACAGAAATCATCAAGACAATATGGTCTACAATTTATTCGAAAACCCGATTTAGACGGATACCCATGTCGTATACGGACTCCGTTTTTTATGTTCTATATATTACCGAAAAGCAAAAAATAAATTTTCTTACCAAACTGACACCATCTAAATTTTGGTACATGCAAGAGAAAATTCGAAAGAATAGGATATGGAATATATTTGCGAGGCTAATCTTATATATATTTATCTAGAGATGCTTAATGGTTTATTTTGGTCCCGTTGCAACGCATGGACATTTTGCTAGTCTATATCTATACCTAATAATAATAATAATCTATATCTATACCTAATATCAAATCAAACTAGCAAAAATGTCCGTGCCTTGCAACGGATATGATAAAAAAGTTGCTAGAAAAAAAAATCTCCTCTTTAATTTTATTGTTAGACAAAGAAAAGAAATGTATATACCTCGCTGCTGAGTATAATCTGCCATGGTGTGTAGCGCACATGCCTCGCATTGAGCAATCCATATCCATGAGATATGGTTTTGAGCGTTATCAAGCATAGATCAAGCGCCCCACGGGCGACCATTAATTTGTTTCCTTTCTCATCTACTGTGCACGTCTCGATTAGCCCCCGATGGGCAAGACAAATCGCTGCTTCCGCATCTGATCTGTTAACGCTGCCGTGAGCAGCCGTGAGCTGCTTGATTGCCCCTAAACTTCCGATGACCAATGGCATAAAGCACCGATATTGTTTCTCCTCTACACACCGCGCACGCTCTCTATCTCTATACTTCCTCCATGCTCAAGTGCCGGCAAGGGAGCAGTGAGCTCTCTCCAGTCCATCCCTCGATGGATCAACCTCTATGTTTCTGTTCGTCTGCTACATGCCAGTTATATCATGGCGGAGAGCCAACAATGGAGCATCTTCGATTTTTCCTTCCACAAGGCAGTTGGCAGTGATTTTTCACAAGCTTTGATTAGTGGTGGTCTGAGTTTGCCGGCGACACAACCCTACCCTTTTGTTTTGATTGGCCTAGGCCTAATCTCTCTCTCTCTATATATTAAGCCCTGATGCACCCCGCGCCGATCTGGATTCTTATTTGAATATTTGGTTGATTCATGTTCTCATCGATTTGGATTCTGATTCTTGATCCCTGATTTCTATTATCATCAGTTGCTCATGCGGAAAGGAAACAACATTGTGTTGGTGAGGCCTAGCGCATAGGGAGCCCAAATCTTATTTGGTGCGCGCGCGCGCGCCGTGATCGCTAGTAACGCGCGGACGCGTGGCGCGATGCCACAGGTTGCGCATCGTACGCACGTGGGACGCTGCGGGGCGCATCCACGTTACGTGATCTTGGCCTGGCGTGCGTCTGCTGTCCCGACGCATTTCCACCGCCTACTACTGAGCCCTGCGTACCGCGCCAGTAGTAGCGCTCTACCACAGCTACAGCCTACGGCTCGGATCTCGTTGCACCGGGATGCTCCGGATTCACTGTCTCCCAGCTCTAGGATCGTTCACGCACCTTCTATTTTCTTTTTTTTTTCCCCCTCATGATCATCCGTTCGCGCACCTTCTTCAAGATCAAAGCTATGTTTGCACCTTCAGCCGAAGATCGAAGTTATGTTTATATACGGTTCTAGTAGTAGGAAACCAAAATATGATTTTAAAGCTTTTTATATAGATTTATTTTTTATTGGATTTTTTCTATTGAGGTTAGTAAGTATAGGATTTTAGGAAAGGGTATCGAAATAGACATGTACAAAGTTTTGAATATACCATTTAATTTTTTTTTAATATTTAGATACAAAAGTTTTGATTCAAAGTATGAAGATTTTTCTACTTGTCTTAAAAAATAGATATGTACAAAGTTTTTAATATATCATTTAAAAGTTTTATTCTAGATAAAAAGTTTTTTAATTCAAATCATAAAAGATTTGTGTATAAGGCTTTGGAAGATTTAGAAAGTTTTTAATATATCATTTAAAAGTTTTTTGTTCTAGATAAAAAGTTTTTAATGCAAATCATTAAAAGATTTGTGTACAAGGCTTTGAAAGGTAGGTACAAAGTTTTGAATATATCATTAAAAATTTTGTTTCTAGATAAATTTTTTAATTCGAAATACAAAGATACAAAAGTTTTTAAATTCGAAATACAAATACATGTACAAAGTTTCTAATATACCATTTAAAAATTTTTAACTATAGATATAAAAGTTTTGATTCAAAGTGTGAAGATTTTTCTCAATTTCAAAGTTTTATCCGTATTTTCAAAGTTTTTGGTCTGCATGTACAAAGTTTTATATATGTATTTTGAAAGTTTTGCTTTGCATCGTACAAAGTTTTATATTCGTATTTCCAAAGTTCCATAATTGAATTTTGAAAGTTTTAGTTTGCATTGTATAAAGTTTCATATCCGTATTTTAAATGTTTTGTTTGTACGTACAAAGTTTTATATATGTATTTTGAAAGTTTTGGTTTGCACCGTACAAAGTTTCATATTCGTATTACCAAAGTTTCATAATTGTATTTTGAAAGTTTTGGTTTGCAACGTACAAAGTTTCATATACATATTTTCAAAGTTTTGGTTTACATTTGCATGTAAAGTATTGGATGTGGTATGTAAGTTTTTCGAATATTCAACTAAAGTTCTTGATATATAAATTTTTTCATGCGATGGAAGCTAGTTAACGTGAATCATTGTCATATTAATATGGATTTTTTATTCTTGTTTTTTTACATCTAGGATTATAAAATACGAGAATTGACGCAACAGCTAGACGCGGCAAGCCGGCAACTGTGAAGTGAGAGGTGCACTTTTTGTAGTGCGTGACTGCCTGCCACGTGATTCTTTCGATCCGTGCTTCATCCTGCCCGCGCTGCGAGTTTTTCCAGCGCGCGTGAGGTAGGAGTCCGATACGGAAGAAAGCAGCGCCGTCCGCGTCCGTACCGCGCGCGGGGGCCACCTTTCGAGCGCCGCGCGGGCGTGCCGGCGCGCACGCGCAGAATAGGAACGCCGTCGCACGCCGCCCCCACGTCGCCGCCAGTGCCCCCTTACCGGCCGAACGCCGGCGCTGCACGTCGCACGCCGTGACCGGTCGACGGCGTCCCAAGTCGCCCCTGACGCCGCAGCTCGCGCGCCCCGCCGGCCCTCACGAGTGCGACGCACGTAGTGCACGCGGACGCTGCTGACGCGGAACTGAAGTTGTGCGGTTTGTACATGCTGCTCGATAAGTTTGATTTATTTCTGCTATAATTAAATTAGATTTGGATTTTTTTTAGAAAATGAAGCCTCCTTGTCCTCTTATTCGATCACAGTACCCGCGCAGACCACTTGAAGATATCACGAATACCGTTAACGATGAATCAACGAATGTTTGCAAAAACATACGGCGGTCAAATTCTAATAATGTTTTGTTGGAGCCAGGTGGGTGTATACTAACCCTCTAACTTGTTATATAAAAAATACTCATAACTTCTATACGTTTGTCTAGAATTATCTACAGATGATGCTGCAATAAGCATTAAGGAGCGGAATAGAAAAAGGGCAACAAAAAATTATGCAAACGTGCCAGAGGAAAAGAAAGAAGAAAAACGGGCAAAGGCAAGAGCTAGCTACCATCGAAGAAAATGTATTAAAGATTGTTCAGTGTTGCCTATCCAGGAAATGATTTTTCCTCAGGATTCATTTCGGGATGGAACATCTGAGACCGAGATGACTAGGGTGCCACAAATCAATGACATGGCTCGTACAATCAATTTTTTAATTTGGTCGTGTTTTAAAAAATAACTGCAAGAATTTACAACCATTTATGTGATTTTTAAAACAATTACCTAGTTCATGGGATTATTCACGATGATTGGCTACACAAAAATAATTTGCATGTGAGGTCTTCAGTGGACATCTCTAAAATTTTTAGGATGATACCAATGGAGTATTTCCGACGATGTAAAATACAGGTAATTCTAAAATTGTACCGCATGATTTTTTGAGGATGCACATGGCCTACATAGTTTGAACTTTAAACCAATGTTTATCGATGTTTTCTTGTTGCAGTTTTTAACAGTGTCATCGAGAACACCCCACATAATGCACTTGAGAGGGAAAAATTTTATATTGCATATTTTAAGTCATGGTAGTGATAGGTCTTTCAACGAAGATTTATTTTTTCTATCCACACGTGCGTGCCGTACGTGTATGTCTACTAGTATTCTTGTAAAAAGAATGTCATTCGGGAGAAAACCCGTTAATTTTGGTAGATTCACTTTCCCACTTTTCCCACCCTTAATTTTACAATTTTATTTATAAATGGGCTTCCCTGAGAAGGAATCTTGGGAGCCAGAATTAATATGGGTAACAGTTCAGTCATAGCAATTTTTTGGACTCATGTAGCTATTTTTTGAACTCATGGTTGAGCTCAATTTGCAATCAACTATCCTCGTAATCTTTTTTTCTTTTCAACTTTTTTGGTTTTCTTGAAATGGAGGTTTCAATAATCGAACCCTAAATTAATTAGAAATGGGTGAGATTTGTTATGACATGTCAGGGCACAGGAAAGGCTGCGGCAAGGCCCTTAGGGTTGGTTGGATAAGGATAGTTAGGGATAAGATTAGAATTAGAGATAAGAGGAGGATACCTTTGGGCGAAGCCACCTCAAGAAAAGAAGTGGTGTAAAGAGTCATCCCCTTCCCTTAGCTCTAGGGTTGCTTATACAGCGTGGGGAGGTGACTATTTTTATGTGTTCTATTAGTCTTTCCAGATATTATAAATAGGTTCCTCGTTCTTACAGATATGCCCCTTCTAGGCCTATGTTATGATTGTCAACATTGCTTATTTTATTTTCTCTTTGCGATTGTGTGAGTCAAGTGGTGGCTTACATGTTGATGAAATAGGGAGGGAGTAATAGATTGAGCCTTGATAGGGACTACCGATGAACAGAAATGAATGCAAACTAACTTACTATTTACATATCGTTATTTGTGAATTAATAACATATATATGTTGTGTTGCAGCCCCGTGCCTCCTCGCATCGTGTTGGCCTCCATTGTCGTAGCTACCTGCTCCTGATTAATTTATTTTTTTCAGTCTCCATGGTTTCTCTTACTCGGAGCTTGCAGCCTGCTTTCTTCCTATCCTAAACTTATTGGTTTGATTGTCAGATTATATTGTGCTAACCACTAAGGCTCCAAATAAAGGTGCTCTACGCTTTGCTATGGCAATGGTCACTTTCTGAGTTTTTCTTCACATCCGTACACAAACTCTTATAATTTTAAATTTCCATATTTATATAGGACGACCATGCATGTCACCTCCTGTATGATTCCGTAAATACTAGCTAGCATTGAAATTTGCCTTCTTTGGTTGATCGCAATCTTTTATACCCTAAGCCATTTGCTTCCTCATACTATGTTTTCTCTTGGAATTTTTCTCTAAGTCTTCTCTGATGGCAGGCACACATTGAGGCAATGGGAGTGCTATACCAACAGACGTAGACACCAAACAAAGCACCATCGTGGAGTCAGATAGCGGTGGTGTGTTGCTGTATGTATGTGGCAATAAGAATAATCTATGCTCCAGCTCTGTTGAACGGTGGGCAGGCAGATCCATTTGTGCGTACGTGGTACTAAGCATCTGAAGTGATCAATTTGCTTATATATATACTCCAACGCAACGAGCTCCCAACCAGCATCGGCAGCCAGTTTACTAAGTAGCTACAAAACAATTGCCTATGACATCTGTGAGTATAAATGTATAATTATGTGAAAACACAAGGGATGTTGACCTTGGAGTATAGAAGCAAATAGATCACGTCAGAGATGCACTATGAATTTGCCTAATGAACACATTTTTTGCTAAATAATAATATCAAGCTCTCTTTGTTTCATTCATCCAAAAGTCTGCACTAAGTCCCTCCAACGGTTAACACTGCAAATTTCCGCAGCAACGCGCTCGAAGTACCATCCAGTACTTTGTCATTTTTTCTGACAATATAACAATCTGTAATCGGATGGCTCTAATAAATATCCTCTATTAGAATAGATACGTTTTTTAATCCAACAAACTTATGATCCTGACGACCGACTGAAAATATTATGTTATATATACATTAACAGTAGCTAGGTACGTAAATTGTTTCTGAGCGATAAGAGACACGCAGCCGAATATGTCGTCCTCGACGTTGGGTGCAGTGCAGGAGAGAAAATGCATGCATTCATACATACATACATATCAGCAGGACGTACGCCTCCACCGGCCGGGCCGTCGATCGCGTGCAGGAGACCGTCTTATTCGTCTTGCGCATCATCATCGTCATCAATCATCATCCTCATGATCGAACGCCGCCAATGCAAGCAGCAGCTAGCTAGGACATCATCATCATATCGCCACCACCTGGCCGGTTATTCCGATCCTAGCTAGCTGCTGGACATCGCCTTCAACTAATAGCCAGTGATCGAACGGTGGTGGATCCCCAAGCCCGCCAAGAAGGAGGCCGACACCGTCCCGTCGTGTCCCTGACGACGCACTTCGCCTCGTCCTGCTCCCAGGGGCGGAGACAGGGAGGGGCCAAGACTCCTCTATAGACCAAAATTTTACATTGAAAGTTTTGAAATTCAAATAAGTTTTAAAGGCTCCGCCACTGCCTGTTCCACACCACCATCACCATATACGCGAGGCCACCTGCACCCCAATGGCCTACTACTAATGCAAGTCATTTTATTTCTTACTAGTGCATGCATGCATGCACCTGTAGTGACATTTTGGCAGCTGATGGGTGGCGTCGTGCTCATCCAACGCAGTAATAATTCACAACAAGGAATAACCGAGATCCATATCCCTGTATTCCTCCCTTCCAAACCAAAATTGTCAAACCTGCTAACGCAACACAATATTTCAGCCAAACACTTGAGCACGCAATAACATTGTAATCTGATCCGTATATGTATAGAACCGGAGTAGCTAGTAGATATGTTCAGTCGCCCTCGACTGACTTTCAGACCAGCAATTGGCAAGAACAAACAGTACATCAAAACATCAACAAAAGACACTACTAATCAGTGTAAAAATAAACTTCATATTATGATAATCATGGAACAGATAAATCTCTCAAATAAGGCAAAAGGGGAATTTAACACGCACACAATAAGTAAAGCCTCTCTCTCTCTCAGCCTCTTGTTCCTACGAACTACTACTCTAGGCCCTCATCGATCCAAATCGACGATCGTCTCAACCTTTCTCGTTTTGCTTTGCTATTTTATCATGCATGTCCTTGTAGAGAAACACCGCACACCCTAATTAGGGGGGGTGACCTTCATTATATAGCCTGAAAGGCTAGGGTTACAATATACAAGGCCAATGGGCCGCAGGCCCAATATGGGCTGTTACAATTATATTCTAACACCCTCCCTCAGTCTAAGCGGGAGTGTCACGAACACAAAGACTGGTCCTAAAATCAGTAAATAACTGTACAGGTAACCCTTTGGTCATAATGTCCGCGAACTGATGAGATGATGGGACGTGGAGCACCCGGACCTGTCCCAAAGCAACCTTCTCACGGACGAAGTGAATATCTATCTCGATGTGTTTCGTGCGACGATGATGAACTGGGTTGGCAGTCATATAGACAGCACTGACGTTGTCGCAGTAGACGATCGTCGCCGAAGAGATGGGTGCATGAAGCTCCTGGAGCAACTGACGAAGCCAACAGGTCTCTGCCACAGCGTGCGCAACAGCACGGTACTCAGCCTCCGCACTCGAACGAGAAACCGTAGTTTGTCGTTTGGAGGACCACGAGACCAAGTTGTCGCCGAGGAAGACGCAGTACCCTGAAGTGGAGCGCCGAGAATCAGGACAGCCCGCCCAATCAGCATCAGAGTAGGCAGTCAAGCTGGTGATGCTGCCGGTGCCGATGTGAAGGCCGGTGGAGAGCGTGCCCTTGACATACCGCAGGACGCGCTTGAGCATCGCAAGATGAGGCTCCCGCGGGTCGTGCATGAAGAGACACACTTGCTGAACGGCATAGGCGAGGTCCGGACGAGTCAGCGTGAGGTACTGTAGAGCTCCGGCGAGGCTGCGATATGCAGTGGCATCAGCCACCGGGGCGCCGGCTGTGGCGGACAGCTTGGCCCGAGTGTCAACAGGAGTCGCCGTAGGATGACACTCGGCCATGCCGGCACGCTGGAGCAGATCCACAGCGTACTGACGCTGCGAGAGGAAGAGCCCGTCAGAGGAACGCGTGACAGAGATCCCGAGGAAGTGATGGAGATCCCCAAGATCTGTCATGGCGAACTCGGAGTGAAGGAGCTCGGTGAAGTGCCGAAGCAGCCTGGTCGACGAGGCTGTCAGAATAATGTCGTCGACGTAGAGCAGCATGTAGGCGATGTCGGCACCCTCTTTGTAAACAAAGAGAGATGTGTCGGAGGTCGACGCAGTGAAGCCAGCCTGCTGGACGAAGCTGGAGAAACGCTGGTACCACGCCCGCGGTGCCTGCTTGAGTCCATACAGGGACTTTTGCAGGAGGCAGACGTGGTCGGGAGCGGCGGGGTCGACGAAGCCAGGTGGCTGCTGGCAGTAGACTGTCTCATGCAGGTGCCCGTGAAGGAAAGCGTTCTTCACATCCAGCTGATGGATCGGCCAGGAGCGAGAAGCAGCAATGCTGAGAACAGCCCGTATGGTGGCCGGTTTCACAACCGGGCTGAACGTCTCGTCGTAGTCGATGCCGTACCGCTGGGAGAAGCCACGAACGACCCACCTGGCCTTATGGCGGGCCAGGGAGCCATCAGCATGATACTTGTGCTTGAAGACCCACTTGCCGGTGATGACGTTGGCACGAGGCGGTCGAGGAACGAGACGCCAGGTGCCATTGTCAACCAACGCCTTGAATTCTTCGGTCATTGCCGCGCGCCAATTTGCATCGGCTAGGGCGGCACGAGAGTCGCCTGGCAGCGGCGACACCTGGCTGGTGGCTTCCGCCACGAGGCCGCGCCGCTGTGTAGGCGGCGCCATGCCAAGCCGGTCGATAGGCGGTGGAAGGGAGCCTGTCTGGGAGCGAGTCGCTCGCACAGACGGCATCGGCGGCTGGGGCGCGGGTACCGGCGGTGCTGGAGCCGGGGAAGGCGCCGGAGCCGCCGACGCCGGTGGAGCATCCGGCGACGGCAGCGTGGGCGGCCGCGGACGACGGCTGTAGTAAACGCCGGGTCGGAAGCGAGCGCCAGTAGTAGCGGCGCCTACTGGTGCAGGCGCGTCGGACGGTGCTGGCGCGGCCTGCCGGGGCTCGGAAGGCAGCCGGTAGGCAGCACCATGCCACAGGATGGCCGGGTCAAGCCCGACCGGGTCGCCGGCGTCCTCTGAGGAAGAAGCCGGCACGACCGGGGCCCGCGTGTGCCGAGCGTCTGATGTAGACGGGGCAGGCGCGGGAAGTATGTCCTGCAGTAAGAAATCAAAAGAGTCCGGTCGGGGCTTGGAAGCCGCAAACGGAAAGTGAGTCTCATCAAAAACAACGTGGCGAGAGATGATGATCTTGCGTGTGGAAA